>JASUUG010001235.1:4990416-6223333 GCA_030449905.1 Luvunga scandens | reverse complement strand
GCATTGCTTTAACAGGGGATGTTTTGAAGAATAAATATTGACCATTACTAGAAGCTGGCAAACTCGCCTAGATGACTTTCGAGTTTTAAGAAAATGGCTTTATTAAAACAAGTAATCGTAAACATTAGAAAACCACATTTTGACTTAGCTGGATGTTGGCGCCTACTCCAATTTGGGAACGAAGGGCATAATCTAAAAGAGGAATTTGGAATCACTAAAGTTCTGGGGCATCATGTAAAGTCAATGCCTTTGCCATCTAAAACAATTTGGTTTTATAGTGTTTTCGGATTTCATCTCTTGTTCTTCTTCCTTCTTGGAAGATTTTAGCCATTGTTAGTTAATATTTTCCTCAAACGTAAATGGCAAATAAGAAAGTTTGGAAATTAGTGTTTCTTTCTTTCGCAGATCCTTTATTGTTGGTAACTGGCTTCGGCGACAAAATGCCATCAACCATATTATTAGTTCTTATTATAAAGGCAATAAAGCAATAACTAATAGTCGTGAATTAAATGCACTGTCATAGTTAAAGCTATATAAGCTGAATTGGAATCAACAGGTTATGCTCAATGAAGCAAGCAAAATCAGATTAGTTCACCAGAAGGACATGTTAAATCAATTATAGGCGCAGAGAATTCTTGGTTGTCACATACAGTCAACCATGTCTATAACACATCCTCAATTTGGAGAACTGGAGGTTTGATTATGTGCATGTCTTATCAGAAATTTCCTGGTGAGTTACTAAGAGATTGGCCTGTGCTGAATTGAGGACTTCATGGATTTGTCAAAAATCCTGATTAGCACTTTTGGCAGTAAGAAGTATATGATCATCAAGCAATAATGCATTTCATTTTTGGGTCATCTCAATTATAAAGATTATATTCACTATGGTAAAGCTTAATGATACTGAGTGCTGGACAAAAATGTACAAGGATAGTGTCATGTTATGCAATTTGATGGCAACCTATTGAATTTCCGATCAACATATGATTTGTATTGTTCTATCACCAGCTATAAATAGAGGCTTCAGAACACAGTATTGGCATCCAATGATATCAGAGCATAGAATAAGTTCAGAGGAAGAGCAGCCTACCATGAAAATAAAGAGTCTCGTTTGATAGCCAAGAATGACTTGCCTTGCTCCTGAAGAAAAGGTGTCACGATTAGCTTACATTTACCTAGAAAAATCTTTGTGAAAGTTACAAGGCAAGTCATCTCTGGCCAGTTGACAGGCTCTTATTGTCCATGCCAGGCTTTCTCTTCTTCCACAAGCACTTCAGACTATTGCTCTATATGTTGCCTGTTTCCTTCAGTAATGTATCCTGCAGTCACCTTGTCTAAGCTGACCAAATTTCTCTTTTCGTGCTACGCTTTTATTGTCTCCCAAGCACCACAGAGAATGAACATTTGCATGTAATTAATTGATTGTATGAAATATATTAGTAATAGATTAATTCGAGATATTGATTTTTCCAGCTAAACAATAGCTTGGACGCATTAATTTTTTTTCCCTTTAGGTAATTGTAGGGATAAGGCACGAGCATTTTTTGGTTCCTTCGTTTATTCACTATATGAAGCTTGTATAAGCAATGACTAAAGCTTGCATGAACTGATGACCTGGAGAGCAGTAAATGTAAATTGAAGCAGTCTAAAGAACATGCTTCTACCTGTCAGTGCAAAGAGAACATGTGATGAAGAACCTATATATGTGTGTGTGTGTGTGTGTGTGTGTAAATTAAGGCTTGTATGAAGATTTGTACTTCTAACTCATAGGCTTCAACTTTTGAGTTCTGCCCTTTTTATGCTCACACTCAACATTGCATAATGCAAATATATTGAAAGAATCTCCAAAATATTGTATTCGATTATTTTCATTTATTATCTTTTGTTCTCTTTTATAATTTAGCTTTATCATTTGAAAATAAACAACAGTGAAAGCATTATTTTTCTTATCTTCACTGTAAGACTCTTATCTCTACTAATCTGCAGTAGCACACCGTGAAGTTAATATTATGGAAGAAGAGCAAGCCTAGCATCAGTAATAAGAGCCTGTTAAGTTAGCCAATATATGACATGCCTTTCAATGACCTAGCTTAGCTACACGTGCTTGAAAAGACGCTGGTCGTACTGATGCTCTAACTTGTTATCCGCTTACTTTTTTCCCTTGAGTTAAGTACATATATGGAGACTAATCTGACTTAGCTGGATATTGACACTACTCAAGGAACCGATGGCATAAATATAAAATAAGGTTTCCCCAACTAGCACCATTTCAAGTCAATGCCCTGTCCACTAAAAAGAAAATGGAAAGCATATTAGTTTTATCCATAGTTTGGTAATCAAGTGTCATCTAGCATATTATATGTTTGTGGATAAACAAGACGTATATAAATCTCAGTTCTTAGTAAAAAGGCAATAATAGCTTAGTAAACTAAAAGCAGTATAAGCTGAATTAGAATCTACAGAACATCCTCAATGGAGCAAAATCAGATTTTACTTCACCAGGTGTACGTGACAAATACTATAAGAGCAGCAGGTAAATCTGGGTTGTAGCATATAGCCAACTGTGTAAAACAACTGCACATCCTCAATTTGGAGAAGCTGTAGGTTTGATTATGTGCATGTCTAATCGGGAATTTCAGGGCGAATTAATAATCAAGTTGGCTTCTGCTGAAATGAGGGAAAAAAAAAATCTGATACCTTTTCTGGCAGTAAGAATATGGTCAAGCAATAGGAGCTTTGCTTGTTTGGGACTCTGAAAATCTCAATTATGGAGATTATATTCACTTAGACAAGCATACTGGCGCTGAGTGGTGGGCAAAATAGACCAAGGAAAGAGAGACATCATAAATTGTGCAAATTGATGGCAACCTATTGACTTTCCGATCTGCATCCGATCTGTACTCTTCTATACTCTTCTATAAATAGGGACTCCAAACACAGCATTTGGCATCCAATTATACAGAACCATAGAAGAAATTCAGAGGGATAGTAGCATAAAATGAAGATAAAGAGCCTTGTTTGATAGCCAAGGATGACTTGCCTTGCTTCTAAAGAAAGGTCTCTCAAGTTCAGGTTAGCTGCATGTACAGCTGGAATCCTTGTGCAGGTTCTAAGGCAAGTCGTCTTTGGCTATTCTGACGGGCTCTTATTATTCATGCTGGGCTTTCTCTTCTTCCACAACCACTTCAGATTATTGTTTGACTGTCGCATATGTTCCCTAGGAATTATACAGCTAACACTTAACACTATATATTCCATTTGAGGAAGATGATGAATTTTGAGAAAAGAATCTTACATGAAGATTGGAGTTTTGTTTGATAGCGAAGAATGACTTGCCTGCTTTAACTCATTAAATTTTTCTTCTGTAAACTGCAAATAATTACAAACTTTTACTTTGGTTTTGGGCAGTCAACTTGGCTAAGCTGACGGAGTCTCACTTTTCATGCTGGGCTTTTCCTCTCTTCCAAGCACCATACATTGGCATTTTGATTTTATACTTATATATATATTCATTTTGAGGTACTAATTTTGCAGTGATAAATTGAAAGTTCTAGTCGATTATTGAATTGTGTCAAGCCTCAAGTTCAAGTAAATACTTATATGTAAAGATAGGTGATCGAGGAAGGGATCGGACTCATACTTTGACGAAGAGGATTTACAGACTCCCCACAGAGTTTTCGCAATTTTTTTCCAGAAGTTTTGTATGCACAAAACATGAGCATAAGTAAATTCTATGTAGGATTGATCATGACCATTTATCAATTTCATTCAATAAAATTGTTTATTTTTCCTTTAGATAATTAATTGTTGTCTTCAATATAATGTTGCAAATGATCAACCTGGAGACTCAATACGTTTATATGTAATTGACATGCAAATCGGACCGCTAATGTATGATAAATATTTGGATTCACGGTGACAATGTTGCTAGAGACTTAGAGTTGTGACATATTTCATGTGAAGTTTAAATATTATTTGCATAAAATAAGCCCTTAGCCCTTACATGTGATATTCCGAATAAACTGCAAAATCTTCTTTTTCCCTTCTTTTCCCCTTTTTCAATTGGTAATGCACATTGGCATTGACTTTAACCTTCGTGTCAATTGGGGCATCCTTGTATGCCATTGAATCCATTCATCAATCAGATTTGTGAGGGGAAGAGAGTTAATAATATGGTAATTAAGATACATCAAAGAAGATTGTCTTCAAAGCTTTACATTATTAATGATCGTCTCAAGCTCTTATCAGAATTTCCCTTGCACGTGAACTTTTGCTAAATTGCGCTTTCTTAATTATTAGAACTTGATGGTAAGTAGTGGTTCAAAAGATTTTAGACTAATGATTAAATTGCAGTAACATTTGAAACTATAGTTCTTAAGTAGAAGCATTTTCTTTTAGAGTTATATATGTAGCCTAAGTTTGAATTACACACCATGAAATGCTAACTAGGCTACCCAAGAGGGGGGTGAATTGAGTTCTTAAAAATTAAGCAAATAAAACCACACAATAATTAAAACTAATGTCTTAATAAAATTAACAGCAATAGATTTAACAATGCTCGAAATTAAAAAGATAAGGGAAGAGAGATCAAACACGTGATTTTTACGAGGTTCGGTCAACCGTGCCTACGTCCACACCTCCAAGCTCACCGGGCTTGAGGATTCCACTAAACAAGCCTCCAAGGCTTCAACAACACTTACAATTACCTTCAAAGGTGTCAGTGAACCTTTACAATAAGAGATTATTTCCAATCTCTTAACCCAAGTGTATCCCAACACTTACAATCACTCAAAAACAAAGATTATAATCAATTTATCTCTCACACAAACTATATGATTACAATTGAAATCCCAAAGTGTGAATCAATAAATAAAACAAGTTTAAGGCTCAAAAGAGATTGTTTTCTCAGTAGCAAGCTCAAAGATGATTGTTGGATCTCTCTTTATTTGAATTTGATTGAGCTATTTTATAGTTGGAGTTGAAAACTAGCCGTTGTTGACTTTATAAGAATAATTGGATCGTTGTTTACTGCTATCGGTTAACCGTTTTAACTTGTCCAAATAGCCGTTATGCTTAGATTTTAAATAAACGGTTTATCGTTTAAAGTTATCAGATCGCGGTTTGCTTCCAGAGACCTGCAAAACAAACTTAACTTTCCATTTTTGCTAAAAGGCTCAAGGTAAAAAAACTTTCTCCTTTCTGTAAATTATTGGTTAGCCGTTTTCAAAGTAAACGATTCACCATTAATTTTCAGAATCTTCTCAGATAAACGGTGCAAGATTACAAAGACAGTTTCCTCTCTGTAAATTATCGGTTTACCGTTTTCCAATAAATGGTTCACCATTAATTTCCAAAATCTATATTTTTGGCAACTTTTGTTTTGAAAAAGATTTTCTAACTCAAGTTAACAACCATTAAGCTTTCTTTTAACATGTCTATGGCTTTAAGAAATTCATTTTAATAGCCCCAACATTTTAATAAAAAATATATAAGTTTTGTTATCATCAAAATCAATATTATAAGATCAACAATCTCCCCTTTTTTTATGATGACAAACTTTATATGTAAAGGTAAGAAAATTTTGTTAACTCCCCCTGAATATAAGCCTCCTTGAAAAACATATATAAAAAAAAATTTTGGTAACTCCCCCTTAGAAATATAACCTAACATATTCTCCCCCTTCAGCATAAAAAAGAAAAGAACAAAAATATAGCCACTTTCGACAAGTGAAAATTTCGGCAGCATCTCCCTTGTATATTAAGCAACTCCCAGAAAATATTAGCAACAATTTACACCCAAGAAGCAAAAAATTAAAATAACTTCAACTAAGCAATAAAATCAATATCAAAATAACAAAAACACACATAAATATAACATAATCATCCATAATCATCATACATAAATGTATTAAAAACATGAAAATGTTGTGCGAAGTCAAAGCATTCGAAATACTAAAAACTATTACGGAGGTGGAGGAGGAGAAGAAGAAGAGAAGGGGGGAATGCCGAGAGCAGAAAAGAGACGCTGTTGTCCATCCAGTATCTGCTACTGCTAAAGCTGAAAAGACGCAAACTGATCTTAAAGCTGCTGCTGTTGCTCGGAAAGTGCTCGAACATCACTAACAAGCTGCTAAAGAAGACTATCATGAGCAGGTGGAGCATCTGAAGTCGGTGGCTGATCGGTCTCCATCTCATGCTCCTCAGAATCATACCCTACTGGAGGCTGTGAGACAAATCCCCGACGAGGGGGCGGAGGTCTAGCGCCAAGCCTAAAATTCGGTAGCTAGTCAGAAGTGAAAATGTCATTTAGAAACCGATTATCCTCTGGAGCTACGAGGGTGTCTTGGTTTTTAGCATTGGGCGTTTTGATCCAATCCCGACACCTTCGAGAAAAATCAATTACCGAAATAGCCTCTTCCCCAATCTTCTTTGTCTCAACATAAACTGAGTCACGAAGAGGTACTCGAAAATGTCGTAAAACTTTAAAAATAATGCTACCGTATGGAAGTAACCTATGGTTAACCGCAGGAGTACTCAACATATGTCGCAAAATAATGTATCCTAGGTTAATGGGTGACCACACAGAAGACTATCAAGAATCCCAACATCCAGCCTAGTTACCTCATCCGAGTGTCCATTCTTAAGGGTGACAATATGCTGCAAAATGGTATGGAGAATTCTAACCTGTAGCGGTAAAAGTTGTGACCTAAAAGGGATAGCACAGATCTCATCAATGAGATCCCGACACATACAGATGTTTCTAACCCCTTTGTGATGGACAAAATCGGCAAATGATAATTCCTTCCTAGAAGTGTAAATATAATGTCCAGAATGCGGGATTCCTAAAATATGGTTCAAATCATCAACATCAAAATCAATAGGAACACCCCCGACATTGGTAACTATTCTATCTACTCTTTCTGCGGATAATTCCATGTTTGAGTAAAAAACACAGACTAAGTTAGGATATATCTTTTCCTCTAAGTCTAATGCAGACTCCCACAGCAATAACATCTGCTTGACACTTTTACCACAAACAACCAACTCCGCAAAATTATCTAAGTCCACAAAGTAAAAGTCGATTATCTTGCGACCTATGAATCGGGTTTCGAATCGTTTTTCCATCGCAGCTGTTGGAAAATGAATCCTCTGAAACTCAGAGGGCTCCCTAGGTGGTATAGGGTTTCTACTTGGGATTGATTTCCTCTTACGACAAGTTCTTGATGATTCGGCCATGGTTGGAGCTTGAGAATTTGGGTTCTTGGCAAAATGATGAAAATGATGCAAACGGGACCAATTAGATGAACAAAGAAGGGTAGAGAAAGGGATTTGAAGGTTCAATTTGGTAGAAAAACGTCAAGAATTGAGCCAAAAATGAAGAAAACGGTTTGGCTGCTCTTAGGGTTTGAAATTGGGATTTTTGGATTCGGGCTGCAATTTGATGTTTTAAATGATTAAAACTGTTCTAAAGATGATGGGAAATGTTTATATGACTTTGATTTGGAAAGAAATTACAAGAAAAATGAAAAATTTTAGAGAGAGAGAGCTTAAGGTTCACTGGTTTGAGAGAAAACGGTGAGGGGGTAAGTGCAGACGAGGAAGAAGAATTGAAATAGTTTATATTGCACGAAAACGGTGAGCCGTTTAACTCAATCAGTTCATCGATAACGTCCAGAGAGCTATCAAGTGTAATTGGTTAACCGTTAGTAATAAACGGTTAGCCGCTAATGTCAAAAAAAAATTTCTAGTGTTTCTGTAATTAAACGGTAAGCCGTTTAAGAGTAAACGGTAATCCGTTTTCTCAACTATGATTTCGCACATACATTTTAATCTACCGCTAACACTCAATACATTTCTAAATCATTTTATTGATAAAAAAAATATCTTGTAAGGCCAATATAATGCATGATTACAAAATTTAAACACACCCAAAGTAAACAAATATCATATTATAGAACAATAAAGAAGATATTGTATAAATCACAATTATAAAACATTTATCATTCCAAGCTCATGCCTAATCTTGAAAAATTTTTCTTCGCCAAGAGGTTTTGTAAAGATATCAGCAAGCTGTTTTGCAGTTGAAATAAAACGCAATGAAATATCTCATTTTTTAACATGATCTCTTAAGAAATGATGTCTTATCTCTATATGCTTGGTCCGAGAATGTTGAATGGGATTCTTTGAAATGTTTATGGCACTTTTATTATCACACATGATAGGTATCTGAGCAAGATTGATACCATAGTCTCTAAGGGTTTGTTTCAGCCAAAGTGCTTGTGCACAACAACTACCGACTGCAATATATTCATCCTCGGTGGTTGAAAGTGCAATTGAGTTTTGTTTCTTACTAAACCAAGAGACAAGTGAATGACCTAAAAAGTAGCAAGTTCCACTAGTACTCTTCCTATCAATCTTATAACCAGCAAAATCGGCATCTGAATAACAAGTTAACTTTAAATGAGTTCCCCTAGGATACCAAAGGCCAAGATCTATGGTTCCTTTCAAATAGCAGAAAATTCTCTTAACAACAAGTAAATGAGATTCTTTAGAACATGATTGAAATCTTGCACACAAACATACACTAAACATAATATCGGGTCTACCAGCAGTTAAATAAAGTAAAGATCCGATCATACCTCGATATGTTTTCACATTAATATCTTTACCTTTTTCATCTTTGTCAAGCTTGATTGTTGAGCTCATTGGAGTACTTTTGACATTTTCATCTTCAAGTCCGAATCTTTTGAGTAAATCTCTCGAATATTTAGCTTGATTGATGAAAATTCCTTCTTCGTTTTGTCTTATTTGTAATCCGAGGAAGTACTTCAATTCTCCCATGATACTCATCTCAAATTCTTTACTCATACAAGATGAAAAATCCTTACACAAAAACTTATTAGTAAAACCAAAAATGATATCATCAACATAAATTTAAACAACAAGTATATCCTGATTCTTATGCTAGATAAAAAGTGTAGTATCCGTTTTACCCATTGAAAAACTGTTTTCTAAAAGAAATTTACTAAACCTATCATACCAAGCTCTAGGTGCTTGTTTTAATCCATACAAAGCTTCTGACAACTTATAAACATGATTTGGAAATTTTTCATTTTCAAAACCAGATAGTTGTTTCACATACACTTCTTCCATGATGTACCCATTTAAAAATGCACTTTTAACATCCATTTGATACAAGACAAAATTCTTATGACATGCAAATGCTAAAAGCATCCTAATGGATTCTAATCTTGCTACGGGTGCAAAAGTTTCATCAAAATCAATTCCTTCTTCTTGCTTGTAACCTTGAGCTACTAATATAGCTTTATTTCTTACAACCACACCGGATTCATCCATCTTATTCCTAAATACCCATTTAGTGCCTATGATGGATTGATGTTCTAGTTTAGGAACTAATTTCTACACATTCTTTCTCTCAAATTGATTTAACTCCTCTTGCATTGCCATAATCCAAGATTCATCGTTTTCCGCATCCATAAATGATTTTGGTTCAATTTGATATATGAATGCGATATGTGCACATATGTTCCTAAGTGATGATCTAGTGGTTACACCTCGTGAAGGTTCTCCTAAAATTAAGTCTTTAGGGTGATAAGAGACATACCTCCACTCATTGGGGAGTGTTTGAGAGTTACTTTCATTTTGCTCCATATTATTTTGTTCTTCTTGTTGCTTCTCTTGATTCTCGCAAGATGAAGCATCTTGTTTGACGTTTGAAGGTTTTTCTTGTTGCACTTCTTCATCTGCATCATTCACAGTAACTTTCTCCATAAATAAGGGATTAGACTCATCAAACATAACGTGCATGGATTCTTCAACAACCAAGATTTTTTTATTGTATACTCTATAAGCTTTGTTAGTAGTTGAATATCCAAGAAAAATACCAACATCCGATTTTGGATCAAATTTACCAAGATTATCTTTAGTATTTAATATAAAACATTTGCAACTAAAATTTTGAAATAACCAATGTTGGGTTTTCTATCTTTCCAAAGCTAATAGAGAGTTTTATTAAGAAGTGGTCTAATTAAAACACGATTTAACACATAACATGCGGTATTTACGGCTTCGGCCCAAAAATATTTTGGTAATGCATTCTCATTTAACATGGTTCTAGCCATTTCTTGAATAGACCTATTCTTTCTCTCAACAACTCCATTTTGTTGTGGAGTCCTAGGTGATGAAAATTGATGTATAATGCTGAAATCATTACAAAAACTCTCAAATGCATGATTTTCAAATTCTCCACCATAATCACTTCTAATGCAAGTAATGAAATAGTATTTTTCATTTTGAACCTTTTTACAGAAAACTTTAAATGCATCAAATGCATCATCCTTATTAGCTAAGAATAATACCCATGTATATCTAGAATAATCATCCACAATTATAAATGCATAATATTTACTATTTAAACTAGCATATCTAAAAGGTCCAAACAAATTCAAGTGAAGAAGTTCAAGCGGTTTTGAAGTAGAAATATGATTTTGGTTTTTGAAAGAAGTTTTGATTTGTTTTCCAAATTAAAATGCTTCACAAATTTTATCTTTTTCAAAACCGATTTTCAGAAGACCTTTAACTAAATCGTTTTTGGAAATCTTTGAAATTAAATCCATGCTTGCATGTCCTAGTCTTCTATGCAATAACCAACCATCATCATGTAATGCGGAAAAACATTTATCAAGAGTAGATGCACAATCTATATTAATAGTATAAACGTTAACACACCTCTTTCCAACAAAGAAAATTTTACCATCACATGCATTTTCAATAACACAATTTGTTTTATCAAAAATAACTCTATATCCTTTGTCACACAATTGACTAATACTAAGTAAGTTGTGTTTTAGATTTTTCACTAAGCATACATTTTCAATGAGAGTTGAGGAAACTTTACCGACATTATCAATACCAATGATTTTTCCTTTTGAATTATCTCTAAAGGATACATCCTTACCATTTTCGATCTTGGTAAAACTTGAGAACCATGAATAATTGCCGGTCATATGTCTTGAACATCTGCTGTCCAAATACCATTTATTTCTCTTTCCCTTCTTCTTTGATTCCTGCGGAGAAAATTTTACCCAAAGAGTTTTGGGTCCTTAAGAGTTAGTAATGGTTCCTTTTAGAACCCAAACACATTTAACTCCATAATATGCTTTTTTTTTAATAGGACATCTATAATTCATCTGACCATTTCCATTGTAATAATGACAAACAATTTTATGATTATTAGTGGAAGCAGCCTTAACAAAATAGCTTTTGTAATATTTTTGTTTCAAGTTAAGCTTATATCCAATTCCTCCTTTATCAAACACATTTTTTTTAGCACCAAGTAATTTTTCTAAGTTCTTTTGACCATTTGTGAATTTTGACACAATCTCATTGAGCTCATTGCTCTTCTTTTTAAGTTCTTCATTTTTTTTATCAAGCCATCAACATGTAATTTTTCATGCTCATATGAAGTACTTTGTTTACCTTTTACGGATGCAATCCTATCATGCAATCTTTCGTTATCTAATTCTAGTCCTTTAATATTTTCATTTAGCAAATCATTGCATTTTTGTAAAGCATCCTTTTCATTTGAAAGTTCTAACATTTTCTTCTTAAAACATGTATTTTTCTTTCCAATTTTCATCATATCACTATGCAACTCATTATGAGCATCATATAATTCATTATAAGATAGAAGATCACTTACCTCATCAAGCTCATCTTCTCCTATTGCCATGAGTGCCAAGTTTGACATTTCTTGCGATTATTCATCTTCACTTGATTCTTCATCACTATCATCCCATGTTGTCATCATGGCTTTCTTCTTGAATTTGTTGAGAAGAGGGCATTCCGATTTTATATGGCCAGGCTTTTTGCATTTATAGCATATGATAGCTTCCTTCTTTTCCTTTTGATTCTTGAGATTTCTGAACTTTCTTCACTCACTAGTTTTCTTGAAGAACTTTCTAAATTTTCTGGCTATCATGGCCATTTCTTCATCATCTTCAAGTTCACTTTCCTCATCACTTTCAGATTTTGATGCTTTCAAGGCAATACTTTTCTTCTTCTTATCTTCATCTCCTCTCTCGGCTGCCAAATTTTCTTCATAAGAAATAAGTGAGCCAATTAAATCATCAATATATAAAATGTTTAAATCCTTGGCTTCCTCAATGACAATTCTCTTAGGTCTCCACTCTTTTAGTAATGACCTAATGATTTTCTTTACCTTCTCGCTATTTGAAAAGATTTTGCCAAGTGCTCCTATAGTGTTTACAATATCCGTAAATCTAGTGTACATAGAGTAGACACTTTCATTTTGTTCCATTTGAAACAATTCATATTGTCTAGTATATCTACTTATTTTAGATTCTTTGACTTAATTTGTACCTTCATAAACAACTTCAAGTTTCTTCCAAATTTCATAAGCATTAGAACAACTTGAAACTCTATGAAATTCTTTCTTATCTAAAGCACAAAATAGGGCATTCATAGCTTTAGAATTTAAAGAATCTTTTCTCTTTTCCAGCTCATTCCATTCACGTAAAGGTTTTGGAATATCTTCTCCTTCCTTATTTTTAGTTATAGGCATGAATGGACCATCACACACAACCTCCCATATTTCGTAATCTAAAGCTTGTAAATAAATTCTCATCTTAGTTTTCCAATAAGGATAATCATTACCATCAAAGAATGGTGGCCTAGTGGTGGATTGTCCTTCCCTAAAGCCAGAATCAGTTTAGGTTGCCATGAATCTTTTACTCTAGACGGTTAAGTCCTAACAAGAGAACCTTGCTCTGATACTAATTGAAATACTAACTAGGCTATCCAAGAGGGGGGTGAATTGGGTTCTTAAAAATTAAGCAAATAAAACCACACAATAATTAAAACTAATGTCTTAATAAAATTAAAAGCAATAGATTTAACAATGCTCGAAATTAAAAAGATAAGGGAAGAGAGATTAAACACGTGATTTTTACGAGGTTCGGCCAACCGTGCCTATATCCACGCCTCCAAGCTCACCGAGCTTGAGGATTCCACTAAGCAAGCCTCCAAGGCTTCAACAACACTTACAATTGACTTCAAATGTGTCAATGAACCTTTACAATAAGAGATTATTCCCAATCTCCTAACCCAAGTGTATCCCAACACTTACAATCACTCAAAAACAAAGATTATAATCAATCTATCTCTCACACAAACTATATGATTACAATTGAAATCCCAAAGTGTGAATCAAAGAAATAAAACAAGTTTAAGACTCAAAAGAGATTGTTTTCTCAGTAGCAAGCTCAAAGATGATTGTTGGATCTCTCTTTATTTGAATTTGATTGAGCTATTTTATAGTTGGAGCTGAAAACTAGCCGTTGTTAACTTTCTAAGAATAATTGGATCGCCGTTTGCTGCTATTGGTTAACCGTTTTAACTTGTCCAAATAGCTGTTATGCTTAGATTATAAATAAACGGTTTACCGTTTAAAGTTATCGGATCGCGGTTTGCTTCCAGAGACCTGCAAAACAAACTTAGCTTTCCATTTTTACTAAACGGCTCAAGGTTAAAAAACTTTCTCCTTTCTGTAAATTATCGGTTAGCCGTTTTCAAAATAAACGATTCACCGTTAATTTTCAAAATCTTCTCAGATAAACGATGTAGGATTACAAAGACAGTTTCCTCTCTGTAAATTATCGGTTTACCGTTTTTCAATAAACGGTTCACCATTAATTTTTAAAATCTATATTTTTGGCAATTTTTGTTTAGAAAAAGGTTTTCCAACTCAAGTTAACAACCATTAAGCTTTCTTTTAATATATCTATGGCTTTAAAAAATTTATTTTAATAGCCCCAACATTTTAATCAAGAATATATAAGTTTTTTTATCATCAAAATCAATATTATAAGATCAACACACCATCCTGACGACAAATCATATTATAATATATATGTGCACACACACACACACACACACACACCCTAAATGTTAATCAGAGGCAGCGCAATCTTGGCTGTCACAATAACAGCCATAAAACATCCTACATTTGGAGAAGCTGAAGGTTTGATTAAATTATATTAATCAGAAATTGCCTGCGTATCAATAAGCATATATGCATGGTGACCTGTGTTCTGAATTTAGGCATCCATGGACTTACAAAGGAAAATTTCTATTCTTCTTTAATTATCCGTAATGAGATGGAGCAAATACATTGCATTTTGGGGTTCCTTTTAGTCTCAACTGATGAAGAGAATGTATCCCACAACATGGTAAGCTTAATGAAACAGTGAGGTGGATAAAAGTATGAGCAAACAGATAAAGCAATTACTTGGATGGCAACCAATTGACTCTTTGGGTCTCCGTAAGATTTGTGTTCTTTCATTGGCTATAAAGAGAGGTTTAAAAGCATTTTAGTGGCATCCAATAAGAACATGAGTTTCAGTGGACCTACAGAAGAATAAGCCTAACATGAAGACAATGAAGCTTGTTTGGTAGCCAAGAATGATTTGTCTTGCTACCAAAGCTGTAAGGAATTGTTTTAAAACCCAGGTAGCTAACTTGACAGGCTCTCATCGCTCATGCTACGTTAGGCTTCAAATAATTTGATTATTATGCCATGCTGCTTACAAAGTTAAAATTACATTGGCATCCAATTTCATTTGAGCATTAATTTAGTTTGAGAAAAAGAGCCTTACGTGAACATAGAAGTTTTGTTTCATAGCCAAGGGTGACTTGCACTGTAACACCTTAGGTGAATCCCACATTAGCAAAATATGAGAGAGATAATGGGTTTATACGTGGTGATCCACACCTTAATTGGCAAGACATGTTTTGGGGTGTATAGGTGCCGAAAAAAAAATAAAAAAATGTGCGAGTCTGATGATATCAGAGCAATCTTGTTGAACGAAATTAACGAGATATTCTTTTCTTTATTTTTTTTTCTATTTTATCTCTTTCAAATGCTTTCTTTATTTGAATTTTCTAAAAATGATAGAAATGGAATTGCTGATAAAAGTTATATCTATTTATCTATTTATATAATAGAATACAAAAGACAATTGATGGTATCAGAGCAATTCCAAAAAAAAAAATGTGTGGATGTTTGTGTCATCTTACATCGCTTAGGAAGGATGTTGTAAGGATGAATAGATTTAAGTCTATGCCAAACCTTTAGCCTTTGTGATTTTGTTTCTAAGAATATATAATTGAGGTATTAGAGTGGCACAATGAAAGCGTGATGTATTTGTTTAAGTCGTTATAAGGATTTATTGGTCATAAGTGGTTTTGAAGTTTGGATTCTTTTATACATAACTAAAGGCAAATTTTGAGGATGAAATCTTTTTAAGGGGGTAAGAGTGTAATACCCCAATTCTCTTAGGGATATTTTAGTTTTTTTAATTTGTTAGTGATCTTTGTACACTAGTATAAAAAGAATAAAATGCCTTGCCTTAGCTATTTAAGAGAGAGAGAGGGGGAGAGGGAGAGGAGGACAGGGAGAGATCAGTTGAGAAGAAGAAAAAAAAAAAGAAGAGAGAAAAGAAAAGAAAAAGAGAAGGGAAAAAAAAAGTTTCTTCTTACTTCAGCCATGAGCAACATATGAGATCAAGTTGTGTTTTGAATTAGTTATTGTGTTTTGGAGAAGCATGATTACATAATTGTAATTGAAGTAAAAATTGAAGATTTCGCAGAAATATGCTGAGAGTGTGTTATTTTGAAAATCATAATATATTTTACAAATTGATTTTAATTTTGAATTTTAGACATGTTAAATTTAACATCTTCAAGAATGTTTTAAAACTTGTTTCAAGCTAGTCGGATAAGATTTCAATTAATTACGATTTTTTAAACTCAAGTTTGAAAACTTGAAAATTTCGAATTTCAATTAAGCACATGAATTGTGAAATTATTTTACCATAGCTAGACATTGTCAAAACTTATGAAATTTGGACCAGTTATTTTTATATATGTCTAGTGTGATTCTAGAAATTTTCATGATTTTATAATAAAACAATACATTGTTTTGTATTTTTAAAGTAAGCATGTTCAAAACAGAAAATCATTTGATAGAATTGATGATGTCTGAAATGTAAATTATTTTCAATAGTTTCTGAAGGAATTAAGCTCTGAAATTTTTACCAATGAATTTCCAATATGTCATCATATGCTCTGTAAAATTTGAGATTTTTCCAATAAGTAATAATTTATTAAAAATTAGAGAACATGAACTGTTCTATTTTAGGGAATGGACATTGAGTGTATTTGAGGTTGAGTTTAGGAGATGCTTAAAATAAGATATTTGAGGACATTGGAGTTTATGATTAGGACTTGATTATATTTCATTAGTTTTTTTTTATTAAAGATTTTTAGGTTGATGATATCGATACGCATTTCTTACATGTGCATGCCAGGAGGTAAGTAAACTCTATTTCTAAATAAATCACAATAAACAATATGTACATGTTTGACATATTTGAAAAACCTATTTTTGATATGTACAAATATGGATTTATATATCTTTGTCCATGGGTTTATGTGATGTGTTTTTTACGTGCGTGATTATGCACATGGACATATATTGTGTGAGGGTTCATTGGCATAAGCACGAAAATGCATTTAAGTCTTCTGTGAATGAGAAAGTAGATTTTAGCAAATGGAATTTTTGCTTTACGACATTTTGCATTAAGGGTCACCTCTTGAAGTTGTGTGGGGTCCACCTTTTAAAACTATACATGGGCCACCTCTTAAAGGCCGATGTGCCGTAAAGTGCCACGTATAGTGAAAAATGTCTTGTATAGTGCAAAGTGCCACATGCATAATATGTATTTTGATAAGAGAAAATGTAAAAGTTTGAAAGTGACTAAAAGAGATTTCGATAAATTTGTTTTACAATGTTTTAAAAAGGTATCTCGTGTGATACCATTTGGGTTGTGGTAAAATAACATCTTGCCTCTAAACGTGGTGGTTTTTCTTCCTTATGAACTGAGTATCAAATCTGGTTTGGTGGTAAAATAATGCTCTCTCTCATAAACTGTCTAAAATCGCACTTTTGTCAACAACCCCTTGATTGGACTGATCAGCACTTCCTCTCCGTAACTCTAAAGTGGAGATTCGACTCTCCTTAGTGACGGTTTGGTATGTTGCATATTGTGTATAGCATATATTTTAAAAAAAAATAAAAAAGCGACTCTAGAAATGTTGTTGTTTTTAGAGCAAAAAAAAAAATTCCTTGAAATGCTAGAGTCCATTCGACTTTGCAGTCCATTGATCTTAAACGGGTAATAACACCAATCACCTAATTGGATATCTAAAAATCCTTTCGCCGCGATGTTAAATGTAAATGCAATGGTTTTTATGGTAAAGAATCAATCACCCTAATCTTCTTGCTTGGTCATCATGCAAGTACAATCTGCTCTAATGTACTAATGTAATGTTATTTTCTAACTATAAGTTAAGTTGGTTTTTATTTTCATTTTATTTTTTCAGATTCTGCTGGTAGCCTGGTACAGAGCATATTGGATGCTATTATGGAGAAATGGACTTTGGAAAACAGAAATGTTGTTATTTTGTTTTTTATATTATGCTTTATTTCTCTGTGTAAATGAAATTAAAAAATAATTGCTGATTGATGCCGCTTTTGAGTGCGAAAGAAGTAGCGGCAAAGACTGTTGGGCTGCTGAGCAGCTAGCCATAACTAGCTAGCAAATTTGTTTTGTTTTTATTAATATAATGAGCTTTTTGTTAACAACATGGAGAATGTCTCGTATCATGTACCATAGAGATGTGCCTCTTTTTTGGCTAGCAGATGTTTTCTGTTACTGGAAAGCTGTTTAATTGTATACTTGTGTAAGTAAATGCATATGTAATTAATTATATAGATTGAGGTGTTAATTTACCGCATGTTTCATGTTCATGGCCAACAAATTAAAGGACATTTGTCAAATTTTAAAATTTAAATATACAAGTTAATATGATCAAAGATGCAGCGATGATAGTATATGAAAACAGCGGGTGAGGTGACTGTCGAAGGAAAAGGATGCGACACTTTTTGGAGCTGGTAAGTCGATAATCACACTGTTCAGAATCCTTTTTTTTTTGGGGGGGGGGGGGTGGTGTTGGTCACAGTTTATTTAGGAGTGGAATCATGTACGTACGTACTACAGCAATAACCAACCCGCTGCTGTTGTCTCAAATTAATTTTGTAACTTTATATACACCACGAAGACGCAGGAGATGTGACACGGCCTTAGTGCCAGCTTAATGATAGCCCATACCGAAAGTGTATTTAATTACTTTACTACCTTGAAAGGGAAGATGAGAGATCAATGTTATTAAAAGATCATAATCTAATACGTCGTAGAGTTCCATGTAGCGCTGTTTATAGATGATCTTGTTTTATCACGAGTTTGAGAAGCAATAAAATTAGAAATATTAGTTTTCAATTCTTATAAGACGAAACGTTGGGCTTTAGTATTTAGATAAAAAAAAATTATAAATATTTTTTTTGTAAGAACTCAAAGCTAGATGCATTATTTTATATTTATACATATATATACAATGAAAAATACACGCACGGGCACATAATTAATCAAACTGTTAGCAAAAATCTGCACATCTCTTTGTCTTGGTTGCAGTCGCAGAACCACGGCCGCCTTTCTTCTCAGTAGATGCACAACCACCTTTTCCTCTGCCAACTGGCTTCTTTTTGGCACTTGATTTTGTAACATATGGACCCGAATAAAAAAAAATCTATTTAAGGAAAGAGTAGAGAGAGAAGCATTTTTTTCTTTCATAAAATAGAAAGAGAGAGAGAGAGAGAAAAGAAGTTGCTACAAACCCAAATCCGTGACTAGGTCGGAACTTGTGATTCCAACCACCATACCAGCCGATCTTGGTACCGATCTGAAACTTGTGAGCTGCTGGTTGTATTCCTGCCGTCCTCGTCACCAAAAACTGACCAGAACGCTGGCGATCGAGCTCGAAAAGTCAGCCCAACTTGTTTCTCCCCACCGCCGATCTAGCCAGAATTGGGCCGATCCACCACTTGGATCTTATTCGTCAGCTTCCCCTCATCGTTTTCCGACCAATCCCGTCACCTGAAACGGCCGGATTGTTGCCGATCGACAGTCGAAAAGCTCACGATTTTGAGAAGCTCAATCTGCCGTCGCCGCCACGCGTGGGAAGTCACCGCCGGCACCATTGGACTCACCGACGTCGAAACAAGCAAACCTGAGCTTTCCTTCGTCGTTGACTAAGTTCCGATCACCGTTGACCGTTAGGGATAATTCGGTAATTTCACAAACTTTATGGGTAATTCTATAATTTTAAAATTGGTGGATATTTTGATAATTTCATATCAGGATAGTTAGGTAATTTGAGATTTCGGAGGTAATTCAGTAATTTACGTCGTTAGAGGTATTTTGGTAATTTTATATTTTTTGGGGTAATTTTATAAATTTAAAAATTATGGATATCTTTGTAATCGAAATTGAGGATAGTTTGATAATATGTAATTCTGGGGATAATTTGATGAATTTTGATGTCGAGGGTATTTTGGTAATTTTATAAATTCAAGAATATTTTATTACGGATAAATGTCGTTTTGAACATATTAGTTATAATTCACAATTTTGGTTAGTAATGATGTTATTTCCTTAAATTAGAAGGATCCGTAAACGAGAATCAACCCGCGGACGTTGTTGATTCTGAGTTCGGACACCATCACTATGAGTGGAATATACAAAACCTATTTTTATTGTAGTTTATTATGATTTTAAATTATGGTAAAGCCTATTTACAAGATTCATTTTAAAGGTTTCGATTTAATGATTTTATAGAAATGGATTTTATCTGTGTTTTGGTATCTATTATGAGAAATGTGTTTGAATATGCATGATATTATTTTTAAAGAAAAGAAAAACGGATTGAAGATATGTTAAATGAAAAAGGAAATGATATTTCAAATAAGATTTCAGATGATATTTCGAATGAGATTTCGAATGAGATTTCGGATGAGATTTTCAGATGAGATTATATGTTTATATATGTGTATAAAGGTTGTTTACAAAATCATTAGACAGTACCATTCCCCTTCAGATATACTGATACAGATGAGTTGACATATGCATGCAGTATGATGAATACAGAAATACTTGTATTGAGATACAGATGATACAGATAAGATGATATTTTTTTATTTATCTGTGTAGCTCTGGGGCGTGACAGTACTCAGATAGTACGTCATTGCCCGTCCGTTGAGGTCCGAATATGATGAAATATGTGATGATATTTTTCGATCTATCCGTGTAGCTCCGAGGCGTGATTGTACCAAGATAGTACGTCATTGCCCGTCCGTTGAGGTCCGGATATGATGAGATATGAGATGACACTTTCTTATCTATCTGTGTAGCATCGGGGCGTGATTGTACCAAGATAGCACTTCATTGCTCGTCTGTCAAGGTCCAGATATGATGATATTATTTCCCGTTTGGTGATAGTTTTTGGTATTTCAGTATTGATGTTATAAGTATTATGAATTTCCATTGATTTATGCAAGTATATTTGCGATATTTTTAATTGAGTACATGATTTGAATTTAATAAGTTATTTAAGTTTTAGTGATATTTTGATGAGATGGTGTTTTGATCTAATTAATTATTTTAGAGTAAAATTATGTTTAAAAAAAATACTATCCACTCACTAAGCCCACTGAGTTTTATATTCATCCCGTTTTATTATATCCCCCCCCCCTAACAAGAGATTCGCAGGTACAACAGTCGACCCAGCAGCAATAGTTATTTTCATAATTATGGCCACGTTATGAGTTATCGATTTATTTATTAAGACATTTTAAGATTGTATAATTTATTACATTTTGGGAATTATGGATAACATTTATATTTCCGCTGATATTGGATATTAAATAATTTGGTATTTTGTTGAGGAGATTGATTGATGAAGTTGATTGTATTTAAAATTCTTTTGGAAGTGCTTGATTTATAATTTTACAGATTTGGTTATATAATAAATATAGGAAAGACTTTTGCCAAATTTTTTGGTAGAATTCTGATTAATCAGATTACGTCAGAACGATTATATAGAATTAGGCAGATTCACCCTAAGAGTTCGAGGCGGGTCATGTCAGATTTTCCTCCTGTTCCCTTCAATTCCACTTGTACTTCAATTCATAGAAAAAAATTAGATCACAGATTAAAATTCATTGGTTATGTAGTAATTAGAAGTGGTTTCCATATTCATCTAGATCATCTTTACTTTAGGTCCCAGAACTCTTGAATTCAGACTTTGCAATTCTGACTGCAATTTCTCACCATTCGTGGCATCTGCTGACACAATTTGAAACCAAAATTAGGAAAAGAAAAAGATCAGAAAATGGTACTGATGTTTCCGCAAACATTGTTGCTTTCCTTTTGCAAAAACACTTGTAAATTTTGTGCAACTGAAGGCAGTACTTTGAAGTTTTAAGAATACACTGTTTAGCTGAATAAATCAACACAATGCCCATACAAGATATTTTTATGGAACAAGTAATCTCATGCTCATGCATGCGCTTCAAAAACTAGAGCAACAGTAAAACCAATTCAAACAAGACTTTCTACATGCTCTGCTTGTTCCCCTCATTCCTTCTGATCTATATAATTGGCATTTCCGCAAACATTATAGTAGTCCCTGACCTATAAGCTTTAAAGTAATGGCTATCCCTTCATCAAATCCCCCTATCGTAGTAGTCAATCTACAATCAGATGTCTTTCAAAAAAAAAAAAGAACAATTACAACAGGATGTGTTGGCATTTGTTGCTATATTTGAGGTTATGATTGTGGTGGTCCACAAGCCTCTGACACAAGGCATGCTAACACCAGAATACTAATGCTGTTTTCTCACCTATATAAGCTTAAGCTTTTGATCTAAGTAATTGGTCTGCACACGCCTAGAAGAGAAAGAAGTTCTAACGTGCTTTAGTTCATCCTTTAAAGTTATCATTTGTGCTTCTTAAACTCATTCATCAGACTGTGAGGGCGTCTTGAATCTAGCTTGCACAGAACCCAGTACAAAGTAAGCAACTGGTGTACTGGCATCCTCCACTTGACTTAGAAACAATTATACAGTAAACTCACTATAGACCAAAAGCACGTCTAGCATATGCCCATTTCAATGACTCTACTAACAGTGACAGTTAATTCAAGTGGGCCCTTCCTTCGAGTCCTGACCACCTTGAGATGGGCGCAAAACCCTGCACCCACCAGCAGTCTTTGCCCAAGGCATTGTTGAACACCTCTTGGTGCTCAAGAAAATGCCTTTGCTACACTGACCCATTCAAAATGTTCAATACATTACTTAGTCGGAGGCAGTACATCGATTAGATCAGTCGAAGTTTCAACATAGTTACAGTAAAAATAACTAAAATAACATCTAACCTTAGGCGGCACTCGAAGTGGCTCTGTTAATTGTTTTAGAAGAAGAGAAAAATAATCAAGTCGAAGAGTATCCCTGTACCATAAACCACACAAGAATAATTAAAAATTTTGAAAAAGAGATGCCAATCCCAGAATAATTGACAGACTACATATTTTCAAATTAGCAACAGAAGGAAAGACCATAATGCATACATAAACTGTCAAATACCCAGAGAGCCAGGTCAGAGTCCTCTCAATTATATATTCTTGTCCTCCATCTTCCCATAAGAAAAAACAATACACTTTTAATGTGCTTGCAAATGATCTCTCCTCTCTCTCTCTCTGCGTGCATCCACACACGCGCACACATTTTAGTTAAATTTGGTTAACATGTAAATTTTAATTTGTAGAATCTAGCATACGTTTTATGCTATATCAGTATCTACAAGGTCAACTCATCTCCCAATCCTGTGTATCTAAGAGTAGTGCTACACATCTTAATTTTCTATCCCAAATGATGTGGCATTCATCAATTGGATGGTGAGATAATACAATTAATTCACTTAGATTTTGTAAAGAATTAACGCAACACATCACAAGCCACATCATTTGGGATGAAATTTAGGATGCATGTCATTACCCTGTATCTAATTCCTTTTTTCTCATACACAGAGACGAGCTTCTCGTCAGCTTTGAATGACAACAATATATCACTTCTGGTTATTTTGGCACAGAATGTCTATACATAAGAATCTAGTAGAATCTTAATTTAAATCAAAACCGTTTAGGTCAACTCATCAGGCATACCTACAATGTAATTATATATAGTTATGGCATAAGGGCAAGTGTGTCCCAAGTCTACATTTCAGGACATTACCACGAGGAACACCCAACACATGAGTCTACAACATCTCTTCCCAGTTTGTTCATCAGCTAGAACAAAAACTCAACTGAAGCAGACATATTTATCAACTCATCTGGTCAGTTTAGAAGTGAATTTTGCCTAATATCAGACACTAAGAGATTAAAATAAATTCACCACTTAAAGTAGGTGATTTGTAATTAATTCTTCTACCTATCAATAAGTGAACCAAAATCATAGAAAAAGGACAACAAATAACAACTGACATAGTGGTTTAGTACTGTATGCCTCCAGAGGAGATTAGACTTGAAACCAGAATTAACCAACAAATTTAAAATAAGGAAAAAGAATTTGTTGTGCGCGGAATGCAGAAACAAGTGCACCAAATAATTAAAGAAAAATAAAAGACACAGGAATTTAACGTGTTTCTGCAATTATGCCTACGTCCACGGGAGCAAGAGAAAAATAATTGTATTAATAACAATTATTTGAGTACAATATTTGAGTAACAAATCTCACTTTCCAGAACCCAAATACACCCAGTACTCTCACAGACACTTGAAAGGAAATGCCTCTCAATTGCTCACACTCTCCGATTACTCTCTCTAAACAATTCACTTAAATTGCTTTAAACTTTGAAATGCTCCTTACAAAATTTTTGAGATGATAATAAATGAGTTTTTCTTCTGTATTTATAGGTATGATTTGGTGTACTATTACACCAAATTTGTTGATAAATATACATGGCTCCCACGCGGTTCCATCCTTGTTCAAATTTGGTGGCCACATGCAAATGCATGTAGCTTTGGTGGCTACATGCATGTAACTTTGACTTTTCAACAGAATTTATCTTCCCAAATTAGATTTACGAGAAGCAAGATGATGAAAATGCAGATCTTCCAAAAGCTTCAAATTTTTGCCCATTGTTGAATTCTTTCCCAACCACCCTCCAAACCTGTTAAAATTCCTTTCCCCCTGCAGACACAAGGCCGGGTTCTGATGTTAAGAATACATCTAATCCAGATAGGTCACTGTCACTGTCTCTTCAGAGAAATTGTGAGACAATAAAACAAAAATAAACATGTCTTATGTTACATATTTTTAGAACTTATGAGATTTACATCTTGCATTTTTGTTTAAATCTATTGGTGTATGCAGGATAAATTTTACCAAAACTTGTTGCACTGAAAACATGCCTTTTATGCGGATAGGTTTTGTTATATTAAAAAATTGGATCTCCAATTTCCGCGCTGGTATTAAAAACAATGCAGTACGTAAAACTTAACCTAGTCCCCAAGTGTTAGAAACGTAATCTCATGTACTAGTCACGACACTATGGAATAGAGTAGTGATAACAAACCCATCAAAAAAAGGCCTGAGGAGAAGAAAGTCAACCACGAAGCTGTGACACAAAAGAAAAAGTACAAGAAAGAAGACACAACTACATAATTCATGAAGTCCTAAAATACATAGTGCTAGGAAATCTTAAGTCACTACTGAACGACCACAAAACAAGTACTCTCAAAAAATCCCTAAAATGAAAATTTTCACCTAGTTCTCTATTCTCTCAACAGCTTTACTCCACTCCATTTACAAGATTAACCAGTAAACAAGTTGGTACCAACCCCAAGCCTTTATCATAATTAACAATTATAATTGGAACAAAATAGAAGAATAGAAATCTAACCCAAAATAATTGCCGGATTTGTAATTTCATACTCAGTTTTGTAATAAATCTAATTTTTGTCATGCCGTTCGTGCTCTGGTGCATTTTAATCAATTAAAGAAACTACTACTCGTAGACATTATTTCTTTCATGAATAAAGCTTTCATAATGTTTGCAGCGTTGAACGAATCACACTTGAGTTCAAAACATTAATATTTACATGTCTTTTTTAAACTAACATATCATTTATTATTGTATAAAAAATAATGAGAGGTTCCGAAAATTTTGATTTGTAGACTTTATTTCAAGAACAAAATATTTGACACCAGATATTTGAAGATTTCAAGTTTGACCTTGACATTGGAGTTTTTTTTTTTAAAATTAAATTACATTTTTTCTCTCATTTGTCATTTCTCAAAAGAAATTATGTCAAAATTGTAATTATTTAACAACGGGCGTGGCTACGTTCAACACGAAATATACATCAAATAACTCAAAACATGTTGACTATCAAATAACACTTCAATTTTTAAATATCACTTTTGCGTTAATGTAAGTTTACATACACTTAGCATGACCCTTAATTAACAAGCGTCATTAATCCAGCATCATCCCGAATCGATCGCCGTCACATTGATCTCCTGCGTCATAATGCGTACAAAACTAACAAAATTAATTCGAAACAATGGCTACGGGTTGGCCATTGGAGTAGAACGTACATGATTCCAATCCACAAATCTATTGTAACCCGAGAGGAATCTTTACTCGATTTTGATTGTGATCTGTCAACGACTCATCAGCCGCAAAAAATGTCACCTCCTTCTCCTTCCACAGTCATATCATATCACCAGCTGTTTCCATTAAATCTTAACAGTCAATTTGTACTTATCTCCCCTTTTATGTAATTACATTCTCATATATCCTTTGACTTCGTCGTGTCCTTTGATCAATGTTAAACTTCTTTAAATTTGAAAAGTAAGTAAATTTACTTTAATTTTTTAGTCGTGAACATGAAAAACACAGTAAGCTAAGAGAATATGCATGCCATGAGTAATTAATTATATATGCATTTACGTACACAAATATTACCATACGGCTTGTTGGGAGAAGAGCGCAAAATACTTGAACTGCTATCCCAAACAGAAAACAGCATATATATTACTTTTCAATTACATATATACTAGCCAAAAAGTTCCTTATATATTAAATAACAAAACGACGTTCCTAGCTAGCATGCGGCTGCATATATATATAACATTCATGGAGTTCTTGGCTTCTTGGGACTGCCATTGTGGTGCAATGGGTCAGGTCCAGAAGGAACCACCCTCAACTCCGAACCACCCAGCACCATGTTCTCATCACCACCTGTTATTGCATGCAGCAGCCTCCCAGTCTTTGCCGGTACTTGTTTCTCACTCAAAAGCTGCATCAATCAACAATTATTTTTTTATTTCATTTACATAACATGAAAAATAAAATAAAACAACAACCTTTCTGTTTTGCAAGTCCATTTCTCCATAATAGCAACCAATATTCTCAGTACCAGCAGAATCTGAAAAGATAAATACAAAAATAAAAACTCACTTGACTTATATTTAAGAAATGACACTAGATTAATTGGTACATTAGTCAGAGAAAGAGGTAGAGAGAGAGAGAGAGAGAGAGAGACCAGAGTGTTCTTGCATGATGACCAAAGAAAAGAGCAGCACCAAAGCTACCAACGTGAAGAAGAGAAACCCTAGACCCACAAAAGAAACCTTAGATTTGGAAACCATTTTTTTTAAAAAAAATTTTCCTCTCTCTTTTTTGCTAGTATTGAAAAGCCAGAAGAAAGAGACACGAAGGCAATGCCTGAATTGCAAATGCAGGGGGTTCAATTTATAGAGGAGGAGAAATGATACAAATGATGGCTTATGCAGCCGTTTTTAAGAGAAATGATTATTATAACAAACAAAAACTGTAAAAATAAATATACGCGATAGATTACGATGCTGACGGGCGCCGTCTTTGAGTGGACCGTCACTACCCCCGACGACGTGCCAGCTGATCTCAGGCACGTGCCGCGTAAAATCGTATCTGCACAAACATGACGTCATGCCGATGCGAATGTCAAATTACACACCGTACGATCATCGTATGTAGTTACCGTTATGCTTCGAATCCTTTTTTAGTTACCTGTTTTAGCCTGATCTGACGTCAATTAAAGGACGATTGTGTAAACTGAATCTCCTTTCAATTCTCTTTTTTTTTTTTTGGAATAATTTCTTTGCAGTTCTATATTTATTTACCATAATTATATTTCTTTCTCGGACAATCTTTAGTGGGCGTAGATATATTTGCTTATGTGTGGGGTAAATGAATCACTTCCAGTTGGTATAAATTTTTCAGTTATATTGAGTAGACCTCTAAACAGTGCACGCATAAACCATAAATTATAATAAATCAAAAATTATAATTGAAATACTATGTCATTACTTGTGAAGACTAAGTATTAGTGATGAAGTTATTACGTACCCAATTCGTGAATTTTTTATGTTTTCTAAGACATTCATAAATCTTTGCATAGATTTATCATATATTGAGCAAAAACTTGTATACGGTGTAAATAAAATTGTACAAGTAGTAGATGTACAGTTAGAGCAGCTGCTAATTTAAAGTATATGTAACTTAGAGTTGATCTAAAAATAATTTTTTATGATTCTCTAATTATTTTGAAAAACAATAACGGAGTCAAACAATAAAGTTAATTTTAGTCAATATAAATTATAAATTATGTAACTTATTAACAACCTACAGTTAGTTACTAGCTGGAGAGATTCCTTTTTTGAGGTAAAAGAAAAAGTTTCTGCGGCCGATTTGGAATGGGAAGGTTTGAAAAGCTAGGTAGTTTGAAAAAAAGGGAATGGTGATGATGATGATGATGCTGATGATATAATCTGATTTCACAGGGATGATTTGCTTAATTGCTTTGTACTTTTATGGAAACCAATGGATGCTGATAACTGATATTTTGATTTGATCTTTTTCCTTTTCTCTTTTATGATGTCATTTTGCTTTTCTTCATTGAGAATTTGAGACAGCAACTACGTACTAGGCTGTGGTGATTTCTAGTTCAAAGTACAATTGTTAACAAATGTTGAGTTATACTTGAATTACTGTGATTCATATTAATAAAAAAAAAGCCATTTTTATTTAGTTTTAACATCCTGGGTGAATTACGTAGTTTTTCACTATCTGAATTATAAGGTGATCAAATGTAAATAGTCATGTGTTGGTTTAATCCAGCCATATAATATCTTTGCGTCAATATTAATTTGCGTCATTACTTTATTGAAAGAATATATTTATATTTTGAAATGACCTAAGAATAATTATAACCCCGTTTCATAGATATTATAATTAACAGTTGGAATGAACAAGATAATTATGAAAATAAACAAAGAGTTAGAGCGATTATCGTGAGTGAATAAATAAAAGAGAAAAGAAAATTACCGTAGGATTTACAAATTTCATGTTTTGATATACAAAATAGGATCCCTCTAAGTTATAATTAAATGTAACTTATTTCTCTCACACAAGTTATGTAGATCCCACCACTAAATTACTATAACTATGAAAGAAGTAAATTATATTTAATTATAACTTAGCAAAATCCTATAAAATAATTACAATGAATGACATCTCGTAGACATTACCCTTTCATGAAAGTGTATGCGTCTTTCATTCATGAAGAAAGCTGTAATGTTCAATGAATAACACAATTGTTTATTACATTTTAATTTCTATCTTTACAGCGAGCAGCATGCCTCATCCTTGCCTTAAATCATGCTGCAATTTATTTTTATTTTTTTGCGTTTCTTTCAGAAAATGGGTCATTCCACCTTTTTTGTAATTGGATGATTGAACAGTGGTTGAATTTTCGTCTTACAATTTAAAAAAATATATATTTGAGATGTTGTAGTCTACTAAAAATATTTTGTCAAAATTATGTCATTGTGTTTTGATTACCAATTATATTTATTATACGTTTTTTTAATATTGTTGGATCATAAACTTTTTTTTTATCCAAGTCCAAAAAACTCAAGGCCTCGCTTATCTCATAGAACTTTCTAAGTTAGTTAAGCTTGGGTGATAGGTGGTAGTAGTTTTGGTAGATCAAATTGGTAGTAGGTTTGGTAGATAAGATTTCTGGTGTTTAGATCTGTGGTTGAAATTAATGTAGTAGGTATAGTGATGTATGGTTGTGATTGGTTTGTTTCATGTATAAATAGCCCCTCTCCACTTTGGTTTATACATCAAGAATTTAGAAATCTTCTCTAGTGTAATAAATAAAAAAAGAGTGTCATAAGTGTTGAGTTGAGTTGTTTTAATAAAAAAGTTTCTTCATGGTTATAATTCCCCAACAAATAGTTAATAATATTAATTAAATGCTTTAATTTCATGAAATATAAAGGGTGGAATGGCGATGAGAGAATTAAATGCATGTTAATTAAACTAAACATAAGTCACGAAATATGGGATGTTGATTTTCTTAATATTTTATGAGATTAAAATTAATGTAATTTTTTCATAATTTGTATAAAATGACAGATGAAGCAAGAAATTTGGTTTAAAGATGTATAATATCAACTAATAGAAAAGTGTTCATTTGTAGATAAACACATACCTCACAACTTATATATATATACATATCTGAAGAAGTTCAGGAAAAATTTAAAACTATGAGGTTTAATAGCATTATAGAATTAAATGTTAAAAGCACACGGTTTTAAAACTTTCCTAAACTTTCCTGCACTTAACATCCTGAATTGAAAATTTTCTAATATGTATGTGTATATAGAGAGCTATATTAGGCGATATACATATATATGACCATAGTTGCGAGTAGTGGCAGATTTAGAAAAATAAATTATTAGAGGCCAAATTAAATAACAAGAACATACAAAAACTAAAATTTTATAGGTTAGAGCTTAAACATATTTAATGGGGGCTAAATCAAATAATAGTAAAATCACCCATATGAGTTACTTTGTGTGTGTGTGTGTGTGTGTGTTTTTTTTTAATTTAAGTGTATGCTTTTATAATTCTTATAACTAGAACATAAATTTTCTTGGTTTATAAGTTTGTGGGACTATTTTTATAAATTTAATAAAAGGTTATTTTAACAAATTTAATACGGACTAATTAGTAACTCAAGTAATTTTCTTTTTTTTTTCAAAATTATTTTTTTCAGCTGGAGCTTGAGCCCTTACTAAGCATGAGATGGATCCACCTCTGATTCCCAATCAAGTTCTTTCAATAGGAATATTACAATAGTCTTTTTTTATAAACAATATTACGATAATTACATTCCTCTCATAAAACTTGCTACACATAAATGCTGAAGCCAACCATAAAAAGATCCTTTTTTTGTGTTTTGAAAAATTATTTTCTCGAAGTAGACTCCTCTCATTCCTTATCAATTACTACTAAAGAAAATACTAAAGAGACTAGCACTCACAGAAACACGTTGGTTAGACGAAATTGGATTTAACTTGTTTCTAATTAATCATTTTTCAGTAAACAAATATTGGGTCCGACATTATTTTTATCTTCCGCCAAATTTCTCCCTAAAATCATTTCTGTTACGATTAACAAGGCGATCCCAGCACCAATATCTCCATGGATTAGTGTCACATCACCTGCGTCATGCATAAAAAATTACAGACTAATTTGGAGCAACAGCTCCAGGTTGGTTATTGCAGTACTTACATGATTCCACCCACCCAATGTCGCACCAGCTCCGAGTATATATCTGGAATCTTGATGATTCCATTCCAGTCGACAAATATATTGTACTTACAAACAATCATGCTCTCGATTTTGGTTGTGATCACTGTGTGACTGTCAAGTCATCAGCTCCAAAACTGTCAACATCGTTCTTCTCCCACAATCGATGTCACCAGCTGTTTCCATTTACTTTTAACAAATAATTTTTACTTGTCTTTCTCTAGATATAAATTTTTAGGTGCGGTGTTCTCATTCTTATTTTATATACATAGACATGTTATTAAATTATATAATTTAATAAAATTAATATTATTCAATTCACTATAAAGTCATATAATTTAATAGAATATTCGCACTAACTCTATTAAATTATATAACTTAATAGTTTATCCGACAGTGGATTAATCACATTATACAATTACTCGAGCAAGATAGTAAGCATGAGAACTAACTATACATTTCACTCGTCCCCAAGGGCATAGCCGAGTTAGTTAGCAGTGTAATCTATCGCCCCTCACTTATGTGGACTTGGGTTCGAGCCTTGGGAATGGAGAGAGGGTAAAAATTAATTTGGGCTTGCCCACCCCCCTTTCCTTTAAAAAAAAAAAAAAACTATACATTTCACTCATAGTTGTAGGTTGCTTGCTTCCTAAATATACATAATTAAACCGAAAGTTTTGGATGAGGGAGCATACTATGATAAGCGAGGTTGTGCTATAAGGAAATAGGTTCCTTAAAAAAATGAGAGCATCCACGTGAAAAAAAGACTAAATTGTATACATATTCTTTTTTACTTCTTCATATCATCATCTTTTTGTAGAAGTCATCTTTTGATCATGTTAATTTTTTTTAATTTTCAAAATTTAATGGCATTGTCACTTTAATCTCTCATCAGAGAAAAATACACACACACATATATATATAATTTTCCAATGAGAATATTCTTAATTTAACAGAGTAATAATACTATTAATAAATAAAAAATGTAAATTCCAATAAACTAACCGAAAAAAAAAAATACAATTCGTAATTTATTTAAAATTTATGATTTTTTTTAATTTTAGTAGCATACTTGTTTCGTTAAAATAAAGACGTCATATTAGAGAATTACTATACATATCCACCCACATTTTGTTAGTAGAAACCTTTGATTTGGAAGCCATTTTTCTTATAACTTTTTTTGCTAGTCTTACAAAGAAGAAAGAGATTTAGAGAGATACAAAGGCATATGTATGAATGGCGATGAAAGAAGGCCAATTTGCAGAGAAGGGGAGAAATGATGCAAATTAAATGATGGCTCATGCAGCCGTTTTCAAGAGAAATGATTTATTTAATAAACATAAAACGTAAAAATAAATAAATGCCAAAGATTACGATGCTGGCGGCGCTGTTTTGAATGGACCTTCAGGATCCCCACGTCATACAACACGAGCCAGGTGATCCCACATAATTGTAGCTTTTCAAACATGGCGTCATCTTGATGCTATATTGTAAAATCACCAGCGGGACGATCACATATGGTCTACCGTTGTCCTTCGATTCCTTTTTGAGTTACCTTTTTTAGCCTGTTCACACGTCAAATAAATACACACACACATACATTGATTGAGGAGATACTCACCTTAACAAACTGGACGCAGAAAATATAAATTCTGATCTATTAAAAATTATATATTTTTTTATTTTTTAGTACATTAAAATTTATATTTTTTAGTAATATATTTATTTTAATAAAGTGAGTGTACCTTTAGTTAAAAAAAAAAATCTCTCTCTATATATATATTCATTATCTAACTAAGGATTTGTTAAATTATTAAAGTAAATGATAAATTAAAAGATAAATAAAATTCATTCTACTACACTGTATTTTGTCCGATTATGTATTGGAGTGTGTGTTTTATTGTCTTTTAATTTACCTTTATACATAAATAACGTAAGAGTTCTCTCATTGAAAAATTACTCTATATATGTATATACTAAATTTTATTTTTAAATTTACATTAATTTTAAAAATTATTTACTAATAATTTAGTAGATATCTCTCTTTCTCTATATATTTGTGGGATATAAATTTTATCTCTAGTTAATATAGACTATTAATTGAACTATAAATTATGTTGTGTAGACTTTCGCACTGTATTATAAAAATATAACATATATTCTTGTGTAATGTAATAACTTTAGAAATATTGAATTGAGCTATAAATAAAAAAAACGAAGGAAAATACTATAAATGTCATAGACTATGAAGTCCTAAACTAGGGGCCTAAATGTTTATTACCGGCCAGAATCGTAAATTTTTCTTTTCCCCTTACAGACATTCGTAAATCCTTGTGTGGTTTTATTAGTTGCAAATAAAAATTTGTGTGTGGTATAAATAAAATTGCAAAGGTAATAAATAAAGAGTTAGTGGGTAGAGAGAATCCTTTTATATATATATATATTTTTTTTGAGGTGAAAGAAAAGCTGCTGTGGATGATTTGGACTCTGGAAGGGTTTAAAAGATGGAGTTTGAAATAAGGGGTGGTAATGATGATGATGAGGATACAATCTGATTTAATAGGGACGATTTGCTTTGTACTATTATGGAAACCAATGGGTACTGATTGATTTGGTCTCCTTTTTACGTGTCATTTTGCTTTTCTACTGGTTTTTTACAGAAAGAATATCAAGGTCATTCGATAATGTACCGAAACCAATATTTTGTTAAGACGTAAGAGGAACCGATTCCTTAATTCTATTTGAGTGAATGTGAATTTACGTTTGATAAATTAATGTAAGAATAAAAAAGATTGTGAAAAATATATTTGACCACAAGTGGCTTCTATAAATCTTTCTTTACTTTTTTCTTTTTCTTCTCGTTTGTCTTTTGTAAACGAAAATGCAGTTGCAGATAAGTTCGTTGATCTAGTTATAAATTTGTTCGTTAAAATTCAACAATAAATATAGAATAAATGATAAAAAAATGAGTTTTGAGAACTAGTTCGGTTATATCCACACCTTTAAAACAATTTAATTATTAAACTTTTTGATCATTTTGGATTAAAGATCTTCATTCTATTCATAAATATGTATGTATGCGGGTATACACTTTTGGACAAACAAAACTCGAACAGCCGAACTACTATAAAGTATATAATGCCCACAAAATTCAAATAAACAAAAACACATACCTTTTGCGGTTAAAATTCTTTACAAAATCTTCCATAAAACCAATATTTATCATTGTTTGACTTAGGTATTATAATGTAAATGGCATTAATAATATTTGGATAAAAGTAACAACTTAATGTTTAAGAAAAGTAGGTTATCGTGTAGTGATGAGTTGGACGAGTTAAAAAAAAGAACTATATAATAAAAAAAAATTAACAATTGTAATTTGCTTAAGGGAAATTTTAATAATATAAATTGTTTTCAAAGGTTAGTTTATTGAGTAATTTGATGAATTTAATAAATTTCAAACATTTTAAAACTTAATCACACAAGTCTTTTCTTTTTTTTTTCCTTGAAATAAAAATAATTTTCCACTTTAGCTATGCATGATCATCTCTTGCAAATTTTATTAATAAAATTTTTGAACTTACATAAGATGCATATAATATTATTATATTATTTATTATCGTCGTCATTATTATTATTATTATTATTATTATTATTATTATTATTATACCAAATATTTGAGATTTACATGAAATTCACCCTCTCTTTTTTAGAAAAAATAAAATACGCAGAAATGGGCCCCGATACCCCGTCGTATTTTAGAAGGATCAAAATCCTCTCTTAGTATTTTTTCCTCCTAGTCTCTCCTAGTCTTTTAAATTTAATAAAAAAAATTGATTTACTTGTAAATACAATAAATAAAGTTAGTTTAAAATTCAATTTTAACCACTTATTTTCATTAAAAGAAACTAATAAGAGAGAAAAAATAATAAGAGTAGATCTTTATCCATTTTAAAAATACTTTAATTTCATAAAAACGCGGGATGGGGTCCGGAAACCGTACAACGACGTCGTTTTGACCATTTCGCAAAATAAAATTCCAAATTATCCGTAGTTTTCCGGCCGAGGACCTGGACCAGGCGCCAGCCAGGTACTGTTCTTCTTCTCACTCAATATTGGGTGTCAAATTGAAACCATTAATCTTCAGTTGTTTGTGTTTAGAACTTATAGCGCAAATTGGGTCTCTTAGAACTAGCATAAATGAGTATTCTTGGAACACAAATTAACACAGATGTAAGCAAAGTTTTAGGGATTCTCAGTGCTAAGAACTCACAGGGTCACTTAAATGAGTGTTATTGAAACTTCGATTCATAATTTTTCTCGTTGACTATGCAAAATCTCACATGCAGAGAGATGGGTTTTGTCTTTGTTGTATGTATAAGATTAATTGTCTTATGATTCTTCTAGTAAGCACTAAAATTTCTCAAAATGGGAACAGTTACTTCAAATGCACAGCAATATTGTATAAGCTTAGAAGCAGTAGAATAGCAAAAGCAGAGTCTTACATTATAATTAACTAACCCAAAAACAAGTTTTCGGAAGAATACAGCACTACCTTTCAGTCAATTAATTTTTAATAACCTTGTGTGTGTTGTTGATTGTTGTCGTCGACTCATAGGGACTCAATGAGTTTCCAGTTTGATTTAAGTATAACAGTTCTATAGTTAAAGCATTACAAGTTTTGTACCAGAACCATATGTCAAATGATAGCAGTGAGCTCTTGTATGAGGTGTATTGTCAAACTATTGTTCTTAAACTCGGATACACATGCTGTAATTTTCAGCCAATTTTTTATATCCTGATAGACATAACATGATCATTCTTCTCTCTTACGGTTTTAGCCCAGTAACAAACTACATTTGGTGAGAATTCTATCTGAATCTTCCTTTACTTTGTCATTTCTCTCTGTCTTTCTGTTTTTAACTTGTATTTTACAACATCAGTAGAAGATATGCGCGTGTGCTGGTTTTGAGTTTCAAGTATCTAAGCTTGGATATAGATGACATGCAAATTATGTCATTGTAACTTGTTATTGTTTGAATTTTGGCTTCATTGTAACTTGGATATAGATGATGTGCAAATTATGTCATTGTAACTTGTTATTGTTTGAATTTTGGCTTCATTGATATTAATGGTTTGAATTTTTGACATCTGGGTACTTATAAGAGAGTATAGTTTCAAAGTTTTGTTTTCTTGGTAGTTGGAGAAGTTATGCACATTATGGCTTCCGATGAATTTGATTTTGATGATAAAGCTGAGTGGTCTTCAAGGAATGAAGAAATATTTATACGTATATTGCATGAACATGTGAAAATGGGAGATTTGGGTTCCAAAACGACATTTAACAAGAAGATATGGAGTGTTATAGATAATAAGTTATTTGCAGAAACTAACAGAAGATACACTGAGCCAAAACTTAAGTCAAAGTTCAATCGGTTACGCAAGAAACATCGTGAATTTTCTGATCTAGTTAAGCATCCTGGCTTTGAATGGAATCCTGTTACAAATATCGTCATTGCATCAAATAGTCTTTGGACGAATTATACTAAGGTATATTTTCTACTTTCAAACTATTACATAATATTTTCCAATGTTCAAATTGCGTACTTATATATCATTTTGTTTTTGTAGAAAGTTCCTGGTGTCAAGCCATATCGTAAAAAAGGCTTGGAGCACTTTCACATATTAGGAGAGATATTCAGTACAACTATAGCAACAAGTCACACGCATGTCTCATTGAGCCAACATTCTCCAACCTCAGACGATGATGAACGTGAACTTCCTGGAAACTTATTCAAGGCTAGAGCTCTTGTTCATGTACCAAAGGATGATGATCGTGTGGACCTCGCAGCAGAGCATCAAAAGGCCAAAAGAGTTCGTCGGTCACTTGACCAGTCATCTGAGCATATTCCAAAACTTTGGGACAGGATGGAACATTACATGGAGATCTGTGGCGAACTCTTAAAACATAAATTAGAAAAGATCAAGACAAAATGCTCTGCTTCAACTAGGAAGACTGAGATGTTTTCCATCCAACAATGTGTTGATGCTGCTGAGGCGTTGGGAGATGTTGACGCTGACACTTTTGACAAGCTGATGAAGAAGATTATACATCTTGAATGGAGAACTGCTTTTCTTAGTATGAATGACGAGAGGAAGAGAGGTTGGTTGGCTAGTTTGTAATATATAGTTGCTTTAACTGTGAAAACTATCTAGTTTTTAGTAATGTGTGGTTTAGTTAGATTTGGATACATTAATTGCTGATCCTACTTTTGTGGTCTTAAATTGGATGAACTATTTCTACATTTCTGTCATCTGCATTTAAGCAAATCCATAATTTCAGATAATGTTTCTGGATTTGCTATAGCTAGTTGATGTATTGTCTGCTTGTTAGCGTTAGTTTGTTGTTTGTAATTATGTTGTTCTCTTTACTTTTCTTCTTCTTTTTTCCGCTTATTTTTGTCAATTTATATTGGATTTTTAATAAAGCAGTACAGCTTCCTTTGCTATAATAATAATAATTTTTGTGACAAGCTTTTTGCACAGTATCGACAATTTAATCACAGCAAGTATGTTATTTTTATATTTTGTACAATCAAATCACACCAAACCTTAAAGCATACAAATGCCTAAGCAAACTCAGAACAATAAAGTTTAATAGGCATGTACAACAACTCAAATGAAACAAAGAAATTGAGAATGCTGCACCCGTACGATGTCTAACGAACTCGGCTCACTTTTAAGAATGTACAACATCGGGTTCTAAGCCCATTTGCTTCCTTGTTTTACCCACAAATAAGTCTCTAGATTTGATTAAGCCAGGAACACAACCAATAGTGGTCATAAATGGCAACTGTGCCACAGCGTCTTTCCTCCCTAGGGAAACAATTGCCATTGCTGAATGTGGCCGATAAGTTGCCATTTTGCTCTCTCTTTCTCCAGCCATCAATACCTTCAAGTTCTTTGCAGCCACTTGAGCATGTTTCTGTGCTAAAAACCCCTGCTTAATTTCCTGTCATGCATTATCCAACCAGTAAAACGCATTAGATTTTCAAAATGAAAGTATGAAAAACTATCAAGGCCAGATAGCATTCCTTGTTGCATGGCTTAGTTGAAGGGCAAACATGTGATGCAGGTAATCAAATTTGATAGACAATAATGACATCAAAATATAAGCTAATACTATGTTAACGAACTGGCCATACCACTCAACAGCAATTCAAAATCTCCTTGAGTAACATTACGTATGAGTTTATTGCAACTAGATTGCTGTAGTTAACAGAAATTGAGAACCACAACTAAATAGCATTGGAATAAATACCATTGGCTTGTCCTCATTAAAGCTAGAATACTTCAGGAAAATTCATAGAAGCACTTACTCGAATATCAGTAACGTCTCCAATTGCAAATATGTTCTTCTGACCCTTCACCCTTAAATTCTCATCAACCATTAACATTCCATGAGTATCCAAACTATCCTTCAATATAGTATCCTTAAGCCAATCTGAACCTATTGGTTTTCCTGTGCATTGGAAATGGCAATCTGCTTTGATGCTATCTCCTGTTGAGGTCAGATACATGTCGCTTCCTTCTGAAACAGAATCCAAATTGACTCTTTGCCCCAGCTTCACATCAACCTTTTTTGATATCAACCAATCTAGAGTCTTATCACCAGCTTTAGATCCAATAAATTCCAGCAACCTCGACCCCTTGTGCACTAGAGTAACCTTCTTCTCTGGGAAGTCAACAGCTATTTCTCCAGCAAGCTCAACACCAGTGGGACCTCCTCCAACAATCAAAATTGAACGAGCAGATTTAATCTTTTGATTCTCTGTCAGTGCAAACAAAACAAAGTTTAACTTGAGACTGCAATAGCAGCTATGACAAAGCTAATGCTATGAATTAGGTGGCTTTGCATAACTACAGATCTTACCTGCTTGATATTGATTAAGCCTCTCAGTCCTAGTTGTGGGGAGAGGGTCCCTGTGACCGGTGGCAATGACAAGATAATCATACACAACACGGCAGCCGTCTGCAGTCAAAACTTCATTTTCAGTGATATTGATTGCAGGAGAAGCGACAATACGTCCATTGACGAGGTAATCTCTATGGTTAATCACTGATCTCTCTCCAAAAGATGGCTCCACCATTGCCCTTAAGCTTGCCCATGCGATCTCAAAATACTCTTTCCTGTTTCAATTTCACTTTTTCTTAAAACACAAAGAATAGAACAATCCCCTATATAAAGAAAAGTTCATAGGTGCAATTCTTTAGCCACCAGCTTTATTAACTACCCTTTGGTGATTTATTTGCAAGATGCCCTTCCGAAAATACAAATATTGAAGATTTCTTTTTCAACAGCTTATCATTTAATAACAAATGAAAAAAAGAATATTCACATATGAATCAACAGAAACAAGAAAGATTTGCTTACGGGTCAATGAGGGTAACATCAGCACTGAATTGTAAAGACTTAGCAACGAGGGAACCAGCAACGCCTCCTCCGATGACCACCACTCTTTTATTCTTCCCTTCCAATTGTTGTTGCTGCTGCCTCTCCATTAATTCTTTCCCAAATGCTCCGCTTTGCTTCTGCCTCTCCTCTGGTACTCGATTTAGAACGCTTAACCAGTCATTATCATATATTAAGGACTCGGCTTAACCAAATACCAAGTAAAGATGATCAAAGGAAAACGTCCGAATGCTGAGATGACAAGTTGCCCATTTTTGACATCCTTCCATGTTCCTTCCTTTCAGTCATTCTTATCAATTTAAAAACAGATTTATTAAAGGGGAGTTGGTGGCCAAGTTGTCATTTAAAACAATTTAGAATTTGAAAGAATAATTAGACCCCTATATTTTGACTTAATGAATAGTTAGACCTTACCGTTTGGGAAATACTCAATTGTACCCTCATATGATTGTGGAGTAGATAAAGGGGCTTGTGATATGCATACTCTCCTGGTGGGTATTTTCAATTTGATTTGTTTTATTTTTCACGATACCTCCATCATTGTCATCGTCGCATGATCTATTGAATAGAGGTATTGCGGCACCTTAGCATCTTAAAGATGCTTAATGAAACAACTGATGAAGTTTTAAAACATCGTCTTAACACTTGTTTTTCAGTTTATGATATGGCTGTAAATTATATCCCATCCGCTATACAATATCTGATAGCATCTGGCTATTCAGATTCTGCATCTTACATAGACAGTGCCTGAAGATGCATCAGCTTGTGAAGATGTATAAATATTTTCTTGTATGTTATGTGGTGGCTCACTAATTGTTGCTTGATATATATAGCAATTTAGATTGGCTTGCATTTGGCAATCATATTAACATGTTCTTTTTGTGTAGTACTCTTATGAAACATTAATTTGTTGTATTATGTTCAAAGGACAAACTGTCGAAAAATTTGACGTGATTGTGGCACAAAATGGATTAGGCAAATACACCACAATTTTAAATGCTATTTTGGCTGCTTCAACCTTTAGTAAACGGCGGTACTATATCAAAATTAAATACATTGTTGTCAAAGCACCTCAAAACAAATCTTGCGTTAATAGGGGATGAAATTATAACAAATTCATCTCTGCTAACAAAAGCCACAACAATTATCATTTACATATGCGAGACTGTTATAGTTAGAGAGACAAGCTAAGAAAGTCAGTTATGTATTTTAAAAAAAATTAATTTATTGCCGACTTAATTGATAGGACAATCATATATTTAACTGGTGTTATTTAGTATTTACACAATGATATATTTAGCTATTTGTTCCAAGTTTAAACTATTAATGTGGTTTTATGATAATTTTGAGTAATTTTGTTATTTGCACCGAAACTACACTGACCAAGCACGACAAATAATATAAATAAAAAAGTAATACTAAATATCCCAACATTTAATTTATAATTTGAGTCCAACTAATGTTATATTCATCTATTGTATGGTAGTTAATTAATTTTACAAGTTATGAAATATATCATATAATAAATAAGTGACACATGACATTAGAACTCAAATATTGGGATTCATAACATTGTTGTTACTAAAATATGTAAATAACAAGAAAATAATTAATAAATGTTTTTAAAAAAAAAATTGAGTCATATTGTCTGCACTATAGTATGCCTATTTTGTGAACAATTTCTGCAAATAGCATTACTATTGAGTTAATTAAACATAATTTTAATCGCATATAAACTCTGCTCGATGACAAAATGGATCCAAAAGGTTGGTTTGAATGGAAAAGCCACAGTGAGAGGTGGACATCATTTAGGCCCATTGGAGAAGCTACCTCGAGCCCATATTTGTGGAGAAAATTTCTCCTCTCCTCTTTTTTAGGCGGGGGACGGATGGCCCGAACGGGCAATTACCGAGTGCATTAATAGAGGACCCGATTCTAATACTACAGCCTAGAGGTTGGATCTGTTCGAAAGTGTCTTACATAGAACAGATATTTTGCCTAAAAAATTTGGTTAATCAAAACAGCCGAGATTAATATTTCTATTAAGAATCAAAATAAAATTGAGAGACAGCCCATTGTCCACTTAACTATCTTTGGGCAACGGACCATCACGGCATCACCTAAATAAAAATTTAAAAAAAAAATATTGATAAATTCAGCTTAACGGATTTTCGGGCCTATGTAGGATACTCAGCTGCTTAGAAGCAAACGAATTTTCCGATTAAAAATTTAATTTTAGGGGATGAATGGATCCCTTTCAAGGTCTATTGTAAAATTCAAGAGCATATTTTAGATGAATATGGGTTTTAATAATAAGTTTTGCACAATTTAAGAACATGAGCATATTTTTATAAAGTCTAATTGATTGAATTACATATGTCTTGATCTACATAATTTGTTTTTATTATTTTATAATTTTTACCTAATCAATAAACTTATACAATATCAGTTTGTATAAAATAAATTTATTAAAAAATTTGTAATTCTATTATTAAATTTTGTAGTTTTTTTCCTTATCAGGGTTTCAATAATTATGCTGATATATAAAATGAATGATTTTGTTACGCAGTTTCTTTGCCATTCATGTGCGAAGAGCAAGTGTGTGCCTCGTATTATATTGGAAAAGATCGCATTTTTCTGAACTGGAAAATGATTCGATGGCATATATAAAAATGGTTGTTTTTGTTCCTTAAATTTAATTTATTTAATTTCATGGCAAATGAAAATTACTTGCTCTCGGAAATTACACCAAACGGTAAACAATGCTTTTGCCAATCTCATGAAGACATTTATAATAGTTAAGAAAAGCAAGAAAAATACAACTTCATATGAGTGTGCATCAACAACTCAAGCTGAAACGATGAAAGTTGATTAGACAGGCTGTACCTTCTGACGTGTCAAATGAACTGAGCTCACTTCTCATCTCAAGAATGTACAATACTTTATCATCAGATTATAAGCCCAATTGCTTCATTGTTCTACTCACATTCAAGTTTCTTGACTTGAAATAGCCTGAAATCCAGTCACTGATTGTTGTGAATGGCAACTGTGCCACTGCATCTCTCCTTCCCAGAGGAAACAATTGCCGTATCCGCGGACTGTGCCCTATAAGCCGTCATTTTGCTTTCATTTTCTCCAGCCATTAGTAACTTCAGGTTCTTTGCAGCCACTTGAGCATGCTTCGGTGCTAAATACCCCTGTTTAATTTCCTGCCATGCGGTTTTATGTACAACCAAGAACAACACATTAGCAATTTCCTCAAAACGAGGCAGGAAAATTGACAGAACGCTGACAGAAACAAGGTAAAACCACTGCCCGTTTACTCATTTAACTGAAAAACATGTTCAACTGGCACCCTTTTTTCACCTTGTTAATTTCTATCAGTGCTCTGTCGGAACTCTGTCTCTTCTTAAACATTTATCTTTGAACTTACTCTAACATCAGTAATATCCCCAATTGCAAATATGTTCTTCCGACCCTTAGCTCTTAGATTCTCATCAACTACCAACCTTCCATGAATATCCAAATTATCCTCCGATATAATATCCTTAAGCCAAGATGAACCTATTGGTCTTCCGTTACACAGGAAATGGCAATCGGCTTTGATGCTGTTGAGGTCGAATTGACGTAGGATTGTTGCATGAGACGATTAAGATATTTTCTAAATGGCATAATTTGGGATAGAAGTGTTCATTTTTTACATATAATATATCGTTTCAAATCTTGAGGCGAGATGAACTAAACTTACTACAGATCATTTTGTCCCGTGGTCACTTCTTTTCTAGTCCTTTTTTAAAATTTTTGGATTTTTTTTTTTGTTTTTTCTATTTTTTAAATATTTTTATCTTTTTTTATAAGTCATATTTGTGTGCCGTTTGTTTAGAATTTCTTATTTTAATTAGTAAATTTTTATTATAAAATAATATCTTAAATTTTATCTATTTTGACAAATTTAAGATATTTAAAATTATTATATAAAGAGGTCTAAAATCCTAATTTAGTTAAAGGAGACATATTCAATAAACTTCATTATCTAAAAACTTTTGTTTCTCCTATCAATTAACTTCCAAATACGTGCCACTGCCTTCAGAAACTGAGTTCAAATCTACTGAACGCCCAGCTTAACATCAACATTTTTGGATTTCAACAAATCCATAGCCCCTTCAGCGGCCTTAGGTCCAACAAATTCCACCAAACTTGAACCATAATGCACTAGAGCGACCTTCTTCTCCAGAAAATCAGCAGCTATTTCTCTTGCAAGCTCAACATCCTCCAACAATCAAGATTGAATTAGCAGACTTGATCTTTTGATTTTAAATTTATTTAGTCTCTCACTCCTAGTTTTGGGGACAGCGGACTTATGGCCAGTGGCAATGACGAGAAAATTGTGCCCAACGCGGGTGCCGTCTGCAGTCACAACTTCATTTTCAGTAGCATTGATTGCAGCAGATTCGACAGTGTGACCATTGGTGAGTTAATCTCTTGTGTTAATCACCGATCTCTCTCCAAACGATGGCTCCACCATTGCCCGCAATCTTGCCCATGTGATCTCAAAATACTCTTTCCTGTTTGAATTCATGTTTTACTTGGACACAAACAATAAATTAATGAAAATTTGAGGAAAATGCTAAAGAGACATAACAATGACAGAGCCCCGATAGAAATGGTGATAAATCGTTGCTAATTTAGTGAGTAATCAAGATCGGTTTATTGTTGTTACCATCAATATTCTATTAATTTTTTTTATCTGAATATCATTGCTTAATACTTAAAAACAGAATACAGAATAACGGTTTCCGCACAGATAATTAAAAGGGCTTCTAGCATTACTTGATTTCTTAATATTCACATGTGATTGAACAAAAATAATGTTCATATATATATCAAAGGAGAAAAAACAAGGAAGATTTGCTTACGGCTCAGCGAGAGTAATATCAGCACAGGATTGTAAAGTCTTAGCATGGAAGGAGCCAGCCATGCCTCCTCCAATCACCACTACCCTTTTATTCTTTGCTTCAGATTGTTGTTGTTGTTGCTGTTGCCCCTCCGTTAATTCTTTCCCAAAGCTCTGCTTTGCTTCTGCCTTTTCTTATCTTATCATATTTATTACAGGAGAAGAAGGGAAAGCAGAAAGGGAAGGAATGGAGAGTGGAATTGAATTTCATATTATTTGGCTTGTATAGAAGGAAATGAACACATTATTTTCAATTCAAATTATGGAAAAACTCCTTGAAAATCTTGATTCCTATATTAGTCTCTCCCATCTGTCCCGGCCAACCAAAGGACTATCTAAGGACATGGCTTGAACAAATACCGAGTCCAATGAATTAAGGAAAATGCCGTATTCAGCCATAAAATGTTGCCCATATTTGTCAACCTATCTTCTAATTTGCCTTCTATTAGTATTAGAGGGTGTTTTTTAGGTGGTAATGACAAGTACCATATATTACAATCTAAAAGCTAAAGTCTAAACTCCAAATTAGTGTGCATTTCTAAATTATTCTTGTTAAATATCATAATCATATCATAAACGTATGAGTTAAGACCTTTGCCTCATAAGTAATATTTAAAAAGATGTAGTAATCAAAGGTCTTGGCTCAGCTAACTAAATCCATATAGTTTGAAGTAATTATTAACTAGACCTTACAATTTAAAAAATACCCTATTAGACTCTCATTCCTTCAATTAGAAATGAAGATAAAAGGGATTTTAATTCCTTACTCTTAGGAAGTATGTAATACTTAAATAAGTTGACATGTGCCATAATTTTTACATTTTTCAAATATGATGAACAGAGATAAGTTCCCTCTTAATGAGGATTGACACAGCTTATTTAACAAACAACTTGGAGTTTTATGTGTTGATTCTTTAGAATATGTTAAACTTACATGAAGATGTCTATAATGTTTGGAGTCTGTCCATATTTAAACCAAACAAAGAGGATTCTCATGATATTTACCCTTTTAAAATTGTTTTTCATTTTAAGTGTTTCGAAAAAGAAAAAACGTGGAAAACGAGCCCGGTTGTCGTATTTGAGAAATATACTATAAATCGCACGTTCGTGTTCGAACGACAAAACGGCGCCGTTTCTTATGTTTTGCGAAAAGAAATCCCCAAATCCATTGAAAACAATATTCACTGTTTCGTATCCGGCGTTTTCCACCCAGAGACCAGGACCAGACGCCAGCCAGGTACTGTTCTTCTTCTCCCACTATAAATATCCGTGGCCAAATATATGTACATTTTCTGGCTGGTATTACTTCAAAATTAACTAAATTAAAAAAATAAATTTTTAATTTTTGTTAGGGTTTTCAAATTTCTGTAATGAGGTTCAAATTAAACTCATTGATCTTCAGTTGTTTGTGGGTAGAACTTAAAAGACAGATAGGTTTTCTTAGAACTAGCTTAACCTTGTTATACATACACAAATTAAGACAATGAAATTAAACGGTTTCTCAGTGCTAAGAACTCAACGGGTCACTTTAAATGGGTGTTCTTGAATCTTTAGTCCATAATTTTTCTTGTCGAGTGCTCAAAATCCCACATGTTGAGATATGGGTTTTGTCATTTTTGTATGGATGATGTAAATTGTGCTATAGATTGTTTAATGATTGTACTAGAAGCAAAGTACTTCAAGTTGGATAAAATTAGTTGCCTCAAATCCATGGCAGTGATGAATTGTAATCCTCTATGCTGATGTTATCTCATTAGAACTTGATAACTTTCAAGTTAATTGAAGCATAACACTACTATGTTGATCTCAATAAGGATAACAATTCTGCACTTGAACCATGTGTCTTAAATGATAGAAGTGAGCTCTTGTGTGAAGCATTTAAGCGTAGTACACACCATTCTTCTCTAGCCCCTCACATGTTGCTGCTGGAATTTTCTTTTTTAACTTTTCAATCCCCATAGATACAAGATATACCTGTCTCTTTCAGTACCGTACATGTTGAATTCTTCTGAATCTTCATCAACTCTGTCTTTTCATTCTTTATCTTTTGATTCTAGTAACTTTGATTTTGCTATATTGTTTCAATAAATGTGCAAATATGCTGGTTGAGTTTCAAGTCTCCGAGCTTGCCGGTGACCGCATGCATGTTTTATAACTTGTAATTGTTTGATAATGATATTTATTTTGGGGTTCCATAACATTGGCAGATTGAATTTCTGAAATTCGAATTGGCACATATAATTATGGCTTCTGATGATTTTGATGGTGATGATAAAGCTGAGTGGTCTTCAAGGAACGAAGGAATATTTATTCGTATCCTGCACAAACACGTCAAAATGGGAGAATTGGATTCCAAAACGACATTCATCAAGAGGCATTGGTGTGTTATAGATGATGAGTTATCTGCAGAAACTAATAAAAGATACACCATACCAAAACTTAAGTCAAAGTTCAATCGCTTACGCAAGAAATATCGTGAATTTTCTGATCTAATTAAGCATCCTGGCTTTGACTGGAATCCTGTTACAAATACCATCACTGCACCAGACTCTGTTTGGGCTGCTTATGTTAAAGTATATACTGTACTTTCTCTCTGTTACATAATTTTTTCAATATTGAAATCCTATAGTTATATGTCATTTTCTTTTCGTAGAGCGTACCAGGTGTGAAGCCATATCGGAAAAAAGGTCTAGAGAACTATCATATATTAGTGGAGATATTCAGCGGAAATACAGCAACAAGTCAAATGCATTTGTCATTGAGCCAACTTTCTCCAACCTCAGATGATGAACGCGAATTACCTGAAAACTTAATCAAGTCTAGAGTTCACGTTGATGCTCCCAAGGATGATGATCTTGTGGACCTTGCAGTGGAGTGTCAAAAGGAAAAAAGAGTTCGTCGATCACTTTACCAAACGTCCGAGCATATTCCCAAACTTTGGGACAAGTTGGAACATTACTTAGAGATCTGCACTAAAGTCGTAAGTCAAAAATTAGAGAAGATCGAGGAAAAAAGCTGTGAGCCATCTCCGAAAACTGAGATGTATTCCATCCAACAATGTATTGATGCTACTGAGGCTATGGGTGATGTAGACAATGACACTTTCAACAAGCTGATGGAGAAGATCGTAGATCTTGAATGGAGGAAAATTTTTCTTAGTATGACTGATGACAGGAAGAGAGCTTGGTTGGCTAGTTTGTAGTATGTTCTTTCTTTAACTTGGGAAAAGTAGTTATGTTTAATTTAGTTTTGGATACTTTAATTGCTTATCCTACTTGTATGATATTATATTTGATGAACTGTTTGCACTTTTGTGTCATCTGGGTTTTAGCAAAAGTTCCTGGATTTGTTATGGCTACTTGATGAGTTGATATATTGTTGATGTGTTAGTTTCATTGATCGTGTTATTTTACATTTTCTTGACATAGAAAATTATGAAGTCCAGTTATTGTATTTAGATGATTATGAAGTGTTTTCACCAAAGCAATTTACTCTGCTTAGCGACTTCAGCATATTTACTAAAGTTGCAAATTATCAAGACAATGAATAAGGTTATTTTAATCTTTCGGAAATTTAGTTTAAACGTCAATTTAATTTTGGGCTACTTTTGTGTATCAATTGCATGGAACAGCTTTTCTTTTTCTTCAAAAGCATTTTCTAAGCTCGGCCGACTAAGCGTTATCAAAAGGGTTTTATGTTCTCATTTTTATTTGAGAAAATGTTTTTGAAAAACAGAAAATCTGTTCTTTGCAATTGAAAATTAGAAACAATATATTTGATTATTGTTTTAAAGACTAGATAATCTATCTTATATTAATTCTTAAAACAATAATACAAAATGGAACCAATAAAAACCTATTCTGCAACGCTTGATGAATATCACAATGTTAGGAATGAAATTTTTAATAAAATTTTAGAATTTCTATTTATTATTCATAACTAAGAACAAACACAATTTATTCTGCACTCACCATATAAGAAAAATACATGGATAACATTATAAATAAACAATAAAACAAATAAGGAATTAATCACATAAAATTTTAGAGGAGTGTGAGTAAAAATAATTGAGAACAGACAAAAGTCATTAACTTATTTTAAGTCCCCAAATCCCTTCTCTACTCTTTTCTTCTCCCTTTCCCTCTATTCTACTCATTTTCTCTCCTCTCATTTCTTTAAACCAAATACAGCCCACAGACTATTTGAACCTCAAATTTTGATCGGGACCAGCGCGTCAGGCAAACGCAAAAGACTAGGCCCAAGTAAAATTATACCCTGGGCTGGGCCTATGCGTTTTACAACGATTCCCAGCAAATTTGAAACCCCGAAAGGAACGACAGTTGATGAAATATGAAAGTGCACAAAAAGCACGAGCTTTGTTTCATAAAGTAAACAACACCGTGGTTTTTCTTTTCTTATATATATTTGTCTCGTCTCCTCTCCTTTGATGACAAAAGCAAAAAGAAAATATATATATATATATATAGACTGAAATCGCGTTTAATTTTTAATCACAATCTCATGCATGATCCGGAAGATTTAATTATCAACAAAAATTAATTGAAATTTCTTTCAAAGTAACAACAATTATAGTTCATCCTATTGTGTAGCCATGTGCTTGCTATTCCAAATAACACTACTAGTGGTTGGAAAAATAATTGCAAATAACTTGAATTTGGGAGCAAAGGACCACCACGTTTCCTAAATCGCACCAAATCTGGTTTCAGTTCAAGTAGAACGTGCCCTAGCCCCTATGGTGTGTCCAAATCCTTAAATGTCCACTTCAAGTCAAAGATAACTTTGGCCACCACTTTGTCCTTTTGTATAGGTCAATTCAAGCAGCTTTTCAAAATTTTGCGTGGTTCAATTCAAGCGGCTTTTCAAATTTTTTCTTTAAAAACAAAAAAATGCAATTCGAGCACGATTTAATGTGTGTTTCGCGTATTACATTAAGAGCTTAATTTCAATCAAGGTTACTTTCGTTTACTTTATAATAAATAAATCAAATCAAATCATTTTGTTTACTCATGGCAGATTACTTCAGCATAGCAAATTAAAAACAAATCAATTAAATTACCCCTTTTATGTACAATTTATTAATTTGCATTAAATTTTAAAAGAGCATTCAAGTTGACCACGTGATAATTTTATGTGTTTCGTACCTCATACAGTTAAGACAAGTAGGTTGAGTCACCATAAGTGTTGCAACTTGCAAGGCGAATACATCATCGGACTAGGGACCAAGATCAATCAATGCTATTTCTCTACCAAAAAAAAACCTAAGTACTATAGTTTAGAAAATATTAGATGTGTCAAAACCATTGTAACATTTCCTCCATTAAAGTAATCGATCCAAGTTTTAGCTAAGTAAAATAATAAAATTAGTTGGACGCTTTGATGGTGTTGATAATAATTACTAATGACACTATAATTAGGCATTAGTCACTACTCAGAGAGTGAGATTGCATCTTCACCAACTACCAATACCAACCTCCCCATAACCAACAAGCCAAGCCATTCATTTTCTTCTATGGTTAATAATTAAAAAAAAAATTGTAAATGTAACAAACTATCGTCCTTTTTCGGATCTTATTTTCCTGTTGCGTTGGTTCCTAATTTAATAAATAAAATAATAAAATAACAATAACAAAACTTGTCTACGTAGGAAGCGAGAGAAAATAACATACGCCAGGGTGTAAGTCCACCAAGCAATCTTTCTGGTTTACGTCGGCAATAAAAACGTGGGTCCCATGCCACGAGGCTCATAGTTAACTGACGTCTATGTCGTTTTCCGAAGCCGCATGTGCGCGCGTCAGCGGATTACCACTTACCAGAAAAGAATCCACGTGATGCTTGTGGGAAGGGGTATATGTGGACCAATCAAAGCCTTCCAGTGTGGCAATTTGAGAAAGGAGAGAGGAAACGCGAAGGCACATGAGTGGAGTGTGCTCGGCACCTTATTTAGCGTCTGTAAGTAGGTTATAATTACAATAATCATTTGTTCGAAATGTCAACTCATTGGGAATGTGAAATCTTTGCTGATCGTCCAATCCTGGTCAAATGTAGTTGAGTTCTGTAACTTCGACGGTCAGGATTAAAGTACATTCTTCATTCTCGTATTTCCCATTCGTTTTTAGACAAAAATTGACTATCCTTGATCAGCAAGATAAAAATCAGTTAAGTAAAAGACGTTTATCTTATCACACAAGATAAATAATTAAAGAAATAAACCATGACCTTATCGTATAATGAGATGATACACTCGGCTTTATTATTTTTTTTTTCCCAAAATCATACTTGGCCTTAACGGTATTTTACATGTCACTGTTGATGATAGAAAAATAATATTTAATTATTTATAATCAAAATATATGTTTTTCCTGATACCTGACTTTATTGATGATAGAAAAACAAGCAAATTATTGTTTTCTCCCTAAAAATAAAAAAGAAAAAAAGAAAAGACATAGCAACGTCATTTTACATGTCACTGTTCATGCCGAACATCAGTGCTCTTATTTATTTTACTCGTGAACCACTCCAGTACTTTCTTTATACAACTATCAACGACTGATTCATTAGCCACATGGAGTGTCATATGCATGTATAAGAAGTAACGTGAAAATTTCAAAATATACTACCTATGTTAACGTTCGTTTATTTTATTGCCAATATTTCTTTAGTAAGATTTGGTATGGATAATATCGAGGCAGCACGACACACGTCCAAATGGACTCGGATTTAAATTAACATTTTAAGTATAGTTGCAATCTAATTTGAAAACACGACTACATGAATAATCAGTTAATTTTTTTAATTAAAAAAACAAGTCAACAAAAGTACAAAATTCCTGACTTTGCCATGTTAAGAAAATTGGAGTATATTACATTTTGAAATTTAATCACTCATCACCTTTTTAATGAGGTTGGTTACGTATTGAGGAAGAAAACAAGATGTTAATTATTTGGTGATATATCATTAATCGAATGTACAAATGTATTTAAAATATTCGCTAACTTTAGATTGCTTATAAACACAATTAGACAGTTGGTTACAGCTGGTAACATCACTCCATAGTTGTGGGAAAAAATTATTTATCGTAATTAGGATTAAACTTATCTCAAATTTTCAATTTTCAAAGCCTCAGTTAAAGCCTAAGTAAAGGATTCATAAATAAATGCGCCCTTCGAACGCTTGTGGGGCAAGCCAGGAGCCTCCCCTCCCCCATCATTGATTAGCACAATTATTATTATTCCTATACAAAAATAAAAATAAAAATAAAAATAAAAAAAGACAAGCAGTAGAGCTCATATGAACTTGTAACACAGCTGGTTTTGTCGGCGTAGAATGAAGCAAACCCATAAGCTCATCTTCTTAACTAACTACTAACCATAATCCTTAGTTAAAAATAAACCACCCTCTTCATTCTTTATATTATATATATATAATTTATTTAAAACAAACAAAAAATAATAATAATTTATTTATAATAACTATTTTTCCGCTGAGTGAGTTAACTGTGGAGGGAGTGATACGATAAAAGTAAGCGGAAAAGGAAAATGAAAAGCATTGAATCGCATCGGAATTAGAAGACGAGAATCGGAGATGTCTCGGTGACTTTTTTGACCGACAACATTTTTTTGAAATGATTGAATCGAAGGAGAACAAAATGGTGGCATTTCACGCAACGAACGTTCAAGCATTGTTTCGCATTCTTCGAGGAGAAGAAGAAGCAGAAGAAAATCAAATGGTTTGATCTACAGAGAGATCCGTAAAATCAATCAACGCGCATTTGAATTTGGTCGACTGAGAGGTTTTTAAGTAAGCAAATGGAGTCTCGAATGGATCAGTACGAGATCATGGAGCAGATCGGTCGCGGTGCGTTTGGTGCGGCGATTCTCGTTAATCACAGGGCCGAGAAGAAGAAGTAAGTTAATAGAATAATGCTAAAATTTGAAACAGTGACGTTTCCGGCTTTGGTGATCGGATCAATTTGTGGATTTTCTTCTTCAGGTACGTGTTGAAGAAGATTCGGTTAGCGAGGCAAACTGAGCGTTGCAGGAGATCGGCTCATCAAGAAGTGAGCTAAAACCGCTGATCTCATTAGTTTGCTGTGTCGTTTTGTTTTATTAGATTTGTCGTTTCGATGGATAAGAATTTATAACTGTAATGTAGATGGCTCTGATTGCTCGAATTCAACATCCTTACATTGTTGAGTTTAAAGAAGCTTGGGTTGAGAAAGTAAGTAGATACTTCGCATTTTTGTTGTCGTTTTCATTATCTTGTGAGTTTGAGCAAATTGATAAGATGAAAAGGTTTATGAATGTGTAATTTGTAGGGTTGCTATGTTTGCATTGTTACTGGATATTGTGAAGGTGGAGACATGTGAGTTGTAAATTTGTTCAAAGATCTTGATGTTTGAAGTGTTTTAAACTGTATAATTTAAGCGTTATGTTCACATTTTGTTTATTAACCAACCCTTTATTACAGGGCTGAATTGATGAAAAAATCAAATGGGGCCTATTTCCCTGAGGAGGTATTTCTGTTACTTCATTCTTTTGTTATTGTTTTCATTATTTCGAGCTTGTGTATGAATTGTAAGTTTCTTGTTATCACTTATACCGATGTTTATGAATATGAATGTTGCACAGAAACTATGCAAGTGGTTTGCACAGCTACTGTTAGCAGTTGATTACCTGCACTCGAATTATGTTCTGCACCGTGACCTAAAAGTATGTTTATGGGTAACTGGACTAGTTTTTTGGTTTTATCTAAATGACGTTTAAAGATTTTATGGACTCATATATATTTCTCTTCCTTGCAGTGCTCCAACATTTTCCTTACCAAAGATCAAGATGTTCGCCTTGGTAAATTTTCATTAATCATAGTAGTGATGACATGGACTTCTTTTTTTTCTTTTTCTTCTCGGTTAGAAAATTGACTACACTGTTATGTTCTCAGTCTAAGTTTAATCTTGTTTGCTTTCCTTTTAGGGGATTTTGGGCTTGCAAAGACTCTCAAGGCTGATGACTTGGCATCTTCAGTATGTGCTTTCTATGCCAATCATGTTTTTATCTTTTAGTTTCATATTTGTTGCCTTTAGAAAACTGTATTTCATGCGAAATAGGATAAAAATAATACCTGGATTTTTTGATAGGCTGTCCTCTAAGGCATTCCCTTTTCCAGAGCGAACAATCATAGTTTCATATATAAAATAAACATATAAACCATGGGTAACTCCCTGTTTGATAGTGTAATTTCCTGACATCTGATATTGATATGCAAACTTAATTTTAGTTAATGAAACATTTAATTGTCTAATGAGCTGATAAACTTGTGTGAATTGATGTTGTTACGCCAACATTTTTGTTTCCTTGAAGTCGACTATAAATTCTTCAAAAAAGCTGAGAATATAGTTACATGTAGAACATTGGCAATCACCATCTTAGAAATTAATTTAAATAATGTTTTAAGTGTCAATTTTAAACAATGGTGAAATGTAGTTAACTGCTTATTTTGTAATTATGAAGCTATTTACCTTTAATACTGATAACTAGCGACATCTTGCTGCATAATACATGATTAATATGTGGTTTCAGTTGCTAGATTAATAGCTCTTATATTTTGTTCAGGTGGTTGGAACTCCCAATTACATGTGTCCTGAACTGCTTGCAGATATTCCTTATGGTTTCAAGTCAGATATTTGGTCATTAGGTATGTTGTTACTAGTGTCATTATCATTGTGTATGGCACATTGGACAAGATTGGACTATTATTTGTGGCTGGATTGGACAGGATCAAACGATACACTTCTGTCATTTTTTGGTGTGATACCGAATTTCCAGAAGCCAAGCTTAAAGTTGATATAAATTAGAACCAAGTAAATGTTTGAATTTTAACTTAAATTATTTGAATACTTTGAAATAATCTGCTTCTATTAATATATTAATAAATGTATACTGTATAAAAATTTTTAACTTATATACTCATGATATGAATTCATAATATTTTTTATTTTCACTTATTATATTCGTAGTTATATAGTTAACTTTGATAAGATATAATTAAATATTATAATTCCAAAGCAAAAGCCATAAAAATGGGACAAGTAGACCCATTTGGTTCCAATGAGACACCAGACTAATTGTTAAGTCCAACTTTGCAGTTCCAAACATGGCATTGGACTATATTCTCATCAAACAATCCAGCCTCATGTCTAGTCCTGTGTCCTAAACATATTCTGTGATATTTTATGGCTGTCTCTCTGGCTAAAGTGATTAATTGTTGACCAGGATGCTGCATGTATGAGATGGCTGCTCATCGCCCTGCTTTTAAAGCTTTTGTAAGATATCTCTTTACTTGATATGAATTGTATATTGGGATGAATTTACATGAATACTGATTCTTCATCATGGCAATTTGCTAATGAATAGACACTCTTGCATTTAAAATTTATTTTGAGAGCAACTTGATGAATGACTTCTATTCTTGTATTCTGCCTGAATTTTGTTTTTGTGGCGGAAGACTTAGTCAAAACCATTTGACCTGCTTTGTATTGAAAGTTTGGACAAATCATGCACGTTCTCTGTGTATCTAACTGCTCTGTCTCTAAATTGCCCGCCTTAATGAAGTTCACTGCTTTTGGAGCCGTTTAATAATGAATTGTGATACCATACTCTTTTTGAAGAGAACTCTGTAGTTGACCACATTTATGCTATTTGTAATCATAGTAATTTATACTATTTCACTTGAACTAATTTTATCATACTTTAGGATATGGCAGGGTTGATAAGCAAGATAAATCGTTCCTCTATTGGCCCTTTGCCTTCCTGCTATTCGCCATCCTTGTAAGTCCTAAATAGTGTTGTGATGCTTATGAATTTCTAAATATTATGATACATGCCATAATCGTGGAAATTTACTTTTTTATGATTTACCTTGGTGATGATTGGACAATCCCTAGGGATGGCAATGGCACCCGCAAACCCACAAATTCGTCCAAACCCACCCGTTGAAACCCACCCGCTGCGGGTAATTTTGTGGGTTGTGGGCGGGTTTGCTATCATAAATTAAAACCCGCACTAGGTTGCGGGTGGGTTTGGTATTAACAAAAAATCCGATGGATACCCGCATGGATATCCACCAAACCCGTAACTTTTTTAAAATTATTTTTTAATTTAATTTTAATTGAAGAAATACTTAAATCTAAAAATATAGTTATATACTTATTATAATTTTAATTGAATTTTCTTTAACTTAATGCATGGATTATTTTAATATTATAATTTGGTTCTTCGGATTAATATTTCAAAGTATTATTTTTCAAATTAAGTATAAAGTACACAAATCCATAAAAAAAAAACACAAGTTATACCTAAAAATAATAACTATGTTGGATAGATGTTGAAATTTTAATTTTCCATTTGTATTGGTTAAATTTAGAATTGAATATGTTATGTATAATTTTATGTTATTATTATAAATTTACATATTAAACATTTGCAACTTCAAATATGGAAACCCGCAAAAATCCGTTGGATACCCACTGCGAGTTTGGTAATTGTCAAAACCCACAGCAAGTGGGTTTTCTTAAAAAAATTAAAACCCCCAGCGGGTTGCGGGTGGGTTTGGTAATTTAAATTTTGTGCGGGTATGGATTTGGTAATGACAAACCTGCTGCGGGTAGTGCCCATTGCCATCCCTAACAATCCCTTTATTTCTAGAGTCTAGAGGATGCTTATATGAGTGCATGCTTGCATGTGTGCCTATGGAAAAAGAAAAAAGTGGCACGTGTGCATGTTGGGGTTGTGTGTAGGGGTGGTGAAAGGAAGTTGATTTAAAAATAGGCAGTGAAGCTCATTTTTTTCAATGTATTTGTTTGATCACAAGGTGTTAATGGCCTACGGTACATAGAATGGTTAAGCAGTTAATTTGTTGCATACACAGGAAAACACTTATCAAGGGTATGCTGAGAAAGAACCCCGAGCATCGGCCAAGTGTAAGCATTATTCAAAACATTGCATTTCAATTTCAAGAGTTCATCGTCATCTTGACATTTTAAATTAAACTTATTTTTCAGGCATCAGAGCTTTTGAAGCATCCATTTCTACAGCATTTTGTTGATCAATATCGTCCAACCTTCAGTCCCCCGGCAACCTGCTTCCCAGAGAAACCTATTTCATTTGCTCGTGAATCCAGAAGACGCATGGCTGAAAGCCAAAACAGTAATAGCTCAGCTAGTGATAGAGACAGTTTACATTCAGGTGATAGAAACATCTCGGCAACAGTGTCAAACATCGATAATAAAGCCACTGACACAGATTTGATCTCCATTGATGACGAAGATGGCCCTGAGCAGCCCCCGCCAAGTGAGGAAGAGCATGGTCCTGATGTTTGCATTGTCAAGATGGATGAAAGAGCGGTGATGAAACCTTCCCACAGTGAACAAGTATCTGTTGTTGAATCTAAGCAGCCAAAAACCATCAAAAGTATCATGATGGCTTTGAAAGAAGGGAAAGTTAGAGAAAATGGTTCCCCAATGAGAAGCACTCGTACAAAGGCTGTAGGTACACCAACCCAACGCTGCAACACAGAAGCATCACCCAAAATCCTCAAAACCTGCTCTATTGCTCCTGGTTTGAAGTCTAATGCAGACGCACAAGGTCTTGCACCAGCAAAGCTAACGTTTGATTCAGCAAAGCGGGTTCAGGGATCAAATCTGTTGAAGCATCAGGTTGCAGTCATGACTTGGTATTTTCTGTCTATTTCTTTACTACTCTGGTAGGTTCAATAGTTTCTTATTCCCCAATGATTTAATTTTGCAGTTACCTGTAAATGACTCCTGTACAAAGACTAAACCTAGACATGATGGCGTTCCTCCTACGGCTCCTGTAAAACATGTTGGCGAAGATGGACTCTCTACTAAGACAAGGCAAAGAACCCCTCCTTCTAATATGGTTAGACGGTCTCCATTTCCAGCTCGGACCAAACAAGTTGGGATTGACAGTCCAAACACAGTGAGCAATACCATGAAGGTGGCTCCAACGTTTGCACCTAAGGAGCTTGAAACTACTCCTCACCAAGTGCCCAATGGTCGCCTTATTCGTATTTATAGGGAAAATTCACAAGAGTCTCGGAAGGTTGTGGTTGGACACTCACGGGGAATGCCAACTGATAGCAGCAATTCGGTGTCATCATCAGTTTCATTTCAGGCATTTGAACTTTGTGATGATGTAACAACCCCTTTGATTGACATGACTGAACAGACACACATTGATGATGATATAATTGTCCACTGTGAAGCCTCAGAAGCACTCCCGCCCAGCTGCTCGCAATCTTGTTTGCGTTCGAAGATCTCTGGAAGGATGTCTGGAGAAAACCTTGGGCATGATCATAAAACTGTTATGTGCTCAACTGATACCTCTGAGGATCTGTCATGTCTTCAGAATGTAACCTGTAATGATGGGAGAAAGAGTTCAGATACACCAAGTGAAATTTTTTCACATAAAGACGACACCCCTTCAAGCAGGCCAAATATAGATAATACAACTTTAAGCTGCCCTGATATGAATGGTGATATGCCTTTAAACAGGCCCAGCACTAGGGATAATATGCCTTCGAGTAGGCTTAGCACTGGGGTTGACGCACCTTTACTCCGGCCTGGCAACAAGGATGATCCACCTTTAAGCTGGCCCAGCACCAAGGATGATGCGCCTTTAAGCCGGCCCATTACTAAGGATGATACAAATTTGAGCCAGCCTGGTACCAAGGACGATATACTTTTAAGCCAACTCAGTACTAAAGATGATGCAACTTTCTGCTGTCCTGCAACTAAGGATGATACGCCTTTGAGCAGGCCCTGTACCAAGGATGATACGCCTTCAGAAAGACCCAGTGCCAAGGATGATATACCTGTAAACAGACCCAGCACCAAGGATGATACACCTTTAAATAGACCCAGTAGTAGGTCTGATGTACCGGTCCAGTCAAATCCTCCAACAGCATCAAACAGTGATGAAAAATTCACTCTAAGGGAGCTTTTATCATCAGTAGCAGAAAGCACCCCTTCTATTCCCTCATCCATTTCTCCTACTCCAAACAATTTACAGCTAGATAAAGGAACTATTTTGCAAAATCCAGTGATTGAAAAGTCAGCTGCTGGTCAACGTCCTCCTGCTTTTGATGATGTCATACATGTTATACGGCATAGCAGTTTCCGTGTTGGGAGTGAGCAGCCAGTGTTGGAAACTGTGGAAATGGGGGTTCAAAACGTGGATGTTGGGAAGCTGATAAATGTTGTGAGGGATGAATTGGAAATGAGGAACACTGCCACTCCAATGGCTCTGAAATCATCAAGTTGCTCTGAATCTGTGAGTTTGAAATCAAACATATCTGATCAATCAGGCATCAAGGAAATGGATGTAAGAAACCCCAATTCTGTTGCAATATCAAATTCGTCTGCACAATCAAAACCAAGTTCCCCTTTGAAAGAAGATGAAACACCAGTGAAAGAAATCTTAGACGTGAAGTCTTTTAGGCAGAGGGCAGATGCACTTGAGGGTCTTTTAGAATTATCTGCAGAGTTGCTGCAACAAAATAGGTTGGAAGAGCTTGCAGTTGTTTTGAAGCCTTTTGGGAAAGATAAAGTCTCCCCAAGGGAGACAGCTATCTGGCTAGCGAAGAGTCTTAAAGGAATGATGATTGAGGAGTGTGGGCGGAGTTCATGAAGAATCTTCTCCAGTGGTAAACGTGTCTAGCTTAAAGTTATTTGATTATGTTCTAGTGATTCTTAGTGCTTTTCATGCTTTTGCATATTCAAGTTCCATTTGAATTTTTAAGAACGGTCAAGCCAGTCATCTTCTTCCTCATTTTGTAATTCTTTTAGTGCATTTTGTCATTGTACATAGTGACAATACAGATTATATAATTTTTTCTTTGAGCAAAATGCGTGGACATGCTAACGCATGTGGTGAATGTAGGTTTTAGTGCAATTGTTGATAAGGCATCCCTTTAGTTTTCTTTTGAGTAGCTGAAAACTCTAAATCAAGCGTATCATACTTGCATATGAATAGTTTTTCATAAGTGCAAAGTGGATTTATTATATTATCTCACAATCTGTTTGATGAATGATGCATCTCATGTCATATATATTTGGAAGGGATATAATTTGGGATATCTACCATTACTCTGAAACTAACTATTTTTCTGTAATTAATCGTTTGTTTCATTTTGTTGAGGCCAGTACGAACCCAAATGGCATTATTAGTTGTGATAGTGAGGTTACATGACCTGAAACTGAAACTGAAGTTGGCTGGAATTCCTTAACTGGATGAAATTGCTTCAACCATAGAAATTGTACTATGATTGTATGCAAACTGATGTCCAAATTCAGATGCTCGTACATTAAGCATCAGGCATTGAATCGGAGGCTGTCCTTTTCGGCCTTTCTGACTTTCTCCGCAGCTGTTGAGCATCAAAATGTCACCCGCGTGATAGTGACGCGGCCACTTCCAATGCTCAGATAAAGCCAGGAACAGCGGATACCGGCCACGATCGTTTTGGTTTCCTCCCCGGGAAAGTGCCTTGTATTTTCATGTAAAATTAATTCCCCACCCCAAGGAATGCCGTTTTGCCAAGTGTTACGAACATTACTCGGAGAAACGTTTCTTTCTATAAAACCCAAAACACTTTCGCCGTGTTTTACATCTCTACAATCTAATCTCTCTCTTTCTTCTTCATATCTACTACCTTCACCATTAACATACAACTACAAACACTTAATTTAATTTCTTTTCGCTTCTCGTTTTATTATGTCGCATGCAATCAATTTTCCCCACCTTAACACAACATCAGCACAGTCGTCGTCATCCCATGCTTCGCAGCCTAATGAAAACTCCCAGTGCTCCCACTTCGTCCGCCGTTTGATCACTGCACTTGTCTTGTTGTTCGTCTTAATTAGCGTCGTATGCTGGATTGCATGGCTGATTGTTCATCCACTGGGTCCGGTTTTCACAATCACCTCCTTCACCGTATCAAACTTAACTCTTTCTAATAATAATGACTCACGAATTAAAGCCGATTATCACGTCGTATTCTCCATGAAGAACCCCAACAAGAAAGTTCCCTTAGTCATCGACAATTTTGAAATTCTATTGTTGTATGAAAAACATACGGTTCTCACACAAGCAAGGATCATGGAAGCTGTGCACTTGGAGAAGATGAGCCAAAATAAATGGAGCCCCGAGTTTTCAAGGGACTTCAGTAAGCCTTTGCATGGAAGGGAATTCAATGAGATTGGTAAAGATTGGAGGAAAAGAGTGGTTAGTTTTAATGTGAAAATGAAGATTAAGACTAGATTTACATATGGGACTTGGTTATCAAAGAGAAGTATTATGAAGGTTTCTTGCATCAACTTGGTTGTTGAATTCTTAGAGCCTCGAGGGATTAATGGGAAGCTCAGGAGTGCTGGAGGCAAAGATTGCTTTGTTCATTCGGCTTAGTCTAATTCATTATTTTTCTTCTGGGATTTGTGTTCTTCTTGTGATATTCAGCTTTGTGCATCCGTTTAGGGTATGTGTATATGTTCTTCAATCTTCATGATTTTACTAATTAATTGTTATTTAATGATATTTTTTGTTTTTGTTTTTCTAGTCAAACTATGGACGTACGGACACAGCTAGAGAGAAATAATGACTACGTTATTATAATTTAGTGACCCAAATTCTTTGATTCATTCTTCACGCGAGCTTTTATTATTTATTCCATTTGATTTTGTACATACTTCAATAAAGTCAAATGATTTATTAGTAAAATTTTTGTCATCATTCTCAAATTTCATGTTACTATCTAGTTATTGGACGATGTAGGTTCGTGACAATTTCCTATCGATAAAGAGGAAATCGCTATTGTTCTACTAAGGGGTGGCTTCATTATTCAAAATGGCGTCCACACAAATTAATTAATAAATAATAAAATGTCAAAACCTTAAACGATTTTACATTCTAAGCATAGTCTTTTGTTTCATAATGTCATAAATGATTGGTTATATGTAGCTTTTAATGAAGAGTACCTAAGGCTATATTTAGTATTAAAGTGTTGTGGAACAAAATTATAATAATAAAATAAAAGTTGATAGTATTTTGTGAATATAATTTATAAATAATAATTTTGACAAAAAATAGTAAAGATGTTATAAGTTTTTCATTATAGAAGTGTGAGATAAAATGATGTTATAAGTTTTTCATTATAGAAGTGTGAGATAAAATCAACTTACTTTTTAAATATTAATAATTAATATTTATTAAATATTTTAGAGCCATAACTTTTTAGTTTCAACTACCCACCTACAATACAAATTAGCCTAATACTAAAAATTTAAGGGGCAAAGTTATTTGTACTCAAAAAATTATCTCGAACACTTTTATTTTAATAAAAATATGTATTATAAAAATACCTATCATGTGAATTACTATTAAGGACAGTATGTTATAAGTTAATACTATATAATTACTTTAAACGCTACATACCATACTCCGTATTCAAATTATAATTCTCATACTTTAAATTTTAAAAATTCTATTTTCAACTCTCTTTTTTTTTTTCCTTTTTGGTTTGGCTTTGGCCCTTCTTCTCCGTCTCTTCGTCTTCTTCTATTCCTTTTTCTTATCTTTTTTTCAGTACTTATGGAATTTTTTTTAATTATTATGTTATCGTTGCAAGTTATTATGGGTGCAAAATTCAATATTGAACAAAAAAATAAAAAAATTAATATCTACAACTATGTTAAATAATTTATTTACAAACTTAACTATATTGTTGTAATTATATGTTAAATCTCTTAAATTTAGTGTGCTAAATAGTTTTATTAGGGTTTTAAGTAAATAAAATAAGCAATTTAAATAATTTAAGTAAAGGTATTTCTAGAATTTTAAAGAGTATGTAATGTAAAACTTAATTTTTTTAAAATTAATATATGAATGTGCTGAGTAATAAAATGTATAAATAATATTTAGTGTGTAAATAACGAATTAACCCTATTAAAATTTAACTGCACACAGAGGTCACCATGGAGTGGGGTATATTTGATATCGCCCATTTCTGTTGTGCTTCATGGGTTACCGGGCTCACCTCTGATCCACGTCCTTTAAAGTGTTTTGGTTGCGCCCTCAACTCTCAGGCAGTGGCTCTTTTGTCTTTATGACTTCAATCCCGTCCCCAGAAATTAATTCCACCCAACAATTCTAAAATATTCGTTATTTAATTAAAAAGCTTTTATTTAATACAAACTCACGATCAATCATGAAAACTTCCTCTGCAGAGTTTTCCTCACGAACAAGGAAATGGCTTAAGATCCGATTGAATTTGAACCGTTGTAGTTTTTAAACTAAAGGTCATGTTTGGTTGAGAAATATTTAATTTAATTATTGTAACTTAAAAATTAACTTGATTTATATGATAAAAAGATATAACATCTTTATTATTTTGTCAAAATTATTATTTAATAATTATATTTATTACATACTATTAATTTTTATTTTATATTAATTATTTTTTTATAACAACTGTAATTTAAAAATTATAACACCTCAACAATAAATAGTGCCACAAAATCATTAAAAAAAAAAAACTGAGAAGTTATCATTGCCAACTACTATTTAAAACCGAATAAAGAACCTAATCATGATGAACTGAGCAATTATTTTTCCCTCCGGTATCCTTGAGCTTCCCACGTATCTCTTTGGCAGTTGAAAATTCAACAACCAAATTCATGCATGAAACTTTCATAAGACTTTGCTTTGTTAGCAAAATCCCATACCTGAATCTAGCCCTAATCCTCATTCTCACATTAAAACTCACCATTCTTTTGCTCCAATAATCATTACTCATCTCATTGAATTCCCCTCCATGCAACGGCTCACAAAAGTCGCTTGGAAACCTCGGACTTTGACTTTGTTGACTCATTTTCTCCAAATACACCGGCTCCATCCAAGTTGTTGCAATGACGGTGGCAGATTTATCATACGACAAAGAAACATCATCACAACGGTCGATGGACAGGCTAGCTTTCTTGTTAGGGTTCCTGATGGAGATTACAAATTCATAATCACCCTTTACTCTCGAGTTTAATAGAGTGAAGTTTGATACGGTGAAGGAGTTGATGGTGAAAACTGGAGGCAATGGATGCACAATCAACCATGCAATCGAGCATATGACGCTCACTAGAACAAACAACAAAACAAGTGCAATGATCAAACGGCGGACGAAGAGGGAACTACGGGAGTTACTGTGAGGTTGCGAAGCATGAGATTGAATATGAACGGCGGATTGGGAATTGGCAGTTGATGACCTAGTAGTATCTGACATTTTATTTAAGTTTTTTCTTTTTTTTGGGTTATCTATTTCATAGATGAAGAAAGAGAAAGGGGGGGATTGTTTGTGGTGATGTGGTGTGGGGTGACATAACGAACCTTTATATAGATTATTTTAAAATGTGTTTCACACCCATAAAACTTTCCGTTTAGTTTCGATATTCCATTTAGATCAACTAATATACCCTTAATTTTTTTTTGTTTAGTTTTTTTAATTATTTTACCCGAGAAATTTTGTTTATTAATGATGGATTTTACTTTATGAGCATAGGAAACATTCTGATCAAGTGAGAATACGTCTCTTATTAAAAAGATTATATATATATATATATATATATATATATAATAATAATAATTGAGTATAATGCCCCTAACTAATATACTCTTAAATTTCTCCTTTGTCTCAAGTGCAGGCACGTGTGATAATCGCAGAAAAAGATACGTCGTTGGGGAAATTAAAAAAGAGGCGAGTTGAAAAACAGAACGGCTCAAATGGGGTTGAATGTTGACTACGTGGCAAAAAGTCAATCCTAGCTGCAGAATTTAATTTAATTAAAGCCAAGTAATCAAAGTCACTTTAATTGGAAACCACATTGGGATGGATATACACACATAACACAAATTATGCACCTCCTTTCAAGAAAGTCAGTTCTCATTCACTTAATTGATTGATAAACAAAATCAAACGCACCCTTAAAAGTTCCATCGCTCTATACAATGAACTCAGCCACAGTCGGTCTCCGTTGATCACTACCAAGTCATGGCGGTGACTGGTGCATGCATGCCTCTGTTTATGCGACCTGTTTAGATATATATATATATATATATATATATATATATATATATATTTAACACAGGTATATTTTTACAATCGATATTTTACTAGATATTTACAATCACCAATCTGTCGAGATTAACCTGCAGCTTTTATTCTGATATTAGGATATGCCCACAATCACTAATGTTCAATCAATCAGCATAGTGCTGGATCTCTATTATGAGAGTAGATATCTCTCCTACAAACGTAGTTAGTAAATGTGAATATATCTACCTGTCTTGTTACATGTATTCGATCACCTTTTTTTATTTATTTAATTATTACATATGCGAAGTTGATTAAATTATTGTTTAAATGCAGACGGAACTACAAAATTGATAATATACGCCAGAATAATAAATCAAGTTTTACACTATATTCAAATGATGACAATTATAATTGAGATATTTGTATTACAGGTTTCAAAGATAGTCGCTTCGAGGCAAGATACATCAAAGATTCATCGGCCCTGGGTATGATAGGAAAATATTCAACATCTGATAGAAATGGTTATTGACTTTCTTTTCTTTTTCTTTTTCTTTTTCTTTTTTTTTAATGAAAAATCATGCTCTCATTGATTCAAACTAGAAATAAACACGTAACTTCTTATGGTACGTTATCCGTGCATACAACGGTTTCTTTACATTCTAAAGCCCTTTTGGTTAAAGGATGTAATGCTTCTAGGAGTAGAAAATTTTAAAGGAAAATTATCATTCATATACCTTAAATTTAATCTTTTATTAAAAATATTACAATATTTTAAGAGTGTGTCAATCGTCAATCCTAAATTGACAAAAGTTATCTGTCAACCACTAAACCGTTAGCTATCGTTTGAAAGTTAACGGAATTGTAGCGAATTGATGATTTTACCCTTGAAACTTAAATTAAAATAAAGGAAAATTATCGCTTGTATATCCTTAAATTCTCTTATTATTACTTGTATACTTTTAAATTATCATTTGTGTCATATAAAAAGACTAGATTATTTTTCTGACTTCATCATATTTAAACGACAACTAACGGTTTGGTGTACAGCAGATATATTTTATCAACTTAAGGTGGACGATTGATATACCATGAAAGTGTTGCAGCAAATTTGATAACGGAGTAAAGGAAGGATATATGATTGATAATTTCCCTATTTTAAAAATCTTTTCTCTTATCTTAAGTGTCAAAAACTACCCAACAAATTTATGTCCTGCTACCCATTCTGTTGTTTACTAGATTTGCAACTACTTGAAAATCTGTTTAAAATCTGACACGTGATAATTCTGCTTCCTTTGCAATCTACATTCCCCACTCAATTGCTTTAGCTTCTGCAAATGCCATATTGTTATGATACTTGGAACTTTTTGCAATTGCTACAAAATCTCTAATAACAATTCCCAACCCTGCTCTCTGATTTTCCACGTCAATATCAGCATCTATATTGACCTTAAACCATCCATAATGTGGGGGTCTCCACTGATTATTCTTGCTCGGTTTCTCAATCTGAAGTTGATCTTTCAATTTAACTCTCTTGAAAGGATCTACTATTGCTTTTGTTTTGGCAAATGACGAAAAAAGGATTTAACTTCTTTCCTTTAAAAAGAAAATGATTTCTTGCATTCCAGGCCCACCACCAAATACAAACTTGTAATTTCCTAGAAGTCTTAGTCAAATTCTGCAGTGTATCTAAAACAAAACTCATCCCACGCTGTTATGAAAAATTGACTTATTGTGATCAGCAAAATGAGCAAGCCTCCATATTTTACAAGATGCCTTGCAATCAAATTGGGCATGGGCATGTGGCATATTTTCTAGATGACACGATTTAAAAGTGATTTCTAACTCCCAAGTATAAAAGTGTCTTGTTGTATTATAGTTTGGTGAATCCGAGATAGATCTACAGAAAAAAGATTTAGTTTTTTTTTCTAAAAATAAAAATCAAACTTGAATATATAAAACTTAATTTAAGTGAAAATATGAAATTGAATTAATTAGGGTTATTGATTCACTCTTAATAGTAAATAAAATTTAACAAATTATTTTTATCATTTTTATTTAGATTTATTGCCCAAAAGATTAATTATATAAATTATTATTATTTTTCCATTAATTTTATTATGGATTAAGTATTTGTTGTGCCAAAATTTAATTTGTCTACAATAAATCAAAATACCAAGTTACCATATCTTATATTAAGATAGTAAGAATTTATTGTGCCAAAATCTATTTTTTTGTCTACAATAAATCAAAATTTCAAAATATAAAATATGTATAAAATTAATTAGAAAATAATTTAATTTATATAATTAAAAATAGAATTTGATTAAATCATATTTATTTCTCAAGAGTTTCACCTTACCCTAACTATTATTATTTAATTAAGCATGATTGAAATAAAAATAATTCGTGAAATTAAATTACTTATAATTAAAAGAAAATAAAACAACTAAAATTGAAAATAAAACTAATATTATTTATGAAAATAATTACACAAAATATTAAAACACACCTGGCAAAGAGGATTACAAGGGGATTGAGAGAATTTGAGAAGAAAATGGATGATTAAAAACACAAAAATGAGGCTTTATTTATACAGAAATAAATTCATAATCCAGTGCTTTGTGGTTTATAATAAACTTAATGCACGCGCTCCACACAACCATTAGATCAAGATCCAACGGTTGGTCAAATGTCAAAAGTCAACCTTACACGTGGCATCATATGAAACGTTTGATTTGATCAAAGAACGATTGAGATTTGGCAGATTAATGGGTGGATCGGGTTGACCCAAATACAAAGATTCAGATCCTTCAACTTGCTTCACCAACCACTACCACGTGGCACAATCTTGGCCATTGAATAATAAACGGTTGAGATTTAGTCAAAATTGACAGCTATCTAGTGCATCCATATCTATTGTAAGCTTATTTGATTATCTAATCAATATTTGGTCAATTGAAACAATCAATTTTTCTTCTAAAAGCTGGATTTTAAGCTGGTCTTGACCCATCCTAAAGTTTTCGGACATCCGGAATCCAAATTTTGACCTTCATTTTCCCATTTGGAGCCTCGAATTACGTGAAATTAATATTTTACCAAATAAATACACAAAAATACTCAAAATTAAATATAATTAAAACATAATTAATAATTCTTAATATATTACATGAATACAAATATAAATTATAATATATGTTCAAAATAACATTTTTATCCTTTAATAAATATATAATTTTTAACACTAATCACTAGACCTTTTCTTCATATTTGGCACATGGGGGTTTTTAATATCTTCTTTCTCCAGAGATTTTCAACAGTATGCAACATGTTTTTAACTGCTCTCCACAAAAAGATCTTGATCTTTTTTGGCACATTGAAGTTCCAAATTATCTTTCAATAACTGGAGTTAGTTACTGAACAACAATGGGTATTTGTAATCTTGATTTTAAATGCTCTTTGGTTTCCACTTTTTACAGAGTATTGCCTTATTCTATGGTAGTGTTAGCACATCTCATCTTGTTTTTGACTTTGGAGAATGGTATTTTCAAAATCATTCCAGCATCCTTTTTAGTAAAATGTTGTTCCACCAAGTCTACATTCTACTAATTTTAAAAATAAATCAAATCTGTAATAACATCTTCAAGCATTGTTGAAACTGAAATAGGCTTAAATCAGGACTCAGCATCCAATTATCATTGTACACTTGAATCTTTCCTCCATTTCCTATTGGACTATCTTCCATCTGGCACCTTGTTGGATAACTTGTTTAACCCTACAAAATACTCCTCCAAATATAAGAGGGGTTAGATTGGATGCACTAAAAAAGCTAATGTGTTAAAGTATTTTGCTTTCAGGATCTTGGCTACCAGCAATTCAAAGAACTGCAATAATCTCCACCCTCACTTGGCTATCTATGCTTGATTGAAGTTGGAAAAATCTCTAAATCCCAAGCCTCCTCAAGTTTTAATAAAGCTCATTCTTTCCCATATAGCCTAGTGGATGTTATTCTTATCCTCTTTAGAACCCTACCAAAACTTGGCAATAACCTTCTAAATCTCATCACAGAGGCCCATAGGAAGCCTAAACACATTGCAAAAACTAGTACTGCATGCGCAACTACCTTAATTAATACTTTTTTACCTCGCTAGAAAATAGTTTGTCCTACCAATTAAAGATCTTTCTTAACACCTTCAGATCAACATCTTTAAAAAAGTGCATGTTCTTTTTTCCTCTCACTGAGGGTAATCCTAAGCATTTCTCATGCCTACATACTACTTTTGGTTGGAAAAGTGTCTTAATTGCTGACATTTGACCTTTAGGAATTCTCGCACTAAAGAACATTGAAGACTTTTCAAAGTTGAAAATCTATCTTAAAGCTTGAGCATAACAATCAAATAAAGCTTTCAAGTGCTTGCATTCTTTAATAAAGGCCCTCGTAAAAATCAGACTATCATCGGCAAAGAGTAAATGAGATATTGTTGTGTTTGTGCCAAATCTTAGCCTATGGATCATATTTGTTCTCTCACTAAAATATTAGAGCTTTTTCACATATCAGAAGTAGGTATAGTGATAATAGATATCCCTATTTCAAACCTCTTTGGGGGCTTATTAAACATTTTGCTACTCTATTAATCAAGACAAAAAAGGTTAGAAAGGTAATACAATCCATGATTCAAGTTTATCCACTTAGATGAAATTGCCATTGTACCAACTAGATGTGAAGAATGCTTTTCTCCATGGAGACTTGGAAGAAGATGTTTATATAAATATCCCACAATGATACCAAGAGGACTTGAGAGGGAACAAAGTTTGCAAATTGAGGACTTTATGGTTTGAAGCAATCACCACGAGCATGGTTTGAAATAGAGGTGGGCAAAATCGGATGTGGGTCGGGTTCGGATCAATCTGATCGGGTCTCGGGTTGGATAAAAATTCATTCGAACTCAACCCGAACTTATAACCTGATCCGATCCGACCCGAATATAATTCGGATCGGATTGGATCGAGTTATAAATTCGGGTTGAGTGCGGATCGGATTCGGATTGTAATATATATAGTATACCATCTTCATCAATCAAATCGGTTAACAACCCAAACCCAAAGCTTCCAAAACTCAAAACTCTCAAAGTCAATAGCCTCCTAAATCGAGCTTGAATTGGATCGGGTGATCGTCGAGGATTTGAGGCGTGGAAGTGGAGCAATAGATCCGGTACTCGACGGCAGCTTCGGTTGGTATCAGCACTTGGCAGTTGCTCTGATCGGAATGGTTGTGGGTCGCGGAGCAGATCCGGTCACAGTAGTCTGGTCGTGGGTCAAGGAGCAGATCTGGTCGCAGCAGTCCAGTCGTGGGTCAAAGAGCAGATCAGGTGGCAGCAGGTTCGATCATGGGTCATGGAGCAGCAGATCCGATCGGCGGTGGATGCGTGTGCAAGCTGCGCTGCGTCTGTCTCTTCTCTGCGTTTGCTTCAATGTATTGCCGGCTGCCAACTACAACTTTGCTTTGCGATTTTTTTGTGTGTATGTGTGAAAATTGAAATCATGAAGTTGTGATTCGTGAAACATAAGGCTGAAGTTGTGAAGATGGTGAGAATGAACGACATGTGTGGCTATGTGCTTGTGTTTGTGGTCGTGTGCTTGTGTTTGTGGCTATGGCCCGTGTGTTTGTGTTTGTGGCTGTGTGCATGTGTTCTTCATTTTTTTTTTATTTATTTAATTTTTTTAAAATTTTTTATTTTTTCAACCCATTCGATCGGATTTTCGGATCGAATCGAGTTTCATCCGATCCGATGACGATCCGATCGGGTTGGCAGAAATGGATCTGATCGGGTTTAATTAACAATCCGATTCGAACCTAATATTTTTTAGATCGGGTCAGTTATTTTGCCCACCCATAGTTTGAAAGGTATACTAGAGTTATAAGAAATTTGGGTACTTCTAAAGTCAAGGTGATCATGTTCTTTTTATTAAGAATTCAATGAAGAAGGGAATTATAACTTTCATTGTGTATGTAGATGATATCATTGTGACAGGTGACGATCATAATGAAATTGCTTGTTTGAAATCTCACATAGCAAAAGAATTTGAAATTAAAAACCTTGGAAACTTGAGATATTTCTTGGGAATTAAGGTAGCTAGGTCACGACATGAAATCTACATTTTTCAGCAAAAATATACAGAAGATCTATTACTAGAATTCAGATTGGCTAGCTATTGACCAATTGATACCCCAATTAAAGCTAATCATTAACTGAGAAAACTAATAGAGGAGAAGAGCCTAAGGACAAAGGAGAATATCAGAGAATGGTCGGCAAACTTATCTATTTATCTCGCACAAGGCCAGACATTACCTATGTCGTGAGTTTAGTTAGCCAGTTTATGCATGATCCTTTAAAGTCTCACCTTGAAGCTACCTATAAGATTTTAAGGTACTTGAAGGGATCACCAGGTAAAGGTCTTTTATTTTAAAAGAGAAAAGTTCTTAAACTAGAAGTTTACATACATGCGGATGAGGTTGGTTCTAAGACAAATCGAAGGTCAACTACGAGGTATTGTACATTCATTGAAGGAAACCTAGTTACTTAAAGAAGCAAGAAACAACCTGTGGTGGCTCGTTCTAGTGCAGAGGCAAAGTTTTGTGCCATGACGCATTGTATATATGTCATGTGAGCTATTGTGGTTAAAGATAATTATATTTGACTTGAAAGTCAAGATAGAAAGTCCTATGATGTTTTATTGTGACAACAAGGCTCCAGTAAGTATTGCTCACAACCTTGTTCAACAAGATTAGACTAAACATGTTGAAATTGATAGACACTTCATCAAAGAAAAACTTGACTCAAAGTCGATTTGTATTCCGTATGTTTCTTCCAAGAGTCAACTAGTAGATGTCCTTACAAAAGGAGTACCCACCACCACATTCCAAAATTTAATTAACAAGCTTGGAATGCAAAGTATCTTCGCATAAACTCGAGGGGAAATGTTTAAAAGGTGCCACATTGGGAACTGTAGAAATAAGAACTATTAGCTAGCTACAATTAGTAAACAGCTGTTAATTTAACTATTATTAGTGGTTGAGTGCGGTAAATAGTGGTTAGATTAATTAATAATAGTTGGGTGTTAGTAGTTAAGTTAATCTCTCTATATATATTCATGTAATTACTATAAAGGTGATAAGTAGAAAAATAAAAAGTCTTTTCTTTTCAATACGTTTTACTTACATTGAGCTTTAAAGCTACCAAATCTTTTTTTCTTCCTTTACTATGCCTAATTTTGTGTAAGCACTCATAACCAAAAATGCTATTATCTATTATAAACTTATTTGCAATAAAAGCACTTTGTGTTCACGAGATTACATAATGTAGAATCTATCTCAACCTATTAGCTATAACTTTAGGGACGATGTTGTAGATTACATTACATAGACTAATAGGCCTATATTTAGAGACTCGCCTAGGTTTGGCAACTTGAGGGATGAAAGCTATAAAAGTATGGTTCACGGGAGCGATTGTACCTTGACCATTTAAGATATACATATGGGTTCTTGTAACTCTATCACCAATTACCTTCTAATGCTTTTGAAAAAAAAATAGCTAGTAAGCCATCAAGACCAAGTGCTTTGGTAAAGCACATTTAAGCAAGGCTTGTCTTGATCTCCTTTGTAATAAATGGCTAATCCAACTCTTCCTTCATTTCATCAATTACTCTTGGTTGCATGCCTTCTAATGTAGCATCAATCTGTATTAGACTTAGGCTTAAAGTTGTGAATAATTCTTGAAAATACTTGTAGAATTCTCTTTCTATAGCTTCACTTTCCTTTTTTTCACTATCCTCCTCGGTCTTCAATTCCCTAAATCGTGTTCTTTCTCTTCCTAGCAAAGGCTTTGGCATGAAAAAAAACTTAATGTTTTTATTACCTTTTAATAATTAATCTATTTTTTACCTCTGCTGTAGGTATATTTCCTTATCAATCAAAAAGTTCTGGATTTGTTTTTCAATGGCTCTGATTTATATTCCATGCTCATATAGCAAGTTGTTTTTCTTAACATCTTGTAACTTCTTGATCAACTTATCCACCTTCTTTTTTCTTCCCCCAGACTCAACTTTGTTCCACAACTGCAACTCAACTAAAGAGCATTTGGCTATTTGCTTGAATCTTAAAATAGGGTTCTCACCACTTTTTTCATCATATTAAGCCCACTCAGCTTTGACAATACATTTACACGTATCATAAGAACTCTATAAATCTTCGTAATAAACTCTTGAGAAAGGCCTTTATGATATAATCCACCCCATTGTTTCTTTCTTTGACTTCCATCATTACAAGATAGTGATCTAATTCCCAATTCACCCAGTTGAAAGCAACTCTATCTTCAAACATTCCCCCATGAACTACTGGAAAAGAAATGGTCTAATCTTTCTTCAATAAAATGAGATCTAAACCTCCTACTAGACCAAGTAAATGGGTGCCCTATACAACCTAAATCCAGTAATCTATAATCTTAAACTGTCGTTTTAAACTCAAAAATAATACTTAGATTTGTATCCTTCCCCTAAGATTTTTCATTCAAATTAGATATATCTCATTAAAGTGACCAAAGTCCAACCAATGGGTAAGTTTTTTCTACTCTGTTTTAAGATGTAAATCCTTGAATAGCTCTATATTTTGCCCCTTTTTAATTTCAACCTTAGCATCAATGTGATGATTATTTTAGGAATTAACATTTACAGTAATCTTTGAGCACTACATCATAGCTAAACCGCCATTCTTTCCATTGCTATCAACTAAAAAAAATATCAAAGCCCAAAGTACTATATACATTCAACACTTGCATAACTCTTAACTTAGCTTCACAGAAGAACATCAATTGGGTCTATGCAATTAGAGATTTCTAGCTGCATTCGGGGATTCTCCAAACCCCGAACCTTCCAATTGATGATTTTCATGGCCATCAGTGTGGTTGGTTGTAGGCCTCCGCCGATAATACATTCTATGTTTCCACGGAATCTTCTATTAGTACATTGTCGATTTGTTTGAGTACTAATCTAAGCTTTTTTTGTGGAGAATTAACATGCACCTAACCATTATCAGCTTTGATGGGGCTATTGAATTTATATTATTTTTCATTCCTCCTATTCTAGTGTTTACTTATAAACTTTAAAAAAAAGAGTAGAAATCTCACTCCATGAGCCTCACCATTTTTTGGAGTGGGAAGTGGAATTCCCACTTCCATGGTGAGAGGTGAGAGTGAGAATACACTCTCCCCTCTTTCTTTTTTACCCTTATTTTATTAAATATAATATAATATAATATAATATAAAATAAATAATATTATATTATATTTATTTAAATAATATTATTATTTTATTTTATAAGTTACATTTATTAAAAATAATAATGTTAAACTTATTTAAATATAATATTATTGTATTTAGTTAAAAATAATAAATTACATTGATTCTAAGTTAAAATTACTTAAAAATAATATTATTATATTCATAAATAATTAATAATATTACTATATATTTTTTTATTTGAAAATATAATATTATTATATTTATTTAAAATACTAGTATTATATTGATTAAATATTAGTAATTAATAATAATAAATATTTTTTTAAGAAAATATTAATTTTGTACTATTTTATTAATAATAATGTTTTATTTGTGTTACTCTTATCAATAATTTTTTTATTTACATAATTAAAATTAAAATTAATAAAAAATTAAATTTAAATAATTAAGAATATTAATAATTACTATTAATTTATAAATATAATAAAATAAATATTTTATTTTTAAATATATTTTTTATTAAATTTGTAATTAAAAACTATAATTTTTTAAATAAGAGTAAAATTATCATTTGAACCATTTGCTCCTAATCCAAGATAATGTAAACATATAAATATGATTTGAATTTCAATTTCATACTCTCATTTTAATATAATTAAATAATTAATTTACTCTTACTTCCATTCCATACTCTTAATACCAAGATTTTCACTCTAATTTAAAATGCAAACCCTGCCTTAACCCGTTTGTAGCCTGATTTTGGTTAAATCGAATCACAAGCGGGCCTTTGCATAGCAAGTGGCCCGTTGATTAACTCAGTTTTACTGTGTGTTCCACAAGCTTGGAGCTTCCACTTTCAACCTCTTGACTTTTAAATGGTTTTAATCGACCCATTATCTATCTCTTCATCATCTGATGTACTTTGATTTTGCAAAACCAATTCTTTTGGGCTTTTTAAGCCCAATTTGCCTTCCTTAACTGGTTTTACATTTTCCCGTTTCTCTTCAGTTCGCTTTAACACTCATTTTCCCAGGAAAATTTTTGGCTCTGTTTTTGTTGTCTTGTTTTTTGCAGTCTGTGTTCTGATTTTTTGCCAGCCTATCCTCTAGCATTAATGGCTCATCAACCACCTCCTCCACGTTGCATACTTCCATTGGCCTATTGTCTTTGCAGTTCAACTTGGCTCCAATTCCTGCAATCGGGTTGCTTGAATCTTGTATTGGTTTTTCTTGCTCCTGATTAACTGGTTTTGCTGCTTCTGATCTTGTAGAGTTGCGTTCTTTGTTCTATTTATCTTGGATTCTATTTTGTTTAGCCCTTTTGCAAAGGACAAAGCTTTCATCCTGATAGGTCCCAGTCAAAGGCAAGCTACAATGATTTAAGAAAATTAGTTTTGTTCTGCTTTTGGTCAGTACAACCAAGATAAATAGGTTTGATAATTTGCTGAATGCTTTTTATTAATAGCGGAAGACTTATTCATACAAACAACTCAAGATTTCTAGACCAACAATCTCGGCCAAACAATATTTATTTAACAACTCAAATAGAAACCAAGGCAAACGTAATCACTTTGATTCGATACTCCTCCATATTAGCAAAGATCACTTTGACTCAGGAATTATTCCGCTATTGTTGCAACACACAAGCACACACATTTTGCGCGTATGCCCCATCCCATGCATGGCTTGCATGGCATTCAAACTTAGTCCTTAAACTTGCTGGTGGGTCTTGGTGTTCTCGTTGAACGTCTGGGCTTATCACATCCATTCCCAAAAGCAAGCTTTCTTTTTTTTGGGGGGGGGGGGGGGGGGCGCGTGTTGGCCTTTGTATTTCGGACATTCCCGAAATTGATGGCCTATTAGACCACAACAGTAACAAAAGTCAGGCAACCTTTCATTACAAAATAGCCATTAAGGTATTTTCACCCCTTTCATACTTAATCTCTATCATCTTCTTCAATGACTTTATATTATCAATCAAAATTCTGACCCGAGAGTCTTCACCTAAACAGTCTTTTGCTTCATCGGTTTTAACTTCTTTAACCCTCCCAATTAACTCCCCCAGCAATTATATAGTTTCTTTCTTTATACATATTAAAGGCACATTTCGAATATGTACCCAGAACGGAGTTTGAGTAAAGACTTGTTATTTGACACTTCCAATTCCAACGGGCTCAGACAAGACTATTAGAGCTCCCGCGAAGTGTCAAGACCCCCTATTAGCACTCTTCGCTTATCCATTTCTGAGGAAAATTTAAAGACAAAAATATTATCTCCTAAGCTCTCTGTCTTGAGTTCCTTTACAATACGCCAAGCTTGCTGTAGAGCTATTCTTAAACCTTTTCAATTCACCCCCCATGCAAGCGTAATTTTCTCTACCAATTAATCGGCAACAAGTTTTTCTTCATTCATTTTCAATCTGCCACTAAAATCAATTTTGTCTTTACCTTCCTCCTCCAGTGTAATAGCTTTACACCTCTTAATGAGCACTTTTCATTATACATCTTTATACTTTAGAATTCGCTGGAAGTTAATGTCATCACCTGCTTTCAGATCTCTTTCACCTATCATTGCTTTATCTCTGCTTGTTTTAATGCCCTTGTGAATAAGCTATTTTAACTATCACTCTTATCTACTCTCTATTATCTATTAACTATCTCTCTATTATAAAGAAACTAGTATACCCAACTTCTGGGTAAAAAAGGACCCTTAGAGATCCATTTCTGGTACCATTCTTGGTTTTCTTTAACAGAGAGAGAAGAACCAAAGAAGAAGAATAAAAATAATTATTGACTTAATAATATAAGTTTAAGATAACATTTCTTGATTACAGAATTACTTTTTCTTTAATTCAGTAATACAATCGCCAACCACATGCAAAGAGACTCGAATCCGTGATATTGAAAACAAGGTGTGAAGTTACTATTTATGTGTGTGTGGGGTGATTGTGTGTGTGTGCGTGTGCGTGTGTAGGTCAGCGTGCACATGTGTATGTGTATGTGTGTTTGTGCGCTTATGCGAGTGTACGTGCGCACGTGTGTGTGGGAGCACACACACGTGTGTGCGTGTGTGGGCACCCGCATGTGTGTGTGAGTGAGTGTGGTTGTGTGTGTGTGCGCGCGTGCGTGTTTGCGTGTGTAAGTGTGAGCACATGCACTCGTGTGTGTGTGTGCGCGCGTGTGTATGTATGTGTCTTTCTATGTCTCGGTGTATGTGTGTATGTGTGGGTGCACACACATGTTTAAAATGTTTATCATCTATTACTTTTTTGCCAATTTTTGAGATGCATGAACATATATTCCACACTCATGAATATCCCCATTTATAATTAAAAGCTTAAAGCCTTATGTTTTGATAATCATAATTAAATTGCTTACTGGCCTGCATGTAAGTATGTAACAAGTATATCTATTCGTATGTGTTTTCGATGTAAAAAATTGGTTTTAAGGTCTTTTGGTAGTTAGATATTGTACCTTTTAAATCACAATTATTAAGTTACAATTATTGTAAAAAAAATCTATAATTATGGATAAAAATTAATTATCTTTATACATATATATATATATATATATATATATATAAAAGATTACCAAAGTTATTACAAGCTTTTCCATCAAATAATTATAAGACAAATTCAATTTAAATTAAAAGTCAAAATTACAAGTGTTTACTAAGTACTTTATATTAATAGTTTTTAAGTCATAACTACCGTGCAGCAATACTAAAAATAGGTCCTATTGGCTTTAAATTTTCCATCTCACATGGCCACACTCTGCTTACTGGATGTTTTTATATTTAGATATATTAACTAATTTTAAACGGAGCTTCCTAGATGCAAACACTAAAATATGAATTTTATACCGACAAAATTAGAAGACAAAAAAATATTTTGCATTACTTTTGTCTTTTAGCGTCGGGGAGTCCTTTTTTTGACGCCCCTCCATCGATTAGTGAGCAACTAGTGATTAGTGGTCAAGTGAGACAAAGGAGGCAAGTGACGTCGGAGCTCCATCTAGTGACGAATAAACGTCGATCTGCATAGGATTTTGGGAATGGGAAAACCAAAAGAATATTTGTGATATAATTTTTTAATATAATTTCATTAGATTTAGCCTTTTGTCTAAGGGATTGGACCTTTTGCATAAACGCTGATAAAATGAAATTTAAGCAGTCAACAAATCTTTATAAGTTTAAATGTTTCCGTACAGATAACATATATGCTAGGCCTGGCTGGCTCGCCGAAGCTTGAATATATTTTGGATTTTTTTTTTTTCACAATTGGACTTTCAATTTTACTTGGACTTGTCTTCATGTTCAGGCTTTCATATAAAATACAACACTTGGACTCCGGAAGATCGTTAAAACTTAAATACGATTTTCCAAAAAAAAAAATGCTGTAAATAAAATACATGTGAATTTATATATTTTTGAAAATGAAAATTTAGAAGAAAAACAAGTTCAATGTTTTGGGATAGGGGATTTAAATGAGGCCCAAACTCATACCCCCAAATGTTTCGAGGTGCTATCAGTTAAGGACCACGGGCCATTGGGCTGTATGGCCTAGTGGCTTATGAAAAGAAGGCATCAATGGAGTAATTTCATTAATTAGCCTTGTTCCCAAAGGCATATGATATCTAAAGGAAATTTAGTGATAATCAATAAAAAAATGGAACTTATTAGAGATAAATTTAGGACGTTTAATGAAAGCAAACAACTAATTCTTAAAGCGATTGTTTTGATGCGGCATCAGGACTCGCATAAGACTTCTACTTGATACGTGCAAGGATGCCGTGTAAGCTGACAACTCAATTCATACAACAGTTTTCTACCACTATTGTAGATATTTTAACCCCTCTAAATGAAATCACAAACATTTTTTCTTTCTTACTTTCTTTTTTTTTTTATAATAAAGGTATGGGATAGACAAAGTCTAAATTTACATTTTTAGTCTATTATCTCCTTAAGACTCAAGCTCGGATAGCCAATCATATAATGTTGCATTTACTTATTAGATTAGGGAATCGAATTGATTGACAACATTTATTTTATAAAATAAAGTTAGGAACTGGAATTAAAATCAGAATCATAATCGTAGGGGCTCACCATAATTTGGGAAAGAGAAATGAGAGACTCATTACTCAGATTGATCATTTTGCCCTTTCCAAAATTAAAAATCCCCATGTTGTCTTTATTTATAATTTATTAATATATTATTAACAATAATTATTAGTAATTATAGTTTTTGAATAAATAATCAATATATTATTATTATTATTATTAATTCATATATGACTATTAATTAATATATTAATATATCATTAACAATAATATATTAACAATTATAGTTCTTGAATATAAATTGAAAAAAAAACTGAAAATTTATTATTATTATGGAATTCAGTTATTGATGTTGTTAATTACTTTAATTTTAATTATTATTTATATTATAAACTTTATTATTTTTGTTGTTGTCTTTGTTAATCTTATAATAATGATTTTGATGATAACAAAAATAATATGTTCATGATTAAAGTGTTGGGGCTATTAAAAAGAATTTTCTAAAAGCAATACACTTGTTTTAAATTCAAAAATGATGAAACTGGAAATTAACGGTGAACCGTTTACTGGAAAACGGTGAACCGATAATTTACAGTGATGAACATTTCACATGTTCTGGAAAATAACGGTGAACCGTTTATTTAAAACGGCTAACCGATACATTCCAGTAAGTAAAAAATGTTTTAGCCTTGAACCGTTTATTTAAAACGGCTGACCGAACAATTCCAGTGAGTAAAAATGTTTTAGCCTTGAACCGTTTATTTAAAACGGCTAACCGATAACTTCCAGTGAGTAGAAGTTCTCTACTCTTGAACCGCTTATCAAAAACGGAGAGCCGAGTTCTGTTTTGCAGGTTTCTGGAAAGAAACGGTGATCCGATAAAGTTAACTGCAAACCTTTTATTTGAATTCATAGTATAACGGCTAGTTGGTAATTCAAAACGGCTAACCGATAGATACAAACGGCGATCCGATTATTCTCGAAAAGTCAATAACGGCTAGTTTTCAGCTCCAACTATAAAAAGGCTCAATCAAATTCAAACAAGAGTGATCCAACATTTGATTTTTGAGCTTACTACTGAGAAACAATCTTCTTTGAGCTTCAATTGTGTTTCATTTCATTCCCTCACACATTAAAATTTCAATTGTAATCATTTGGAGTGTGTGAGAGATTATTTGTTATTAAATCTCTATCATTGAGTGATTGTAAGTGTTGGGATACACTTGGGTTAAGAGATTGGGAATAATCTCTTTATTGTAAAGGTTCATTGACACCTTGGAAGTCAAGTGTAAGTGTTTGAAGCCTTGGAGGCTTGCATAGTGGAATCCTCAAGCCCGGTGTGCTTGGAGGCGTGGACGTAGGCACGGTTGGCCGAACCACGTAAAAATTCTAGTGTTTGATTTCTCTTCCCTTATCCTTTTTAATTTGAGCATTGTTGAATTTATTACTTTTGATTTTGATTAAGACGTTAGTTTTAATATTGTGCATTTTTATTGGCTTAGTTTTTAAAACCCAATTCACCCCCTCTTGGGTAGCCTATATAAATTTCAATTGGTATCGAGCAAGGTTCTCTTGTTAGGACTTAATCGTCTAGAGTAAACGATCCATGGCAACCCAATATGATTCTAGCTATAGGGAAGGACAATCCACCACTAGGCCACCATTCTTTGATGGTAATGATTATCCTTATTGGAAAACTAGGATGAGAATTTACTTGCAAGCTTTAGATTACGAAATATGGGAAGTTGTATGTGATGGACCATTCATGCCGATAACTAAAAATGAAGAAGGAGAAGATATACCTAAACCTTCACGTGAATGGAATGATTTCGAAAAGAGAAAAGCTTCACTCAATTCTAAAGCTATGAATGCCTTATTTTGTGCCCTAGATAAGAAAGAATTTCATAGAGTCTCAAGTTGTTCTAATGCTTATGAAATTTGGAAGAAACTTGAAGTTGTTTATGAAGGAACAAACCAAGTCAAAGAATCTAAAATAAGTAGATACACTAGGCAATATGAATTGTTTCAAATGGAACAAAATGAAAGTGTCTACTCTATGTATACTAGATTTACAGACATTATAAACACTCTAGGGGCACTTGGTAAAACATTTTCAAATAGCGAGAGGGTAAAGAAAATCATTAGGTCATTACCAAAAGAATGGAGACCTAAGAGAACTGCTATTGAGGAAGCCAAAGATTTAAACATTTTGTCTATTGATGATCTAATTGGTTCACTTATCTCTTATGAAGAAGATTTAGCAGCCGAGAAAGGAGATGAAGATAAGAAAAAGAAAAGCATTGCTTTGAAAGCATCAAAATCTGAAAGTGATGAGGAGAGCGAACTTGAAGATGAAGAAATGGCCATGATAGCTAGAAAATTCAGGAAGTTCTTCAAGAAAACCGGTGATCGAAGAAAGTTCAGAAACTTTAAGAATCAAAAGGAGAAGAAGGAAGCAATCATATGCTATGAATGCAAGAAGCCGGGTCATATAAAATCGGAATGTCCCCTTCTCAACAAATTCAAGAAGAAAGCTATGTTGGCAACATGGGATGATAGCGATGAAGAGTCAAGTGAGGATGAACAATCACAAGAAATATCAAACTTGGCACTTATGGCAATAGGAGAGGATGAGCTTGATGAGGTAAGTGATCTTCCATCCTATAATGAATTATATGATGCTTTTAATGAGTTGCATAGTGATATGATGAAAATTGGAAAGAAAAATGCATGTCTTAAAAAGAATATATTAGAACTTTCAAATGAAAAGGATGCTATGCAAAAATGTAATGATGTGTTAAATGATAAGATTAAAGAGTTAGAATTAGATAATGAAAGATTGCATGATAGAATTGCTTCTTTAAAAGGTAAACAAAGTTCTTCATATGAACATGAAAAATTACATGTTGATAACTTAATCAAAGAAAATGAAGAACTTAAAAAGAAGAGCAATGAACTAAATGAGATTGTTTCTAAATTCACAAATGGGCAAAAGAACTTAGAAAAATTACTTGGTGCCCAAAAATGTGTGTTTGATAAAGGAGGGATTGGTTATAAACCTAATTTGAAACAAAAATACTACAAAAGCTACTTTGTTAAGGCTACTACCACTAATAATCATAAAATTGTTTGTCATTATTGCAATAGAGATGGTCACATGAAAAATAGATGTCCTATTAAGAGAAATGCTTATTATGGAGTTAAATTTATTTGGGTTCCAAAAGGAACCATTACTAACACTCAAGGACCCAAAAAGTTTTGGGTACCTAAAACTTAAGATATTCTCTGCAGGAATCAAAGAAGAAGGGAAAAAGAAATAAGTGGTATTTGGACAGCGGATGCTCGAGACATATGACCGGTGACTATTCATGGTTCTCAAGCTTTACCAAAATCGAAAATGGAGGGGATGTATCTTTTGGAGATAATTCAAAAGGAAAAATAATTGGTATTGGCAATGTCGGTAAATTTCCCTCAACTCTCATTGAGAATGTATGTTTAGTTGAAAATCTAAAACATAACTTGCTTAGTATAAGTCAATTGTGTGACAAAGGTTATAAAGTTATTTTTGATAAAACAAATTGTGTTATTGAAAATGCAAGTGATGGTAAAATTGTTTTTGTTGGAAAGAGGTGTGTTAATGTTTATACCATTGATATAGATTGTGCATCTACTCTTGATAAATGTTTCTCCGCATTGCATAATGATAGTTGGTTATGGCATAGAAGACTAGGACATGCAAGCATGGATCTAATTTCAAAGATTTCCAAAAATGATTTAGTTAAAGGTCTTCCGAAAATTGGTTTTGAAAAAGATAAAATTTGTGAAGCATGTCAATTTGGAAAACAAATCAAAACTTCTTTCAAAAACAAAAATCATATTTCTACTTCAAAACCACTTCAACTTCTTCACTTGGATTTATTTGGACCTTCTAGACATGCTAGTTTAAATGGAAAATATTATGCATTTGTAATTGTGGATGATTATTCAAGGTATACATGGGTATTATTCTTAGCTAATAAGGATGATGCATTTGATGCATTTAAAGTCTTTTGTAAAAAGGTTCAAAATGAAAAAGGCTATTTCATTACTTGCATTAGAAGTGATCATGGTGGAGAATTTGAAAATCACGCATTTGAAAGTTTTTGTAATGATTTCGGTATTATACATCAATTTTCATCACCTAGGACTCCTCAACAAAATGGAGTTGTTGAGAGAAAGAATAGGTCTATTCAAGAAATGGCTAGGACCATGTTAAATGAGAATGCATTACCAAAATATTTTTGGGCCGAAGCCGTAAATACCGCATGCTATGTTTTAAACCGTGTTTTAATTAGACCACTTCTTAATAAAACTTCCTATGAGCTTTGGAAAGATAGAAAACCCAACATTGGTTATTTCAAGGTTTTTGGATGCAAATGTTTCATATTGAATACAAAAGACAATCTTGGTAAATTTGATCCAAAATCGGATGTTGGCATTTTTCTTGGATATTCAACTTCTAGCAAAGCTTATAGAGTTTACAATAAAAGAACCTTGGTTGTTGAAGAATCCATGCATGTTACATTTGATGAATCTAACCCATCCTCGATGGAGAAAGTTTTTAATGATGCAGATGAAGAAGTACCACAAGGAGAAACTTCGAATGCTAAACAAGATTCTTCATCTAGCGAGAATCAAGAGAAGCAACATGAAGAGCAAAACAATGTGGAGCAAAATGAAGGTAACTCTCAAACACTCCCCAAGGAGTGGAGGTATGTATCTTCTCACCCTAAAGACTTGATTTTAGGAGAACCTTCACGAGGTATAACTACTAGATCATCACTTAGAAACACATGTGCACATACCGCATTTATATCTCAAATTGAACCAAAATCCTTTGTGGATGCGGAAAACGATGAATCTTGGATTATGGCAATGCAAGAGGAGTTAAATCAATTTGAGAGAAACAATGTATGGGAATTAGTTCCTAAACCAGAACATCAATCCATTATAGGCACTAAATGGGTATTTAGGAATAAAATGGATGAATCGGGTGTGGTTGTAAGGAATAAAGCTAGATTAGTGGCTCAAGGTTACAATCAAGAAGAAGGAATCGATTTTGATGAAACTTTTGCACCCGTAGCAAGATTAGAATCTATTAGAATGCTTTTAGCATTTGCATGTTATAAGAATTTTATTTTGTATCAAATGGATGTCAAAAGTGCATTTTTAAATGGTTACATTATGGAAGAAGTGTATGTGAAACAACCCCTGGTTTTGAAAATGAAAAATTTCCAAATCATGTTTACAAGTTGTCAAAAGCATTGTATGGATTAAAACAAGCACCTAGAGCTGGTATGATAGACTTAGTAAATTTCTTTTGGAAAATGGCTTTTCAATGGGTAAAGCGGATACTACACTTTTTATCAAGCATAAGAATCAAGATATACTTATTGTTCAAATCTATGTTGATGATATCATTTTTGGTTCTACTAATGAGTTTCTTTGTAAGGATTTTTCATCTTGTATGAGCAAAGAATTCGAGATGAGTATGATGGGAGAATTGAAGTACTTCCTCGGACTACAAATAAGACAAAACGAAGAAGGAATCTTCATCAATCAAGCCAAATATTTGAAAGATTTACTAAAGCGATTCGGACTTGAAGATGGCAAGATTAAAAGTACTCCAATGAGCTCAACAATTAAGCTTGACAAAGATGAAAAAGGTAAAAATGTTGATGTCAAAGCATATCGAGGTATGATCGGATCCTTACTTTATTTAACTGCCAAAAGAGACCCGATATTGTATTCAGTGTATGTTTGTGTGCAAGATTTCAATCATGTCCTAAAGAATCTCACTTGCTTGCTGTCAAAAGAATTTTTCGATATTTGAAAGGAACCGTAGATCTTGGCCTTTGGTATCCTAGGGGAACTCATTTAGACTTGATTTGTTATTCGGATGCCGATTTTGCTGGGTATAAGATTGATAGGAAGAGTACTAGTGGAACTTGTTTCTTTCTAGGTCACTCTCTTGTCTCGTGGTTTAGTAAGAAACAAAACTCGGTTGCTCTTTCAACCACCGAGGCTGAGTATATTGCAGCCGGTAGTTGTTGTGCGCAATCACTTTGGATGAAACAAACCCTTAGAGACTTTGGTATTAATCTTGATCATATACCTATCATGTGTGACAACACAAGTGCCATAAACCTTTCAAAGAATCCCATTCAACATTCTAGGACAAAGCATATAGAGATAAGACATCATTTCTTAAGAGATCATGTTCAAAAGGGAGATATTTCATTACATTTTATCTCTACGGAAAAACAACTTGCTGATATCTTTACTAAACCTCTTAGCGAAGATCATTTTTCAAAGATTAGGCATGAGCTTGGAATGATAAATGTCTCATAATGATTCTTTGCCTTTCTATAGTATGATGATTGTTTTTGGATGTGTTTAAAATTGTGTATTCATGCATTATATTGGCCTTACAAGACATTTTTGATCAATTAAATGATTTAGAAATGTATTGAATGTTGGCCGTAGAATAAAACTTATGTGCGAAATCAAAGTCAAGAAAACGGATTACCGTTTATTGTTCAAACGGTCTACCGTTTAATTCCAGAAACACTAATTTTTTTTTGGATATTAGCGGCTAACCGTTTATTACTAACGGTTAACCGATTATGTTTTCTAGCTCTCTGGACGCTATCGGTAAACCGATATTTTTAACGGCTCGCCGTTTTCGTGGGATATAAAACTGGGTCTGTTCTTCTTCTTCGTTTCCAGTTACCCCCTCACCGTTTTCTCTTACCAGCAAACCCTAAGCTCTCTCTCTCTCTAAAATTTCTGGTTTCTCTTGCTATTTCTTGCCAAAACACGATCATAGAAACATTCCTTATCATTATTAGACCAGTTTTAACCATTCAAATCATAAAATTTCTGCCCAAATCCCGAAATCCCAAATTGAAACCCTAAGCGCAACCGAGCAAATTTCTCGATTTTTGACTCATTTGTTGACAATTTCCTACCAAATTGAGCCTCCAGAAACCTTTCTCTACTCTTTTTCATTCACTTTATTGGTCCAGTTTGCTTCATTTTCATCTTTTTGACAAAATCCCACATTCTCAAAGCTCCATTAATGGCCGAATCCTCTAGAACCGGCAGGAAGAGGAAAGCTGTCCCAAAGAGCAACCCCATACCTCCTAAAGAGACAACCGAGTTCCAAAGAATCCATTTTCCAACAGCTCCACTGGTAAAACGATTTGAAACCCGATTCATGGGTCGTAAGGTAATCGACTCTTACTTTGTGGATTTAGATGATTTTGAGGAGTTGGTTGTTTGTGGAAAAAGTGTTAAGCAGATGTTGTTGCCATGGGAGTCGGCATTAGACTTAGACGAGAGGATTTATCCTAACCTAGTTCGTGTTTTTTATTCGAACATGGAATTGTCGGCAGAAAGAGTAGATCGAATAGTTACCAGTGTTGGGGGTGTTCCTATTGATTTTGATGTTTTTGATTTAAACACCATTTTAGGACTGCCACTTGCTGGACATAATATATACACTTCGAGGAAGGAATTATCCTTTGCCGATTTTAACCATATTCGAGGGGTTAGGAACATTTGTAGACGTCGGGATCTCACTAATGAGATATGCACCCTTCCATTTAGAGCCCAACTTTTGCCGCTGCAGGTTCGGATTCTACACACCATTTTGCAGCATATTATTACCCCTAGGAAGGGACACTCGGATGAGGTTACTAGGTTGGATGTCGGGATTCTTGATAGTCTTCTTAGTGGACGCCGTATTAACCTTGGGTATATTATTTTGCGCCATATGTTGAATACCCCTGCTGTTACACATAGGCTACTTCCGTACGGTAACATTATCTCTAAGCATTTGCGACACTTTCGCACTCTTCGAGACTCCGTGTATGTTGAGACCAAGAAGATTGGGAAAGAGGCTATTTCAGCGATTGGTTTTTCTCGAAGGAGTCGGATTGGATAAAAACGCCTAATGCGAAAAACCAAGACACCCTCGTAGCTCCGAAGATGCCCGGTTCCTCAACGACATCTTTACCTCGATCAGCTGCCGACTTTCGACTAGGCCCTCGACCTCCGCCCCCTCGTCGCGGATCTGCCTCTCACCTCCGGCAGAGAATCCGATTCTCGAGGCACATGAGACGAAGACCAATCGACCATCTACTTCAGCTGCTCCATCTGCTACTGATCATCTTCTTCAGCAGCTCGTTAGCGATATTCGCACACTTTCTGAGCGGCAACAGCAGCTTCAGGATCAGTTTGCATCCTTCCAGCTTCAGCAGCAGCAGATACTGGATGGACAGCAACGCATTTTTTCTGCTCTCGCCATTCCTCCTTCCTCCTCTACTACTCCTCCTCCTCCTCCTCCGCAATAGCTTTTTAGTGTTTCGAACATATTTCGCACAAACATTCCATGTGTTATGCATTATTTATGTATGCTATCGGATGCTTTTATTATATATGGATGCTTGTTTTCTCATTTTTGATCTTAATCTTATTGCTTGGTTCAATTGGTTGTATCCTATTTTTGATTTGTTTGGTGTATATTTTTGGGAATGATTAAAATACAAGGAGATCTTTGTCGAAATTTTTACTTGTCAAAACGTGGCTGTTTTCCTTTATTTTTTTCTTTTTGATGCTGAAGGGGGAGAATAGTTTCCAGTTATATTTCAAAAAGGAAGTTAACAAAAATTTTGTTTATTTTTCAAGGGAGCTTATTTTCAGGGGGAGTTAAAACAAATATTTTTTTGTCCTTCACATATAAAATTTGTCATCATCAAAAAGGGGGAGATTGTTAATCTTATAATAATGATTTTGATGATAACAAAAATAATATGTTCATGATTAAAGTGTTGGGGCTATTAAAAAGAATTTTCTAAAAGCAATACACTTGTTTTAAATTCCAAAATGATGAAACTGGAAATTAACGGTGAACCGTTTACTGGAAAACGGTGAACCGATAATTTACAGTGATGAACATTTCACATGTTCTGGAAAATAACGGTGAACCGTTTATTTAAAACGGCTAACCGATACATTCCAGTAAGTAAAAAATGTTTTAGCCTTGAACCGTTTATTTAAAACGGCTGACCGAACAATTCCAGTGAGTAAAAATGTTTTAGCCTTGAACCGTTTATTTAAAACGGCTAACCGATAACTTCCAAAGAGTAGAAGTTCTCTACTCTTGAACCGCTTATCAAAACGGAGAGCCGAAGTTCTGTTTTTTTGCAGTTCTTGGAAAGAAACGCGTGATCCGATAAAGTTAACGGCAAACCGCTTATTTGAAGTCAAAGGATAACGGCTAGTTGGAAATTCAAAACGGCTAACCGATAGATACAAACGGCGATCCGATTATTCTCGGAAAGTCAATAACGGCGGTTTTTTACCCAACTATAAAAAGGCTCAATCAAATTCAAACAAGAGTGATCCAACATTTGATTTTTGAGCTTACTACTGAGAAACAATCTTCTTTGAGCTTCAATTGTGTTTCATTTCATTCCCTCACACATTAAAATTTCAATTGTAATCATTTGGAGTGTGTGAGAGATTATTTGTTATTAAATCTCTATCATTGAGTGATTGTAAGTGTTGGGATACACTTGGGTTAAGAGATTGGGAATAATCTCTTTATTGTAAAGGTTCATTGACACCTTGGAAGTCAAGTGTAAGTGTTTGAAGCCTTGGAGGCTTGCATAGTGGAATCCTCAAGCCCGGTGTCTTGGAGGCGTGGACGAGACGGTTGGCCGAACCACGTAAAAATTCTAGTGTTTGATTTCTCTTCCCTTATCCTTTTTTAATTTGAGCATTGTTGAATTTATTACTTTTGATTTTGATTAAGACGTTAGTTTTAATATTGTGCATTTTTATTGGCTTAGTTTTTAAAACCCAATTCACCCCCCCTCTTGGGTAGCCTATATAGAATTTCAGTCTTTATTGTTATTAATTTATTAATTATTACTATTATTTTAATCATCATCATCATCAAATGACAATAATTAACAAAGGGTATTTTAATAAATTGTTAATGATATTATTATTATTATTATTATTATTATTATTATAATGATGATCATAATAATAATAGTAGTAGTAATAGCAGCCGCTGTTATTATTATAATTAATTAAGAGCATTTTAATAAATTAAAACAATTCAACTTATTTCGATTCCGATTCCAAAATAAAATAAACATATCAATGAGATTTTAGCCCATTCTCATTTTAATTTTTACAGTTCAAATAAACAATTTATTTTAATTTTCATTCCAACTCATTTTCATTTTAATCTATTTCGAGTACCGACAAGTAAAGACATTATAAATATGCTTGAAAGCCATCCCACCACACCTTCACGACAATAAAATCATAAAATTTAACGCAAAAGACAAAACATTAATTCACTTGTAGTTGGTGAGCGCATGTGCATGCATGGCTGCCTACTTTTTTCTGCAAATTTTTATCGTCGTGTTACTATAAGAATACACACACTCTAGGGCTAGAGTCGCTTCATCCAATCGATCATTACTAGTAATTAGTGTGTCTCTCAAATGGCAAGTATGAAGGGCTGGTGTCAAGCATGCATGAAATTTTGTGACATTTCCAGTGACATACAATAACATTCACTTCTAACACTGATCTACTCTCTAATAGAATTCTGGCAGTAATATCGTCCCAAAAAATGGGAGACTGAGGTACCCATTACTGGACTAAGGAATAATCTATTAATGAATAATGGTTTCAAATATAAACCAATTGTAAAAAAAAAAATTCAATAATAATAATAATTAGGCAAAAGCAAAAGAGATCAATGAAATAATATGTCAAAATTATTATTTGTTTGAAATTAAATAGTATCAAAACCCAATATATATAAAATGGGGGGCTATTTGAAGCCACTAAACTACTTACTAAATCGATATTGTAAATAAACCAATTCTCAAATTTTAAAATTTAAAATTTTACTCAACAAATTAACTAAGTATCCAATAATTCTTTACTAAACCCAATTTGGATAAAATTAATGCTTTCAATCGTTAAACCCATTCAATTCATTTATAAACCCTTGCTAACTAATTTAGATCTTATGAATGCATAAGGATGCAGTTTTTATGAATTTATTTTTCTTTCATAAAAATTCCATAACCATGTGGCTCATTGTTAATTCGTTCAATACAAAATTCATGTTGAGTAAAATTTTCCTAAAATTAAGGGAAAAAAAAAACACTAATTTCATGTTAGTAATGATGATAAAGATGAATTCATTAAGAATGGAATTTCTCTTGCAAGCAAATATCGAGCTACTGCTGGAATTTTGGGATAATCAAACAGTTAAGTTCTTTACTAGAAAATATGGTGGATTGTATAGCTGCTCCAAACGCTCGCTTAGTGTTCTTATTCATTAGAATTTATATATATATATAGTTATGCAATTTTTATGAATTTCCTAATAAATTTTTTTTTCTATATTTTAGTGTTCATAATTATAATTTGATTTAGTAGTATTTTAACAACTAAAAATTATTTTCAAAGGTGGATTTAGTAAATAATTTGGTGGGTTCAAGTAGCTGTTCACTTATAAATTTAAGAAATATTTTATCCCCTAAGATATAGTTAAGTAATTTTTAAATAATTTTTTTTATTTTGACCACTTAAATTTAAAATTTTTAAAAAGATAAGAGATTAAAAAATAGTTTTACGCTTTTATCCACCCCTTATCTTATCTTTGAGGAAAAGGGTAAAAAAAAAAAAAAGAATTGTATACCTTCCTTAGCTTTATTGGCAACGGCAAATGATATCTAAAAGGGATTTGGTGATACTCAATCAGATCATAAAGTTTATTAGCAATATTTTTTAGACGTTTAATAAAAGCAAACGACCAATCAATAAAACTTGGTGATAATCAGACGTTTAACAAAGTTTATTACAAATAAATTTAAGACGCCTGATAAAAGCGAACAACCAAATTAGCATCTCAGTGGATACTTTTGTTACTGCCGGTGAATTACAGCTTCCGTAACTTAGCAGCACCCTCGTCACCCTATCATTCAAGGCAAATACTTAATCGAGAAGCAGCCGAATTTTTCTCTTTCCTTCGCCTTCAACTTTTCCCAATACGGCGTCGTTCACCGATCACCACTGAGTACTAACCCAGCACTTTACAGCACCTCATCGAAATTCTCACTCCCTGTCCCTTGCTCTCTTCGATTCACACACAAATCAAATGGAAAATTCGAGACCCGCAACGGGCTACCCGGCCCCGACTCCCAACGGCTGCCCGCCCCCGAACACCGCCTACCAGTACTCGGCCCCACCGCCGCAGTCCCAGCCCTACGGTTACCCTCCCTATTACCAAGTGCCACCTCGCACCCGTCGCAACTCCCTGTTCCGTTCCTTCGTCGTCGCCGCCGTCGCCGTCACCGTCATCTTCGGCTGCGCCCTCCTCATCTTCTGGCTCGTCGTCCGCCCCCGCATCCCGGAGTTCCACCTTACTTCCCTCTCAGTCTCCAATTTCTCAACCAACCAGTCCCAAGTCACCGGCAACTGGGACGCCGGAATCGAGGCTTACAACCCTAACAAGAAAATGAGGGTCTCCTACTACGACGTCGTTTCGTGGATTTACTACGACGGTAACTACTTAACCCGGACGCCACTCCCTCCTTTTAATCAGGACACTCGGGAGAGGACTACGTTGAGCGCCAAGTTCTCGGTGATTGACTCGTATGTTGAGCGGAAAGTCGCGGATTCTATGAATGCCGAGAGGGCAAGTGGGGCCGTTAAATTCGATTTCAAATTGGAGGCTATTGCCGGGTTCAAGTACGGCGGGTGGAGGACCAGGAGGAGGCTGATTAGGGTTTGGTGTCCCGACGTGCCCGTTAATGTTTCGAGTAAGGGATCGGGAAGCTTGATGGGTGGTGCCAGGAAATGCAGGGTTAGTATGTAGGTTACTGAGAAATTGGGTGTGTTTTGATGTTAGTTTAGTATATGTTTTCTTGAAGGTAGCTAGATTCTTTTATTAACTAATATGAATCAGATTTTAGTTCGAAGTGAGAGTGAATTGTATGGTGCAATGAATTGATTCAGTATAGATGTAAATGGGTTAGGGTTTTTGGGCAGATAATCGCTGTGTTTATATCTGTCTAGTCTTTTCCTTTTATGCTATTATTGATTACCTTTGCTTATGTTGTTTGAATTGGTGTTATTTAAATGTCATTGAGGTTGTAGGAGATGAATACAAATGTCATTCACTGAAGTTGGAGAAGATAAAGACAAATGTCATAGTTAGCAGTAGTTCATTACTTGATACAATATTCATATTTAGAGAAGTTTCATCCTACAATAGGGGCGAATGTGTTGTTCACGAGACAAATGTCAACGCAAGGGAATTAGAATCTTTGTTAGAAGATTTACAAATGGTTGGTCAAAAGTCTGAAAAAATTGAGGGATGTTTAAGAGGTTTCACAATTTTACATAAGTCTCCTACTTGAATACTTTTATGTATATCAAAGAAATATTTTTTATTAGAATTGTTTTGTTTGGTCTTCTCTCCAACATGATATCCGGATCCTTTTGAATAAAGGGAAGTTAGGTGTGTGTTAGGAATTCTTAGATAAATAATGTGCTGCTCCTTAGTCATCTGTAGTTCATGGGATTTGGCCACTTAGTGAATCAGAAGGTTCACTATGTTTTTTATATGCTATTGGGAACTTTTCATTGTCAATGTGAGATATGATTTAATGTAGTCCTAATCCTTGTGACTTGACTGGTGATTATCGATATAGAAAATATTGATGAAGTTGGAGCAGGACCTGGAGGTTAAGTGTTAAATTAGAAGGGGATGGCATTAAGGGCTTGGCTTAATGGGCCTTGGTTGGACACCTTTTTGTGGGTGAGCATGATAATGGCAGATAGTGCCTCAACGCTTTAGTTAACATTTCTCTCTTGAACTTGCACTTGCTATGCACTCTTCTACTTGTTTGCATGGTGTGGAAGACAGTGTCACCACACTTGATTTTTTCCCTTGGACTTTCACTTGCTTTACACTCTTTTGCTTGTTTTCCACTTTATGTACAACTCTTTTAATAAAACAAAAATAAAAATTAGCTAATGAGTGTAAAACAAAAATAAAATAGGTTAGGAAGAGAGGTGAGGTTGCTATTAAATTTCTTTTGGCTAGAAATGGTGTACTTTTCTTTTACTAGGCTTGGTTGATTAGCCAGGTACGATGATAATGGCCTCACAAGAGCCAAAGTTTAACCCAATAGCCATGATACAACATCGAAATAAAAACATATGGGCTCATCTTTGTTAAGTCCAAGTGATGAAAATCCACCTTTCTTATAATACTTCCTGGATTTCCTTGCATTTGTATTTTGCTAATAGGATATAATATGATACACTATTTGTATTACCTAGTTTATTAGGAGATCCCAGTTTAGGTCAATGTTTTTATTTTGTTTATTCTTTTATCTTCACATCCTTTTGGATTATTCTGCGAAAAATTTGATGCTATATTTACTTAGACCATTTCCTTGATTAAGAGTGGTGATTCGCTGCTGATTGGGGTTGATAATACTCCTGCCTAACACTGCTTCGTCATTCAGTGGGTGTTCCTGCATATATTGAAGAGATCGGCCTATTTTCTGCATTTTATTTATTTATTTACTTTCTGAACTTAATAAATTGCCAATTGCCCTTTCAAACCCAAGGCACTTAACACTTCAACACATTCTTTCATGTTTCATTTGGTAATGAATGATGATGATATCTTGCTAGATTTACTTTCAATTGAAGAAACAACACAATTTGATTTTCTTCATGTATAAATCTGCCCTTGCTATACTCTTTTGCTTGAAGTGTTTGTTTCTTTTCCCCTACAATGTCCAGTGCTCTTTGCCTTCACATTCTTCCGCCCTTGCATAATTTCAAATATTCTTCGATTCATCATTGCTTTTAGCTAAGATACCATTCATTCGTTTTGTTAACTCCATTGATTTTTTCCTTTGGTCAGCAAGTACTGTAGGTATATGCATTCTTTTTCTGTAAAAAGCTTTCTGTACTCATTGAAAATCTAAGCCCCTGCTATCATTAAGATAACTGAATAGTGTCAACTTTCTGTCATCAGAAACAGAAGCAAAAATATATTGTAAACTCGTTAAGGTGTGTGTGCTTTTTGTCCTGCAAGTCCAATCTGTGATGTTGTTTGAGTGTTGAGCCAGTCCGAATGTGCGATTTAAGAAGTTACAACCTGTATTCTCGTACTATTTTATAAGATTTTTTTTTTGGGTCTCCCCCTGACAGATTGGTTGTACGAAGTGGGAGGTGAGAGTTGGACAAGATGGGGGAATTTATATGAATATAATTATCAATCATTCATTATTATTTGGAGAATCTAATCAAGCAAGTACATCAAATTATCTTGAGTACAACCATTGTTCGTCTTTTAGTCTTTAATCTTAACCCAAAATGTGGTAACATCTACTTTCTCTTCGGCTTTTTTGCCCTTCAAAAACCTTAGAACCATGAGGTGCCTACAGGTCTAGTAGTGCTGGAGGGGAGATTCAGCTGGAAAACGAATATTTTGAGCTTAAATTAATTTGTTTTATTATTGTTATTTTTTCTTGGGTGGGAGAGTAAAAATTTGTTGAATGCTTAAGAGCAGTTAGCCTTTTGTATTTAGGAATGTGTTCTTGATATCTACTGCATCATATTTGTGGTATCATTATCACTGTTTCCATTGATTTCTGGAAAATAATTGTAGTGAGTAAAGTTTGGACTATTTTACAACTGCTATTGCTGGTCTAAATGTTTTCGAGTCCCCCTTTTTTTTTATTCCATTATTTTTCAAAGGCTCAATCTGAGGTGTGCTTGTGAATACACATTTTTACTTTTGATATGTTCTATAATGTCTAATAGTAGGTTGATATATTGTTGGATGCCAATTGAGGCTGATGGAGCATCAGTTGGCTTCCACTGTCAAAAGTGCCTTTGGGGAGAGAGAACCAACTTTTAACCTTTTGCCTCCAAAGTAGCGGTGGACTTTGGGCAATCTTCTGATGTTCTTCAAGACTTCAAGTCCCTCGAAGCTGCAGGAACAATGCTGTAGGGTGTTAGTTATATGGGTGGCGCATACATGTATGATGGCTTGAAAAATGGTACTGCATTCAATTGATTGATAAATCAAGTGCAACAAGCTACTTAACAGTGTGCAAGCAAATTGGGGATCGGTTTTTTCCATTATATCCTAAAACTATATCTAAGTTTTTGCAGTTTGATCAAATATTATGTACAACTGAGCACCGGTCAGAAACCTATTCTTAACTTGCAAGGAAATTTTTTATTGGCTGCCTTATTTGTAGTATTTTAAAATGAAAGAAAAAGAAGAAAAGGCAAGTTATTCTACTTGAGCTTTGTAGCAAAATGATTCCTTTCTTTCTTCTCGTCATTTCATTTTTCCATTTTTTTTTATTGGGATGTTATGCCTTCCGAATCTTCAACAGGTGAATAGAGAGAGACCCTTTTATTTGCCTTATCTCTTGTTCACACTTTTGTATTTGGGTCCCTTCTTTCAATTTCGCTTGTTCTTTGAAGACAAGAAAATAAAACCTTGATCTTAACAGGAAAGGACAGTTATGGTGCACAGAAGATCAAGATAATCAAGGAAACGGTAGTTAGTGTGTTAGCGTCCATTATTAGAATACTATTTAAGATCTTGAAAATATGTTAACATGAACATAATGTTAAGTCTTAAACCATGCGATGGCAGAAGGTTTATAGTGGGAAGAAAGAGAATGGAAAAGGCATATGCGGTTGGTTTAATTAGAAAGATAAGATCGCGTCATCAAAAGCCTAATCATCTGCATATTTCCCCTTGAAGCCAAGCGAAAATTTGGAACTTTGTGTTTGTTTCCACAAATGAACATCAATTTATAGCAACAACTCATAAATTGCCACAACCACCGTATATTCTAAATGATTTATATGATGTATATTATTCAGGCTCCAAAGCCTGGTAATATATCTTTTCTTTTGAAATTGTTGCCAATTTACAATTAAAAATTTATTAAAACTCTAAATAGAGATATCTGTAGTACAATTTAGAGGCCTGCAGAGTATTAAGCTCCAAATTCTACATCCACTAATATATGGGGAGAAAATTTACCATTATTTAAAGGGATTGAGTCCGATTGGACTCAAACTCGTACTCTTAACTTGAGATGAGTGCCACTGGGTAGAGATAGCAATGATTTGGGATGGTTTAGAATTCGACAATTCCACTCTCATCCTAATTTGTCATTCAAGACAGACACAAATGTGATTCAAGTTCTATCCTATTGTACATTTGGGATCATAATTAAGACTAATCTAGACGGTTCAAAATCCTAGCATCCAAATTGTCCTAAATGTCTCAAATGTCCCACTTAATTAATATTGTAATTTCCATTAACATATTTAATAAGAGTTAATTTAAAATTTCATATATTAAAATAATTATGTTTCCATTAACAACTCAATTGACTTTAAAAAGAACATCTCCAGTACAATTAAAAACGTAAAGGATATTATATATTGACGATTACAATTACATACTATATAATTAATAATATTAAAAGAAAAAACAATATTAAAACACGTTGTCACTTAAAGTAATGGGGAGAATCGAGATCTCATGGGATTCTAAGATAAATTTCAATGACAGTCTCAAATTAATAATTGGGATCGATTTCAATCTCGAATCGCGACTGCTTTTAAAATTAATCTTAATAATATGGGTCAATCCCGTTCTCAATATGCTTATTTGTAACTTTTTTGACATCCCTCCTAGTGGGTTACAAGCCAAAATGGCACCTTGGATAATATTAACAATTGCCAAGAAGCATAGTTTTACCAAGGGCCCAGCGAATGATGATAGAAAGCTCTTAATTTGTTCTTGAAGCAAAATAATCTCACTTTTGTGTGTGGTGACTGCTGAGCTCCCATGATCGGTTGGTAGACAATAGACACCATTGAAAGCAATGTAGGTGTCCATATTTTATTTTATTTTATTTCGAAAGAAAAGAAAGACTAATAATTTAATGTCAAATAAGAATTCAAATATCGTTTGTTAAATATTGATGATTGCGACGTCACTTTTAAGCAAAATTGATATAGATAATCTGATTGAAACAAACATTTGCGTCAAAAGTATATGAAAATGTGCTCATGAAAATGAGCACTGCATCTTAGCTGTCGTGCAAAACAATCTTGATAGCTCTCCTCGACATCAAAGACACTAAAATTACAATTTGCTCGTTGCTAAAGCATTCATATTTATATATCAAAAGCTTAGAATTTGAGAAAATAGCCTGAACGTTTGATACTCCATTAGTAGAACTATAAATTATAAATATTTCAAAATTGTCTACTCCTATGATGAAAAATGAAGGGAATCAAGTCTCTCTGTGTATATTAGTAGGAGAATATTTTTCTTTTAGTGTTTGAAATAGTTCATTCTAAATTCAAATATCTTGAATGTTTATGTTTGATAGTAAAAATAATCTAAAAGGTTGTGATAAGTTTTTAGTAAAGTATAAAAAAAATTTCTCCCTTCGCTTAAACATCACACAAAACTGTCTTTGTGTGATTGTTTCATGAATTAATAGTATCTGTGCTTTCAATTATTGTTATTTTTTAAAAAAACTTTTTAGTTTTTAGGCTCGGAGTATATCCTAGAGATTGATCGTTCATAGTCTAAAAGTGTTGTTCCCACTATCCCACTAAATTGTCACCTACGATTCTATTTTTACCTCTTTTTGTGGTAAAGAATGTTCCCTCATAAAGCTCAACTTTATTCCCCATTTATCACTTTGATTCAAAGTCTCCATGCTGAAAAGCAAATACTGAATCTTGTGATCCCCTTGCACACAAGAAAACATCTGCTAGACTTGTAATGTTTATTTGAAATATAATGTACCATCACTTGCATATATAAAACTAATTTAATTTTTTTTTTTTTTTTTTAAAAAAAAGCATTCTCAAAACTCTACTCGAGAAATTGGTGTATGCAAAAATGGTTTTAAACTTTTAATTTCTACAGGTCTGTGGAATTTCATTCTCTAGTGAGAACATCTCTGCTTTATTTATATATATGTATAAATAAAAAAGGTTCCTAAATAGGTGAGCATAGGAGAATGAAAAAAACGCAAGCCGAGGATAGGTCAAGAGTAATTCATGCACGGCACATGTTCCAATTAAATGCAACGTAATTGTCAAATGCACTTGTCCAAGTCAATTCAATCCAAAGCAGCATCAAGCACGACTATAATTGTCGTCTTCTCAATTTTGACACTGCTCCAGCCTCTGCATTTAACGATGATCAAAGTTTAAACTGCAGCATGTGACATGTTTAATTTCATGCAGAGTGCTTTAAATAACAAAGTCTCGAAATTAATTACAAGCCAATTTATAGGCCTCAAATTAAATCATGCGTTATATTCTTCGATATTTCACATGCAGCAATCACGCTTTCAACGTCATGAGAAAGTATTGTAAAATAAAGCAATAAACAATTTTTTAATTGTGGTGAATTGAAAACGTTATAATAATTAACAATTGTTCACGATCGAAACACAAGTTAATTAATTGCGATTAGATTCTCGGACCAAGTCAACTATCTCCGGAACAGTAGTCTAATAACTCGTAATACTCTTTAGGAGTTGACTTCAAATGCAAAATTAATATAAACAACTCAAAATTAATGTAAACAACTTGATTAATTTTCTTCTACTTGCTCAACTTAAGAACCTTTCGTTAAGAAGATATGTCACGTAAGTAATGGGTTATTATAAAAACTATAAGGAAATAAGCGATGCAGTGATCCCGATGGAAAAATTGAGAATCTTTCAATCTAAGAGACTCAATAACACGAGTAACAATAAAAATTAGAATCATGATTTTTAATGTCGTTGAAGTGGAGAGAAAAAGCCAAATATTTCTTATATATCCTTGTCAAAATAGGGTTATATAATATATACTATTATGATAATAATACGAGAGAAGTTAGGTAAACATTTCCACAGGAAAAAAATTATGGAGATAGATTCAAAAGATTGATTAAAATAGGAACACGATCTCCTTACTTATAATAGGTAAATTTACTTCTTAAGTCTACTTATTTAGAGAAAATGTTTGCCAAAATAAGAATATCAAAAGATGTAAATAACCTATTAAACATCTCTAATTAAATTGTCAAATATTTATAATATTCTAAAATAATTTACCTCTATTTTGTCCAAGATCACTTTATTTTTAGAGTAGTTTTACACTTCTTAAGTAGTATCCTAATATCTTCATCTCAAATACTATTGAGATAACGATTTTCAGCACTACGAAAATAGTTTATTAATGCATTTCACCCGTCAATGTTCAAAATGTCAATTTACCAATTGCCCAGTAGAAAGGCGTGAAGGAGTTTGAGTTTGGACCTCAATAATATGCGTAGGTAAATTAAGAAAATGGTGCTTAATAAGTATTAGTATTTTTCTTTTTTTAATATCAATTGTGCCTTTGTCTTTAACTCATTTTTGGAGCCGCATATTTTCTACCAACAAAGCAAGCAATCATCATTTTTTTTTTCCTTCTTTTTTACTGCATATAGGGCCAAAATTCAGTTCGGCCTCTTACACACAGTACAAAATGTATTACTTGTCAAATTCAAATCGATGCCAACAATTCACCATCAATAAATCCGTAGATAGTAATTGTTGTACACATGCAATGCGGTTCCATTTAAACCACGAACGAAAAAAGGCAGCTGACAGAGCTCAGAATCAGAACAGATCATTGTGAATTGCGAAACAATAGTAACAATAATTTTATTAATCCCACTGAAATTTCACATCCAAGAAAAATGGTGGGTGACCAAATTAAAATCCTTATCATACTTCATTATAATCACTTTGGCCCCCACTTTTATTCTTTTCAGAGCGTTTCTCTTACATATGAGATAAGGTCAATTTTCCACCACCCACCTCAACCTTGTAAAATTTGAGTAAATTTTCCTCCGAGTCTTCAGTCTTTAAGGTTTCGGTCAATTAATTTAGTTTCTAATTGATAGATTTAATTTTTTAAAAATAAGATAATATTTTTAAATATAATTTAAAGCTCAAATAAATTTAACATGTAACATATAAAAAAGATAAAAAAAAAAAGAGGAGAGAATTATTAAGTAGATTTTAATGAATTTATACGATAAAGAAGATACGAGAAATTTTCTAAAAATAAAATTACTAATTGGGTAGTTAGTTCAAACCTAGAAGACTGAAGAAGTATATACCAATTAAATTATTAATTACTTACTTAATTGATCCCTTTGCTATGAAAACATAGAGCAATTAATAATGTGGCCCAGAACACACGCCAAATCTGTTTCTCTATATAACCCTAAACTCTTCATTCTCTTTACCTCTTCTTTGTTCACGTTCTTGCATTTACATTACAAACAAACAAACAATGTCTGTAAAGGACTGTGACCACAGCCACCACGAGAGGAAGAAGCTCGTCCGGCTCATACTGTACGCCGTCGGCGCCTTAATCATCGCCGTTCTTCTCGTAATCTTCCTCTTCTGGGCAATCACAAGGCCATCAAAGCCAAGCTTCGTCATACAGGACGCAACCCTCTACGCATTCAACCTCTCAGCTGGGCCGTCACCACCGAACGTCCTCACGACGAACCTACAGGTCACGATCTCGTCTAGAAATCCCAACGACAAAATCGGCATCTACTACCAGAAAGCTGACGTCTACGCCTCCTACCGAAACCAGCAGATAAGTCTTGCAACGTTGCTCCCCACGACCTACCAGGGCCACAAGGACGTCATCGTTTGGTCCCCGTTTCTGTACGGTAACTCCGTGCCGGTGTCGCCGTTTGTGGCGGCGGCGTTGAGCCAGGACTTGAATGCCGGCATGGTGTTGTTGAACGTCAAGGTTGACGGGAGAATCAAATGGAAAGTTGGCACTTGGGTTTCTGGAAGATATCACTTGCATGTAAATTGTCCTGCTTATATTACATTTGGTGACAAGGGTAAAGGCATTGCTTCTGGTGCCTCTGTTAAGTTCCAGCTTGTGCAGAGCTGCACTGTTGATGTCTAATAATGATCAATATCAATTTATTCATCTCCTCATGCTTAGGGTTTCTTTAATTTTTAGTTTCTTTGTTAATTGTTGTTATATGAGACTTCCTTTTGGTCAATATAAAAGTTCTTTTGGGTAATATTGATTTTTATTTTTTTGGTTAATGTCAATTAATTAAGCTTTGATTTAAGATATGTTATTGTGAAATTTGCATGGTAGAGGATTTGAGTGAGGGTAACCTATCGAGATGGGTACCCAGATTGCGGGGTCAAAGAATTGATGGTTGTTTCACTTGATTTTATTTCTATTCGAGTAGAATTACAGGATGGCCCTTGAGTTTTTGGAAGCCGTTTGGATGTTTCTGCTTCACGTTTTGCGAAGCAATTGGATTCTGTTTCATTCTATTGGAAACACAAAATAGATTTATCTGTCTCAGGCTTGTTGTTTGACAATGGTTCTTTCTCATTGGGATGGCAAGCGATAGTCTTTTTTAAGTGTATTGTTTTAATGCCAACTCCAAAAAGAATTTGTTTAATAGTATATCAAGTAGCACATATTTTGGATCATGTTATGAGGAAATTGGACAGTGAATAGCAGAAATTACAATCTCTAGGGTTAGATTAAACAATAAGAACTTCCCATGAGCTTATACCAGGAGCTTATTCAACTAGTTAAAAAAATTATAAATTTGGTAGTTTTTTCCGTTGATTCCGAGCATGACTTTGAAAAATATCAAAAGGGTATCCGAATGACGAATTGCTTGATTCAAGTAATATTCTTTGTAGTATGCATATAGGTCATGAGCTTTTGTTATTATGCATATGTTTATTCTTTGTGGGCATATAGATGAAATCATGAAAGGTGTTTGTTAAGGGAGAAAAAACATTAAAGTACATAAGAGAGATAGAGTAAAGAGAAATCATATGTAGTTTCGCTTTGCTTCAACTTTATAAAAGAAGAGTTGCATAGATTCTAAAAGAGGGATCAAATTCACCACCCACTTTCTACTTTACCACGTTTAGCCAGCACTGATATTATTAGGGTTTGGTGAAGTTGGAACAATTCTAGCTGATGGTCCTTTTCACAACATCTTCCAATGCATTCTCATCAATGAATCGTGTAATTAATGTTAGCATAAATAATATGAAATTCAATCATCTTGTAGTGGGGGAATCTTAGATTATACATCTTCATTAGTCCCTGAAATAGAAAGAATAATTAGCGTTAAATCTCTTTCAAAACTATCTATTTTAGAAAACTTTTATAGCAAAGAATTAAACTGTTTAAATTATTATGAAACATTAACTTTAAAAATTAAGAACAAATTAGAAGAGTTAAGAAACTTACAGTAGTTTATGAATTTTCAGAAATTAGAATATTTAGATCTAGAGTTTAATAACCTATATTGAAAGAAACATACAATTCTCAATATACATATACAACTACAATATTACCTTGGCCACTGTAGCCTATTTTAATGGGCTTTAATAACCAAAATAGTCCAGATCACTTGGCCCAAATATTTTATCCCAAGTCAAACTCTGGTGACAGATTACGAAAAGCCCAAGGAAGGTGTGCAATAAAATTATAAAAGGACATCAGCGAGGAAGAGGATGATCATCAATCCAGCCAAATTTTCTAATAAGGAATATTACTTTTATCAGTAATGCTAGATATTCAAAAATTTCATTCTGAACGTGAACAAGGAAAAGCAAATGATAAATTTTTAAAATGAGACTATGTTTTACTGTGCAACCTAAAGAAATGAATGATATGATTTTTCACAAATTTTATGTTGATTTAAGGTATGTTTTTCTTTTCGAATAAAATTTCTTTTAAGTGGATATTAAGTAGAATTTTTGAACCAAAAAATGAAAATGAACTGTCTGGTTGTTAATGATATCTCACAAAATGAATGTAATAAAATAAGAGTATTTTCATAAAATAAAGTCGGTTAGTTTCATAAGAAAAGTCAACGATTAACTAAATCATGTCCATACAATTATTTAAATAATAATTATCCAAATCTCCTATGAACTTAAGAAAAAATCAGCATATTCACAGATTGATAAACTAGTCGCAACTCATGGATCTTCACATATATTTTACTCTTCAGGTTTCAAAAACTAAACCAAAGTAATTTGTTAAATATAACGAGATCTTGCGTATTATTAATAATGTGTAATGAGCTTTATATATAGGGATATGATTATGTTGGAACTACTTTAAGGTATAACACTTCTTCATAATCACACAATTAAAATTATAATATTTTTTTTATTATTATTTATCACTTTACATATGTAACTGTAGTTTATACTCTACTTTGGAGCAGCTCTAATATAATCATTGTCTACTATATAAAAGAGAAAAGAAAAATGATAAATTGACGAGACAGCAATAAGACTTTTTTTTTTTATTTAAAACCACCTTATGGTGGGGGTTAGACAAGATTTCTTTATCTATATATTAAAAAGAAAAATGAAAATAAGTACATTTACACAGGAATATTGATAAAAACCAACCAATAAAAAACAAAGTAAGCTAACACTAGAGTATTGCTTACGATACTGGCATCCAATAACTAAAACGATACTGGTATCCAATCACTAATATGAAGCCATTTTTCGAACGAGAGGCATGCGGGCCATCAATGGCAACGTCGGGGCTGAGATGTGGATAGAACAGACCGTAGAGTACAGGGTTACGATTATAAAAATAAAGTGTCCGCACGGGGTGCAGTTATTTTTGTACTCATCTCATCTAATTTCTCTGTTTTCTGTTCAACTGCTCAGGTATCGGTACCCCAAGGCCAATATCTTGTATCCTGATCACTTGCAGAGTTGTTGCTTAAACCCTAACCTCTGGTTCCTCAAATCATATTCCACGTAATAATTCTGCATCTGAAAATTCCCCAATATAATCGCCGGCCCACCATACGCCTCCTTGTCCGTCACCACCGTCAAACAAACCGCCGAACCTTCACCAACCGCCGCAAAGTAATTCTCCACCGGCAGTGTCACCTCAGCACCCCCCCTGAAATGCAACTTCAACTCCGGAAAAGACCCCGTTTTCTCTCCATGAGCATCAAAACAGGGCCTCAACCCCGTTAAAGCCTCGACTCCAACAGCCCTAGTATAGTTCCGGTTCTTCACCATTTGGGATACAAACTCATCAGCCAATGGCTCGAACAACTCCGGTGCCATGAACGTGAACGTCGTGCCAGAATCAACAATGGTGCCTCCATTTCCATCACTATCCAGCGTCAGGTACTTGTACCGAGCTCTAACACGCCGCCCACCAACAGTGATCCGTCTGAGACCAACGTAGTAGTAAACTGAGAAGGCATTTCTTTCAGCAACACTTGGGTTACTTACAAAAGGCGTGTAAGTTAGACCGGTTGTTTTCTTATCAGAATCCAAGCTGCCGTTGTCAAGAATCAGAGAGCTCGTTCTTCTCGTGTCGTCGAACTTGTGAGACAGGAGGCAGTAAGAGAACTTGTCGAGGTTCAGCTGACTAGGAAGTGAGGTTTTGCCTCGGCCTAACCCGGCAATGCCGGCAGGCTGGCGGTAGGATAAAACAGAGCATCCGACGAGGAAGTTAGGTACTATTCTGTTGGGAAGATTTAGGGTTTCTGACAGAGCAATTCCTCCTGTGAAGCCGGAGCCGTAGAGGACCAAATAAGACGGGCAGATTTGGGTACATTTTTTTGAGGTGGCCAAGGGGTCATCATTACAGTCTCTGCATTGTATGCTTTTGTGGTGAATCCAAGAGCATTTAGGGTTTTGGCAGCCGAGGAGCCTTGATGAGGAGGATCGTTTGGGAATGAAAGAAGGAATTTTTGAGGAGGAAGAGGAGGAGCAGTACTTGCACTGATAATGGTTAGTGCATGGGAACCAGACAAGGTCACTGCCTGTGTCTAATATGAAAGGGATGATTTGTGGGGGAGTGCCAAATGAAAGGGAAATTGAGTAACCTCCATAGCTGTGAGAAGAGATCTTGGTTGTTGTTGTTGTTCTTGTCGTAGTGGTGGTTTTGGCTTGGGGGTTTTTGATGTGAAGGGCTCTAGTTAATGAAAAGGAGACTAGAGAATTGACGTTTTGGTATGAATCTTGAGATGGGTTCGTGTGGAAACGAGAGAGGGAGAAAGTGAGGGAAGTGATTGATGCGGGAAAAATGGAGAGCAGGGTGAAGAAGAATATGAATGATAAACAGAGAGCAGAAATATTGGAAGCCATGATTATTGTGCCAGAAAGAGGGTATCTCTTGAGGTTTTTAATGGGATTAATGAAAGGGAAAGAACATGAACAATGCCAGTTAGGTTTTGAATGATTAATTTGCAACTAGTATAAGACCTTTTAAAATAAAACTTTAAATGTCTGAAGGGTCACATCACTAATAAAAATTTTTAAAAACTCTTTAAATAAAATTATCTTTGTCTCTTCTTATATTAAGTTATCTTCTCTTCAAACAGTATTATATTATATTTTTATCTCATTATTATTAAAGAGATAAAAATGTTATAATTATTATTATTTTAATAATAAAAAAAAATATTAAAAAAATATAAATTTATTTTTATTTAAAGAATCTTTTAAGAGACAATAATTTTTTCTCTTTCTATTTGATACATAAATAAACAAATAAAAATTTAAAGAATAAAACTAAAAAATCTTTTGTGGTGCTCTAATGCAATAAATTTGGAATAGCAAAAGACAACTGTCACTCGGTAACAGGCATGGATACAACATGAATGCATTTCATAATCAAAATTATTAATTATTGAATGGAATAATACAATCGATCTACTGCAGACCTTTCCTTCCCTCGTGAGCTGTGTGGGTCATGAGACCACTGGAGCTTAGGTGATTAAGCTTTCTCAGCTGCTGTCGCGTAGGGCAACACGGTACATAACTTTTTGGCTGAATGCTATTTCTGCTTGTAGCGACTAGCGAACAGGCACTTGGACCACATTCAATTTCATCTCACGTCGTGCTTGGCTTGCGGCCCGCATGTACCGTTAAAGGTCAGATGTGTAGTCGGCAAAACTCAACATAAGCAGCCAAAGTCGTCCACTGCTAGGGCGATCCCACTAAAGTTGACCTCTTCAGCAACAATGGCAGAGAAACATACCCTACTACAACTTAATGCTTGATAGAACCATCCAAACCAAATTTTTCATGCTGTATTATTACCGCCCAAGTAAACAGAACATGTGCAAAACAAATACTGAATGAACAAGGCAAAATCAGCAAGTATAGCAATGTGATCACTTCATAAATAACAAACTAGTACAAATTTGGAGGCCAAAATGATTTGTAGACAAACAGGTTATGCATTCAGAAACAGTCTCTATGGTTAGCACATATTACGGGAAAATGAATAGTTCAACGTTGAAGCTTCAAAAGTTAGAATTGTTATGACCATGACAGAAACATTACAGTTCCTTGGATTTCTTGCGTGCCATAAACCGCTCTCTAGCAGCAGCCAGTGCATCTTGACTTCTTTTATGATGGTCAGGCTTTGGTTGGCCATCAGATGGTTTCTCAACTGAAGGTTTTTCTTGCTCTGAACTGTCTGAAACTGGCCTGTCAGATGCTGGGTTTGATTCTGAGGACTCGATGCTTCTTCTAGAAGACGAAGTTTCAGCCAGATGCCCTTCTTTCCCTCTGGAAGACTCGGAAGCAGAGTTTGAGTAGTCAGACAAACGTTCTTTCTCTGGTGTGTCGGCAGCTCTTTGTTTTTCCTCTTTCTCTGGACTTCTTTGTTCGGCCTTCTTGTCCACCGTTTTCTCTGGCTTCCTTCCTTCAGCCTTCTTGTCTAAATTCATTGAGTCCTTCTTGCTTCCACCAAAGGCAACGTTTTTATCAAGGTTGAAGTAAAAATCACTCACATCAGTCTTCTTGGTGACCTTCAGAACAGCGATACAAACATGAAACAAATTAGAAAAATAGCTGAACAAGTTCATTAGATGCAGATGATAGATTTCTAAGATATGAAATCATACAAGTGTCAATTAAGATCACGTGGGAAATAATATCAGAATGCAATTTATGTTAAATACTAATTCAGTTCTATCAAATAAATACAACTCACAATCACACAGTAGTTCATCAATATTTGATAAGCAATAAAGGATGCACTAGATATGCTTTCAGGCAATAACCTAATGCAACATCAACAGTTGGGGAAAAAAAACTAATGGTAATTGAGATTAAATGATAGTAACAATTCATGATTTTTACGCCATAGATATAGATAACTTTTGCCCAAAAATAAAATAAAATAAAATAGTACATCACTGTAAATCAAACCCATCCGAACCCTGATATGGCCAGATGAAATACACCATCTAAGATTTCTTATCAAACCAATAAACACTTTACAAGGTATATTATCCACTTGATAAATATCTTAAACTATGTCCTAAAATTCACCTCTGGCATATTTAAGCCAAATCTACAGAATACAGAATTACCATACAAAATAAATTTGAAAATGTCACAATATATGAGGGGGGTAAAAAACCACATACACGAAAGGCAGCGTGCAGTATCAGATTCCCTAGGTGCAAAATTGCTGCCTTTTTTGCATATAGTATCCATAAGGAGGCTGCTAAGACCCCATGCTAAATGGTACAAGATTATTCCATCCGATTGCTCCAGGGGGCATGAAGGGCTTCCATACCCAGACTAGAGCACTCATATCAAGATTCAAGAGCATTGCCCTAAAACTGTTCATCGTGATTAGTATCACTGCATAGTAGATACATGGGTATTCCAGCACACATTGGATGTATGGGTGCTAGGCTAATGCTACTACCTAGGCAGTACTTGCTCACCCAATCTTGCACAAGGTGGCAGCAAGTACCTCATACTATAAGGTACAGGAACTTTGCAACTCATTAACTGGTTGTAAAAGCTTTGGTTCTCTCCACCCCATCCAAAAACAGAAAAGGTCAGCATAGTGGATTGATTCAGAACCATACAAAGCATTTGCATTACCCCTTATATTTTTATGGAGAAGCAAAAAGGATAAACTTCCAACAGGATTACAACTATGATATAGGTCAAATGCATAACAAGATAACAGCTTTATATCAAGCAAGGATAGAAGTTATGAGGGCTAAATAACTGGATTGGGGATGTTTGATTGTACTTTTTGTGCATACAAGGGCTGATGCAAACTAAGGAGAGAGCATCATGATGAGCTTTAGATCTGAAAACTCAAAGATGGATTTAGTGGAATGAGTGGTTCGAGTTCATTGTTTTCTTTTTCCTACCTCATCTCATCATGCTTTTCAAATTTCCTCCCGGTGGCTGAGAAGACAGTAAGTGTGCAAAACAAGAATGGGGGAAGTTCAAAACAACCAATATTTTATTTCCCCCAGAAGGAACGAACACAGCTATCAGATAACAAATTTGACCAAACACAAGAAGTCTCCACACTGCCACGTGCCTATTATGAACACCATAACACTCTTACAAGAGCATTTCTATTAGACTACAATAACAAACAGAAGTTAGCATCTAACCAAGATAGATACAATAGCTATTATATGACATTTTCTCCTAAATAAACCAAATAAAATCTATTTGTATTTCTCCTATCAGGCAAAAGCATTCTAGCAAAAAAGATGAAATAGCTATTTCCAGTCATTTCAAAAGTCCCATTATGAAATGCCCGAACAGATTGTCTTACACCTCCATCAAATCATGATTCACAAGACATGTTGAAAGACAAAATGACAGATAATTCATTTATCATTATGATAATTCAAAAACATCACACTGTTCCCACAAATTGTACACACATGCAGCCCAAGATGTGAGGAACTGAAGAAAAATTTTGAATAAAAGTTTGTAAGTACCAGCTGAATAACTAATTTTAAGCTCATATGCTTTATGCAGATCAGTAGATGAGATGCAAAAATGCTAAATTGACAAAAATTCAAATAACAGGTAAAAGTAATCGGACAAATTTAAGCAGTAACATAATTAAAAGTGTAAAGATGACAAAGGAAAAAATTAGACATACATCATCTCTGTCATCTTGAAGATCACGCAAAGCCTGTTCACGAGCCCACCTTTGCTGCTCTTCAAGTTTCTTCCTGTAAGCACCTGTAACAAATTTTTCCTTGTCTGCAAAAAGGTGGTCTTCCGTGCTTCTCTCTTTAGCAAGTTTCCTCTCATAGATTATGTCATGCTCCCGCTTTCGCTCTTCAGCTTTGTGAATCAGTTTATGAATATATTTTGGCTGAATCAAGACACAATCACACCAGTTATTTATTACAATCAGCATACCGCATAAAATAAAGCTAAATTAATAAATGATTGAATTATTATTATTATTAACTTTATATATACCTGTGTGTCTGCACGATCCTGAACTTTACGCCGGACACTTTTCTGCTTCATCTCATCATAACATCCGTCGTAATCAAACACATTTGGATCCTCTGCCAAAGCCTTCCTTTGCTGCTCCTCAATCTTTAAAATTAACAAAAGCATACAGTTAATTTCATTTATTTATAAATAAATTAGACAAATAGATAAAATAAAATAAATAAACAATCAGAGAATCTTTTACCTCTTTGAGAGCCCTGTTCTTGATAGCTTGGCGGGAGATTTCTTTCTCCACATCGTCGTCGCCGGTATCATCGTCCTCAAGACCAAAAGCCTTAGGCGGTGGCAGCGGAGGCTTATTTGTTGGCTGTTTCTTTTGTTGTGATGGATTAACCCTAAGTTGCAAGCCGTATTTACTCATGATTTTTCAATTATACGCTGCGATTGATTTTGAACCAAATATAAACCTCAAGAATACTAATTATATAAAATTATTGATGTATTTTGAAAAAACAAATGAGCAGAGAGAATGAACATCGACCGGTACCTTAGTCGATTCAGCGGCTCCAGCAAACGAGTTTACAATGCTGATTAAAGATTCTTCTCGTACAGAATTGAGCACAGGCCACGTACCCAATTTAAAGCTGTAATAATCTGCTTCTTCTACTGAAGTGTTTAGGAAAGGATAGGAAAGGGAACTGAATTCTGTATGGGAAGAATTAGTGAAATTAATTTCGCAGATTAGAGTGCCGAAACGACGTCGGCGATTGGTTTTAACATTTTTATATAACGCGTTGTCGTTTTTATTTTTTCTTTGTTTTGAAAAATTGACTTCTTTGCACTAAAAGTGAAACTGTCAAAATCAACCTAAACTTGGAAATGGAAGGACCGGATTACCCTTCGTTTTTGCATAACAAATGCTCTACGCAGCCTAATTTTTCTTTTGTGATGATCTTTTACCAAACAACAAAATATTGAAGGTTAAGGTAGTGTTTACTTTTTTATCTGAAATCTGATAGATTTGAATGAGTTTCAACTATAAATAGAACAACATGTTTAAATATGAATAATATTTTATTTTTTGTCTGAATTGTTAAAATAAATATTAAGTTTTTTAATTTAAAAATCTAAAAACTAATCATTTTACATTTATGTATTTACAAATTATAAATATTAAATAAATAATAAACATTTCAAAAAACTTAAATAAGATGATATATTATCATAATATAAATTATATTCAATTAAATACAACTCTTTATATTGTAAATTAGAATAAGTTAATCAATTTTATTGTAATTCATAATATTCTTATATGAAAGTATTCATAAAAAAATTATGTACATAAATAATGCTAATGTGAAGGAAATAAAAAGATAAAAATAATATATTATTACAAGTTATACAAATGGGTAATAATGCTAATTATTAGATTTTATTTAGGTAAAAATAAAATTAATTCATTATATAGGAATATTTTAAAGAATATTTTTTAATCATATTATTTAGATCTTTTAGATTAAGTAAAATGTTTAAAAAATAGATTAATAACTTAATAACTGAAAATTTTCATAAGTTAAAAAATAAAACAGACTTAATGAATGAACTAATTGAAATTAAGTCAATTAAATTATTAAATAAAAAAATAGCCTTAAGTTAGTAGGGGACTCAAATCTCTCACGAATGTTGTTTTTTCTTTTTCTTTTTCTTTTTTGATACACTAATATTACAATTAAAATTATACTGATATATTATAATTAAAGATCCACTTAGGGGTGGGCATTTGATTTAGTTCAGTTCGAACTAAACCAAACCAAATCGAATTGTATTATAATAATTTAGTTTGGTTCGGTTCACAATATAAAAATTAAATGGTTCAAAATTTTCTGAACCATTTGATTTTTAATTTGGTTTGGTTTAAAACCAAACTAAATTGCCGAACCAAATGGTTCAGTTCCATGGCTTGATGCTCATAAAAGTTTGAAGTTTCTTTTGTAATATGTAGTGGATTTTTAAATTATTATTAGATTTTATTATGTTAATTTATTATTATTAGATTTTGTTATGTTATTTATTGCTTGTGGATTTATAAATTATTTTTGGATTTTATTATGTTAATTTATTATTGTTAGATTTTTTATATTATTTATTATTTGTGGATTTATAAACTAAAGATTATTATTGTAGTAATAGTGTATTATTATTATATCATTTTTATTAAATAATGAATGTATAGATTGAAATCAAATTAAACCAAACTAAATTACCAAACTAAACTGAATTAATTTGGTTCAGTTCGATTCAATAGTTTTATTCAGGCCTGAACTAAATCAAACTTAATAATGCCCACCCTAGATCTACTGATATTTATAATTAGAATTCTATTGAACTGTCCTTATAATTTTAATTTAGCACAACTTGAATTTCGACAATCACTCAATATCGCGGAAATAGCTATTCTATCTCAATTTATAGGGAAACAAGAACCCACGCGCACAAGGTACACTCAAGCCCCAAGGCGCACTCAAGCTTTGAGTGCATGGGCCGTGCCAATTGGCTACAAGCCCACTGGCCTCAGGAATGTTCAAAGTCATAAGTTCTCGTTATTTGCAGTGGTTAGTTTAGTGAAAGTACTTCACCTTTTTGGAAGATTAAAGAGGATAAACCTGTAAAATACTTGATGGCTACGCTGACTCTGTAACTCGCCCAGTCGAGCTTTCTCCATTCTTCTGGCAATCTACCACCTATTCACCGCCTCGCTTAACGCTGCGCCTATTGTTATAAGCCCCAATAACGGTAAGTTTCTTGAAATTTTTCACTCATCTTCTATACTCATGCTTAGATTGTTGTTTTTTCTGTTGGTCATGAACGAAATGTGTTGGATTTAAAGATTCAATCATATGGTATCTCAAGCTTTATGGGTTTAACATACATGTGGTATAATTTGAATTTGCAGTATGTAGATGATCAAATAGTTTTGCTTCAACTCAATGGATTTTATCTTCTTCTTTTTTTTTTAATTTTTGAGTTCTTTGAGCATAACTGCACAGTTGATGCTAGGAATGAATTTTTCATCTTAATAGGGAGAATGGTTGCCTATAATCTGAATTGATAATGTATTAGTTCTAATGATGTGTTTCTGGTTTATATGAAACGGAACGGCCGCGATTGAAACCAATTGTTCAGTTTTTAAAAAACCGACTATTTTCCAATTTGACGGTTGTTACAATCTAATACCACTACAGCAGCTTCACTGGTGGGTGTTGGTCTAAATTTATGATTTCAGATAATCAAATTCTTGAGTTTAATATAATGCCTTCAAATTAATGCTATATTGCAATTTGTTGTGGTGTTAAGAGTTTCTTTTAGCATACATATCAAAATAACGGTACTTACTAGCCTTCTGATGCTGGGTGTTGAAAGAAAATGTGGGATAGTCTGTGCACTTGTGTATTGTATTCTTAGTTTTTATTTGTAAGCACTAAGAAGCTTCTGTGCAAAAGTGTGTTTGACAAGTGTCTCTAGTGCTACCGGTAAAAATCATGTTTGTGTTTTTTGGAGCTAAAGTTTCTAATGCAATCTTAAGTAAATAGTAGTTTGATTGGCTTGAAACAAGGTTCCAGTGTTTCTAAGTTTTGATAGTATACTACATTTTAATGCTTGTATTTTAAGTTCCCAGACACTTTGAGTCCCCACCTCATCCAGTTGCTGGGTTATTTGGATATGTTGCTCATTTGAGCAATAGTTGGCTTGTAGCCTCTGATAATGCCCAGGGATTCTTGCCATCTGAGCTTGTTTTACAGATAACTCAAAAGCTTCGGGTCTATACGAAACTGTTATTAGGCAAGCCTTTTGCATTCACACAGTTGTTTGAGAATACACTTTTGGCAGATGCAGCAATGATAGCTTATTCGGATAGAATTCCAATTGTGTGTATTTTTCTCTGTTCATGAACTGATCTAACTTTCTTCAGCAGACTGCTTTTGTGTTTAAAACTAGACAGGTAGCATGGGCAACAAGCCTGCAGTGCCAGCGACGGTAAAGCAGGAAAGGGAAGAAATCTTTTTGAAAATTGTACCTCCCCTGGACCGTGCTTATGTCCGATGGCTTGTTCGGGGTCTTGAGAGGATTCATCAATTTACTCCTATAAACCCGCACGCGGTAAAACCAGCAGATCATTATATTGAATTCATGCGCTTGTACGGAAGGTTGGATGTGGACTTGGATGATCCTGATCTCACCCATTTGTTCAAGTAGATCATCTTGTAATATATAGTTTGTTGTAAATGGAATATGGTAATAACTTTTAAATCTCATACTCTTTTGCTGATATCCGCAAACTAGAAAGTTTTCTGACTTTTGTCGAAATAAATATTTATGTTTTCTAGTGTGGCTGATGTTTGTTGGATGTCAGGAATGATGGTAGTTAAGCTCTCCTTCTTTCGCTCGGGACATATATATATATATATTTAATTTTTCTCTCTTTTCGCTGAATCGCAGTGTGGTTGGTGTTGAAAAACAAGCAACCAGAAGCAGAAAAACTTTCTAGAAGCAGAAAAACAATCCGTCATTATAGGTTCCCATATTGAAAACCAGGGAAACTAAAACTATGAGTATGGTTACTAGCTATGAATTTGAAGTTCTAAAGTATAACAATGATTGTAGAGATGCCAAAAATATGCTTATGTAGCTTTTTGGTGGCTCTATCCAAGCCAATGAGAAAGAATGGGCATGCCCAGTAATGCCGCCATAACCGTGACTGTGAAAGTGCCGTTTGAGATTTGTCTCTTAGCCAAGCATATGGGGACCTACTCCTAACAATCATGCATGGACGGTGAGCCCTTTCTATCCCAAATTCAAAAAATTAATAACAACAAAAAAAATTGTCAACATTTAGACATGCTTTATTAAGCAAGACTATGCTATAACTTAATCACGTCACCACTTTCAAATTTCAATATTTGGAATGAATATAATTCCATTTATGCAGCTTGCGTCTCTGAAAGGAAGGTTCTTGGAAATTGATAGCTTTCTTTAAATTTTTCTTTTAGCAGTTAGATGGGTTTTAGATCAAATCATAAAAAAGTTCAAGAAAATCACAAATGGAAGCCTTTACTATTCCATTCTTTTTTTTTTAATTAAAGACATATATTAATTCTTTTAGATTACTCTCCTAAAATGATAATCTTAAAAATAACCTCTAAATTATTGTAAATTTCAATTTATTCTCATTTTTGTAAAAAAAATTAAAAAAATTCATCAATTACTCCCATTTTTTCCATTCTAATTTTTCCTTATTTTTAAGTAAAATGAGGGTGTGTTAAAATTTATAATAATATAAATAGTGTTTTAAAGATGATCATTTAATGATAGAATAATTTAAAACTTATCATTTTCTTTTAAAAGGCCTAATATTTAAGGAGCTCAGTCTACGATGAGGCGTCTAGTTTTGATCTTGAAGATAAGTGAGCTGGCATTGGGTGTTCAACAAATTTTGCAGAAGAAACTGAAGAACTATCAAGGGTTTTTAAATTTAAGAATGGTAAAATAAATAAACGAATCATATTCCAATCGAATAGTAAATAAATTAATTTAAAATTCTGTTAATTTAGATTCAATTTGTTTATTAAACAAATTTAAATCTCATGATTCGAATTCAATTTGTTTATTAAATAAATATTCGGTTCAAATCATTTAATTCGTTTAATAGAATTAATAAATGAATCGAATCAAATCTGAATTCATTTACTATTTATTTATCTTATAACAAATCTATAATGAATCAAATTGAATTTGAATTCGTTTACAAAAATATAATCAATAAACAAAAATTAAACAAAATAAAATATAAAAAGACCATAAATTTAATATCCTACAACATACAAGCTCATCATAATTTATAACTACTATATTAGCCTTCAAATATTAAATTTTTTTCATGCATATTTAAGGATAAATAAATAATTTAATTAAACGAATAATAAATGATTTTAATCGAATGAATCTTATTTAATTCGTTTATGACTTATTTATTAAACGAATTTTAAATGAATAAACCAATCGATGTCCTTAAACTTGGATTCGATTTGTTTAATTTACAAATCAAATTCAATTCACCCATTTATTAAGTGAATTAATTTTTTCAAATTAAACCCACTTAATTCGTACGAATCAAATCAAATAAATGGATTTTAACCCATGTTGCGACCCCTATTTTTAAAACTTTAAATGTTTAATATAGCGTGGCGCAAACAGTGCCGTCAAGAAATGGTCAGTGGCCGAGTGGTGACAAAGTGATGAGTTGGCGCTAGGGGTGGGTTTTCTTTTTTTTTGGTTTTTTTGGGTGGGTGTGGTTGTGGGTTAATGCGCGCCAAATAATCGCCACTTTCTTTCCGTTCATAAAAGGCGCGAATCGCCGATTCGAACCCTCTTATATTTCTCTTTTTACTTCAAGAGCTTTTCTATATCATGCACCTTACAATTTAGTCCATATCCGTTGCCATCGATCAAAATCACTCTACTTTATTAGCACACCGTTTTAGTTCAATTTTCTAATTATTTCGGCAATAAAATTATAAAAATTTCGTTAGGGATTTTGATTTTTCGGAAATAAATTTTAATTTTTTAATTCAAACCGTAGAATTATTAACAATTATAATAATAACATCTATAGAGCACATAAAATTACCAAAAAAAAAAAACTATAAATAAGTATACATGATCTGTTGTTCACACTGAATTGTTACAATTTGACATTAAATTGTTAAGGATCAAATTTAAATCTACATATGCAACAAAATAATAATGAAAAAAATTATAATATTATATTCACATTTTAACGTCAGTCTATTTGGTTAAATTAATTTATATATTTTTTAACATAAAAATTAACTTTAAATTATCTTAACTTAATTTTATCTAAATCGAAATAAATATGAGTTATATTTTTGAAACGTGAGACAAGATCTGTAATAATTTTCAAAAAATCAATAATTAGTAAATGCACAAACTTTCCAATAAATTATTAAAAGGCTTCCTTCCCACACTTTCTCAAAAAGTCAAGTTGACTTGTATCACGGCGCCAAACAGTAACCAATTTTAACCAGACTTTAAAACGGTAATATATATATTATTAGTTTATTGCTCCCATTTATAAATGATTTAATTGGCTAATTATTTTCTTTTCCTTTTTAATTTTACTTTTTTATAAAATGAAATAATTTTAATTAATAATCAGCTTCCCTCCACATCAATATCCGAACCAAATTCCCTCCTTCCCCCACTCTTTCCCTCGTTTTCTGCTCACTTTCTCTCTCTTTCTATCTCCCGCTTTTTTTATTTTCCTTCTAACCAAACACCCTTCTCCAGATCTCTCCCCTCATCCTCACCAATTTCTCCTATCCAATTCCTTACGATTACTTCCACTACATCGCTCTTTGATCTGCTTTGCTTTCTTTAAAATCCCCCAAACCCTCACAAAATTAAAAAAATAATAATAATTAAAATATCGTTTTTGTTTATTTGAATTTGTATTTTTATTTTTTAAATTGGCGATGTCAAATTCTCAAACACCGCAGGACAGCTCCGCGTTTAAGCGGCAGCTCCCGTTTTCTGCCATGAAGCCGCCGTTTTTAGCTCCCGGTGGTGATTATCACCGCTTCGCTGCCGAGCCCCACCGCCGACCCGATCAGGAAGCCGAGGCCATCGTTGTTAAATCTCCTGTGAGTTTTCTCTAGTCAAGTTGTTTTTATTTTTTAATTTTCTGTTTTTGCCTGTATTTTACTTTGTTTGGGGTTCTGTGTTACTTAGCAATTTTAAAGTTGTGGGTTATGTTTTGAGTGTAATTGCGAGCTAGTGGTATGTGATGTGTTAATTGTATGAAGATCTGGTTCTTTAGTGATTAAACTTGTGAATTTGGGATATTGGGTTGGTGACATTACTGATAAGAATTAGTTCTTGGGGACTGTTAGATTTGTTGCTGGGCAGTAATTGTTTGTTCATTTGATAAGAATATCTGTTTGGTTGTACTGGATTTTGGGAGTTTTTCCGGTGTCTTTTTGACTATTGTCTTTAACAAGTTTTCTTTCATTAATGGTGGCTTAGTGGGTTTGTTTAATATGTTGTATGTTAAGCTGCAGCAGATTTGGAGCTGCATGAATTTAGACGCCAATTGGGTGATTGTTTGTCTTTTTATTCTTGGTTTTGTATGTGAATCAGTTACCAATCAGGATTGATCTCGACTTTTTATTTGTGCCTGGTGTTGACGGTTTCTGAGTATCTGTGTAGTCAAAAGATGGAAAGGGAATGGCCTATTGTGTCATGAAATTACTTTTTTGATTTTTCATTTATTTGATTGCCTGTTTCTTTGGTTTGTCATTATGAACTTTTGGATGTTGTGAATTTGACTGACAGCATTCCCTGTATAGTGTGTTAATCTCTTTTGTCTTTTTAATGGAGCTGGATTTAGTTGACCTGAGCCTTCATAAGTGTCAGCAAGTTGTCAACTGTTTGTTGGGACATTAGTAAATAAAGAAAAATTCTTCTCTTTATCATTGAGGATAAAAGGGGATTAATAGCAAAGCATAGAGTATTTTCATGCTCTGATCTTTCACAGTTAGCTGTTGTTACTTACTGCACTCTTACGGGTTCAGAATGTTGTTTCATGCTTAATAGCATCTCTCCATATTTTGATATATCACTTGTTATTTTTCCAGTAAAATGTAAAGCACATAAGAAACAAGGGAACTTAAGCATGGCTAAGTTTAAATTTCAGCTTCCGGTTCTACTCTTTCCTCAGAATGTTAAATAGCTGCCAATTTCAGTTGTTTGATAACACGTATGGTTTGGAAGTTTACATTTATTGACTGGATACCCACAGAAAAACTTCCACTATCAAGGAAAGCCTCCTGAGTTCTCATTTAGGCTTAAAGTTTAGTCTGGAATCTTTTTTGTTTGTCTCAAGTGCTTTTGTAGTTGCATGGCATAAAAATTGATTTGCTACTGAATTACATCAACTGGCAATATCAGTATACATTGGTGTAACATACTAAATCTGCAACGTGCTAATGTTTTAACTTTAAAGAATCTTACAGTGGGTACAACTGAGATAGTTACCAACATTGATTTCGTGAAGCAATGCTGTCATTGGGTTAGTATGGTTGGATTTTAGGTTGCATGGTAACGAGTAGTTCTTAGTCCATCATTTGCTTATATGGTCAAAAATTATTTAATTAAGAAGGAAACTGATAAGCTATATGCATATAATGATTAGAGTATGTTCCAGTACCTTTCTAATCAGTGCTATAGAAATTTGTGCCACTTTGTAGACTCTATTTACATGCTATAGATTTTCTGGTTCTTAGCTAATAATTCAGGAGCCCTAATTTGAAACATTGACATTGGATATGTAATTAAGTAGTTAAAAGCATGTGATCAATCTTCTATCTTGTCATATGGGTTTTCTTAGAAATGACAGAGTTGTGATTATTTATTTTGCCATAGTACAATGATGCAGTGAGAGAAGCTGTATTTATCATGGAGTATTTGACCAGGCAAAATGGTTAACATTATAGTTTGACCTCTTTAAATGATGCCAGAGATGTAGCTACTGTAAATGACTAAATTGTTGAAAATTAAAGGGTGGTGAGCATGCATCTTAGTTTATTCTTCTCTGTTAATACGGAAAGATTGAGATGTTACAGATAAGATGTCATACATAGTGCAAGGTTTAGGTTATGCTAGCTGTGTTGCAGTTCTTTGTTTTATTTAAACAAATGGTTTGGATACTTTCCCCTGTTTTGGTTGGGAATATGCTTAGGATTTCCGAGTGTAAGTACGTGATGAGATGGGAAAACATTTGATCTTCCTTGCGTCATTGTCCATCTCCTTTCAATTCAGATGGTTGTATGTTCTAGAGTCTAGACTAGAGTGTGAGGAAAGGCTATTTAACTGGAGTTTGTTTCTCTTGACTGAAATCCTGTTACTTGGCTAAAGTTATGTATGTGTTCTATATGATTCTTTAATTTGCTTTCCTTGATTTTCTTGCTTTTCTTTTGGATCCACTATGCACTGAAATTTATTTGCTGATTTTGCTTATTGTGGTTTGCAAAACTGATTGGTTTCTTTTAGCAATTAAAGCGAAAGAGTGACACAGCAGATCATGATGCTGAGTCAAGTGAGAAGACTACCGGTCCTGGATACACTGAAATAGTTAACAGCCCTCTTCAAACACCTGTATCAGGAAAAGGAGGAAAGGCACAAAAAACATCAAGGCTTGCGAAGAATAGTAAAATTGGACCTCAGATTTCTGCTTCTAATCTTGGTGAGTGCCACCGCATAAATCTTGTGTAGGAAGTTCTCTGTTCTTAACTCTGCAACCGATTAACTATAGGCTGGTATAAAACTGGAAAGTCAGTTGGTGCCATGTTAGTATTTGCAGAAGCAAGTCCATTTTCTGCTGACTCCAGCAGGGCATGAGGAAACAAAAGTTGATATATTTTATGAGAAAAACACTTATTTGACAGGTTCTCCTGGCAATAATCTCACACCGACTGGTCCCTGCCGTTATGACAGTTCTCTTGGTAATTTTTTATTGCATATTCATTTGTTTATTCTTTTATATTTCAGTTTTTAGATGAAACACGGTTTATCTTCTTAAAGCTTGGTTCATACCTTGTGGAACAGAGAAATTACTTAACAACGTTGTTTACCGTATTTCAGGGCTTCTGACAAAGAAGTTCATCAATTTGATTAAACACGCCGAAGATGGTATTCTTGATCTGAATAAAGCTGCTGACACTTTAGAGGTGATTGTTTTACTTGTTCAATTCATCCCATTCTATCTCTTAACTTTCAGTTATTAGAAGGTTCTCCTTTGCCACAGGTCCAAAAGAGACGCATTTATGACATAACAAATGTCCTAGAAGGTATTGGTCTCATAGAAAAGAAGCTCAAGAACAGAATTCAGTGGAAGTATGGACACAAAATTGATTTTTTAACCTTGATGTCATATTTAATTGTTTAACTGTCTTAGTTTTTTAATCTTCATTAACCTCTACTCTCTTCAATGTTAGGGGACTTGATGTATCAAGGCCTGGGGAGGCTGATGAAAATGCTTCAAGTTTACAGGTATATAATTTTCCAAAATCTTGGCTTAAACGGTCTTGGAAAACTTTGCTAGATCAGCCCTAAAATCATCTTTACAACATTCAATATTGCGTTTGTCTCCAACACTTCCCTTTTAAATTTGTTTCCTAAAATTATCATGTAACCTCTATTGCTACTACTACCACCACAATGAAATAACTGGTAAGTGGCATTTACATTACTTTAGATAATACTACCTTACACAGGTTTTAATGGATGTTACTTTTTTGGATTCAATTAATTACAAAATAGTTCTCTTTTTAGCCCTTACTAGGCTTCAGATTTCAAACATTTTGTTATGTTATATGAATAGTAAAGCGTTAGGAATTTTCACTTCTAAATTCTCATTTTTCAGCTCTAAACTTCCAATTTCATTTGATAGCTTCTTTGGCTTTGCACAGTTCTTCATTTTTTTTCTTCTTTGTTTAGTCATCAATATGACTTTTAATCGAAATAAATGTGATTTTGCAGACAAACTTGATGATTCCCTGTGTTGACTAGTTAGCATAGGAACAAAAAACTTCGCCAACTAGTCAGCTTAGGAACAAGAAACTTTCCCCCTCATGTCAAACCTCAAGCCAATCTTCTGTTGGTTATGCTGTCCTACTGCACACTTTGATTGTCCTTATTGCTCTTCTTTTGTCTTATTTATTTTCTGCTGACAATACTAAGGATGATGAGAAGTTAAATAGGATTTGTTCAGTCAAGCCCAAATAGTTAGGATGAGACTTCCTGGAGATGCATTTGGTTGGATATCCATATACTGATAGTGATGGATCATTCACAGTTCCGGTGGTCAATTAGCAGAATATTAACAATAATATGGTTGGGAAGTTGTGAATTACGGGATTTGACTTAATCAACTCTTTCTTGTCTGGCAGGCAGAAGTAGAGAGCCTTACTATTCAAGAGCGCCGATTAGATGAACAAATAAGGTTATGCGGTCACCTGTTTTATTCCTGCCTTTAACACTGCTTATTTGCAACCATTGGTTTGCTCTGACATCTTCAACTTCTTGCAGAATAATGCAAGAGCGATTGAGGGATCTTAGTGAAGATGAAAATAATCAAAAGTACTTTTCTTCTCCTTTTACCCATTACAAATTATTAGCAACTTACAATTATCTATTAATTGCTCAGCCAATGATTTAATATTTTATGATCTTAGGTGGCTTTTTGTCACAGAAGATGATATCAAGAGCTTACCCTGCTTCCAGGTTAACTTTTTCCTTTGTCGGACTAGCACTTGTGTTTTACAGTTGGTGGCTTGTATGATGAACTTACGTCTGGAAAACAGAATATCTTGATTGTATGTAGTGAATTGGGTGTTGTTCAATTGTTTCCTGCAGAATGAAACCTTGATAGCTATAAAAGCTCCACATGGCACCACTCTGGAAGTCCCAGATCCTGATGAGGTAAACCCAAAAGAATGCAAAAGGCATGGAAAGTTCATTTGCTTTTGTATATGCAGATTCTGATTTTTATCAGTTCTTTTCCAGGCTGTTGACTATCCTCAGAGAAGATACAGAATAGTTCTCAGAAGTACAATGGGTCCTATAGATGTTTACCTTGTCAGGTACAGTTACTTGTTGGTTAAGAACAATAACCACTCAAAGCAGGTTTTGGATACCCTCTTATTCCGTCCTTATCTCTCATTCTAGTCAATTTGAAGAAAAATTTGAGGAGATACATGGTGCAGAGGCACCTCCAAACTTGCCATCAACTTCAGGCTTTAATGAGAACCAGGCAGCAACAGTAATAACCGATGAGAGCAGAGGCAAAGAAATTGAAGTGCAAGAGCAAGATGCTCAAAGAATGTGCACAGATCTTAGCTCCTCTCAGGACTTTGTGAGTGGGATCATGAAGATTGTCCCCTCAGAAGTCGATGTAAGTTTATGTTCTTACCTGAGTTCTGTATTATTGCTTTCAGGAAGATAGAATCTGGCCAGTTACAAGCAATTTTGTCTGTATAAGCACAGGCAATATGCTTCAATTTTCCAGTTATCTGAAACTTATACATGCTAAAATGACTGAAGAATGTTTTGTTTCTAAATGAGAATTACATCACTTGAATGCCTAGGCCCTAGGAGTTCAGCTTAAACAGTCAAGTGACTCAGTTGGGGTTTTGGTAGCTCCAGGTCTGAATCTTAATTATAAAATAAGCAGGAAACAGGCGTTACTTTTGAAACAAAATCATTCTTGGATAAGTAGTTTATACAGGTGTAACTTTAAAATTCTATGCTATATTGTCAAAGAAAGGAGTTATACTAATTACAAGCATTCATTGTATCTGGTTGACTTTGCAGAGTGATGCAGATTACTGGCTTTTATCAGATGCTGGAGTTAGCATCACAGATATTTGGCGAACTGAATGTATCCTTTTTATTAACATTTTCAATCATTATTTGTAATATCCTTGAGCAAATAAATGCCGAAGTCCTTGACTCAACTAATAGCTGGAGTAGAATGGAATGATTTGGGTACACTTCAAGAGGATTATGGCATGCCTACTGTCAGCACGCCACAGCCCCAAACTCCACCACCCAATGCTGCAGAAGCGCCACCTGCTGCTGCTAACACTGGAGGGTGAGCGAGATATGTTGATAAACGGGAAAGTGAAGATGTGTGGTCCTGTTGTCTAGAACCTGGAATGTCCACCCATTGTTCAGGTTGATAAACTGGAGGTGCGGCTGAAGGTCCTGAGTAGTCATCAAGATTCTGAGGCACTAAAGAATAGGAAGAGGTATCGGGATTGTACAGTCGAGTAATATATATGATCCGATATGATCTTAGTAAATAAAGTATGTATTTGAGTTAAGAGAGCCTTGTATATTACAGCATACCTTTTAATTTTGTTGTAGTGACAAGCTCAGATGGTTAGCTTGACTGGCAAGTAATAGATAAGACGATAAGGTATCATGTAATGTAATGATATAAATTCGGTTTGATCATAACTTCAACAATTGATTCGAACTATTCTTTTGCTTTCTATCGGGGTCATGACACTTCAGGTGAAAGTGCTATGATTTCTGCTGCCGGAAAAAGATAATATTTGCGTTTCCTGTTAACCAAAATGTCACTAATATTTAAGAGAACATATGAATCCGACACCAGAGAAACTAAACAAAAAGATGAGCATTATACATCAAGCGCCTTGCATCTAAGCAAGAATCTAAGCAAGTTATTTATCGTTTTCAACTTTCTTCCCGATCCACCTAGCAACAACAGGAGTGAGAGCTACTGTTGGAGGAAACCTAATTGGAGATGCAGCCTTGTGTGCAGCATATGCCAAAGCAAATGTCCCCACCTTTTCACCAGTTGCATCAGTTGAGATGCCCACCTATAATTTCCAATTCCCAAACATGAAGCTGTTATTAATCTAAAAGCTGAAATTTACAACCCAAGGAGGCTAGCGACTTATGCTTTCTTTGGTGATTTTAATTACCTTCTGCAGCAAAGCTTGAACATCAACTCCAGCAGCAATTAGCACGTAGCAGAGAGAGAATGAGATCAAGGACAGTGTTATAGAAGTGGCTAGGTATGCCCCTCCATATTTGGCTAGCAGTTCCTTCGCTTGATCCCCTCTTGATTTCTTTTTATCACCTTCAGCATTTCCTTCCTTTTTTGACCTGAATATCTATAGAGTAAAAGATGGATCAATTAATTTTACCAATCAGGGGATACAATAATATACAACTGCAGAAGCAAAAATTGTCATTAATTTCACTAAATTTTTTGGTGTCTCCTAAGTATTGGAGGTGACACGAGCAATATTGGAGATGACACTATCAACTTTTACTTCACGGCTAGAGCTTTCATTTCACAGCAGTGGCTTTAGCCAGAGCACTGCAATACCAAACGAAGCCTTCTTCTACTATGTCTATATGTGCAAGTAAATTAATAAACACAACGATTAACATGGCCTTGCTATTGAAAGAACGATCTTTAATTAATTTACACAACTAGTAATTCATGTAAGCAGTTTCTTTCATCCTATGAACACAATTGTCAAAATTACTTCTCAAATAACTACATCCACAATCACACGATAAAAAAAATGCGTCACTTGATTTACTAACAGATAAATTATTCGATCATTACAACTAGAATTTACACTTGCGATGCCCAATATAAGAAAGATAAGTGAAATGGGTACCTGCCAAAGGCCAGCTTCAAGGCCATACTTCTCTGTAATTTCCTCAGCAGAAGCAGAAGATGAAGTTTTTTCTTCTGTTTTTTCTTTGATGGCTCTGACTTTGAAGCTTTTCAAGGTGGGTTTTGAAGATTGAATTGAACCAACATAGCAGAATTTGGAGTGGTTGTTGCTATTCAAGATTGAAGCTGAGAAGAGAGAATGGCTTAGCAGAGTTGTTGCCATTTTCAGCAAAAACCAAAAATATCATCTATCTGCTCAAAAACATACACTTTTAGTTCTGAGAAAAGAAAAAAGTACAAAAAACTTGGCAAATTTGAGGCACAAACGATGCTCCAACAGCATGTGTTAGTTTGGACTTTGGACAAATTTAAAAAGGTTATTATGGTCATTTGCTGGGTTGTGTTTTTGTCTTGTCCAAAACCAATTGATGGTCAATAAAAGGACAAGTAGAGCATTAAAATGCCTGAAAATTAACCAGGATGATGGTGTCTGGGCTCTTTACCAAAATACACCTCCACCAAATACAAATCACACCCATGGATCATATATTATTTTAAAATATCATTTATTTTATTTATTTAAAGTGAAAAAAGATGAAATTAAAAGTTATAGGTAAAAATGACAAACTATGATGTAAAGAATTTCGTACTTCTTAGAATAAGGATGTGATGTGGTAGAAGTGAATAGAGAAAATATGCGTCAATCTTTGTATTGGTAAAGTACTGAATTTTAACCGATTCGAAAAACATTAAAATAAAAGTATATGATGACACAATTTGAGTAATTGTGTAAACAAGAAGCATTAGTCTCCATTAGCGTGGCTGGTAATTTGCTAACTTGAAATTGCGATCATTTGGTGGGATTTCCGGCCCGTCTTCAATTATCTTACCTCGATTTTTATGGATTTTTCAACTAATGGAATGTAAACGTTTATTTCATGACTCGTCTAATCTAATCTCTTAATTATATATTCCATGAGTTTCATTAAATTTAATTATTTGTTGCATATATATTTAATAAATTTAAGATAAAATGAAAAAAAAAATTCTATATTGTAACTTATCTATTAAAAAAAAGAACAATCAATAGGTCGAAAGGGGAATGAATATCCTCTCACCAATTGATAGAGCCACAAGATTAGCCCTGCTGAAAACACCTTATAATATTCATTTAATCTTTTATATTTTACCTAATTAACTATTTAGACTTTGTAACAAAACCGTAACATTACTAAATTCAGTTAGTGATTTTTATTCTCAAATTAGCACTCATTTGAAATCTGGAGGCTTGGGTTGAAAACAGTGAAATCTGGAGGCTTGGGTTGAAAACAATAACCATCTCCCCTTCTGATAGAGGTCATAGTAAGTAATAAAAAAAAAAAAAAAAATACAAATTTAATTTGAAGAATATAAATCATCTTGTATTAATTCTAACATAATTGAAAGGAGCTTACAGTTGGCAATGCCATGATGCAAATTGGCTTATATACATCCAGCAGAATTGGGAGAAGCTTGTGACCCATCAGTTGCCAATGGCCAATGGCTTTATGCAGAACGAGTAACATGGATGGCTGCCATTACCTTATCAAACGCACGCGTAATCTTGGAAACAACATGTCTGTTGATAAAATTAACACAAGCTCTCACAGGCAAATTTACTTTATCCCATGTACGAATAAAGAACTGCTTCCTATGTGTCGTCCTAGAAGTTGCAGGCATTGGCGACAGGTAAGCCAATGCAGCCCTCTTAACAAGAAAATTACTCATAGGAATATTATCCAGAGAAGAATGAAACTGAAAGTTAGCTTTTGAATAAGCACTTCTACAATGTTTCATCGATGGCATAACGTCCTTGAGCGACGTATATTCAACTGCTATGGCTGTAGTGGAACGAAAATTGATCTCGGAACCGCTAGCTGAGAAGTAAGTATGGTTACCATTAGTATGTCTTGGGAAGCTATTGCTTTTTATTTTGGCTATGAAAGAAAGTTTCTTGGAGCTCATTTTTTCTTTGTTTGAAGAAGAGATGGATGAGTCTAAATTAATTTAGAATAGAAAGAAGAGTGCATATATATAATCAAAATAAATAAATTTGGATTGGGTGTGTTTGATTTAATTTGAAATATGGTTATGATTGTTAATTTTAAATATGCAAAAGATTTTATTGGATAGATTCTGGAAGTGTTTAAATTTCAATTAGTTTATCGTTACATTTTAAATGGATAGTAACTGAAGGTATGATTCCAACTTTCCCTACCTATTGTTGTAAGATTAACGGAATGATTATTGTGTAAGAATAATGCAAAGATTAAGGTGTGTATATGGTAGATGAAATTATGATGGATAAAAAGAGTTTAGATCTCACAATTTAAATCACATACCGCTGACGATTTGCTTGATCCTCTGCCAGTCGTCGTGTTTCAACCGGATCTCAGTACTTAATTTTAATTTTCTCCAATATTTTAATATTATTTATATATTATTATTATTAAAACTATGCTTTAAATTTAACCAATCAAAATTTGGCAGAAAGAGAGCTTTTATTGCCTTCTTTCGCGGGTTCAATACACTAACAAATGTGATCTTTAGTGTGAAACAGTGAAAGGTGGAATCCCTCATTAACCTTGCATTTAATATTATAAAATTTACAACGCATGACTAAACCCATATTTTATATGATAGAAGATCATATTCATTTTTATGTTTATTTTTACAATAATGCTATTTAATTTGACAAAAAAATGGGTTATAAACTTTTGATGAATATATATTTATTTATTTATTTATATATGGCTTGTTGACTGCTACCTTAATCCCAGTAATAATTGCATAGAATCATGGAATAATGTTCCCTTAGAATCACGAAATATCATTTAAAGACACCGTTAAACCCCCAAAACATCGCCCACAGAAAAAAATGACCCCAAATTGTACTTCGTAAATTTGTATTTTACTTGGATCCAAAGGACCTAAAGGAGCATACCCCAAAAAGAACCAGATTTATCTCAAGATTATTATATTTAAAATAGATCGAAATGGCTAGCTAGTTACAAAGATAACAACAATATGTCGCAACCCTGCACCTCTCACCGTCGGCAATCGACAATCCTAATCATTAAATTAGGAGTAGAGAAACGGTGTGTACATATGTATATATAATATACGTATGTATACATCCATATACATATAACTTATTACACAAGCAACTTCATGATCCTCACGCTTCATTTTGTGTCATAATTAAGCCCTTCAAATTTGTCGTTAAAGCTTTCTTTCAACAACATTGTAGAAAATGACTCCCACCCCAAACGGGCGTCTAATTCAAATCTCTCAATAGGCAGAGATAAGATAGGGACGCTTACCAGAAAAATCTACTAGCTAACAAAGAATAACATGCCATCCTAATTGCCACAATAAATCAAACTCTTTCAAAATTCGAAATATACAACATCTTGCATTGCAAAACTCATCCCCCTCTCTCTCTCTTTTTCTCTTTCTTATCAATGATCATATGTCTACCAATAATAACAAAAAAAACCTCCTCAAAACCATTTGCACGGCCAAAGTCATTGGCTGTGGCTGTGGCAAGCCTAAACTTTCTGATGTACACGAACCAACACCAAAACCTAAAAGAGCCTCCAGTGAAATTATTTCCCACAATCCCAAACCTTGTTCATCTTCATGTTCTGGTTACAAAAACACTCATGAAGATTACAGTTCCGTTACTACTCGAAACTCTGAATACGAAACCGATCTTAGAGTATCAAAAGTACTCAGCCCTTGCTCTAAAATCGTTGATAGCATTGCTGTTGTGAAGGATTCAAACGACCCATATGAAGATTTCCGACGCTCGATGTTGCAAATGATCATGGAGAAAGAAATCTACTCAAAAGATGATCTTAAAGAGCTTCTTAATTGCTTCTTGCACCTGAATTCTGCTAGTAACCATGATGTTATCGTTAAAGCTTTCACAGGGGTTTGGAATGAGGCCGTTTCCAAGAGTCCAAAGAGACCCTGTGGTGATCAGTCACTTGAATCCTAGCTACCTAGGTTGGTCACGTGCGAGTAGCCATGTAAAGACATCGATTTCAAACGTGGGAAACTGCATGGGGTAGGTCAAGACAATAGCAGAGAAAGAAACTGGGGTTTATGTGGTGCTGAAAGAAAGACGTACGTACACATACGTGTTGCAGTTTTGTAAGTTGTGATTTTGACATTAATAATGGTTGAGAGTCTAGGGTTTTTTTAATTTTGTTTATAATGTGAGATTATTATATTTGGTTATGTTTTTGACAATTCATATATACATATCTATGATATTCGAGATTGTCATTTATAACCAACAGTACAGTTTTAATGCCAGTAGTTGGCTATATTTGTTGGGAAGCTTTTTGTTCATTATACAACCGCGGCTCGTTAGAGTTTACATTTACACCACCACAAATAGATATATTTGTCTTTCATTAATTAATTTGCATAAACTATGAGAGATTAATTATTGAGCAACTTTATTACGAGTCTTTGTTCAAAATTTTCTAGCTAGACACTGTCTAAAATTTTCACCGATCTCTTGTATAATCAGAATAATTGAGACATGCTTGTTATAATTTTGATAGATGAAATCCATATAGCATAGTGATAATACTGGATTCCTCATATTTGTTAGATTAATTAATAAGAATATGATTAAAAAATTAAAAAAATTAATTAGAATATGATCTTATTCTATCGTATAGCTATGATTAACGCATGCTTTTGCATCCAATACTTGGTTTCAACATAATCATTGTTATTTGAGAGTATGATATAGACTGATAATAATTGATGTTTCTACTATATTATCATCGACTAGTTAATGATAGGGTTACAAACGCTTTGTATATGAACTCGTGTGCATAAAGTGAAGTAGCATGAAATGATTAGTTGAAAAATCAGACCATTGTTTTGGTCCTTCTAATCAATGAATCAATCGAACACTATAGCTTGCCAATTCTCTAAATAAATTGGTAGATCATAACTTTAGAATATCAAAAATATGTATCTGTTAATTGTGCAATAACTTGGTACGTCACTTGTTTTTGGAAGACGAAGAAGAGGCAGCAGCACAATAGGAGAAGGAAGAACAAGAAAAAATGCCTTTGCTAAAAATATCAATGAATGCCCCTACAATAATGCCATGGTTCTTCTCCTTATTCATCCTCAAATACAAAGCCAACAACTCCTCTAGATGCTCCCAATACTTTAATCCATAAGCCTCAACCATTTCCTCCATCGATCTTCGAAAATCCGAGTAAGCATCCTCAGAATCTATGGCTACGGCAACACAATCCTCGAATTGGAACTTAGCTGTCTCTAGTATTGAACCTGTGTTACCCGGCTGGAAATACAGTCTCTTTGATCTCAACGCCTTAATGGCCATTTCAAGCAACTCTTCTCCGGCATCCCCCGGCAACGCCTCTAGTTGAAACGTGGCTGTATCACATACATTAACAGAGTTGACACCACTCTCAGGCATGTTGCTATTGGTTGGGTATGAAATGATTTTGAAGTGCTTCAAAGCTGGCCATTTCCATGAAGCTTTGATTTTGGTATTTTTCAAATCCTTGAGGAATAAAGAGAGTTTCATGTCTGTGAAGAAAGTGAATTCCCATGCATGTGTAAGTTTTGATGTTGAATCTATAATATGGAGTTTTGTAACGTTAATGATGGGAAAATGTTTGATAGGGTCTTTCATGGTGAGAATTATTGCAGCTTTTTCAAACTGACTCTTTGATTTTTTTTTTTTTTTGGTTTGGAGAAAATGCAAAATCTTTTATTGTTTGATGTAACCTTTCAATAAACTAGCATATGCATGCTCAATTTACTTAAGAAAGAAAGAAAGAGAGTTAATCTTATAATGTATTAATAATATTATTTTAAATATTTAGATATTGATGACAAACTTCATTCAACAATACCCATTTTCACCCTTTATTATTACTCAAATTAGGTAATTGTGATTGTAAAGAACATTCATTGCCAACAGACTATACCTAGAGGGCAAAATAGAGTTATTATGCTACTATTAAGAAAATGGTTCCCTTATAATTAACATTAAATAGAAATTACACAAAATGGGCCATTTTAGGATTATACATTTAGAATTTCCTCTTAAGTTTAAAGAAAAGAGGATAATAAAGAATATCGAATCAATGATGGCTAGTGACAAATGATAACGTATTAATTCTAAGCAAATTCACTAAGAAGTGCATATGGTACCTACTAATAACGACATATTTCGCAATAGCAATTATGATCTAATTTGCTTTCCAATTGTCTGGTCACATTTATACCAAAGAGTGGGTAGAGGCTGGTTTAATTGCAATAAAATGAATCGGTGAAATCTCTCATCCCAGAGAGCTTACGTACCGAAAACGAATGCATTCAATTTTTATACCAGAAATTCTATGCCATTAACTGAAGTGGATCAACTACCAGAGTTTAAAACGTGTCTCAATCGTGAATGGAATTATAATGAGTGGGCATTAATCATATCTTGGCAACTGTTTCTAATTAAAGCTTGAGCGATGGCTAGTTGGCTATGGCCAATGGGCTTAATTTGTTTTATACTCAATAAAATTTAGACGCTTATTGTTTCTGCCCTTAGACTCTATAAAAGCCAATATTACAACTTTTTTTTCCCGCATGAATGATACTCGAATTTTATTAAGGGAAGAAGAGGGTAAAGAAGTACAACACTTGTTAAATAAGTTTATATTACAACTTGTTTGTTTGCCATTAATTCTTTCATTTGCACATGATTAAATTAGACTAATCATTAGTATCGGACTATAATAAATTTAAAAAATTCAATCGAGTCCCAACTACTATACTAAGTGGCACTCACCTATAGTTTGGTGAATTTTTATCATAATTAAACTCACTTATTAGTATATTTAGCCACCCAATAAATAAATATCACCTCAATTGGAACTCATATATTAACATGTCTAATGTTACTCATATTTTAAATGCAATTTGTACTAAATAGTTTAAGCTTTTGATATCGTACTTGCAAACGCTAAATTAGCTCCTGTTAAGGGGAGGGCGAATAGAAAACATATGCAGCCCAATTTATCCATGCCCATTTCCCCTAATTTTCTCCACATGCCCCGTTCTTAAAACGCTGAATGGACAACAACGGAACAACCCATAGTGGAAGTTTGTTTGGGTCAGTCCACCACGAAATTGATGACCCGCTCCGGCCCAACATTTAGAACCCCCCCAAATAAACAAAAATATGAAACTATTAGCAGCCTTCACTGTTCTTATAAAACCTTATTTCAAATAAAATTACAGTTAAAAATAAGTAAGAATTAAACAGACATAATTTTTTTTTAATCCAATAAATTACTTACATTCATAATCATTCATAATCCAACAAATTACAGTTATGAACCCTAAACCCTATTTCAAATAAAAGCACTCAAGATTGCTTTTCAATTATAATTTAAAATGTGTAATTTAAGTCCATGATTAACAATAAAAGAATTCTTCCCTTAGAAAACTTTTTAATTTGTGTGTAGGGTAATAAAAAGATTGCAAAAGAAATTAAAAAAAATAACACATTACTACTTTGAGTTTTAACAATAAAAAATTAGAAGTATATTTAAACAATAAGAACATCTTCAAAAATAATATAAATATAACTGAAGAAAGGGCTTCATGAAGAGATTAAAAGGATGCCACTATTTCAACTCAAAAAAAAAAAAAAAAAGAATTTACAAATCCCCATCAGCTATCATTGTCTCCATTGATTTTTGAGTTATTTGCCAATCAATGAATAAGTTTTTTTTTTTAAAAAAGTGACTATATAATTTAGTGTGGGTCTAGACTCTAGCTACTATGCCCCCGCGCATGGTACCCCTTTGTTTTGTCATTATCCAGTTTAGCCGTTAGATTATAGTGAATTTAATCCAACGGATGGGATTTGAAAAGGGTAAAAGTCAATTGAAGTGGGCAAGTGCCCGAACCCGCGTCATGTACCAATTTAGTTTCAAGGGCTGTAAACCCTTACTCACGTTTTGACCGACGTCTGCGGTTTCTCAGATGCAAGAAAATTGAATTGGGCAAGGCGTACCTATGGTTGGAGCTGTGTGGAAGTTTTGAAGTGGCTTGGGGTGACTCGCAGCTTGTTGTGGTGGTATTGAATGAAGCGGAAGGGACCGCCTTCACAAAATTTAAGGTTAGTGTAATTTGAATTTGAGAGTTTGTGACGTAAATCATTTGTTGTTGATAAAATATATACTACCGTCAAGCAGCGATGAAGATTCACATAACTTCTTACGACTCTTGCTGCCGCGCATGACTTCTTACTACTACCGTCAAGCAGTGATGAAGCTTCAATAAGTAAGCCTTTCTTTTCTTTTCTTTTTTTTGGGGTCAAGTTAGAGTCAAACTGTCAGTGGATATCAATACTTTACACAAGTTATCGAGGCTGCCGTTGGCACAATTTCGGTTTAAACAATTAATGGTCAAATAAGGAATTGAACATGCATTAAACTTGGCCATTATGTTTATCTTATCCCAACCCAACATACACGCGTGGACTATTTAGTAATTACATGCAAAAAAAAATCACTGCGAGATAGGATATTTTCTTCATTTCTCTGTTTCTTGTACTTATTTTTAATCAATTTAATTCTTACTTAACTCATATTCTTTACTCAAATTGCAGGCCTGTAGCGGTCACTCCCGGGGACACGCCTTTTTAAAACCTGCCACGCGTTGGGTCCTCCAAAATTGTCCGTCTTATTTTTCTAATTTTCTTGCTATGCGTAAAGGCGAAGCTTATCCGTCTGTTCGATTATAATCACTGCCATCAAAGGAACTCCACCAACCAGGAAATTTATATACATTTTATGTGCTCTGTATATCCAGTTATTGCAAAACATGATCTATTAAACTGTGTTTTGCTAACCATTCATAGCTGTTCCTGACATGCTACGCAAGTATCACAATTATGTGTTTCCAACTTGTGTTGTCTATTTCTCATGTCGACATTGCAGCTTACAATTTTGAATCCACCTCCTAACACCTGGAGTTGCAGCATCTTCTCGATCTTACGTACTTGTTTGCAGTATGTTCACCCGGCCTGCTCCATTTTTCCCTTCCATTTACGTTTGCGCCACCATTTAATTTACTTCATGTATGCTCACTTCGAATTGAAACGCGGTTCAACTACGTTGTTAAATTGATGGCTTATACTTGACCATATTGTTTTCATTCCAACAATGGTTATTCTTTCATCAACGAACCTATTTCAAAAATGTTGTGCATTTGGTCGTTCGCGTCTTAATCAACCGCCCAATTTCGTTCATATTTGTAATTTGAAGCCCCGCTTTGGTGATAGCCATGTAAGAGCACACGCATGGGTGTTCTAGGTGCCATCAGTTCCAAAGCTCCTGTTTTCCGAATTGATTTTCCCCATTCCACTCCATTCCATATTTGATCCACCTTCTTTTGGATTTTCACGTGTTATTCTAATCCTAGCCACGGATCTGTCAAAATTCTTTAATAATCCAATCTAGATGTCTTCAAATTGGACACAGATTTTTCACAGAGTCTAATCGACCATTGTTCCCATTCAGATTCTCCTCATTCTCTCCACTCCATAATTTGTTGTCTTCTCTTTCCACATCATTGTTTTCTCAGTTATATTTTTTTCCCCGTCTCTTTTCTCTCCATCCTCTTTATTTTTTATAATACGTACTGTGCTGTTATTATAACCTCATTTTGGCGTTGTTTCCACATGCATGCGTACACTACAAATAATACCACTTATACAAGTTCTCTTCTTTCTATATTATTGCATTGTTAATAACAAGTGCCAATCCGAATTACCTCTTTACGTGCATCTAATCCACCCGCTGCGGGCCGGTTTCATTTTTTACATGCTTTCAAGCTCTTCAACAATCCATCCACTTCATCACTGCAGGATTTTTTTCTTTTTTTAAGCTCCAATTTCTTCCAACCTGCGGGATTTACCGTCTCCAACTGCATTCTAAACACCACTAATCAATAAGGGGTGGAAAAATGAATAAACGAATCGTATTTGAATCGAATCTTAAACTAATTGGGTCAAAATTTTGCTGATTCAGATTCGATTCGTTTATTAAACAAATTGAAATCTCTATATTTGGATTCAATTCATTTGTTAAACGAATATTTGGTTGATTCGTTTAATTCATTTGGTAGAATTAATAAATGAATCAAATCGAATGTGGATTCGTTTATCCTATAAGGAATCAAATTGAATATGAATTTGTTTTCAATAAATATAATGAATAAGCAAAAATTAAGCAAAATAAAATATAGAAAAACCACAAATTTAACTCCTACAAAATACAGCTTATTATCATTTTATAATTACTGTATTAGCCTTTAAACTTTAAAAGTTTTTCAGACATATTTAAGTATAAATAAGTAATTTAATTAAAAGAATTTTAAGCAAACAGATCGTATTCGAATTGTTTATGACCCATTTATTAAACAAATTTTAAACGAATAAACGAATGAATGTCCTTAAACCCGGATCCGATTTGTTTAATTAGCAAATCAAATCAAATCAAATTCACCAATTTATTAAACAAATAAATTTTTTCAAACCCAAACTCATTTAATTTACACCGAATCTAATTAAATAAATGAATCCTAACCCAAATTGTCGCCCCTTCTAATCAACATCATGTTAAAAAAAAAAAAAACAAAGACTTTTCATTATTTGTTCATTATTACTTTAATTACATCAGTTAATCTCATTGTATTTTTCATTGCTATAATATGACCCATTATATGCCTCTTGTAACAAATAACCTGTTCAACACGTACATTTTTTTGTCCCTCACTTATTACTTGCTATAATTGTTCCATCTAACTATTTTATTGTTATATACACCAGCATTTTCTTGTTTCAATGAACAAATAATTGCAACATTAACCGTTCCTATCCAATGACCAGCACTCCCGATTTCCTTCAACTGCCACATGGCCACTTCACACATGCATGATCTTACTCCTTTTCATCCAATGGCCACTTCACTACATGACTAAACAAGGGGGTACGGTGCCCAAGGGGCACAGTAGACAGAGCCATTCAGTGTACCAAATATCAATATAATAGTGAAAAATGGAGATACATTGATGTTACAATTAGAAGTTTGTCGAAACTTGCTTTAATTTTTTTTTCTCGTAAAAAGTTTAGTTCAAAAATCAAATTAGAAAAAAAAGATAAGAATGTCTACTCTTAAAGTAGGAGAATTATAATACCACATAGATTTGATCCTATTTCAAGAATGAGTTAAGCAAGTTTCAACCACTAAGGCTCCATTTAGTATGTTTTTTTAAAAAGAGTTTATTCAATTAGAGCTTTCTAAGTAAGCTTTTACCTAGAAAAAAATATTAGTTGTTTGGTTGTCAATAAAATTTTTTATTAAAAATTATAAAATAGATAAATTTTTAAATTATATTATAAGAATATAAAATAAACAATTAGTATTTTAGAATTACATTTTTTAAAAAAAAAAATCTATAAACTCCACTACTAAAAGTTTAAACTTTAAGCTTTTGTTAATAAAAACAAAGTATTTTATTTAAGTCTCAAAAGTTTTATTAAAAAAGTAACTACGTAAGAATAAAAATTTTAAACAAAAAAAAATTATGAAATTAAATAAGTACTAATAGTGTCATACCAAACATATACTAAGTGGTTGTTTGTTTTTTTGACGGAATGACTTAATTGACTTAATTTCAATAAATTAAGTCATTAAGTTTGTTTTTTCAATTTAATACAAATTTTAAATCATTAAGTTATTAAGCCAATTTTTTTTTATTTTTTACTTAATCTAAAAAGTATAAATGATATCATTAAAAAATATTCTCCAAAATATCTCTATATAATTAATTACTTTTCATCTTTACCTAAATAAAATTTAATAATTAGCATTATTACCTATTTGCATAACTTGTGATACTATAGTAGTAGACTATTATTATTTTTATCTTTTTGTTTTCTTCAAATTAGCATTATTTATCTTCATAATTTTTATTAATATTTTTCATACAAAAACATCATGAACTACAATAAAATTAATTAACATATACTAATTTAGAGTATAAAGGGTTGTATTTTAATTAAATATGATTTATATTATGATAATATATTATCTTATTTAAGTTATTTGAGATATTTATTATTTATTTAATTAACATTAATAACTTATAAGGACATAACTATAAAAATATTAATATTTAGATTTTTTAAGTAAAAAAAATAAAAATAACTTAATAATTATTTTTAATAATTCAAATAAAAAAATATACCTTAGTTCTATTTAGAAGGCGGCAACTGGAGTACCTGCATGTAACAACGGTAAAAAATTTTGAACTCAAAAGGCCTATAAGAATGTTCAAAATCTAGAAGGGCATGCGTAAGTTGACTGCCAAACCATAGTTGACCTCAACTTTGATTCGGTCTTCTCACCAGAATCACGTATGAAACCCAAACTTAGCACTTATTTAATCACACATTTTTAAGTGAAACTATTTGCCTAGAAAAAAGTCAAATTATGTGCAAATTGATCCAATCCTCAATGGTTACCAAGCAAATTGACAGTAATAGAACAGAATTTATTTTCTTTAATCACCAATTAAATTCCTTATTAATTTACAAATTGCACTTAAAAAAATCAATTTAATATATAATTGGCCAAAATTAAATTTAGTACACTTCTAGTCCATACAATACGCCGGCATGTTTCTCCGGTCCGTCATGGACGAAATACACATCCCTAATTTTTTGAAAGGCATGCCAGGTCAGCAAGCTATCCGAACCGGCCTGGTGGCACTTCCCGACCGCCCGGCTCACATCCAATGTCCGAGCCACTCGGTCCAGCCCACCGTACAAGCTCTGACAGAACCGCATAATGTGTTTGACGTCATAAATGTTGTCACCGAAAAACACCCTGAGGATCCTCAAAAACTCGTCTAGGCCACTGGGCAAGCTCCGGCGCGTGAGGATCTTAACCAAGTACCCGAAATCGTACGCGCTGTGGAAAGTGACCCAACTCACCGACTCATTACAGACGAGTCCCGACGACATCATCAGCTCGGCGAACCGAACCGAGTCAACGCCCTCCTTCCTGTTGCGGTCAAAGTCAATCCCCTGCAGTCTCAGAAGCTCTATCGAATCCGGCGCGTGCGCGTCAGTCGCAAGATCGAAGTCCCGGAAGTTGAACTCCCAGATGAATTTGTTGCTGCCCCCGGTGCCCAAATCCGGCAAGTTACCGGAGGAGTCAGAGAGAGTGAGGCCCACCTGGATCAAGTTCAAGGCGTCGACGTTGGATTTCAGAACCTTGTAGTGTTCGGACGGCTTGCGTTGACGGAAGTAAGGCTTGGTGGTGGGGTCCACATCGGGTCGGTAGACAATACCGGGGAATTCGGTGTCCATGGAAATAAAAGGGTACCGATCGATGACTTGGGTTATGAGTTCGAATTCGGATTCCAAATTAGACGCCCAGACTTCGCGTACTACGATCGAATTCGATGAGCTGGAATTTGAATGTAAATCCGTAGGAAAATCTTCAACTCCCATGATGAGTGATGATGATCAGCTAATAGCTTGCAGCTCGACGCTTCGTGGGTGAGATTTGAAAGCCGTTACTGTTGCTCCTGTTGCCGGTAACCGCTGTTGCTTGAGAGTTGTGTGTGAAAAGTTCTGAAAGAGAAATATATATAGACATAAACTGATGGCTTGTTGTGTTTCCTGGTAGTGGGCGTAGATGTTGCTTGGAAAGAGGGGAAGTGTGTATGAGTGAGAATGAGAGAGAGAGAGAGAGACTGATTAGTGATTAGTGATTAGTCGGTGTAAAGGAGAGTCAGGGTCTACGCGTTGAGCGTTTGACTGAGGGGAGTTACTCTACTCGCAGGAATGAGGACTTGGTCTCAATTATTTGTTGTGTGCGTTTGTTTGTTAATTTTTCAATTAATTTTTCTTGGGGGGTTCATTGTATTAGAGTCACGCACTGCATGCGATGCACACTTTTGTCGTTTTCACTTGATTTTTCGATTCCTTGTCACCTTTGGCAAGTGAATAGAAGACAGCTGGGTTTGCAACAGTGTATTCCCAATCGGGAGTTGGGACTGGGTCATTATTCTGTTGTTAATTCAATTCAATGTTTTTATTGCATTGTATTGATGGTATAATTGACCTTGTCTGTCTAGGAGCATTGTAAGTGACGTGTAAGTTTCATTCTGTGAGGATTTTGTTAAATTTTATCATCTAGAACTTATATCAATCCAAAACTAATAAAAAAAAGATATTAGATTCAACTGTCGCCTGTCAAGTAATTGAGGGGTTACGTGACACAAATTATGTGTCAGCTCTGTGTTACGAAAGAAAAAAAAAATGTAACTTAGCAGCTGTTTTTCTCAAGATTAACCAGACGAAACCCACATCTACAATAAAAATTTGGGAAGGCAGTCACGCCTGAGTTGCATTGGATGTCTGTTTGGCTGCCGCATCGATCATAAGTTTTTCCTTATATTTTTACAAAATATTATTTTAACTTAATGTGTTATGTAGTGGCAGACCTAGGCACTTAAATTAAGGAGATTAAGTTTAAGAAAATTAATTTTATTTGGGGTATTTATTTTTATAATATTCACAATGAGATCCAATATTTAAAATAAATAGCTTATTACTATTATTTTTTAATATTTAAGAGAAAATAATAGAATTTGAGTTTTTGAGAACCAAATATCTAAAGAAACAAAATTGTATGACTATTGAGATTTGAACCAAGTCTCCAAAATCACTAAAAATACAATTTTACCATTAAACTACAAGTATTATTTTATATAAAAAAAAATATACCCATATTTTTTTTATTTAACTCCTTTAAAAGGGACTTGGCGTAAATTTAGAAGAAAAAATAATGACACAAAAGGGGATCAAGCCTCTCCTGGGCTTAACTAGTCCGCTCATGGTGTCATGCAACATATGAAAAGTCCTACAAAAAAATTTAAAAAAAAATTGTTTCCGATAATAGAAAAGTTTTGATGGGCAAACTTTTAGAAAATTAAGGGCCGGTTTGATAATTATATACCTTTTAAAATAATTTATATTAGTTGTGCCTTGTAAATAACTTATTATGAAAAGAATTAGTTAAACATTTAATAAAATTTGTTTTCAAAAATCTTGTTAGTTTTAAAAGCAGTAGCATATGTTTGGTAATTTTTATTATTAAATTATTGTAAGAATGTAAGTGAATAAAATAGACATACTATTGAACAAAATCACCTACATATTTATAAGCATGTATACAATATTTTTTTTTATTACGTACATATAATAATTGATAACTAAAATAATTATTTTTATTTTATTAATTTTATTTTTTAATTGAATAAGGATATATGTGTGTGTGTGTGTGTGGAATTAAATAAGGACAAATATGGAATTGTATCAAGTATAAGAATAATTCTCAAAACTAAAATTTGAAAGCTACTTCTTCCATGCTTTTTAAAATCTAGAGTAGAATGAAGTGATTTTGCAGAAAGTGATTTTTTTAAAAAAATTATCAAAACACAAAAATCAACTTTTAACTTCATAAAATTATTTTTAAGCCCTTCAAAAATAATATCTTCAAAAATAATATCAACCTAAATGTGTTTAGTACCACGTCATCCGTGAAACAAATTAATTATATTCATTCATGGGTATTCAGGTTGAAAGACCGGCAAACGAGTATAATTATTTTTTAAAAAAAATCGAACTAATTCTCACTGGACGGTTGAAGTACCTTGGACCTATTTGTGGTGTTTGTTCCGTCACTTGTGTCTCTGGACATGCGAGTCAATCGAGTCATTTTTAAGCCAAGATTGTTTTGCGGATTCGTGATTCGTGATTTGTGAGTTTGGTTGAAAGTTATCCAACGGAGATATTCCGAATTCTTTGTAATCTGGCTTTCGTTTGAGTAAAAGATTCATCCAGCTTTTAAATAAAGAAAAATCTTACAGCGTCATCACGAAAGATTTTCTTAAAAAAAGTTGATGGATTGCGTTGACCGATAATTCGGAATTTGAGATAATTGCAGCTTGCATGCGGCGAGAGAAAGAAAAAGGACTGATTATTCCTTCAGGTAGTTCAACAAAACATAAGCATCACGTTTAAATGATCATGTAATATTTTAATAATCTTATATTGTGTATGTAATTAAATTAATGATTCAATCTGGTCGTGTGAGTATCGCCTCGTCCGGCATCAAATTTGTTAACCAAGCTGCTAATAAAAATTAAAATAAAGAATAAAACATGTGATAATCTTCAGCATATCAATTAGTAGCTTTCAAAGCGATTGAGGAACAAGCTTAGAGGCTCCAATTTGCGCGTTCTCTTTCCCACTTTGAGATTTGAAAGAGAGTTGTAAAATTCTATATAATTAAAAATTGCTTTCTTCAGAAGTGACTATACCTATAGGTTGATTTTTTTTTCCCCTTTTTAATTAACACTACATTTTCAGTTCACGAGTCTCCTGAAATCTGCGACTGATCAATTAAAAGCCAAATTTCTATGTACAAAGTGAACTTTTCTACCCCACTTATATATATATATATATCTCAGTTTGAGCCATAGGTTGACTTAATAATAGCAATTTGTATTATTACATATGAACTTTACTAGTGTTGATTGTAGTATATTATTTTATAGGTGGATAAAGAAAAAAAAATAAAGATGACTGATGATTTAGAAATGTAAAAAAAAAAAAAAGATTGATAGTTAAGATAAATTAAGTTTTTGAATAATGAAAATATTATTAAAAAGTTTGAGCATAAAACAGGGTTTTGGACCTTTTTTATACTAGGAATAAGATTTTCTTCCGATCTAAACTGTACTAAGCTTTTAAAAATCTTTTGTCATGTATCTTTTAAAAAGAATGTATGAATAAAATTTGATTTTTTTATATATTTTATTTATCAACTACCAATCAGTAATTGAGTTATTTGCTTAGTATATAATCAGATCAGTAGGTAATCATAATCCTTTATACTAACCTTAAATATTGAGAATTTATCAAAATAAATAAATGTGAAATATTGTTTTATAATAAAATTCTCATAATCAAAATAAGGAAAACAAAACAAACAACATCCAAGTCTGATGTCTATAAAAAAAAACTTACAAAAATCCTGAAAGTAATAAGAAAAATAAAAAAAAAAACTTAAAATTACAAAATATCCTAAAAAGAAATAGAATTTCTAGCTTGACCACGTGACAAAATAGCGTGTTCAGTTTTGGTTTGGTTCATCTCGTTGTAAGTTTTAAAACAGTTTATTATACTACAAAAATAAATAACTATAACCTAAATTATGACCTCTAAAAGATACCATGTTTATTTTACGTAACCATCTTACACCAGTAACTCCTTGCATACATTTAAGAAATTCTATCAAAATTAAAAGAAAAAATTATAAAATAAGTTGATTTTTAAACCTTCTTTTGATAAAAATAATTATGAAATAATAAGATATCTTTTACATTTCAACGATAATTATTCATCGAATTAGCATAAGAAGAATCCAATAAATCATACGTTACATAGGTATAGCAAAGTTTAGAATTTATTATTTATGTTCTCATTCAGGTTATTACTGTTATTATTATTGTTATTCTTTCGTGTTCTCTCTAATAGCATGTGCTTATTACAACCATCAACTTGATAAATTAAAGTATAAAACAAGTAACCTACAATCATGCTTCTTCAAAGTTATGAATGATATAACTATTTGAAATGAGTCAATTCCTAAAATAAGTGAATTTCACGTGAGACGGCTGCGGGGTGGGGTCGTTCTTTCCTGCGGGTCAAGCTTCTACAACTTGGTGTTTGTTGGACTACTACATATCACTCAAAATTTGACCATTACAAGCATCCCCACTTTGCGTTGACAATTTTAATCCATATATTTTATATAACATTTAAATTTCGAGACGAAAGTTCTTTCGAAGCCCACAACTTGAGATAGACAACCGTAAAATCGAGATCCAAGGTATCCTAAACAAGCCCCACGGGTTACTTTGGGTTGCGATTTAAAATACGTTAACGTTTATTTGGAAATGAATACGGTGATTTTTCATTCTGTTGTTAAGGTTTGGATAAGGATAACAAACTTTACTTGTTAAGCATCTGTGTCTGTGAATCTACTATTGTTAAAATGATATAGCTGGTAATAAATTATATCAATAGATGGGACACATAACCTAAATTGACTTTATTTTACATCGTTAATGTGATAATGAGCACACTTCATGCGCCATAAACTATGTATTTTTACTCTGTAGGGTAGCATCACTCTTAAAGCACGAAGATAAAAGTTACTATAAGTTTCTTTGAAGCTACTCTTATTCTTGAATGTTGCATTTTAACATTTTGTTTATTCATTTGGGATACACGTGTGAAGTTGATTTTTAATGGCCAAGCACCAAGTTACATGTCAGCAATTTAAATGGGGTTTCAGAGGTATAGAAGCACGGCCCGGTGAAAGGTTATACACATTTGATCACATACTTCAAGCCTATAAAAAAGTGGCGAGATTCTTTGAAACTCAGAATTCAAGGAGCTAAGACTCGTACTAAGATAGCGTTTCCTGTCGAGAATGGATTGATAATTTTAATAAGTGAGAATCTTGAGATTAACAGTGTGTAGTAGGAGTGAGGGTAAATTATTTACTTACATTAAAATGAGAGTATGGAACAAGAATTAGAATTCTATTTATATGTTTATTTTGTCTTGAATTTAAAGTAAATTATTTTAAATTTTAATTTTAACCTTATTTAAATAATTATAATTTTTTATTACAAAATGAATAAAAAAATATATTTATAAATTAAACTACTTATTTTGTTATTAATTTTAATTATATAAATTAATGATAATTATTAACATTCTTAATTATGTAAATCACAATTTTTTATTAATTTTAATTATTTAAATTAAAAATTATTGATAAGAATCACACATGATACATTATTATTAATAATTTAGTAAAAATTAATATTCTGTTAGAATAAAATATTTATTATTATTAATTGCTAACATTAAATAAATATAATACTATTAAAAATAAATAAATATAGAGTAATATTATTAATTCTCTATGAATATAAGAATATTATATTTTAAAAAGCCTAATATTATTTTTTTAATAAATGTAATATTATTAAATAATATTAAAATGATATTATTTAAATAAATATGATATTATTATTTTTCATTAAATGTAACATTATTTTAATTTAATAAATATAATTATATTATATTTAATAAAGGAAGAGTGAAAAAGTAAGAGGTGAGTAGGGTTGGCAATTTTTCGGGTTGAGCTCGGGCTTGGGCTCGACCTACACAAACAAAGGGCCTGAGCAAGAAAAAGACCCAACAATTTCATATTCAGGTTGGGCCTTCGTCAAGGCGGGTAAAGCTCGAGCCCGACCAATTTTTTTTAATTTTTTAAGTATTCAAACAATTAAATTTAGCTCCCTAAATTTAAAAGATAAGCATGTGGATGGCGGATGGCACAAAAAAATTAAAGGCAAAGGTAAATTTTGAGTGGTGTTGGACTGTTGGTGTACCATGATGGTTGTTGGCGCGGCAACAAGCGGTGCCAGTGATAGAAGTTGCAGCAAGCTAGCAGCGGCTGTTGTGGGCTTGTAGCTTGGTGAGCATCGTGGTGGCATGGTTGGCGTGAGTTGCGATTGCGCTCAAATTGGTCGCGGGTTGGTGGTTGGTGGATGGTGTGAGCGTGGTGGTCGGTGGTCGATTGGTTGGCGTGCGCAGCTGGCTTCTCTTGCATTAGGGTTTAGAATGGGAAATCAGAACCGTGTGTTTGTGAGTGTGTTCATGTGTGTGCACTGTGTAAGTGGTGTGCGTGTGTTCTTTTTTTTCTTAACAAATCGGGTCAGGTCGGGCTATATAAAGCCCGAGTCTTGACCCAAATTTAATTGGGTTTTTATTTTTAAGCCCGAGCCAGAATTTTGACCCTTAAATTCAGGCCTAAGCCCCAAAATTTCGGGCCGGGTCAATTGGGCCAAAATTCGGGTTTAGTTTTTTTGACAACCCTAGAGGTGAGAGTAGAAACTACTTTTACTTCTCTCGTGAGAGTGGAAATCTCACTCCACACTTAAAAAATGAACGGAACCCAACATTAAATAAACACTAGAATGAGAGCAATGCGCACTCTACACTCTCACTGCATTAAATAAACACAACATAAATGTGGCAAAGTACAGGCATTTTCTACAGCAAATAACATGTTTACGTCGTTTGTGATTGGAAGCATTTGTTTCATTTCCAATTTACAATTAACAAGAATTTTAATCATGTGTCAATAATATTTGTCAAGATATAATTATTTCCCTTAGTTAATCTATAAATGTGTGAGTTTGTGCGTGTCAATATTTGTGTCTCGAGTGTCTGTTTCTTTTTTCGTTTCTATAATATTTTGTAAACTTTCAGTTATATTATCTAAAATATTTTCTACGAGCCTTGCTTCTTTTCAATACTCCAAAAATTTTATATGAAAACTATCTATTATTTGACAAACGTGGCTTTAATTTGTTTGTACTATATTTACTTTATCATTAACAATTAAACGTACCTTGTTACTAATTGTAAATTGTTTTTGAGTTTTTGAGAAAATAACATAATTTGAGTTTTTGAGAGCCAAATATATAAAAAAAATAAAATTATATGTCTATTAGGAGATGAACCAAGTCTCCGAAATCACTAAAAAGCACTTTTACCACTAAACTATAAATATTTTGTCATAAAAAATATATGCCCAATTTTTTTTAATTAAATGTTGGAAGGGGCTTGGATTACATTTAAAAAAAAAAAAAACAGTGGCCTAGAAGGTGCTGAAGCCCATTCTAGGCCTTAATTAGGTTTGCCCATGGTATTGTGCAGCATCTGAAAAGTCTTATAAAAAAAAGAAAAAAATTGTTACTGATAATAAAAAAAGTTTTGACAATTATAGACAAACATTTAGAAAATTACGAGCTGGTTTGGTAATAATATAACTTCTAAAATAATTGATATTAGTTGTACTGTAAAAATAATCAATTATGAAAAGAATTAGTTAAACGTTTAATAAAATTTGTTTTAAAAAATGTTGTTAGTTTTAAAAGTAAATCTATGTATTTGGTAATTTTTATTATTAAATTGTTGTAAGAATGTAAGTGAGTGAAATAGACATACTATTGAATGAAATTATCTACATATTTATAAGCATGTATATATAATTTTTTTATTGCATACATATAATAATTGATAACTAAAATAATTATTTGTATTTTGTTAATTTTATATATATATATATATATTTATTTATTTATTTATTTATTTATTTTCTTATCTCTACCTCTTCAAATGTAATGATTTTATTTCTTAATTGAATAAGGAATAAGGACAAATATGGAATTGTATCAAGTATAAAACTAATTCTCAAAACTAAAATTTGGAAGCTACTTCTTACTTTTTAAAGTCTTTAAAAAGACGAGTTGATTTTGTCAAAAATGATTTTGAAAAAAATTTACGGAAACACTAAAATCAACTTTTAACTTTGTGAAAGTACTTTTAAGCCTTTCAAAAACAATATCAACCTAAATCTATTTAGTATCACGTCATTCGTAAAACAAAATAAATCATATTCATTCATATGCATTCAGGTTGAAAAACTAACAGCCAAGCAAATAATTATTTTAAAAATAAAATTGTACTAATTCTCACTAGATGATTGAAGTACATTGTAGAACTGGACAAAATATCCGATCTGATCCAAAAAACATTGAGTTTAGATTGAATTAAGTGAAACCCGATCATATCTGAAATTTTGATTAGGCTGGCCTCTTCTCAAAAAAAGAAAAAAAAAAGACAAAACCTATTTCTATTCAATTGACTCTTAAAATACAAAGTCACAAACTCATAATTTACAAACATCAACAGTGCCCTTAGCACCATACACACACACACACAAAACAACACAACACAGCTGCAGCAGCAGTTGTTGCAGTTTATAGTTCACACACACAACATAGTGGCGATAGTATTTGACACATGCAGCAACAACTAGCGGTGACACTTCACAAATGCAGCGGCAAACCGACAGCTGCACTCACCACCTCACGACACAGACTGTTGGGGTGGTTAAAGTACCATTGCCCAGCATACATACGAGCAGAATGTGGTCTCTTCATTCTAAAAGGAACCCCTAGTAGGGTCATGTCTTGAGTAGATAATAATTTGCTCGAGAACGAACAAGGAACCCTTGAGGAGAGCCGAGATCAGATTGAGACAAATACTAAGTTAATGGTCAAACAACAGTTAACTAGAAATATCAGGCACGATGTCCGCACCCAGACAATTACCATGTCAACCTACCAACTGTCTTGTAATTGGCACATACCCAATCTACGCATTCAACCAACCCATTAAGGCCTGTGGATCAAAGATGATGCTGCACATTTGACTGCTTATAAAATCCCTACAAATTCAAAGGTAAGGGGGACTTTTTTGGGAACTATGGGGGAAACTCTTTCATTTTAATTTTAGAACTCTTTTCCTTTAAATTTCACTTTACGATAGGAATTAAGAACCTAAGAACCTTGACTTCAAACAACTATCATTAAGCCATGGAGATTTGCAGCAAAAGTTTTTCCTAAAACCCATAAATTGACTTGAGCATCAGAGGGTTTTCATCGAAAAAACATCTTATATCCCCTGACAGTTCCTTATGGTTGTAGGTGTTAACAGTGTGAATCATATGTGGCTGTCAATATTTATTTTATTGGAATGACAATGTGCAGTACCGTGCCCCATTAAAACAAATTCAAGTGTTGACAAGGCAACTTGGTCACTACAACGAGCTCGACTAGATTTTTGCATCAACATAGATCGCAGTTATTGTCAATCAAATCTGTTGCTTCACAATTGGATTTGCTGCTTCAAGACCAGATCTGCTACTCCAAGTTCCTTCAAGCTCCAAGGCTCCAAGTCTCCAAATTGAAGTTTTGATGGTATTGTTAATAATGAAATTAGAAAAATTCATGTATTGAATATTTAGAGCATGATTGGTTCCTTGTAAGCTTGAATCAAAAAATATGAATTGATTTTTTTTAATTTGGTATTAAAATCCTATATATATAAAGTATGCAGAAGCTTCAACCCAAATCCAATCCATCCAAACTTAATCCCATTTTTTAGTTTGACCCAAATGTATTCATATTGGATTGGATCGGATTATATGTTCGGATTAAGTTTGGATGAGTGTCTTCCCAATCCAAACATCCCGAAATCCGATCAGGTTGATCCGAACCCGATTTTACCCACCCCTAGCACATTGGACCTATTTGTGGTGTCTATTCCGTCACTTATGTCTCTTGACATAAGAATCAATCAACTCATTTTTAAGCCGAGATTGTTTTACGGAACCATGAATTGTGATATGTGAGTTTGGTTGGAAGATTATCCAACGGAGACATTATGAATTCTTTATAATCTAGCTTTCATTTGAATAAAAGATTCATCCAGCTTTTAAATAAAGAAAAATCTTGTAATATTATCATGAAAGATTTTCTAAAAAGAAGTTGAAGGATTGCATTGACTGATAATTCAGAATTTGAGATAATTGCAGCTTGCATAGAGAGAGAGAAAAAAAGGTCTGATTATTCCTTTAGGTAGTTCAACAAAACATAAGAATCACGTTTAAATGATCATGTAATAATTTAATAATCTTATGTTGTGTATGTAATTAAATTAATGATCTAATCTGGTCGTGTGAGTATCGCCTCGTCCGGCATCAAATCTGTTAATCAAGTTGCTAATAAAAAAATAAAGAATAAAACGTGTGATAATCATCAGCATATCAATTAGTAACTATCAATGCAATTGAGGAACAAGCTCAGAAGCTTCCATTTGCACGTTCTCTTTCCCACTGGGAGATTTGAAAGAGAGTTGTAAAATTCTATATAATTAGAAATTGCTTTCTTCATAAGTAACTATAGCTATAGGTTGATTTTTTTTTTCCCTTTTTAATTAACACTACATTTTCAGTTCATGAGTCTCCTGAAATCTGCTACTGATCAATTAAAAGCCAAATTTTCTATGTACAAAGTGAACTTTTCTACTCCACTTATATTTTTTTGGAGGATATCTCATATATATGTGTGTGTATAGTCTGAGCCATAGGTATTATCTCATACATAATAACAGCAATCTGTATTATTCCATACGAACTCTACTAGTGTTGATTGTAGTAGATTATTTTATAAGCTGATAAAAGAATTTTGTTTAAAAAAAAAAGATTAGTAGTTAAGAGAAATTAAGTTTTTAAATAATAAAAATATTATTAAAAAGTTTGAGTGTAATACTACGGTTTCAGACTTTTTTTATACTAACCTTAAATATAAAAAATTTATAAAAATAGACAAATCCGAAATATTATTTTATAATAAAATTCTCACAGGTTAAAATAAGTAAAACAAAACAAACAACGTACAAATCCGATATCTATAAAAAGGGAGTATAAAAATCTTAAAAGTAATAAAAATAAAAGAAATAACTTTAAAATGTAAAATGATCAAGAAACAAAGGGAATTTCCAACTCAACCATGGGGTAGAACAGCATATGCAGTTTTGGTTTGGTTTAAATGTTATATACCTAAACTAAACACCTGTAGCCTAAGTTATGACCTTCAAAAGATATCTTACTTATCTTATGCAACCATCATACATCAGTAACTCTTTACATACATTTAAAAAATGGTAACAAAATTAAGAGAGAAAAATATAAAATAAGTAGATTCTTTCAAATTTACTAAACCTTCATTTCGATTAAAAAAAATAATAATTATGCAATAATAAGATACTTTCGATATTTCAACGATAATCACTTATCGAATTAGCAAAAGAAGAATGAAATAAATCATATATAATATAGGTACAAAAATGTTTTAGAATTTATTATGTATGTTCTTTCTAATAACATATGCATATTACAATCATCAACTTAATAAATTAAAGTATAAAACAAGTAAATTACTATCATGCAACTTCAAAGTTATGAATGATACAACTATTCGAAAAATGTCAATTACTATAAAAAGTGAATTTCAAGTGAGACGGCTACGGCGTGGGCCGTTCTCGCCTGCGGTCAAGCTTCTACAACTTGGTGTTTGTTGAACTTTTTATCACTCAAAATTTCACCATTACAAGCATCCCCACTTAGCTTTGACAATTTTAATCCATATATTTTATATAAGATTTTAATCCATCAGTTTTAATCCACATATTTTATATAAGATTTAAATATCGAAAAGAAAGTTCTTTCAATGCCCACAACTTGAGATTAACAACTTCAAAATCAAGATTTAAGGCATCCCAAACACGCCACCCAAGTTGCTTTGGATTAGGATTTAAAACACATTAACGTTTATTTGGAATAGAACACGATGATTTTTTGTTCTGTTATTAAGGTTTGGATAAAGATAAAAAACCTTACCTATTAAGCATCTACTATACCATGAATCTACTACTATGAAATGACTTAGTAATAGTAAATTATACTTATAGAAAGGACACATGAGTAATTGATTTTATTTTTCATTATTAATGTAACAATGAGGACACGACATATGTCATAAACTATGTATTTTAGGGTGCGTTTAGGATTAAGGTTAGGTAGTTATAATTTAAAAGTTACAGTAGTAAAGTATTTGGTAAATACTAATTGTTGTAGCTTTGAAGTTATATTAATATAATTTTTTACTTGTATGATAAAAAAATAGATTATCTCTGTAATAATTTTATTAAAATTATGATTTAAAATTTATATTTTCTATATACTATTAACTTTTGTTTCATAATTACAAATATTTTTTATAACAACTATAACTTTTAAGATACAACACTTTAATCCCAAATAGTACCGTTAAAAATAGTACCTTTAACGGTGTAGCTTAGCATCACTCATAAAGCACGAAGAGAAAAGCTACGACATTTAACATTTTATTTATGCAATTTGGGATAAACATGTGAAGCCGATGTTTAATGGCCAAGCACCAAGTTATATGCCAACAGTCTAAATGGGTTCATCAGAGTTATGGAAGCACGGCCCAGTAAAAGTTCATACACTTTGATCACATATTTAAGCCTATAAAGAGTCGCCAGAGTCTTTGAAACCAAGAGTTCAAGGAGCAAGTCTGACACTGAATGTAGCAAAGTGCTGACCGTTCTCTACACCAAATAATATGTTTACGTCGGTTGTGGTTCCAAGCATTTGTTTAATCTCCAATTTACACTAATAAGAATTTTAATCTTGTGTCATTAATATTAGTCAACATCTGATTATTTCCCTCAATTCACCGATAAATGTGTGAGTTTGTGCATGTCGATCTCTTGTGTCTGGAGTGTCTATTTCTTTTTTCGTTTCCATAATACTTTTGTAAGATTTTAGTGGTATTTTCTAAAATGTTTTCTAGAAGCTTCTTTTCAACACTGCAAAAATTTTATCTATTATTTGACAAACACGGTTTTAGTTTATTTATACTACATTTAGTGTATCATTAACAATTAAACGTATCTTGTTGGACTTATATATAAAAAGTTAACTGTCACCTTTATAACATTTACATAACTAATTCTTCTACTATTTAAATCTTAAATTGAGTCCAACTATTATGGCTAATAAATTTTAGTATTAATAAAATTAACATTCTACCATTAACGTATTAGTGGGACATCACTCGATAGCCTTGGAATCTTAACGTATCTCTTCATCATATCCGTTTTATCACATAGGCTAACAAAATAAGGCCACGTGGCAAATTAAAAATACCTGCAATAGTCAGCAACATGTGGTATGTTAATTCGGTTTTCACACACATGTTCAGAATACGTGAAGCCCCCTCAAGATATGTTTTTTTGGTCAAAATCAGTGTTTGTTAGAATATCTATCACTTTATTAATTTTACTTTTTAAATAACTATTTCTTTATCGATTTGGTAAATAGAAGAGAAAAAAAATATTATTTTTCAAATTAGTCTTTAAATAAAAATAGATTAATATTATTTTACTTATAAAAAAAGTTAATATTATTTTAATTAAATAACCATTTTTTAAAAAGAAAAATAAATAATAGTTATAACATTATTTTCTCATAGAAAATGAGAAAATATAAATTGAAGATGGAGTAAGCACTATACAAAATTAAAAAGAAAGAAACATTTATTATTTGAACAATGTTAATTAGAGTATTTTTTTTGAATTTTAAATACTAATATAGCTTTCAAATAAATAGCAAAATTTTATTTAAAAAATCTTCTGATGATGTTCTTACCTGCGGTTTTCCATATCATAGCCAGAACCCACTTCTCAACGTCGCCCACTTCGTACGTCTGATGCGTCAATTCCATGAGTTGAAGATGATGAATAGACGATGGATTTCCCCAAGTTGAATTTGAATCACACCGTACAAGTCACTGCTATATTTATTATTAATTGCTAGCTCACCTGCTATCATAACCATGGATTGAAATAATTGAATGCATTAATAATGATGAAATTTTCTCACTTAATTACTTGCCCCGGTTGTGACCGTGGTGAATTTAATTGGCTGCTGCATGCAGCACAATTGTTAAAGTTAGCTATTTCCAAGTTTGCATTTATTCGGTGTTCTGATTGAACACGACGAATTTATCTTTATACATGCAGTTGGACACACACACATAATTGATAGTCACTCTAATGTAACTTAAAGTCAGATAAAATTCGTCCATTAGCCCATCTAAATTATTTTCTTGTTACTTATTTTTAGCTAAAAAACTTAATTATAACTTATAATAAGATAAAAATTCGTTTGGTCTCTATATTTTAAGATTATTCTCATTTAGTCTTTATATTTTTAAAAATACCATAAAATATCTTTTTTTGTTAAACCATTGACACCCATTTCTTTACTTTTATTCTTTTCGATTTATTTTTATAATATTACCTTATTGCAATAATTTTTTTAGGACATTAATAAAAAGAAAAAAATTAAATTACCAATTTAGCTTTGAAAATAAAATAAAAAGAAAAGAATATATATTAATTTTTGTGGAAGTTCACATTTGTCCAAAAATTAATATTGTAAAAATATTAAGTTACCACTTTTTTTGGACATTAATAAAAAAAATTAATATATAAACTTTTTAGCAGAGTGTTCTACAAAAATCAATATATATATTCCTTTTGTCTCTATTTTTTTAAAATTAAATTAATAATTTAATATTTTTCTTTTTATTAATGTCCAAATTAAACATTATTGTAAAAGTTATAATATTGCAAAAGCAAACCAAAAGGAGCAAGAAGTAATGTCAGAAGTGTCAATAATTTAAGAACAAGGATGTTTTGAGGTATTTAAAAAAAAAATACAAAGACTAAACAGAAAACAATCTCAAAATATAGATACTAAACAAATTTTTATCTATTATAATAAATATAGCCTAGGAAAATTCTATACATATATGTTGGAATTTTCTTTAATATTATCCTAGTTTAGTAATAACTGGGCATTTATTTTGTAGTATTATGATATTTTCTTAAAAGAAAACATAAAGAATCAAAATTACATAAATCCTTCTTCTTCTTCTTTTTTTTCAAAAGTTTAAATGGAAATAGAAATTTCTCCCAATAAACAACAACAGTTAGTCTGTTCTTGTTTATTGTAAAGAGTGGTAACTAAATAGAACTTGAGACCAGAGGCAATGCCAGCTATATGAGCTAGCTCTGTTCATTTTGTGTTAAATGATTCTCACTCCATTATTTTGGAAAATACATAAAAATCATGTATTTGATCATTTGCTGGTAAGACTAAAAATCATTTAAGAATGGTTTGAAATTGAGGTTATATAATTAAAATTTAAAAGATAGAGCATTATAATATTTGATAAATGTTAATTTTATGATTTAAAAGTTAAATTAATTTAATTTTATATTTATATAATAAAAAATTTATTATACCTTTATTAATTTTATTTTAACACACTTGTTGAGCTGTTGGGTTGTTTACACGTAGCCACCTGAAGATTTGTTTGTTGTCAAACTCAGTATTTGTTACCTGCGGTTTTCCGTAACATAACAAGACCCCACTTCTCAGAGAACGCCCAGTTGTATAAATCAACTCCATGGGTCGATAATGATTGATTCTCCTAAGTTGAATCGCACCGTACAAGTCACAGCTGTATATATTATTAATTACTAGCTCAGCTGCTATCATAACCATTTGATTCCGAATGCATTAATAATGACGAAATTTGCGCACTTAATTACTTGCCCCGGTTGTGACCGCGGTGAATTTAATTGGCTGCTGCACCAGTACGATCGTTAAAGTTGGCTATTTCCAAGTTTGCATTGAATCGGTACTGGTAGGAATGGTAATGGGTACTATTTTCAGTAATTTTTTTATTATCAAATTTACGTCTGCGTAAAATTTAAATTAACAAAATTACCTGCAGCTTATTGTAGATTTTAATTTTTTTTAGAAAATTCTCCATTGCAGATTTTGACAATTACTAAATCCATAATAGTATCCGATGTATTTTTTTTATGAATTTTTATATTTTACAAATGTTCAATTTATAAATTTGTAATAACAACCTAAAATTCTACATAACATGCACAATTCTAAATTTAACTAATGTAAATAAAAAATTAAAATTTCAACTTTAATTTAACATAAATTCTCAAATTTAAGTATAAAGTACACAAATCTATTAAAATAAAAAAAAGCCACAAACTAGCATTTAAAAATAACCATTATCATTTCATATTATCATTCAACACAAGCTCCAAGATGATATCTTCATTTCATTCACTATATTATCACCCATCCAACACGATTCCTACAGTAATGATTAAGATTAATATTTTCTAAAGAATGATACTTTTTAAATACTAATTTGAAGAATAAAATTATAATAATGAAATAATCAATGCATTAAATTAAAAAAAATTCGATCAAAATTATAACAAGTATATAACTTTACTTTTAAATTTAAATATTTTTCAATTAAAATTAAATTAAAAAATATTTTTTTAAAAAAGATGCAGGTTTGGCAGATACCCATGCAGGTATCCACTAGATATTTGGCTAATATCAAACCCATTCGCAAATTAGTGCGGGTTTCAATTTATAATACCAAATCTGCCTGCAACCTACAAAATTATTGGACAGGTTTGCGGGTACCATTGTCATCTCTAGATATTGCGAGTGAGTGAGATGAATTTTATATCTTTATGCATGCAATTGGACACACACACACGCAAACAGAAGGTAAAAATAAGTAATAAAACAGTGGGTTAAGTGGGCAATGAATCAATTTTATCTGGTTTTAAGTTACATTAAACTCACTGGTTTGTTATTCATTTTTACACTAAAAAACTTAATTGGAAGTTATGATAAATATAACTCGTGAAAATTCTATATATACATTGGAATTTTCTTTAATATTATCCTAGTTTATTGACAAACTGACATTTATTTTGTATTACTATGTTATTTTCTTAAAAGTAAATACAAGGAATCAAAATTACATAAATCCTTCTTTTTCTTTTTAAAAGTTTGAATGAAAATAAGAAATTTCACCCAATAAACACCAGTTGTTAATCCGTTTTTGCATCATTGCTCAGAGTGGTAACCGAATAGAGCTTGAGACCAGGCTATGCGAGCAAACTCTGTTCATTCCGTGTTAAATGATTTTTGCTACACTCTTTTGGAAAATCATGTATTTGATCATTTTCTGATGAAACATCAACAGTACACGTAAGCACACCATTCTGCACCACAGATTTTAGCACTTTGACAAAGACTATTCCCATTTGCTACAGAGCAAAGCAATATAAGATAAAAGAGGAATTTAAAATTTCTTCACGTGAAGCTTTATAGATAGAGACAATAACAACGGTAGCCTTGTTCAGGGAAACCAAAATTTTTGCTGTCTATTTGGATGACTGATGGTCCCTTGTAAATGAAGAGCGCTTGACAGAGCGGTAAACACCGAATCCAAATGCACAGAATGATAAATTCTTCTTTTTCTTTTTAAAAATTTGAATGGAAATAAGAAATTTCACCCAAAAAACACCGTCAGTCCGTTCTTGTATTATTGCAAAGAGAGGTTACGGAATAGAGCTTGAGACCAGAGGCAATGCTCTAGGCCTCTAGCTATGTGAGCTGGCTTTGTTCATTCTGTGTTGAATGATTGTTACTGCATTCTTTTGGAAAATGCATAAAAATCATCGTGTATTTGATCATTTGCTAGTCAAATTAAAAAGAACTTAAGCACTGTTGAATTGAGTTCGGACAGTTTTAATTTAAAAAATATAATAACAAAGTATTTGATAAACAATAATCGTTATAAATTAAAAGGTAAGATAATTTAATTTTATATTTAAAAAAAAAAAAAGAGAAACTTTCTACCAATCAACCAAAATTAAGACAAAGCATCGGCTGAGAACGTTTCCATATTTAATTTTATATCTATACTGTAAAAAACCCACTGCTGCACTGCACCTTCACCAACCGAATTTTCACACACATGCACCGACTTCATATAACCATCTGAAGATACGTTTCTTGTCAAAATCAGTATTTGTTACCTGCGGTTTTCTGTAACACAGCAAGGCCCCCCTTCTCAGACAACGCCCGCTCGTACGTCTGGTGTGTCAATCCCATGAGCTGACGATGACGAGTGAATGAGGGATTTTCCTAAGTTGAATCGCACCGTACAAGTATTATTAACTACAAGCTCAGCTGCTATCATGACAATTGATTGAAAGAATTCAATGCATTAATAGTGATGAAATGTAATTTGCGCACTTGATTACTTGCCTGAGTTGTGACCCCCGTGAATTCAATTGGCCGCTGCATCAGTACAATTGTTAAAGTTGACTATTACCAAGTGCGCATTTATTAGATATTGTGATTGAACGAGATGAACTTTATATCTTTACACATAAAATTGCAAGCTCGCACAAGCACATATACGCACATATAAAGATAAAATAAGTAATAAAACAGTGGGTCAAGTAGGCCAATGAATCAATTTTATCTAACTTTAAGTTACATTAAACCCACTGTTTTGCTATCCATATTGATACTGAAAAACTTAATTGTGAGTTATAATAAATATACCTTAGGAAAATTCTATGTATATACGATTGGAATTCTCTTTAATATTATCCTAGTTTATTGACAACCTAGCATTTAATTTGTATTGTTATCTTATTTCCTTAAAAGAAAACACAAAGAACCAAAATTACATAAATCCTTCTTTTCTTTTAAAAAATTTGGATAAAAATAAGAAATTTCACTCAATAAACACCAATTGTTAATCGTTTTGGTATTATTGCTAGGAGTGGTAACCGAATAGAGCTTGAGGCCAGGGGCAATGCCAGCTATGTGAGCAAACTCTGTTCATTCTGTATTAAATTTTTTTTACTGCACTCTTTTTGGAAAATCATGTACTTGATCATTTGCTAATGAAACTAAGAACCATTTTCTTTGAATTGCAGCATAAAAGCATATAACCATTTCTGCTGAAACATCAGTAGTACACGTAAGCCCACCATTTTGCACCACATATTTCAGCACTTCGCCAAAGACTACTCCCATTTGCTACAGAGCATGGCAATATAAGATAAAAGAGGAATTTAAAATTTCTTCACTTGAAGCTGTATAGATAGATACAATAACAAAAAGTAAAAGAGGAATTTAAAATTTCTTCACTTGAAGCTGTATAGATAGATACAATAACAAAAAGTAGCATAGTTCAGGGAAACCTAAATTTTTGCTGTCTATTTGAATAACTGATAATCCCTTGTAATGAAGAGCGCTTGACAAAGCAGTAAACAGTGAATCCAACAGCACGGAATGATAATCGACACACAAACATATTCAAGTACGCAATTGAACAAAAACTAGTACCAATAATACTACTATGATTGAAAAAATCCTAACCACTACGTTACACTCTCATAGACATACTTGACATAATATAACAATATGATATTGATCAAAACCTTTCTGCCAATCTGGCAGTCACTGCTCTAAGTTTTGAATACACCTTTCCAGCAGGAGATCCTAAGATGAGATTGCAAAGGGAATCCCTTGCAATCTTAATATTGGCAAAAGATCCCAGTATGTGAATTTTCGTATCAGCAATGACAATCCTTGTTTTTGTTGCATTTTCGATTGCAAACTTTGTTTTGCCACCTTTACCGGAAAGTCTTCCAATGGCACGGGACAAATGCTCACCTCTAAGTGTCTTGACATCCTTGATCTCAAAAGATTCCACATACAGCTCATCCAAACGCAAAAGCACAATGGCATCAATAACATCAAAACCAAGCATGAATGCATGAACAAAATCTGCACACTTCTGTAGATTACTTATGTCTGGTGTGTCTGCTCTAGTCTTCAATTCAACCCTACGAGCCTTGAGGTTCATACGGATGTCAACCTTCATCTGCTCAAAAATTGGTGTGTAGATATCCATCCATACTTTCTTCAGAGGCGAATATCGATGGGGTGGAACGTTAACCTTCCGAAACTGAACTCGACCATCGGACATTTCATGAGCCTTCAATGGCTCAAACAGGGGCTTTGGTGGCAGAGGCCCAGTTTCATTTTGTGTTTGAGATGAAACTGGCTCAATGTCCATGGAAGACTGCATAGTGAAGAACTGCAAGATCTGAACAAATAAAAGGTGCATAAAAATGTCAGAGCATTACTACCAGCAAACCTTCAATATAAGGTAGTACAAATTCTAAATAAAAAGGAACAGAGACTGGAAAAATAAAAAAAAGATTGAATTATTTTTTACCTTTTTTTCATCTTTAGAACATTGAACCTTGTAAGAAAATGAACAACAACAATCAAACAAACAGCTCAAACAAAGTTGTCGACGCCAGCCTTTATAGGTCTGAATGTTAATCAAATTCTATTCAAACTCAAGGCCTTATTTGGTATTGCAGCTTGTACAGCACTCAAATATTTAGTAAACACATTGAAAAATAAATTGATTTCATCACCCTTATATAATAAAAAAACCTAAAACATCTTTATTTTTTTTATTAAAATTATTATATAAAACATATTTAATCAAATTATTAACTTTTATTTTATAATTATAATTTTTTTTCCTATAACAACCACGGTACTTCAATACCAATAGGGGCCGAAACAATCGATAAGACCTCATCGAAGAGTTTAAATTAAAAAAAAAAAAAACCCATAAGATAATTTGGTATCACGTGAGCTTTGCAATTGTTCAATACATCTCTGTTTAGTTCAATCAGCCATCCAAACAGTTTCAACAGCCAAACAGCTTTATCAAGAAATCATACATAAATATCTTCAAAAAAAAAAAACACAAAGATTTTAATTCAATCACGATTCAATCTACCAAAAGCAGACAATAAATATACATCGTGCATTCTTCTATTAAAAAAAAAAAAAAGAACCGAATACTGTTGAAAGTTACCTGGTAAGAGCTTTTATATATCTCCTTCTTGTCTATGGCCGCAATGACAGTGTGAGGTTCAAAGAATTAAAGAGAGAGGATTTTGGGGTAGCGTTTCTAACCGTGCAGCAAAAATAATAAGAGCTGTTGGATGAAATGCTGCAGAATCGACGGTTGAGATTGCATTTAAATTAAAAGCGCGAGGAAGGAAAAGTCGGAAACCCGTAATTTGGGTTCGTAAAAAGTGCACCGGTGATGAACGAGTGGGACAATGGAAAAAAATATATATTTTACTTCAATTTTTAATAAAAAAGAAGTGAGAAAAAGATCATCACTCAATTTTTTTAAAAAAAACCTCATTTTCACTCTAATTTTTCAATTAACATCATTTATTTCAAAAAATATCTGTATTGAAAAATAAAGAAATGATTAAAAATAATTTTTTTTTCTTTTCTCTTATATGCTATTTTTCAAGCTTATTATAGATTAACTTCTCCTCTCTCACATTCCCCCCCCCCACCCCCACCCTTCTTTTTTAATTGATTCAAAGTTTGAATCAAATATTAATTCCTAAAATAAATTTTAAATTAAAACAGTGATGCTATATTTACTTAATAATTAACCTATATTTCAATTGATGTGTCACCAATAAAATTTTACTATTTAAATTAGAAATAATAACACTTATTAATTTATTATCATTCCAAATAATAGTGACACATCATTAATCACATTAGTTGGGACATAGATTAAACATCTAACTAAGTATAACATTAGCATCACTCTCCAAAAAAAAACACTACTTATTCATAAAATTTAACAAAACCCGACGATAGAACTCATGATTTGCTGGTGGTAGAGGAATTGAAGATGATGAAAATAGGTGGGTGGGGTGATGGTGTTGCGAGAGAGAGAGGAAAAGAAACTTAAAAAAAAATTATTAGGGTTATTATAAAAATTATTGAACAAATTGAAAAATGAGGGCCCACTAAATATTATTACTTGTTATGAAGAATAATACATCACATACGTGGATGTCTATCAATCATATTAATGTATATAACTCTAGATTTTTTATCAATCATATTTATGGTTGTATCACTATAAAAAGGAGGTATTTATTCCTTTTTTGTACATTGAATATCCTATTATATATGTCATTTGCTTTCTCCCTTTCTTATATAATATTGCCATGGTACGAATTGATAAATAATTTAATACTATTCTATTTCTTAGACTTTTTTTCCCTCCTACCACTTTTCTCACTTAATGTTTTTACAACATTAATTAATAGGTTAAATTTTTGCCTAAAAAAAGGTCGAATTACTTAAAAATTAGGAAAGAAAGAAATATTAATAAAGTAGTATATCAATTTATGAAAAAAAAGCAAATAAATTCACAATTCATAACAAAATTACCACATGTGGCGAGATCTTTAAAAAATTGAGAAAAATTAGATTAGACAAGGATCCAAATCCTATATTCTTATACTTGATCAAGACGAAAAAACAATTGGGTGTCGACAAAAAATTGGCCCTAAATCCCTTATCGGTAATCAACTTTGATGCCACTGTTACCGACCTGCCACTTTCGTTCTTTGAAAATTTTCTAGTTATACTTATACGCTATACTAATTAAACCCCTTCTCGATTAAATTATTAGAACCGCCACCAGTGCATGAGATGCTGAATCGTCATAATCCTTGGTGACGTGCTAAATGCTGAATCCTTTACTAGCTACTACGGCAAGATTAAAGGGAAAAATGTTGGCATCATCAGATTTTTATTTCATTTCATAATGAAAAAGACACGTCACTAGAGTCTAGAAACTTATTAATTAGTCCATGGGCCAATAATAAATTGTGGCTGTACTCTACACACGTAACGCATTTTACAAGATTAAGAAAAGCTGCTCGAGCGATGTGTCTCTTTTTATTATGTGTTGTGTGTATCTGAATCAATATTAATCTGGAACATTTGAACTCTCTTCATTGTGGAAAACTAAAGAAGATCTTGTAAATAAGCGTTAAATAAAGAAATAATTATAATAATAATTAATTAATTAAACAAGGGTATAGTAAAGGAAAAGACATTGTATGAATTATTATTACAAAGTTTACAAGTTACACTGACCAGTAGATGAGTTTTGATTTGATTGTTATAATATTGCATATAGATATAGGCATTGATGTGAACCCATATTCATTTATTTATAGGATTAAAAAGTTAGCTGTGCCATATGAACCCTACCGTCCCTCGTTGCTGGCCATGGACCTTAATTGCTAGATTAAATTATCAGCTTTAATTCAAGATGTTTGAGATAGTACAAGGTTAACAAATAATGCCAGTAGGAATTAATGGACCCAAAAGACTTGGTTCTTGTAAAGGATAACGACGGATCTATTAGGCTCTTGATTATTTGACTGGTTCATAATTTCACGTAACACTTTGGCATCTTAGGATTCTGTAGAAAAATCAAACAGATTCAAAATATGAGTGGTCAGTTTCAGGTTACGTTATATGATTATTAATCATCAGATTTCAAGGTTAATTTGTGTGTGTTTCAGATAAAATTAAACAGAAAAAAGAAAAAGGCTTAACAATCAGTAATGGCACTGCGTTGCATATGTGACTACGGTAGCAGTTAACGATTGTTGATGAAATTTGATTAGTTGAATCGATATGCATAAGGTCCCTTTCAATTATCTGTCAAACTTTTACTAGCTCAACCACCATCAAAACCATTGAGTGCATGCATTAATAATGATGAATTTTTATCAATTACTTGCCGGGCCGCGACCACTGTGAATTCAATTGGCTGCTGCATCAGAAGAATAGTTAAAGTTGGCTGTTCCTAGTTTGCATGCGGACAAATTAATGGACACATATAACCGATTGTCAGCAAATATATAGATATTGAGTAAAATATAGTGGGGGGCGGTGGTCACCGTACGATGAGTAACGGTGGCAAATGGTGTTCCTTAATTAATTCATAATTTAAATATTATTTATAAAGAGTTATAGAAATTTTATTTTGTGTATAGGTGTTCGTCAGTGGTGGATTCAAACACTTAAATTAGGAGAATTTAATTCAAAAAACTTTAATTTAATTTGCAGTATTTTTTTTAAAAAAAATTTGTTCACTTAAACATTTAAAATCTCAAAAACTCAAATTCTATTATTTACCTTAAAAAAATTTTATTTTAAATACTGGAGGAACTCGTTGTGGTCGCATTTGTGAAAGTATCATTTAAAATAAAATTAATACGGCACTTGAAATTTGATCCAAGTGTCCGAAACTTTTAAATAGCACTTTTACCAATAACTATAAATATTTTGTCCTATAAAAGTATGCCCAAATTCTCTTTATCTAACCTTTTCAAAAGGGACTTGGGGCACATTTAAAATAAAATAATAATAATAATAATAATAATGGGCCAAAAGGGCCTTCTTAGATGCTACCATATAGTGTAAATTGCTACTCACTAAATCAATTTCATATATATATTTATTGATAAATTGGCACTTATTTTATATTATTCTATTTTACCTTTATTTTCTTTATTTCTTTATACCAAAAAAATATAAGAAAAAACAAACAAACAAACAAACCTAGAATCAAAAGTACATAATGGAGATGATAAATTTCGCCCACTAAACACCACTCCTTACCTCTTATTATTACTCAAACTCAACAGATTGTGGATGTAAAATGCATTCAGAGTCATTCGAACTGAACCAAGGGAACACGTAAACCCTTCTTCTCTCCACCTATTCTCTCCAAATATAGCAACATCTTAATTCCTGCTTTCTTTAATTCTCTCATCCCAATAATAGATTTTCTCAATTGAACAAACTAGCACCCAAAATCGATTCACACAGCTACAGGAAAAAAATATTAAACTTATAAGATCAGATACTGATGGAGAAGAAACTACAAACTTTCTTTTATTATTATTTAATATCACTGTGTTGCTGCTCGTCTCTTCATCCATGAGGAAATACGGAATTTAACCTAAGCAAAACTCGGGTCTGATGCAGTTGTGGGCATAATATGGGGATTGGGGAACCAGATTCAAAGGGAAACATGACAAATTTTATTTTCTTCAAATTTAGGCTTATAATAATAACAAAAGAGAAAATTAGAATTACATTAGGTTTCTTTGGAAATAACCCAGTAACAGATATATAATTAAGCAGTAATGAACTAATAAATATCTATTACCCTAAATATAAAAAGTTCCTTTTCTTTCCTTTTTTTCTCACGGGGAAATCAAACTGCCCCATGAAGAAGAAGATGGAAAAGTAGAAACACACTGAAAAGGAGAATTAAAATACACCATAAAGTTAGGGAAGAAAACCCACGTGCGTACCCTAGCTAGCTAGCTCAAGCTTTATTAGTTGCTTGCCTTCTTGTTGTTCTCCTCATTGAGAAGATCAAGCAACACAGTGCTTTTGCATTTGGGGCACTTTGGATTGGCATCAGACAACATAACGTACATAAGGCAACGAGGACAGCCGGCGAGTACCATTGAAGTTGTCACATGGATAGCCGCCGCTGCCTCCGTCGTCTCTTCGGGCTCTGATGACACGCATGAGCTTTCCGGTGACACTACTTCCCACGAAGAAGAATTATTAGGTGATGACTCGTTTGGTGGTGAATCAATCGCCTGGTTATTGTTGTTAGCCCTAGCCATAGCCCTGGGAGGTGACAGGTTCAGCTTCAATTCAAGCTTCGGAGTACTGTTATTGCCTCGTCGACTCATTTGGTTCCCTCCTTCACACACCAAATTAAACCTCTAGGACTGGCAGTGCAGTAATAACAATAATATTAATGTCAATTCAACCGCGATCATAAAAATTACATAAAGCTGTTATGTGTACAAATTCATAAACAATGAAAATGTGAAGTGGGAACAAATGAAAAGAGAAACACGAAAAGATAAATGAAATTACCTCAAGTGATGTATGTATGCTTAGATATATTGAACAAAGGGCAGCGATATATAAGGTACGTTTAGTCGATTTTAGGTTCTTTTGAACCTCTTTAGGCAAAACTATATATAGCAAGTTTGGGAAAGTCTGCGTCTGAGGGAGAGACAGAGAGAGATTAATTAATATTGTTATTAAAAATAGATACATTAATTAGTTAAGGGGGAAAATAATTACAAAGTTAGGAGGAAAAATTATTGTAAAAGAGTTGGTTATTAAAACCATTCAATTTTGATTGGCTAGACTCATTTACATATATTAATCACATAGATATTATAAGCTACATATCTAGGTTGCCATGAAATGAATTTCAAGATATACACACACATATATATATAGGGCTTAATTATTGTCATTACTCATTACCCATATTATTATGGTCATTATAATTTTAGCTGGAAGGTGATTAATTGTTCTTAATGGAGAACCTAATATAGAGGCAAAAGTAATAAACTAAATCGTAAATATGCATTGGTGGTCGTGGGTTAATTATATATCTTAATTTGGTGGCTTTTTCACTTTTCACTTTTCACTTTTCACTTTTCACGTACACTTACCATTTTTAGCTCGGAAACCGAAATTCAACTACCTTCATCAATCTTATGGGTATACTTGGCATTGGGATCACGTATACAATAAATCAATCACAACCGTCCATAAATGTACGTCATTCTCAGCAGATGGTGGATATCAAATTAAGAATCGACAGTGATGTCGTGCAAAGATAACTAAAAAATTGATACTAATACGGCAGTAAAATCACATTATTTCCCTTTGAAAAGACAACGAGTAGTTGAATGCACGAGATATATAATATAAGAGTTGGGTTTCATTAATGTTAAGAAAATCAAAATCAAATTAGGCACGAAAATAACAATGAACTTAAGATGAAAGTAGGCTCAATTAATATTTGTAGGTAGTGATCAGACCCGAAATAAATTAAGCTTATATAAGTATGCCAAGTTGCCAATGCAGCAGCTGCTGTTTTACGTATAACTTACACTAAAGGGGCAATTGTTTTTTTTTTTTTTTTGACTTAGGTGTCATTAATTTTTTTATCTGAAATTTAAATAAACCTGAATTAGTCTGAATTTAGAATAGAGTTAATTGTCTGAATCTGAATTATATGTTTATTTTTTTTATTTGAGTCGCTGAAAATAAATATTATGTTGTTGTTTTTTTAACTTAAAAAATATTAAAACTAATATTTTTACTTTTATACCGTTATGAATTATAAATGTTAAACAAATAATAAACATCTCAAAGAATATAAATAAGATAATATATTATCGTAACATAAATTATATTCAATTGAATACAACTCTTTAATATTCTATATTATATATGTTAATAAATTTTATCATAGTCTATGATGTTTTTATATGAAAAGTTTTCATAAAAAATTATGAAGATAAATAGTGTTAGTTTGAAGAAAACAAAATAATAATAATAATAATAATAGTTTACCACTATATATTATCGTAAGTTATATAGAGATGAGTAATAATGTTAATTATTAAATTTTATTTAGATTAGGATAAAAATTAATTAATTGGGTAGGGATATTTTAAATAATATCTTTTATTAATATCATTCAAACTTTTTAGGTTAAGTAAAAAGTTAAAAAAATTAGCTGCTTAATGACTGAAAATTTTCATTAAGTTGAAAAAACAAGCTGACTTAATTGATTAAGATTAAGTTAATTAAGTCGTTAAGTAAAAAAAAAAATCCACTTAATTGACTTAAATTCAATCAATTATGACGTTAAGTCCTTTTTATTTTTTCAACTTAATGAAAATTTTAAGTCATTAAGTAACTATTTTTTTTTAATTTTTTTACTTAATTAAAAAAGTCTAAATGATGTATTAAAAGATATTTTTCAAAATATTCCTATCTAATTAATTTATTTTCAAACTTACCTAAATAAAATTTAATAATTATCATTATTATATATCCCTATAACTTATGATAATATATAGTGGTAGACAACTATTATTTTCATCTTTTTATTTTCTTCAAGTTCGCACTATTTATTTTCATAATTTTTTATGAATATTTTTTTATATAAAAACATCATCAACTTTAATAAAATTGATTAACTTATGCTAATATAGAATATTATTTAATTGAATATGATTTATTTTATAATAATATATTATCTTGTTTATGTTCGTTGAGATGCTTATTATTTGTTTAACAATTATAGTTTATAAGGGTACAAATATAAAAATATTATTTTTCAGATTCTTTAAGTTGAAAACCAAACAACTTTATATTTATTTTTAGTGATTTAGACCAAATATATGTATGTATATATATATATATAAAATTCATATTTAGATATTCAGCTCTATTCAGAATTCAGGCTGATTCAGATTTATTCAGATTTCAAACAAAAAAAATGTCACTTAAGTTAAAAGTAGTTACTTAATACTTAAAAGTAGTAGTATGTAAAATAAGTGGAGGTCATAAGTAATTACTTTTGAATTTGCTCTAATTCACATATAATGTAACTTAACAAGACTCTACTAATACTTTGTTAGAGGGTAAATGTTCGATCAGTCCTTAAGTTAGTGTTCGTTTAACTTCTATTTCTTGAAATATACTTGAGGATACCCCCATTACTAAATAGGTTACACTCTTACCCCTACTTTTTTTTTTATTTACTTTTACAATAATATCCTTGCAACAATAATTTAACATTAATTAATTTTTTAATCTACAAAAAAATTAATTAGCAAATTAGCCAATAATTACTTATTAGCAAATGAAGAAAAAATATCAATATAAAACAATAGGTTTGCTTTATATCCTTGCAACATTCTTGCTAATTCTTATTTATAAGCAAATTAATACCAATCAATTTAAAGCAATGTTTAATATCCTTGCAAAATATTATTAATATTTTTTGATAAAAAATTAATTTACCAAATTAATCATAAAAGTAAAATAATAACAAGTAATTTTTATTCTACTTTTAATGCTAATTTGATAATAATATTTTGCAATTAAATTAATCATAAAAGTAAAATAATAACAACTAATTTTTATTCTACTTTTAATGCTAATTTGATAAACTCATAATTTTTCATTAATATCTCTAAGAATATTGTTGTAAAGGTATTATTATAAAAGTAAATAAAACGTAAGGGTTGGATTATAATATAATTACTTACTAGGGTGTCTTGAGGTATTTTTTTTCGTTAAATGTAGAGACTAAACAAATACTTAACTTATTAGGTAAAGACTAAATAAGCATTTATCTAGGCTTGGCAAAAAAAAAAGGCCTAAGCCCAGGATTAGCAGCTCGGCCCGCATGATGAATTTAAGGCGTAAGACAAAAAATTCAAAGCGTTAATAAAGAAATTGGATATGGGTTTAATGTATAAAGCCCGGGCTTTATATTATATAAAATAAAATAATTTAAATTAAAAAAAAAGAAAAAGAAAACAAAAAAATTAAATAAAAATATCAAAATCTAATACTAGTTTACTTTTTATATTAGTGTTTATGATTTATTATGTTGTATTGTTAGTATTTTTAAGCCCAGGTTTTATATTATATAAAATAAAAAATTTAAATAAAAAAAAATGAAAAAGAAAACAAAAAAATTAAATAAAAATATTAAAATCTAATACTAGTTTACTTTTTATATTAGTGTTTATGATTTATTATATTGTATTGTTAGTATTTTCAAGCTCAGGCTTTATATTATATAAAATAAAAAAATTCAAATTAAAAAAAAGAAAAAGAAAACAAAAAAATTAAATAAAAACATTAAAATTTAATATTAGTTTGCTTTTTATATTAATGTTTATGGTTTATTATGTTTTATTATTTTTATTTTGTATGTTAGATAATCATATATTGCATAATCATTTATAATTTAAGTTTTCTTTTTAAGTTTATATTTTTATACTTTTATTAAAAATTTATTTTAAAAAAATTATAAAAGTCCGAGCCCGGCCCAAGCCTGACCCGCTCATGACTGGACGTGCTTTCAATGAGCTTGGACTTATTTTTGAATATATGGGTCTAGGCCTGGGCTTGTAAAAGCCCGACCCAGGCCCGCAAATTGCAAACCCTACATTGATCCCTATGATAGATAGAGATTTAAGAGCTAGTTATATATGCATATTATGGAGAAGGTCTTTCCACTTGAGCTTTCAATATCTAATAAAATAGGACGCAATCTAAATGTGCTTATAATTATTATAATTATTAGTACTATATATTAGGTATGACGATGACAAGATATCTAAATGATTAATGCAACTTATATGGCTGAGACTCTACATGCATGTGATTTCTGGTGTTAATTAATTAAAATTGAAAAATGTTGTGCCTAATCTCCGGTATCGGTATCAACATTCTCTTCTGATTTTAAGCTTTTACTTGTGCCGTTAATTTAATTTTAATATAAACTTCGTTATAAAGGTATTATATAAACTCGCATGTAATTTGATTAAACAAGTTTATTTTGTAATTTTGGGGAAAAAAAAAACACAAATAAAGCAATGCAAGATCTTATAACTGAGAAGTCAAACATTTTGTCAATCACATAAACGATGGATACGCATGATATGGCATATTTATCCTAAGGAGTTAGGGCACAAGTGTATTTCTATTGTGAAACCAGGAGCATCTATATATGCATTCATGATATGCCTCGTGATATTGATTTTTTCATTTCCGTTGTTCAGGGACATAAATGTTCGGTTCGTCATCCATCAATTATTTAGTTACCTGTCATATTATTTAATATTGATTCGTAACTGCACCGAGAATGCAATAGGAACAAGAAATGGCTACTTGATTCCAATTCTACGTATGGAAATAGTCTTTTTTTTTTTTTTAATTATCCCTTTGAATACAACAAGAAGTATTTTAATTTTGGTTTCTTTAAGTTACAACTATGTAAAATTTACCCACCGACCTACTTGATCCCATTATTTTGTTACTCATTTTTACACTGACAAGTCTGATTATAACTTATAATGAATGTAACTTAAGAAAATCCTCAATTTTTTTTTTGAATTTTCAAATCAATAGGAAAGCCTTATATCTTGAAACTAATTCCTCAATTTGATGACAAAGTACATAGACACTCCAATGGGCACACGGCCCAAACTCCTACGAGAGGTAGTAGTAAGAAATTTTTTACACTAGGTGAAAGCCTGACATAGCAATGTCGAGTGGAGGTAGAAGGCGTATGGATTGTGAACCTGTTTTCTCGAAGAAGTAATGACAGTACCTAAGGAATAAGCATTGGTTAACTTTGTGTCAACAACCATGGTATTAGAGAGGATGCAAGCGTAATTCGAAATAATTAAGCGTAAAGCATCACCGTGGTATTAGAGAGGATGCAAGCGTAATTTGAAATAATTAAGCGTAAAGCATCTGTAGGTGACTTTTTTAAGTTTACCATCAAATTTCAGGGCTCAACCATGAATAATGTTGGAAATTTCAACATTTAAATCCCAATTGATGCAGTATTCATCTTATTTAATAGATGATTGATAGATCATATTTATCATCCAAGCATTATTTATAAATTATTATGAATAAATGGACCACCTTTGTTGAGCCCTGCGCGGTTGCATGCAGGATCGAAACTGTGTGTATAGTGGGGTACTGGGCACCCTGGGCTGGCAAAAGTTCTAGGAAAAATAAAGGATTAAATTGAAATTTTACATATTTGCCCCCCCCCCCCCCCTCCCCAATTTTTTCATAATTTGTTTTATAACATGAGTCATTAACATATATGCAGATTTAGAACACTAGACACAATCGAATCAGACGTGATATTCTTAGTGTGCGTTTGGGACATTGTATGGTATGATAGTGTACATGTTATTTTGTATTATGGCGGTACATTGTGTTAGGGTGTATTACATTAAGTTATAATACAATACTATATTCAGTGTGGTATAGATTATATTATATATAATATTATTTTGTAGTATTAATTTATATGAGTATTAAAATTAGATTAATATAATTTAAACTTAAGTGCTATATTATGAATTTTTGAAATTAGTTATTGAATAATTACTTTTAATAATTTATTAATATACTATCATCAAATAATAAAATGCTATAATATTTATATTATATTATTATAATATTGTTAGCTAATATTATATTATAATATAATGATAATGTTAAAATTAAAATTTGATTATGAATTAATTTTTATTTATTAATGTTAAATATAATTGTTCAATTTAAATTTATTCTTAAATTTAGCATTTTGGTAAATAATAAATGATTAAATAAGTAAAATACTTTTGACATATTTAAAGTAAAATAATTAAAATGATTTTATGTAATAAAATTAAAATAAGGTTAGGTTTATTAATAATTTAAATTAAATTTTATTTAAATATCAATATAAACTAATATTTAATAAATTTAAAATTATTATAAATTATCAAATAATAAAAATAAAATGATTAAAATTCAAAATATAAACAGTATTTTAATCTAATACACTTAGTGGGGAGAAAAAAAAGAGATAATTTTAAGTGACCTTTCTGAATTTCATAAAAACTGTCATGGGAAGCAATATTTAAATTAAAAAAGTTATTCTCTCCAAAATAAAGAAGGCAAGGGCACCTTAAGAGGTAGCTGGTTTCGTGAGCAGCAGCCGTTAATAATTGCTTGCTAGAGGCGAATCTTTAACCGCCAAATATAGAGTGAGTCAAACGGTTAAGGTCTTTAACGTGTGCAGTTGTTATAACTGTGAGAGCACGGGTTCGAGGCCCCACAGGGGCTCAATCTTATAATTATGCATGATTGTAAAGAAAAATTATAAAAAAGCTATCTTCCTTGTGAAATACGAGTGGAGTAGCGCGAGGGTCATTTGTCTGGGCATGTGTTTAATAAAAAATTTCATGTAATATTGTAAATTCCAGTTGTATATATATTATTGTAAATATCAGTGTATTCATTTGTCACAATGACAGTTATTGTAATAAATATGATGTAATTCAATATTATAGTTTCTAACCGGTATTCAAATAATTTACTTTTTCTTTGAATGGGTTGCTATCAATTTGAAATCTATTGGCAACATGAATTCCACCAGAAGCCTATTGAACGCTGCTCAGAAGCATGATAGGAGTCCAAATTTATACACATTTTCATTCAACCTAAAAGCTAGTCAAATATAAATCGAACATCTATACTTACTAGCGTTGAAGCCATCTAACCCCGTATAACACCAACCCATGAAGGTAGAGAGAACCTGAACACCCTTAAAATTTATTCCGTTTTCCATTACTTCACTTTATTTATTTTAGATGTAACTTTTAAGTTCGATACATATGTTGATGTGACATTTATTTTAGAAGTCAAAACCGTCACAAGATCATTGAATCGATTGTCCTACTTTCGCCGATCTTGCAACTACAATTAACTGTATAATGAGGAGGTTTCTATTATTTAGATACACCACTTCAACGTGTGTAAATGCGTTCGACCATCTAGAAGTTTTTCTCAATAACACTTTTTCGGGCAGATGACATTTTTCAATTTCAAAAAGTTAGGAGCTATTTGAACCCATACTTTCCCTTTGAACTTCCAAAATTTTATGAATTTTTTTATTATTGAAACATTCTCAACGAAAATTACTTCTTAAATTTAGTGGGAAGAATAATAAAGAAATTAAAATTATTATCATCGAATTCCTTAAAAAGAGTCCGAAATCTTATATTCACTCTACTTTAAGAAATGACATGACAATCAAAGTATAATACTCTAATCAGAATTCTAACTAAAATGTTAAAACTTAAAAGCTATCTGAATACCGGACTTAAAATCAGTCTAGACATAAGGTTCTTGATTGTGTAAAATTGTTCCACGTAAAAATAGCAAACCACATATACAAATATCATAAAAACGACACAAATGAGAACCCATAATTACTGTCAACAAAGCAAATAAATCTTCTGTAAATCAACTTTTAACACATTCCTTTTCTAAATTTCAGTCATCATTTCAGATATGCAATCTAGGCCAAGCAGAAAATTTACCCTGTAAGCAAATACATTACAGTAACCAAAATGTTATCAGCAAGTGTATCCAATTGATGCACGCTAACAGTTATCATTTTAAATCAATTTCTTCAGCGTATTTTATGAAATTACAGTCGTGCTGGTGTAATTTTATTTTCATCTTTATTTTTACAGCAATAGCTTCATCCTCAAGCTGGCATAAAATTACAGTCGTTTTAGCTCTTAGTCTTTTGTTCTACCCGACCTTGCTCAGATATTCTATTATAAGTTTGATGTATTACTAGATCACCACAAAAACACAAATATCATTTCACTTATAAATGATTTCAAATGGCCATGATGACCCTTTAACGTCATGGATATTCCTATTCTAATATAAAGTATATAGAAGATACATCAAAAGAAACTTCAAAGTGATTGGCAGAATGAAAGTTTTACCACTTACAAGTTACATTAATGATCTGACAGAGGCTAGTTAAGATCCAGCCTAGTCCTCCAGGATCTGCTGCCGTTCAACTTCAATAACATGCTCACTCATATGACTTACAGTGCTATTTCTAGTCTCATTATTTCCTCTGCAATGTGACAACTGTTCCTGAAGACTTTGCACAAGTTCATTAAGTCTCTGAATGTTCTTCTCTTGAGATAAGATAATCTGCAACAAGTGAGAGAATTTTATGATTAAAACAGATTATACAGAACTCCAAAGCCATCTTGAAATTTTCTCAACACAATTTTGCAGACTTTTGCCTAGAAATAAAGTCACCAGAAACCTATTTATATCTATCCTACTCAATAACATAAGGCAAACCACTTTTCAGAAGAATAATTTGTAAAAGGAAAACTTTGTAACGAAAGAAGCTGCCACAACAGCATCAGACAGAAATTGGGTTAAAGCAGAGAAGAAAGCTGTAAAAGTTTCAGTAATAGCCTGATGTATGACAAACCAGGCTTGATACTAATTAATTTTTTTCACCCGCCCCACTCATTCTAGTATAACCGTATTGCATTATAAGCATTTGAGTTGTGTTTCTTCTTGTTTGGTTTAATTTCCCTGAAGTAGTTTTCTTGTCAAGTAGATTTTGTGTTACTTAACGGGAGTACATTTAGGTCTTTAGCCACTACAGACGGAGCCTTACTTTTTCATTTTTCAGTTTGGAGTACCAATCATGTATTATTAAATTATCCAATGAAAGAATTGATTTGCCCCTTTTGTCTTAGTCTGTCTTTATTGGTTCTGGATAATAACAAACAGAACCAAGCTTAATCTAATATGTTGAAAGTCTATAATATATCTGCAGAGGTGGATGACATCAAGAAATTTAAATGTTCTTTTAAAGCTAAAGATTTACAGACCGAAAGGCTTAAAATATAACAAAGTTTTATACAACATTTGGAGAGTTGGACAAGATCAATCACAGAAGTCAATAATATTTTAAATGAGACCAAAAAAACAAAAAACTTGATTGATGAATCATAGCAGTTATCAAATTTACATAAGGCAGTTTAAATGCAAATTCATAGCCTAATAGCATTCATAATGCATTTAAGACTTCAATGAAGTCACTGGATATGCCCAGTGGTCTGCAAAAGAGATGGCAACAACTAACAATGAAGATTTGGCACACTAATTTTTAGTATTATTGAAGTAATACTAATGATTTAAAAGAGATAACCAGGCACTACTCAATAAAGTCATCACAATCGCACTGTAATGTAAGAGAGATGTAAAGACTGTCCGCAGCCAAGAGAAATACATAACAGATGAACTGGGCAGATCAAGCACACTCTTATCACAGCAGAACTTTTTCGTATATTCAGCCACTAGCAAACATTTTTACAATCATAACTAGGCTTGCTATTTTCAATTTAGATTAGGGACAGGGGGTATAGTGTTATCTAATCAGAAACAGGATTTTAAGAAGTCTAAAATCTAGTCTCCCAATGGGCCACTATAGAAGCATTCAGGAACACATGTAAACGACATCGCATAGGGCAATCAATCCTACAAGCGAAGTAAACACATTACTAAGTTCGGTATGCAATTTGATAAAAATCCCAAGTTCTGATTCAGCAAGTGTGTGTGTGTGTGTGTGTGTGTGTATTAGTACCTTCTCTTTAACAGCTTCTTCCCTCTTCGAGATTTGGTGCTGCTTCTGGTTGACAGAGGGAGTCGAGTCAAGGTCAGCAACAAGCTGTTGCCGCCACTCAAATTGGGAAGTAATTATGAGAATAATCAACAGAAACACGAGTAGAAAGGGTCTCGACATCATTACAAGCAGGTCTCACAAAATCCTATTCGACAACTAAAATTAATCAGTTCACTAAAACCAAACCAAAATTATCAAAAATTACCCGTACTAGAAAAATGCTTCACCAAAAGATTCAACACCCCCGCCAAATTAATAACTAATCCAACGGTCAATTTGTTTCCAATTTTTTTGACCTAATTTAATGAAAGTAAAATCAAATTCAAATGAATGAGAGAGTGAGCGAAACTTACTGATCGAAGCTGAATGGAAACCCTAATTTCATAATCGATCAACGCATCTGCAAAATTCTTTTTGTGTTGAGGAACAAAAGAATGTGTAAATGTAATTTGCTGCGTTATTCTTCGGCCTAATTGAGCGATTCAAAAATGAATTTTCATTTTGAAACAAAATTTTTGATTTTTTTAAATTTGATTTTTTTTTTTCCTTCCGGAGGTTTGGTAAGCGCAAACGCCGGAAATTAGACAAAGGGATTTTCAGTTCATTGTTTATTTGGGAACATTTTTCACTGCGGTGGTTGACTTCTTTTAAGACTTCAAAGGTAAATAAGGCTAAAACTAGAGATCAGTAATGTAAATTGGATGGAGCGGCGCAACTTATCGGGACAATGACGCTGAGACCCCCAGAGTTTATCTAAATATTCAAACGTGGCCCCCTAATGCTTCGGAATAGTTAGATCGACTTCATTTCGTTACTGTTTTGACTTTTGACCTTTTTTAGGTGACGATGAGATTAAGAACTGTATGATAATAATCAAGGTGTGCATTTAACTTTTAAACAAGTTGACATGTTTTAGATTAACAAGCGGCGCGATTTGGCTGATATTGATGGGAATTTGACTTTTGATTATTTTTTAATTTGTCCATCAATGAAACGATGATACATAAATGGTAGTTTTGTCAGCGATGACAGGGGTAAATTTAAGAGAGACAAAATATTATGTAAAACTCTGTTTTTCGAGACCTATAAAATGAGAATGTCTGTTTTGTGACGACATCATGCACTCGTTTCGCTGAGATTTCGCACAATTACCACTCGATATCTTGAGCTGCAATAATGGAAAGTGATTTCATAGAATTTGAATTCTACGTAATTCAAATTTTGGCATTTGTGTAAGTTGAAAAGTGCTGATTGTAATAAGTTTCATAATAATAAAAAAAAAAATTGAAGCCCAGTTAGGAATTATTAGGATCAAAACATACGAGCCCGCGAATACACTCATTCAGATTTCCCAAAAATACACAACCCTGCATTGACTATGGTAAATCCTCCGTCTACGATCAAATTATGCCCACTCACACACTTGGACTCATCACTCCCCAAATAAAGAGCAGCTTCAGCCACATCCCCAGGCTTAAGAACAGCCCCACTAAGATTTGAATAAATGCCACTCAAACCATCATCGTCAAGCTTGAAAAAATCCTTAGCCAATGGAGTTAGGACCACATAAGGTGACACACAATTCACCCTAATGCCAAATCGTCCAAGCTCCACGGCAGTATTCTTCATCAGCCCCACAACGCCATGCTTTGAACTTACGTATGCATGAGTTGAAATGCCACCAATGACTCCGCAAACGCTTGCAGTTGAAATTATGCTGCCGCGTCCGGCTGGTTTCATCACCCTAGCAGCATGTTTCGTCCCCAAAAATGCGCCAACGAGGTTAACGGAAAGTATGCGCTCAAAGTCAGCCTGATCGTTATCGAGTATGTTAGGTTTGGCTTCATCCACAGTGCCGGCGTTATTGAACATAATGTCTAGCTTTCCGTACCGAGAGACGGCCATGTTAACGGCGTTTTCGATTTCTTTCTCTTTGGTTACATCACAATGGACATAGGAGCAGCCGTTGGCTGATGATGATGAAGCGCCTATGTCCTTGCATACAGACTCGCCTAAGTCATCTTTAATATCTGCAATGAGTACTTTAGCTCCATGTTTTGAGAAGAGCCTTGCAGTGCATTCCCCAATGCCCCTTGCTCCGCCGGTGATAAGTGCCACTTTGCCTAGCAGCCTTTGCAACATCAAATTGGCATGCACAATTGTAACATCTAATCAATCTAGCTAGTTGACAGTCAAGACTCGGAGCTATAACTTAATTAAAGCTTAAGCTTATTTGACAAATAGCCAGGCAAATGATATTTGGAATTGGTAAGAAATTTAAGCAAACTAAACTAACCTTCTTGCTGCAGCTGATACAATTGAAGCACTGCCCATTCTTGTAGCACTTACGGCAACCAAAAATAAAGATCAATTATAGTGTCTTGCTGATCCAAAACGATGATATTACCCAGAAAGTTTTATCTTCTCCACGGAAGCAGTTCAACATCTGTCTATATCCACACCACTCCTTGTGGATCAGGTGTCACTTTGTTGTCAAGTATCTGTCAATTCAACACACGTCGTTTTACATACAAGACACAAGAACGTGCATTATCACTTTCTTTATATTAAATTCTTGCCACACGTCTGTAGACATTATCATAATTTGTTGAAAGTCACACCGAACTTCTAACCAGAAGTGAATAGAAAAATGGATATTTCTGTAAGAGCGCCTAAGATTTTATCGTCCATTGCATAGATGTGATATGAAAAACCATTAGCCACACATAAAATTTAACACCTATCACATAAGAAATAAATGACATACATCATTGGAATATGAATTGCATACGCTGATTATATAAATATTAACTACGAGATTGGACACAATTGGTCCAAACCCAAAATAAAATATTATTGTTGCAGATAGAAAATTATCTGGTAATGACCACGAAAACACTAAGTACTAATTTTTTTAATTTAGATTTCATTTTTATGGTGGAGAACTGGCAATTAATTTCATTCATCAGTTTGAAGAATGGTGAACTTGCGGTTTAGTCAAGTAGTTACACGTAGCATAAACATGCAGCGGCAGAGAACTGGAACACTGATGAGCGGAAAATATTGCTCTCTGTCTTTGGCTGCTGCAACGCATGCTCAAATATCAGCAGCAAATGCCATGCAATATGACAACGATTCTTGCTCTATTTTGGTATAAAGTTGTGGTGATCAGAAAATGGACAAATGTGAGTCCAGTATTCTTAGAAAAAACCCATATCGGCAATTTAATCCTTCAAATTTAAAATAATGATAATACCATGTAGATTTAATAATTTACATCAGCGCCAGAGATCCTGGTTTAAAGCAGCATGTGTAAGATTTTTTGGGGGAAAAACCTCGAAGTAGAAAAATAAAGAGAGCCAGTAAATTGAGGAGACCAAAACCTGCATATTCAAGCCGAGGATGGATGGTCATACCCGCCAATTTAGTCAGCAAACATGGCGAATGCTTAGACTCTTGACATTTTGATTTCTCTGAGGAGGGCCCGTTGAAACGAGAAAGCCCCAGTTTTTGTTTCCTTAATTTCGACGATTCGCCGTCCCTTGGAAAGGACCTGCTTGAAACGAAAATGTTTCCGCTCGCTGTTAAAATTTCCTAACAGTTTCCGGCTGACTAGCAAGCACAGGTGGGAGCGGCAGCATGCCAGACAGATGAGTTTCGTCGAGATTGATTATATCATCGTTCGGTATATCAGCATAAAAGTCTTCTTCAGCTGGACAACCCTGGTAAATTAGGCAAAATGTATAGAATCATGAATAAGGAAATTTTAAAATCACCTTGAATTCAGAGATCTGACCATTACGTTCAAGTTGAGTTTGTAACTTCAATTTGGGGATGCCTTCTTTCCTTGATTATTTAAATTTGAATCCTTAGCAACTAGAAAATCTTATAAGAGCATGTAGCATGGCAAGCGATTTTATCGGGTCAATGATGGATATCATAACTAATAATATGCTAAATCTCGAATCTCGATCGATAGCAAGGAGGGTCACGTCGCCTGTCTTGTATCAAACAATTGCGTAGTACAAAGAATTCATGTAAACCAACCTTCTGATAGCCGGAAGATTCTGTCGGATTAACATCATCTGATAACATCATTTGTTTTGCTTTATTGCGTTGTTTGTTTTGAATTTTAGTTTTAGTTTTTCATGTCATTCCCTCTTGATTTGTACATAAGTTTCAAACCTCCATAATACGATGTGAAAATAAACACATTAACATCGTTATCAATTTATCATAAGCTTGAATCGATATATGAGTGTCTCGTGATACAGTATCCTAAGGTAGCATAGTCAGACTCCTACTGACTTATTTTCTAAGTTCCTTATTATACATGAATTATTTATGGAAATTATAAAAAAAAAAAAAAAAGAAGTGATGTAGACTCCCAAGGCAACAAAAAGCAAAATAGTTTCACTTTTAGAAGCCAACATGGCTAATGGATTTTTGCAACATAATTATTTTCCATGTATACACTGTTTAGAAAAGTTGACGGAAAAAAAGATAGAATAACTTCGATCACAAATTAATTATTTCATACATCGGTATATAAGTAATTTTATAATATTATAATCTTAAATTAAGGGGTAAGTTAAAAGATATAAAAAAAATATAAATTTTAATATATTATAAAATAAATCACATTGTATTAAAATGTATATTTTTTATATTTTATTCTATTCTTTATTTTAAAAAAGTAAAAGATCCCTCATTAAAAATCTATTTTTACTGACATGTGATAATTGACAACTAATATTGGGGACCCGTATTTTTCATACTTTCCTTCTCTTCGCCCTTGGTAAGTCTTTCTCTTACTAGTTAGTTTCACATTTTCTCTTTTGTCCAATATTCCATCATGTTTCTCTTGTTAACGTTACGAAATACAACAATCAAATATTGTTCCCAAAACAAAAGAGGTGATCTATTGAACACGGTGTCTCTCCACAAGGAGAGCGATGACCACATGTCAGCCTCTTAAAAAATAATATTATTCAATAAGGAGCCCTAGTTTTTTAATCCGTGACGTAATGCAACTCTGCAGTGAATTCAGAATCTGTTGCGTCTCTCCCAGCTGTTCTTGTCTAGTTACAGCAAGTGATCATTTTTTAACTCAGATAATTATTCATTTTCTTATTGAATTACGTGATATTATTATATTATTAAGAATGACATTATGTTATATATAAGCACTGGGCTTTCGTTTAATTATTTTATCAACGTTAGTAGTTTTTTTTTCCCTCTCAGGCGTAATTAATGGACTTCCATGATACTCAACTTGTTGAAGCCAAGGGGTTGAGCAAGAAGTCTTGAATTCATGTTCAGAAAATGGTGATAATGCTTATTTACTAGAAGTAGTGGGACTTGATTGGAAGCCCAAGTTAGGCGAAGAATTTGAATCACTAGACGAATTGTGTGTTTGGTATTGAGGTTGAGCTACAGCATTAAAGTATTTGGTAAACCTAGCTGCTGTAACTTACAAGTTATATTGATATGATTTTTCACTTATATTATGAAAAATCTATTATATTTTTAATAATTTTATCAAAATTATTATTTAAAATTTATATTTACTACATAATATTAACTTTTGTTTTATAGTTACAACTTTTTTTTCCACAGCAACTGCAGTTTAAAAGCTACAGCACCTTAATCCCAAATGCACCCAAAGTGCTTGAATTTTACAACAGAGATACAAACGATGTTAGATTTAATGTTAGAATTTATTCCAGTAAAAAAGACTAAAAATACAAAAGAAATTGTAGGGAAGGAGAATACATGTTTCGAAGAAGGAACATCATCCAAAAGAATTAGTCACACAAAATAATAATAATAATAATAACAATAATAATAATAATAATAATAACAGGAAGAAGAAGAGGAAGATGAAATAAAAAGAGGATTCGAGGACTGGTTCGATCGGGAATGTCGTAAGGCAAAGCTTGCAGTGGTGAGAATAAAATCGAGAAATTATATTGTCAACTTGTTTGTGGAGGGTCACAGCCATCCATTAATCACCCCTCAAAGAGTAAAACTTTCAGCTGCAAATGTTTCGACTCATCTGCAGATAAGCATCCTTGAATTGCGGGCCGGGTTGCGTATTTTCAGTTAGAGGAAGAAAAGAATGTGGCATTTACTTCTGCCATAAAGAGAGATAATTAAGATCGGATTATTAATAATTGTTTTTGGGCAGATGAAACATCTAGCTAGGCGGGCTTAAAAGTTTTATGGTGATGTGATTGTATTGACACTACTTACACACGAACCATTGCAATTGTATTTGTTCGTTCTGATTAAGTGGTGAGACCACTTAATTAGAGTGTTAATGAAAGAGAATTATACATTGAGTTTGGACCGTCTTTAATAGTAATTTACATCATAAATATTTCTATAATAAATAATTTTATTTACATAAACAAGTTATTTGCCCAATTTTAAAGTGCAATTATAAATTTATCCTCCTCGAAAATAAATTTGCAACCGGTGAAACAAGAACGGTGCTATTCGCCCTCCTCAATAATTCTGTCGTAACCCTTTCTCTAAATATACCTCCTTTAATATTTTCAAAGCTAACTTTTTCTCTTACAACACTACCATCAATTCCATTAATGCCCTTGTTCACTACGAGGAAAAAAATACGCAATGAAAGAATGGGTTTTATAATCTATTTTGAAGCCTTGAATTTACATAAGAAAATAAGCGGGGTTTGATAAAGAAAAAGATGGCAATATAATAAACTTTTAGTAAAAGACTCCATTTTGACATGCAGAGAACTCGTACTTTCTAATTCATGGAGTGGAGAAATTTCAGCAAAATAAAGAAACTCCGTCAAGAAATAGAAGTGATAAAAATCTATATTCTGAGGAAACTTCTTCTCCACATAAATCTCTTGTTTTAGAATGCTTGAAACATAAAATTATGTGGTTGCTTCAATTCAATTACATGCATCAATCAAGTATCAAATACGGAAAGAAGCAGAAATAATATAGGACATGCAGATTTTCAGAGAGCTAATAAAGAGAAGTTTTAAAAACGAATTGTGCAGGTCGTAGGGTTTCATTAGTTTTTCTATTTGTCTTTTAATGTAATGTTAGATATGGTTAAAATTGAACTAAAACGGGGTTTTAATAGGATTATTGATGTCGTGATGGGTGTCAATTATGCTAATCCTTAAGTTTTAATAAATGGGTTGGTGCATTACGGCCGGCTTGCTGTGTTAGCCTGCCCTTCTTTTTGTACATTGAATCGACGAATCAAGCGCAAGTATGATTCAATCAAAATCATTAACCCATCCAACTCCTTGATCTCCTTTTATTTCATTTTTAATATATATATATATATATCAATTCTTAAGTGTAGATACTTAAATGCAGATTCGTAATTACATCATATGGTATTATAGTTTTTGTTTAAGTATATGATATAACAGCGAATCTGCATTTTTCTTCTCTAATGTAGATGCCTGTATTTTTTAAAATACAGAATCACTGCATACACTATATGATGTGTGTGTGTGTATGTAGTGTGAGACATTATATACGCAGTGTGAGGCATTATGTATTGAACCTGGCTTGTGGTCACTGATGTTTCATACGAACATCTTTTGTTACTTAAATAACTGGGACATTCCAACTCTGACTTATTTGATAAAAATTAAGCTTTGGGAGCTAACTAGTTAGATTTCTAAATACCAGCAAAATTAATCATCTGTATGCAGATAAATTGAACTACTAATTTGGCCGTGATCTTAACTTTTACTTCTTAGAGAACATGAGTTGAAAGAAAATTAAGGTCCGCAGGTGTGGTATTTTAGAATAATGACTACCAAATCAACAAAGAAGGACTCAGAGGAAAATCCGCCTAAGGAACAAAGATTTCGAGATTTAAGAATAATGAAGATCGAGTTATTTATGTATCGTCAAGCAAATTGAAGTAAGCTCATGTTTTTCAATCTCTCAAAAAAATCGGATGATGGAAAAAACGATAGAATTTCGTCTTGGGGCGTTGGGTTCGGTATTAATGGGATCAATAAGTAATGAGAATATACGTCCTTAGTATTTTCTTGAACACCGTGTCCATCTCTAAATTGGTACATGCATTGAGTCATCCTCCCCAAATTCATCACAATCCCAATAAATTGTCAGACAAGTAATTTGGGTTTTCAAATCGTTCACTATTCATTTTCGTCCATGTTTCAGCAATCAAATCTCGCATATGCAAGTAATTTGTAAAAGGACAACTCTGTAACGAAAGAAGTTGCCGCAACAGCATCAGACAGAAATTGGGTTCAAGCAGAGAAGAAAGCTGTAAAAGTTTCACTAATAGCCTGACGTGGGACAAGCCGGGCTTGATACTAATTATTTTTTTCACTCATTCTACTATAATCGGGTTGTATTTTAAGCATTTGATTTGTGTTTCTTGTTGTTTGGTTTCATTTCCCCGCAAGTAGTTTTCTTTTTGTGTTGCTTAAGTAATGGCAGTACATATAGCCTACTTTTCCAGTTTTCAGTTCAGAGTACTGATCATGTATTTAAGACTTAAATGAGAACCAAAAAAAAAAAAAAACTTGATTGATGAATCATAACAGTTATCAAATTTACATAATAAAAAAAACCTTGATTGATGAATCATAAGTCATAGCAGTTATGAAATTTACACAAGGCAGTTTAAATGCAAATTCATAGCCTAATAGCATTCATAATGCATTTAAGACTTCAATGAAGTCACTGGATATGCACGGTGGTCTGCAAATTAAAGAGATGGCAACAACTAAAAATGAAGATTTGGCGCACTAATTTTTAGTATTATTGAAGAAATACTAATGATTTGAAAGAGATAACCAGACGCGACTTAATAAAGTCATCACAATCGCACGGTAATGTAAGAGAGATTCAAAGACTGTCCGCAGCCAAGAGAAATAAAAGATGAACGAGGCAGATCAAGCGCGCTCTTATCACAGCAGAACTTTTTCGTATATTCAACCACCAACAAAACATTTTTACAATCATGACTAGGCTTGCCATTTTCAATTTAGATTAGGGACAAAAGGAGGGCAAACTATTGTAAATCCTCCACCTACGACCAAATTATGCCCTCTCACACACTTAGACTCATCACTTCCCAAATAAAGAGCAACTTCAGCTACGTTCTCAGGCTTAAGAACAGCACCATCGAGATTTGAATAAATGCCACTCACACCATCGTCATCAAGCTTGCAAAAATCCTTAACCAATGGGGTTGAGGCCACATAAGATGACCCACAATTGACCCTAATGCCAAACCGTCCAAGCTCCACAGCAGTATTCCTCATCAGCCCCACAACGCCATGCTTTGAACTTGTGTATGCATGCGTTGCAGCGCCACCAATGACTCCGCAAACGCTTGCAGCTGAAATTATGCAGCCGCGTCGGGCGGGTTTCATCACCCTAGCAGCATTATTGAGTATGGTAGGCTTGGCTTCATCCACAATGCCGGCGTTATTGAACATAATGTCTAGCTTTCCGTATTGAGAGGCGGCCGTGTTAACCGCGTTTCGATTTCTTTCTCTTTGGTTACATCACAGTGGACATAGGAGCAGCCGTTGGCTGAGGATGATGAAGAGCCAACGTCCTTGCATACAGACTCGCCTAAGTCATCTTTAATATCTGCAATGAGTACTTTAGCCCCATGTTTTGAGAAGAGCCTTGCAGTGCATTCCCCAATGCCGCTTGCTCCGCCGGTGATGAGTGCCGCTTTGCCTAGCAGCCTATCCAACATCAAATTAGCATGCACAATTGTAACATCTAATCAATCTAGCTAGTTGACAGTCAAGACTCGGAGCTATAACTTAATTAAAGCTTAAGCTTATTTGACAAATGGCCAGGCAAATGGTATTTGGAATTGGTAAGAGATTTAAGCAAATTAAACTAACCTCCTTGCTGCAGCTGAGACAATTGAAGCACTGCCCATTGTTATAGCACGTACGGCAACCAAAAATGAAGATCAATTAGATTGTCTTGCGGATCCAAAAGGATGTAATTACGAAGCAAGTTTTATTATCTCTTTCTGAAAGTTGAGCTTGGCGATCTCGACCCAAGCAGTACAATATCTGTCTATATTTATCCACACGACTCCTTATGGATCGCGCGTCACTTTGTTATAAAGTGAGTATCTATTTAACGCACGTCGTTGTACGTACAAGACGCAGGAACGTGCATTATTGCTTCCTTTCTATTAGATTCTTAGGAACATCGTTGTACATACAAGACACAGGAACGTGCTATGCAGCTTCTTTTCTATTAAATTCTTTGCCACGCGTTCATGGATATTATCTTGCTGAAAGTCACAACTAACTTCATAACCAGAAGTGAACTGAAAAAAAGATATTTTCGAAAGAATACCGAAGAATTTTATCGTCCAATCCACAGATGAGATATGAAAAAACTATTAACCATGCATAAAATTTAAAACCTGCATGTTAAATTCTTGCCATGAGTTTATGGACAATATCGTGATCTGTTGAAAGTCACCTAACTTCATAGAAAGAAGTGAATAGAAAAAAAGATATTTTTGTAAGAGCACCTAAAATTTATCATCCATTCCATAGATGAGATATGAAAACCTATTAGGCAAGCATAAAATTTAACACCTATCCTGTAGCGCACTAAATTCTTGCCACGCGTTTAAGGACATTATTGTAAGAGCGTCTAAAATTTTATCACCCATGCCATAAATGAGATATGAAAAACTATTGCCACACATTAAATTTAAAACCTATTACACAGCATATTTTGTTTGTTGTCACACATCATTAGAATATGAATTATGTACCTCAATTATATAAATATTAACTATGAGATTATACGCACTTGATCCAACCTCAAATATTAAATTATTGTCGCAGGTGGATAATTGTCTGGTAATGGCCGCGACAACACTAAGTACTAATCCTTTTAATCTTAAATTTCTTTTTCGTGGTGGAAAACTGGAAATTAATTTCATTCATCACTTTGAAGAATGGTGAACTCCTTTTTTAGGTCAAGTAGTTACATGTGGCATAAATATGCAGCAGCAGAGAACACTGCTGCTGATACCGGAAAGAAAACTGGAAAACTGATGAGCGGAAAATATTGCTCTTTGTCTTTGGCTGCAGCAAAGCATACTCGTATATCAGCAGCAAATGCTATGCAATAGGACTACAATTCTTGCTCAGTTTTGGTATCAAGTTGTGTGATCATAGAGTAGACAAATGTGAGCCCAAAACTCTTAGCAGAAGAAACCCATTTCCGCCAGTTAATCTTTCAAATTTCAAATTATAATATTACCACGTAGATTTAATAATTTACATCAGTGCCAGAGATCCTTGTTTAAAGCCGCATGTCCGAGGTTTTTAATCGGCCAAAAGCCTCCAAGTAGAAAAATAAATAGAGCCAGTAAAATCAGGATACCAAAACCTACAGATACAAGCCGATGATGGATAGTCATACCCGCGAATTTAGTCAGCACACATTGCGAACGCTTCGATTCTTGACATTTTGATTTCTCTGAAGAGGGCTCCTGGAAACGAGAAAGCCCCAGTTCTTGTTTCCTCAATTTGATTCGACGATTTGCCGTCCCTTGGTAAGGACCTGCTTGAAACGAAAATGTTTCCACCTGCTGTTGAGAATTCTCAACAGTTTCCAACTGACTAGCAAGCACAGGCGGGAGCGGCGGCATGGCAGACAGATGAGTTTCGTCCAGTTTGATTATATCATCGTTCAGTATATCAGCATACAAGTCTTCTTCACCTGGACAATCCTGTAAATTAGGCAAAATGTATAGAATCATGAATAGGGAAATTTTAAATATCGCGGTGAAGTCAGAGATCTGACCATAATGTTCAAGTTGAGTTTGTAACTTCAATTTGGGATACCGTCTTTCCTTGATTATTTGGATTTGAATCCTAGGCAACTAGAAAATCTTTTAAGAGCATGTAGCATGCAAAGTGATTTTATCTGGACAATGATGGATATCATAACTAACGATATGCAAAATGCGAAACTTGATTGGTAGCAAGGAGGATCACGTTGCCTGTCCTGTATCAAACAATTGTGTAGTACAAAGAATTCATGTAAACCAACCTTCTGATGGCTGGAAGAATCAGTTGGATTAACATCATCCAACAATTTCTGCTCGGCTTCAGATGCTGAATCAGTTTGCTCTATTGAGTAGGAATCATGACTGCTACTACACTTTTTTGAACTGGATTCAACAGCCTTGTCCCCTTCAGACATGCCTGTCTGATGAGTACCACCTTCTGACACCGCACGGTTAGTGTTATGCATTCTTCTATGCTGAGAAGCTTGGTTTGAAGTGTCATTCAGACGAAACTCACTGTTCTTTCTCAGACGGCAAACTACCAAAGAATCCTGTAAATTTAAAACAGCAGAATGCAGCAAAAAACTTTGTTAACTTCCAGAAGAAAATAGCATATTTATGCTACAGACAACATTTTATAATCAACTCATGGTGGTCCAATGAAATGCACCCATATGCAATCATTTCCCATCTAGCACAGCTATAATCAAGTAATGACTAAATCATGTGCCAGATTAATACATATATATAACTGATATTTTCAAAGGTAAGTGCCACAAAAGGAAGAGAATTTGTACAATCAAACTTTTCAAAGGTAAGTGCCACAAAGAAATTTTTTCTCACAACACCCATTGAAAAGGTTGCATGCAAAAACATACATATGTAAAATAAGATTTGGGCTCTTCCATCTGTTTAATCGCTACATGAGGTTCCCAATTTGTAACGCCCAATCCTTCGTGTATTCAGTCTTATATATGTTGCTTGCCTAAAATTGCATTAGAAATCATGTTGATTGCAAGCTACTCAAAATTTGGAAAGAATCTGATGAGAATTGTATTTCTGCTCTGATTTTAACATTTGGCAGCTTATAGATTAGAAATAGCCATGACTACGAGACACAGTTCTAATTGTGTTTTCCATTCAATAAACCAGATCTTTGTCACAAATCGCATAGCAACCACAACCTTGATACAGAGAGAATCAGTGTAGGCAGCATCCTGAAACATGTAAGACATCAGAAAATCTTGGCATCCCCCCCTTTTCTTTTTTGGGTTGAATTCTAAGTTCAAAGGGATTATATAGAAAATAATAACTATAACTTAAAATTTGAATTAACTTGAGACTACGTAAGAGAGTTCACTGTTCACTTCTTGGAAATAAAAAAATACATCAAGGAAAGAAGGCAATCATACATATGAGAGAATTTCAACCATGTGTGCTTCGGAAAAATTTAGCGGTATATTTACAGCAATGTTTGGTTAACCAAATTGGAGGAAGCGGGAACTAACCATAGCTGGGCACTAGTAGTTCAAGTTAGAAATTCTATTTACATGGCAGGAGTGAGACTGACTTAATTGTAAGACTGTATGACCTTTTAGGACCAAACAGTTTAGGAGAGGTAACAGAAGGTGAGGGCATAACTGATCAGTCCAAATAGCGCACAACAACAGTCAGAATGACAACTTACAATAAATGGCTAGCAGAATAACTAATGCTTATAGTGAAAATAACTGAAATCACCTGGGATCCCCCCTCCATGCAATACTCGTGCATAATCCATTCTGTCCTTTCTCCTTTTGGCGCACGACCTATGTGGAACACAAGAGTCCTCTTTGTACCAATCACATGATTACCTGATTTTACATTACGTTCTTTTCCAGTGGCTTTCCAGTAACCATGTTCAGTCGCCCTCCTACTTTGTGAGCCATGTGGGTATTTTCTCCCACGAGCGCAGAAGAAAAACCATTCATTGTCAGATTGAATGACAGATTTTGCTGGTTAAAAATGATCCACCAACAGTCAGCATCTATGAACAAAAGAAACCACCAAATCTAATAGCATAATGATATAACACCATAAATAAAACAGAAGAGCAAATTAATAACAACAAAGCAGAACATGTTTCAGGATTTCATGCACAAATGAGCAGTGACGATAGATACTTTAAAGGTTTAAACTTTCCTTTGTCTGCCCAAACACAACCAAATTGGTAAACAAATCTCTTTTACTTTTCCTAAAACAAAAATATAGTAATAACCTATAGGAGTATTATAAAAAACACATATGGATTCCAAAAAATATCCAAATGCAAGAGCTCCACACATCCTGCTAGCCACAAATACTTTTATCCAACTGATCCATTCAGCCAACTCGGTTTGTAAACAATTCGTTTATATAAAAATATTTACTTTGACGATTTGATACTACAACTAAAAAGTTTGACTTAAACTGAAGCATAATTCCACCCGTAAGTTCTCTAACCATTTATTTGTCGTAATCGACCGGTCGAGAGCCAAGCTGATCAAAGATAGTATTGGGCGGGAATATTCAGCTTAAATTGAGACACAGACTCCATCCAATTATTTAAGTCAATCCAACAGTTGAAATGCAATGTAGAAAATGTGGATTAGATGTTGCCAACTCAATAACTATTATTGCTTTGTCGAAATGGCATGCTCAAAATTTGCTCACTATATTATTCAGAAGCGAAATTGCCCCAATACTTATTTTATATTGTAAGCTTTCTGAACCATTAGATTAAATTTTTTAGAAAAAATAAAAAACGGACGGCCCAGAGGTCGCATCCATTAATTTCTGTCGCTTTCACAAGAAGATATGACAAATTTAAAAAATAAAAAATAAGATGCTCATATAAAAGCTAAAAGCCTAAGATTAAAAAAATTGAAAAAAAATAAAAAGCGAGCGAACCTGGCAAGTCCCAAGGCTCATATCTGCAAATCTCAATCTCAGGAATGACCTCAACGCACTTCTCAGAGCCTTCCACCTTCTTCTTCAAGTAAAAAGATATCAATTCCGCGTCAGTCGGCGAAAACCTAAATCCTGGAAACATCGACGACGCCTCTATCGACAACTGCGTCTCTCTTGATACCCCCGCCATCTTCTTCTTCTTCTTCAGCTAATTTTGTTTTTGTTTTTCTGTTTTGCTTTTATTTCTTGTTGTTTATCTTTTCTTTTTTTTTCCCCCTCAAAAGTTTCTTTCGGTTGCTTTCGGTTCGGTGTTTGCTTTTTCCTTTTCCTGTCAAGTTTATCGAGTAAAAGTAAACGAACGAAAGAAAGAATTTGGAGGTCGATTTAGCTTCTCAGTGCTTCAATTCAATGGCAACAACGACGGTTATGCTTTGCTTTGCTTTGATTTTGCTGCTTCTTTTTCTCTCTGTTTGCGTACGTGTCGAGACTGCCTACGTGCACTTGGCCAAACGGTTGCTGTGGGACATTGGGACGTGATAGGGCCAGACGGACTGCCAATGTAATAAATTCAGACAGCTTATGTGGATTGCGTATTTGATTGCTACCCGGGATACCTAGTCAGATTCTTCGCCGCTGCATTCTCCAACTGGAATTACGAATTTACCATTAACACCCTTCTCTTTTAATGAATGCCGACAACACGACATTGTTTTTATTTTTCCTCCCAACATTTATATGGCGCTGGCACAGAGGAACGCAATACGAGTAAGTTGGAATAAATAGTTAAATTTGATATGGTTATTAATGAGTTAGTTTGAGTCTACACAATTTTTTTTATATTAAATTAGAATTAAATTTTTTAACATATTTATTTAATTAATGATATAATTATATTTTTTATTATATATTTATTTTTAAATTTTTATTATTAAAACTTAAATAATGGACATAATTCTTTCTTTTTATCTTTTTAAAGGATGAATGCATACACAAGTTTCATTAATAAAATTTTATATAAATTTAAAACTTTAATAGTATAGATATGTAAAATATTAGTAGATATATATGTTTTATAATATTAATATATAATATTATTTACATATATATTTTAAAATTTTTAATAGTGCATATATGTAATATTTTAATAGATACGTATATTTTAAATATTAAAAAATTATACACACACGGACATATATATGAGCCCTTCTCTAACGTAGCCGCCCTTAAACTATGAAGTTTAAAAGAGTTCGTTTTTAACTCTCTTAAATTACGTGACTGTATAGTTTGTTAAAAGAAATAACTCTTGTAGACACTTTTAAACCATGTGCAAATGTTTGATATAATTTTTTTTAAATATATAAATATTAAACAAATTATTAGTAAACAATTTATATTTCATGTCAGGTAAGGATCTTAATATTTTGACATGATTATTAATGAATTATATTTAAGTTGACTTAAATTTAATATGATACGACGCTGATATGAACACAACCTAATGACTTATTTTATCAGCTCTAATTATATATATACCCATGAAATAGATAAAAGTAATATATATATATATATATATATAAAGAGAGACAAACAAAAAACATCTACCGCATCATCACTAAACCATCTCTCTCTAATATTTTATTCACACTTAAATATGAACATAATTTTTAAAAAAAAACTTATAAATAGGAGTGGGTAGAATCAAATTGGTTAAAAAAATGTGGATTGTTATGCCCCCCTAAGGGGAAGTTTTGGTTCAGTTTTTTGCTCGTAAAATAAGGGTAAACATGAACGAAAAATCGAACCAAAATTTCGGTTTGGTTTTTGTTTGAAAAGTTAAAAACCGATACCAAACCCAAAAAAATCAATAATATTATTCTTATAATAAATAATACCACGTGATTTCATATAGGAGATATGCTCATGTCTTAAAATTACAAAATTATAAAGAGGAATATATATATACATATATATTCGAAAAATTGATTAAACCAAACCAAACATTGTACTTACAAACACACTCTGTTTTATTGAATGTAGTGATTTAAACACTTTTTTGTGTGTTTTTTTTTTCTTATTTTTAGTGATTAGAAAGAATTTAAAATTAAATCAAATAAGTCAAGTACGAAATCATGTGAATTGAGTATAAGATTAAAAAAGGTGAATAAATTAAGTATGAGATTGTGAAAATTGAGTACAAAGTCAAGTGCGAAATCAAGAAAGTCAAGAAAATTAATATAAATTCAATTAATTTTATGTGATTAAAAGGTATTTTTAGTATTTTCTTAATATTTTTAGAGAGACATGCCGTAAAATAAAAAACTGAACTAAGCCAAGGTACGTCGGTGATGTTTTGGTGCGAATGGGGCGCTTCTGCTTCAATTCCCTCGTTTAAAATTGTCGCCTCTTGTCAGCATTGAGTTTTAAGTTCCCTGTTCACGCATCATTTTTATTTTACGAATAAATATTCATAGGATAAATTGATAATTATTAAAAAATAGATTAAAAAAAAAACAGAAAAATCCAGAAGCCTGGCGGCTGCGCGTCTAAAACGACGACGACGGCTATTCGTATGAACGACGAACACATAAGCGGAAAATCTCAAACTGAGAAAGAAATAACAAAAAAACAGAAATGGCGATAGTAGCATCAGACACACCACTCTTCGCCGAAGTGGACATGGGTGCGGACTCATCCGCACCGACGGTTCGCGCCACCGTCGTCCAGGCCTCCACCATTTTCTACGACACTCCTGCCACTTTGGGTATTGGCCAGCCACCATTCGATTCAAATCATTTTTATTTTTAAAAAATTAAAAAATCAAGAAAATGTTGATCGTACTGTGATTATTACTTATAACAGATAAGGCGGAGAGATTGTTAGCTGAAGCGGCGGGGTATGGGTCCCAGCTAGTTGTGTTTCCAGAAGCATTCATCGGTGGATATCCCCGTGGCTCAAATTTTGGCGTGACAATTGGCAATCGAACGGCTAAGGGTAAAGAGGAGTTTCGCAAGTATCACGCTTCAGCCATTGATGTTCCTGGTTAGTTTATTATTCTTCGTCTGCTTTGCGGTGTTTGGCTGAAGCACTTTCTCATGTCATGACAATAATTGAAGTGCTTTTTTTCTTTTGGAGATTGGTGCTTTCTTAAGAAGTATTTGTGTAATCAAAATTTCTTTTAGGCTCCATCTTCTATTTTGATGTTGTGGATTAATGTGAAACAAAAGCTACGGCGTTAAATAAAACTTGATAGTGTTTGGTAACAAAAGTTAATATTTTTGACAAAAAAATATGGGTAGTATAGGACCTGCATCACCTCAACTTTCAAATCACAAGGTGGAGCTAGTAGGTGCAAATCCAAACAGAGGCTTATGGTACTTCAAAAGAAAAAGGAAAAAAAAATGCACTTGATAGATGTTCTTTGGAAACCGCTTCATTCTTATTTTATATAGTTTCCCTCAACTAGAGATGAGTGCCTTTGGGATATAGGAAGCATTTGTAGGTTGATAAGTACTTTTAACAAGGCATGTAATAAACTAGTAGATTTTGTTTTATCTACCTTGTCACCCTAGTCATCTGTGGATCTATGGATATAAACTATGATTTTTGATCTTTCTACTCTCCTCATGCTTGACCTCTTTATATCTGTTGATTGCAGGTCCTGAAGTTGAGCGACTGGCCGCTATGGCTGGGAAATATAAGGTTTATTTGGTAATGGGTGTGATAGAGAGAGATGGGTATACACTGTACTGCACTGTTTTGTTTTTTGATTCTCAGGGTCATTTCCTGGGGAAGCACCGAAAAATCATGCCAACAGCATTGGAGCGTATAATTTGGGGATTTGGAGATGGATCCACAATTCCTGTTTTCGAAACACCAATTGGAAAAATTGGTGCTGCCATTTGCTGGGAAAATAGAATGCCACTTCTTAGGACAGCCATGTATGCTAAAGGTTAGAAATTCAACTACACATGCATTCTAATTTACCTTCACAATAATACTGGCTGTTTTCTCCAAATTTGCTTGATTCATGATCTTTTTTTTTTTTAATTTTCTTTGGATATAGTTGCGTACACTTGAGTATCATTTCATAAAGCAGTGAATTCGGTTGAAAGTTTTAAGCATTGGTGTACCCTGGCTTCTGGTAGTAAACTCTACCCAATTCTGAATATTGTTTGATGCTGCTGATACGATGTCCCAGCTCTTCGGATTTGTATCTAAAAAATTGAAGAACAGCTCCCGCTTCTTAATACCATTTAGATCAATTATTAATGCTGTTATTGACATGATAATATTGTTGCTTTCTTGAGATTGTATTGTTTCACTGTCTCTATGCAATCAACTATTGATACCTTACCTTTGCTTATAACACTCTGCTGTTTCCAGGGATTGAAATATATTGTGCGCCTACGGCTGATTCCAGGGAAGTTTGGCAAGCATCAATGACCCACATTGCCCTTGAGGGTGGATGTTTTGTTTTGTCAGCCAACCAATTCTGTCGAAGGAAAGATTACCCACCTCCTCCGGAATATGAATTTTCTGGCACAGAACAGGACCTTACTCCAGATTCCATTGTCTGTGCTGGAGGCAGTGTTATCATATCACCATCTGGGACTGTTCTGGCCGGACCAAATTATGATGGAGAGGCTCTTATCTCGGCAGATCTAGGTAAATCACTGCTTTCAGTTTGTGGTCACCTAAAACTAGATTTTCTTTGGAACCTTTGCTGAGCCTCAGTTGTTTCACTCCATATTGTCGTTTATAGAGAATTAACAAAACTAAATATGTTTTTGAATATCATGTTTGTATTTACGTTGCCAAATTAGTTAGAGGAAAACCTAAAATTTTAGATTGTATTAGGTTACTTGGAGTTGAAAGACCGTCAAAGGTGTCTGCAAATTTGAAAGTTACACTGCCAGCGTGCCTTTATTATCTGAAAACCATTCACAAAGTCACATCACTGTGTTCTTTAAGTCATGACATTTAGTATGAGTTAACTGAGCCCAACTATAAGACTATTCTATCTATAAAAATGTTTTTTGTGGAACACCCCGTGTGGTATGAAATTTTAGAAACATTTCTTGTGTAATCTTCAATGAATCTTCTTATCTGAACGAAGCTAAACATTTTATAGATATCTTACAAGTGTTCAACAGATTGTGTGGCATACAGTGACCATCAGGAAGACAGATACTACTATGAACGTGCTGTTGGAAATCATCCCTTCTATTAGGTTTCTGGTGCAAGCAAATTGAATTTTAGAAAATCTATCCTTTCTCCTAGGCAGATTAGTGGCAATAGCCAATGTTCTGGCTGACGAATTTTAGAAAATCTATCCTTTCTCCTAGGCAGATTAGTGGCAGTAGCCAATGTTCTGGCTGACAAAACCTAGAACACTTGGACTATGCTATTGTTGTTGGACTTTAAAAATTATGGACAGAGTTTTTATTTTGTGTCTAAAATGCAGTAGGGTGTTATAGGTTGAACATACTTGCCCTCTCAATATTGTGCACACAATAGATCTAGTTGAGAATATTTTACCTTGTTTGATCCTAACTAGTAAGTTACTTTGAAGAAAAGCAAAAAAAAAGAAAAAGTGTCTTTTGTTTTGAATCCTCCAGAAAACATAATCTGGTCCAGTCCAAACATACTATGTTTGGATAACATTTGTTATCTTTCTATTTTGAGATCGTTTATCTTTAAGTCACATGTCTGTTCTGTTTTTAGAGCAGAATTCTGTTTCTGACTATTATCAATGATGGCCAGATCTTGGAGAAATAGCACGGGCAAAGTTTGATTTTGATGTGGTCGGGCATTATTCAAGACCTGAGGTCCTTAGCTTGGTTGTGAGAGATCATCCTGCAACCCCAGTTACTTTCACTTCAGCATCTGTGAAAACAGAAGGTTCTCACAAGTAATTAATTCCAGCAAGTGCTGAGTTTTCAAGCAATTCCTTTGGCCTCTCTAATAAGCAGGCGGACCCTTGTTCCATGACCATCTACATTGACAAGGTCAGCTGTGTAATTACTGTTTTATCGACTTCATGCTGTCTTCTCTGCGTAAGTGCTCTTTTATCTTGTCCGTGCTGACAAGTCTATCAACGCATTGAAACTTCAATATCCTTTTTCTTCTTTAGCAAATGTAAATTGGTGTTAGACAGTTTTGTGCAAATTGTTACTGTCATGGTTTGCTGTAATTTCTGTGATTAATGTATAAATGAAAAATTCGAATGTAACTCTTAATAAATTTACGTTGGATTTTTGCTGCATGTCAATCTTTTGAATTATTTGCGGGAATTTTACTTGGATTGGCTACAACTAGGAGTTATAAATTCTGTTATTGGCATTCATGGACGCAAGCCACATTGCTGCTTCATGCTTTGATTGTACGCCACTTGGTTTTTGGGCAAATTTCAACGTGGACTATATGGTATTAGACTAGTTTTGGAAATAAATACCTCTAGCTGGCGTACAAAATTGCCTACCTCTGGGGAAAACTCTACATGAAATGGATGCTGCTTGGGGCTTTAGTGCCTTTTGAATTTCATAAGTGGAGGGTGATGGAGGACATGTACAAGATACAGAAAAATTCACCGTGACCCCATCACATGAACATTCGCAAATAGGGCTTTTGGGTTCAGATTGTTATTGTTGTCTAGTGGTTGTGCTGTCAAAGATAAGTTGCTCAAGTTTTTGGCTAAATGTTCGCGATTGTGGTTATTGTTTGAAAGATTATGAACTATTACTTAGTTTACTAAACTAGAAATATTCATCAATGAAATAAAATCTATTAAACCTTGAAAGTCATTTTACCAAATACTTATCGATTTCCACTTGACAACTAGAGTTTTTATTTCGGAGTAGTTGTGGTTTTGAAGCTATAGTACCGCATATCAAGTTTAGGGAGGAATGTAAACCTCTTGGCTTTCTTATCCACGCATACTTCTAGTTCTAAGCTATAGGACAAGGATGGTCAAAATTTTCAATTGAGCCACATTGTTAGGAATTCAGGCTGCGGTCTTTAGCATGTAACGTCGTATCCGTAGCGTCTGCTAATGATATTTGGTATTATTGAGTGTTATCGATAATTTTTCTTGTCATTTAATATTGAATGTTATCGATACAATATTGTAATTATACAAGTATAATGTTTTATGCGAAGACTATTGAGAGTTAGTAAGGAACCGGTAGATCGTAATGGTTGCGTATTTAACGAACAAATTCAAAAAATATAAACTTCAAAACAAATTCAAAAAATGTAAGCTTAGGCAACCCTCTAGGCTATTGTACAAGAGCTTTCCCTAATAAAACAATCTTGTAACTGGTGAACCCACAAAAAATGTTGACAGATTTAGAAGTTAGGCAGATGAATTTGGATTCATATAATTGATTGTGATTAAACAACACGTTGAAGCAGCCTTTTGTAAATGTGCAATTCAGAATAAAGTCACATGCTGGACGGCGCCTTCAATTATACACAAGATCTACATTAGGTTACAAATTTTAGGCTGCCTCCATGTTAGGATCGACCTGGCTGTTCTTTTGGCAGGTGCAATTATTTCTCTGCTTGTCTAATCTTTCTTGACCAACTTATGTGCTGCTTTCAGTTGGATGGATTAGGCCGATAGACTTGGCGAACGTTTGACACAAATTCTAGAATGGTCAAGAGTGATCATAAACTGAGATACCTTGACAGTGGTGATGGAGTCAGAAATTTAATTTGTTAGGGGCAAAGGCGAATTTAACAAAGGAATTTAATATAACAGATTATAATTTCAACTCATACGCATAGGTATTTCAATTAAGTTCATAGGAGCGTAGGCTAAAATTCTTCTAATCATATGAATGCTCAGTTAAATTCACAGAGACTTAGATAATGAATGTAATTAAAGGATTTTTTTAATCAAACAGGGCAGTCACCCCCAACCCCACTTGCTCAATACCAGCTCTATCCTTATCGGCAACCCACCACTCGGTCTGGTTGTTGTCTCTTCGTCACCTTATAATCGGCTTATATTCGGAGAAGTTCAGATATAATTTCGCTTTAGATGAGTCCGACATTACCATAAAATGAGCCTTTTAAAAAAAAATGGCATATAGAACTTAGTTGAACCTAGAAAGCTAAACTTATATTCCATCGGAAGGGGGAGCAAACCTTTGACAAATTTTATACAGTGTAACAAAATATTTCAAACAAACTTCAATTTTGTTGAAGTAAAGAATGCTACTCCAAAACATATAGGCAACGCATGCTGCAAAACTCAAGTACTCATAACAGGCTTCGGACCAATAAGTTTTACCAGATCCTTACAGCCTTGTATAATCTTCTATTTACAACTCTGCTTTTCTGGAATTTATGGAATAATCAAACACAGAATACATCCACCTGGGAGAATATTTTTAGGAGACTGTAACCTGTGAGCAATCTAGCAAAAAGAATTACTCTTCAGAACTTGTTGACACCCGCCGTTCACATCTTGTTTCCCAAAGTCACCGCCCTGACTTTTTCGACCTGGGCTACCAGGATCCTGCACAGGCAAGGATTGTCCCCATTGGCGTGTAGGACTCGCAAAGCTTTGGAGTGATATCATCTTTGGACCGGATAGTATATGGTCTCTAAGACTCTTTATGGACCGATATCTTTTAATTTCGTCAGCATGATCTTGTGGTTCAGTCTGTGAAATGATCTCGGCTAATCGTTCCCTGTCGATCCCACCTGAATGTTCATGGAAGCTCTGCTCCATATTAGAAGATCCTCTTCCAAAGCAAATGCTTCCCCATTGAATTTTCTCTATCGATTTCCTCCCTTTAAATACTTTATCAACCGATACCCTCTTCTGATCGTCTTGATCATCATGGGCATAACTCCACTTGTAGCTGCGGCTACCATTGTCCATGTTTAATTCAATGGAATGAAGATCACTATCAGCTGAGTCGTTGTCCCCATCGTGCTCTTCTCCATTGGCTAGTTCCCGTTCATTCTCCCCTGTCACCCCATTTTCACAAGAACCAAATTGGATTTTCTTCAAATAAGCTTCAAGTTCCTTGATTCTCTCAAAACTGGGGGACATATCACCATTTTCTTTACCCTTTTTGGCTCTCAAGTAAGCCTCAAGCTCATTTCTAAGCCTTTCCACAGCTGCATTTTTCTCCTCGAAATGGTACTTAGCATCTGACAGCTTCATCTGGACTCTCTCCTCGCGCAACACATCAGCAAGTTGAAGCATTTCCCTCTCCTTTTCCATCTCTTCCTTAACTTCAGCTGATTCTCTCTTTAGTTCTTCAAACTCAGCTCTGTCTTCTCCAATGCCTCTAGCTAACTCATCGCAGACTTGTTCCATTATATCTTTTGCCCTTTTCTCACTCTCAAGCTCTTTCATCGCATTTGACAAACACGCCTTTGTCTCTGCCAATTCTTTCCCAAGCTTCTTGTTCAATCTCTCTGTTTGTCTTCTTAGCTTCTTCTCTACCTCAAGCTCTTCCGCTATGCAAGCTATGGCCTCACGGATCCTCTCTCGCTCCTTCCTTCTCCAAGCGGCCTTCTCCTCTGCAAAATGCTCCATGAGGTACTCAATCTCACTGTGATTCGAACGCTGCTCCTTGATCAATTGATCAACTTGGACGCGAGCTCGATCAACCTCAGCCCGAATAGCTGAGATCAGAGATATGCCAGAAGAATGCTGTTCTTCAATACCCCAAATACGATCCAAAACTTTCAAAAGCTCTTTGGATGCAGTTAAACCGCTGCTAACATCCTTCAAACGGGTTTTGATTCCCGTTATGCATCCATTATGATGCTTGCCTCGAGAACAAAGAGCTTCTATCTGCATTTTTTAGCAAGAAATAAATTCACTTATCTTCTCAAAATCTTCATACACTTACCGTCAATAAAACAACCCAAGAATCCTCCTGTAGGAATTATAAATCAGCGATACAGAAAAACATCACAGTTGATGATTCGAAAAAATGGGCTATTTTATATTACATCAAATAATGCACCGCCCCAACATTTCTTATGTATTACTCTGTCGTTACGTAACACTTCTTATCTATTCAAACATGATAATGTCTCATTGAAAACGACCCAAAAACTATGCCGTTGCAGTATTAAGTTGTCGTTTAGTCTTACCTCCATTATACCATCATTGCTAATTAAATTTGAGTCCATTGCCCCCACATTGCAATCGCTCACTTGAAGCTTATGTGACTGAGACCCCATTGATGTTCTTCTCCTACGTGCAATAATATTGCCGCTAGATCGATCCATTTTCTGCACAATTCAGTGACGCAAATTTTAAAAAGAAAAAAAAATCAACAAAATTTTCACTAAAGTACTCCCAAAAAGAAAAAGTTAAAAATTCCACCTCAGAAAATGGACTGTAAGATGGATCTGACAGAATTTGCTTATCTTTTGGTGAAGGGACTTTATTGATTTCCCACAAAGTGGCAGCAAGTTTTCTTGCTGAAACTGACACTTCCTTGGCTTTAACTCCACAGTGATGAGAAGTCAAAGTGCCGTTTGACTGTTCAGGCGCTGGCATGGCTAAGGATGGAGATTTTGTGTTCGTTTTCCATGCAGGAACGGGCGTACTTGAGGCGCCGCCGCCGCCGCCACCACCTCTCTTTCCTACAAGAATTGCACGTTTGAATCTGTATCTTTGAACCAATGAAGATGATGAAGACGATGAGCAGCCTCGCTTTCTGATCTTGCTTGTTGTTGTTCCTCCTCCTCCTCTGCTACTACTTTTTCCTTCTATATGTTTTCGGCTCTGCCATGACATTGTGTGACAATCACACACACAGCCCCCAAAAAATCGGAACTTTCACTCAATTCTGACAACCCAACTGCGAGATTTTCAAGAAAACGTTGATTTTCAGTTAAAATGAAGGTGGAAAGTTGTGTAACGCCTATCACTCACTATATCAAAGTGAGTGAATGAGAGAGATTTGATAGTGATGACTAAAGAATTAGTGAAGACTGCAGAGTGTGGTTAGTGGTGACCCATTCGTTAAAGATCTGTAAGGATTTTGATTTTGACAGGCAAATGGTAAACAAAAACTTCCTTTTTTTTTTTTTAAGGCCAGTGAAATATTTATGGCCTTGATTTCCTCAAAAAAAAAAAAGAAAAAAGAAAAAAAGGAAAAGTGACAAATATCAAAGATGATTCTTCTTCTTCTTCTAATTTATTGTTGCAATCTTTTAGTAGAGTAGTAGCAGTGCTAAAGATGAAATAATCAAAGGGCGGTGCGGGGGGAAAGGGTGAGAAAGTAGGCAAGTGTCAAAAATGGAATGTTTTTGAAATGATTTTTTGATTTTTGAAGGGGGGATAATTGGACTTGGAGCTTTGCTTTGATTTAGAAAATATTAAGAGGGAAAAATAAAGGAAAGCAAAAGCAGAGTCAGACAGAGAGAGAGACAGGCGCATTGATGTGGTTGCGTATTTCTTTGATTAAAAGACGAGAAGCAAGCAGACGTGGCGTACACGTGAGCGTCGTCGCCATTCAAATCACGTACTTGCTGCTTGCATGTGTGAACGAACAGCCTCTTATCTGTTTCTACAAAGTTTTGCGTACGTCTCCTTCAACTCTTGCAATATTTTACAATTTACCTCGAACGTAGGTCTTAAAAATAATACAGATAAATCGTCTGAAAAATCGTCTTATCATTTATAATTGTTAAAACAATCAATGGCAAATTTGGTCAAAACATCGATTACTTAGTCGTATGATTAATTCAAAAATCTTCTTGAATATCTCTTTTTTTCAAAAAAAATATATATTGTACTTTAGAAACAAGCTAAAAAATTTACTGCAAAAACTTCGTTGACACAAAATAAATTGAATAACGCATAATAAGTCTAAATCTCTGACGCAAATAATAATGTTAACATCATCAAATACAATCCAAAGTCAATTCGTGCAGCTACTACCAATCATCATAAATCACCACTTAAATTGTTAAAATTAACTTTGTCAAAGGCATTTAAATAAATGTGCTAATTTTATTCAACTAGTAAAATTCCTTATAATATTTCATATATTTACGGAATTCATATTCAACTCACACTAAAATTCAGGACTAATCCGGCATTCTGGTTTCTCTAATAATTGTATAAACATGTGAGGCTGAATAAAAAAAAAAGATATATATAAAAGCAAGGGCCTCTTCACAAATGTGAGTAACACAAAAAAGTGCAGTGTAATAATAAATGTAGCCCAAGTATTAATGCCAGTCTCCCATCAATCAATCAATCAGGGATCTTTCAAACACAAAGAAAGAAAGCAGGAGGCGTGTCACAGAAGAGCAGAAAATTTGGAGAAGGTGAAGCCACGAGGTGGGGCCCCACTAACGGCTCAATGATCTGGGATTTCATAGCTGTAACTTTACAGAAAAAATCCTCATAGATTCAGGCCCCACTCCTCGCACCTGCCCCACTTTCCCCTTTGTCTTTGTCTCGTTTGATTTTGTGGTTGGCCGTTCCTGTGATGATCATGATCTTAGTTCTACCATCTTTGGCAAAAGGTTCAAGAATCTGCATGTTCATGGACCACCATGCTCATCATTATCAGGGTGTCTTTCTTTCTCTACAACTCCCGTCTTCCTGATAATGCTTGCTTGCTTGCTTGCTGCCACTTCATGAAACACTTGGGTCTTGGGCCTGCTTTGTGTCATCAATGGAATATTGGGGCTTGAGCCATAGATTTCAGCATAAAACATTCCTTAATTATTTCACAATTACTTTTTTTCCCCTTTTTCTGGGTATTAATTGATTCACTCGATTCAAAAAAATTAAAATGTATATTAGGATCATGCTGTAAATTGCATTATATGTAGCATAGATTAGCACTATATATTATAGATAAAATTATACTCTACAAACCCTATGTTTTTAGGATGATATATTGATTTTTTTTTTATGAATTAAACTAAATTTTTCCTTCAAAATTCTTGGAGGACTTTAAAAGGATGATTTATACTTTTGCATTCAATTTGAGATACATTCATGTGCAATCGATCTTATCTAAGTTTATTGTATAGCAATAACTATTCATAAACTTATGTACCATCAAATTATAAATATACATATAAGCCGTTAAGGGCATGACAAGAAGTTTTCAAGTAATTTTATTTCGCTAATCACTCGACTTTGAACTTTAGATAGGTAAGCGATTAAAAAATAAATATGAGCTTTGTCCATCTTTTATCTTTAAAAAAAAATGTTATATATAAGACCAAAATAATTAGGTTAAAAGTTGATAATGATTCAATTATTCAAACATGGTCGTATAAGATTCATTTTGTTGGTCATATTGTTGACCAAAAAGATAGTGCCTGAGATTTTGTAACCAAAATAATAATGTTAGATAGTTTTTAACGTTTTCAGTCATTCTAGTAGTATTAAAATCACTGCGGGTCAACGTATTGACTTGGTTAAAAACGTTGATTGTGTGATCCTAACGGTTTGATATAATATCAAAATTTGACCATCGAAATCAGTTATGCTAGGTTGGTGGGCAGCAACTAAGAATATTTGCGATATATTCATGACAATTATACGTATTAATCATGTGTTTTGTCTATCATTATGAAATTAAGTAGTATTTTTAATTCGAAATAATAAGTTATTGAGTAATAACATGAGGAAAGTCTTGAATGCTCCAATCTATGCACCATTCTGCATTTGGTTTTTTTGGGTACATGCATCATTGAGCAACCCTCAACTAATAATGTAAGAATAAATACATTCACAGAAAAAAATTGAAAGAACAAAATAATATACACGGAGAGTATTCAAAATTTTTTTAATGATGGTGTTATAAGTGCGTGGGGCGGGGTGTCTTAGAGTCTGCAATGGGATCATACAAAATCTTATCCGTGGTCCGTCATGTGGATTGGGTCGAGCCTATATTTTAAAAACATGTAAGCCGAATAGGCTAAGTCCCTTATATGGTCTAAAATCTCAATTATTATTCAATTGACCCCCTTTTGCCAGCTATCGCAGTTGATCTTCGATTTAAATTCGGAAGTAATTAGGAACAACTAATCTTATGCACGTTTTTAATCAAGTAGGTTATCGCAGACTTAGCACATATAATTTGTGGAATTTTTTCATCAAACAGAGAATGGGTCATAGAAATTATTTTCATGTTAAATTAGAACCCATTTGGCCATTTCCCTGTCTAGCTTGCCAATAGCCCTGCCACTTCAGGCACCAAAGTTTATGATAGAAATATTTTACACAACAATAGAAGAAACAAAAGGCAGTTACAGCTAAAGGAACAGAAATACATCATCCATTCTCATTAGATTACACACAAATACAAAGGAAATCATTTTGAAAAGTAATCGTCAGTCCTGCCCTTGAATCCAATTTGCCCAAACGTAAGGCACAAGAACAACCCAAAGTGCCACGTAATCAACCACAACCTGCACATTAATTTCACTTTGTATTAGATTAGAAGTATAATTATGGGACCCAAATAATACAATCTATTAGTAAAACTAGGATCCGTTGATCACCAATGGTTCCATGGTCTAGTGGTGAGGACATTGGACTCTGAATCCAGTAACCCGAGTTCAAATCTCGGTGGAACCTTTTCCCATTTTTTCCCCCCAAATTAACATATAACCACGGGTATTTTAAAGATCCTCATTTTATATCTAATCAAAGAAATGAACTGACCAGAACTGAGAAGTGAGGGCAGGGGGAGTGGGGAAGTGAGCAAGCTCCGTCCCAATGCTCTCAAAGAAGAGCCCTGTCAAGCTCTTGCCGTTGATTAGCGGAATACTCGAGGGTGCTAACCATCCGATCAACCCAAATCCTATCACATTCAAATCCGTACGCAGCCAATCTCTATCAAAGCTGAAATCATTAATTATTATTCATCAATCACTCACTCACTCATCATTTTTATCATATGAAAAAATTCAACGGCCGTGATCGTGATTCACTCACCATGTCACCTTTCCCCCACATGCTCCTGCCACCCTCAGTGGGTTCCTAGCAGCCACCGGAGACTTCAGAAAGCCTGAAATATCAATAATACTAATAATAAATATTCTACTAATATAGTTATGCTCAGATCCGATCCGAGCATCCGAATTTTATAAACTCTTGAGTTATACAATGATTTTACGTAATTGTGTACCGTTGTACAATTGTGATTCTATTCAAATCTTGAGTTTATGAAATATGAACGTCCGAGCCTGAACACGACTCTAAATATGTATAAACTACAAAAGAATTAAAGATTATAACAATTAATTAATTACTTGAACTGAGAGCGGTTCTCTTCGGGGAAGACAATGAGGAGCTTCCGATTCCTACGACGGGCGATGAAGAAGCATATGCTGCTGCTGCTGCTGCCGCCATATTTTTTTTATTGTTTGCTTGGTTGATGATGCTGGAATGGATTTGAGTTAGCGAAAAAATAGTGGGATTTTGTTTTTGTATGAGATGGAGATATTGCGGAAGAGAAAAAGATTTCTATGGATGGTTTCTTGTTCAATGATATTCTGCCGCGTAGGATTTGTATGGATAGAGTGGGGTCACTTGCTGATTTGTTTCTTGCTGGCTACTCTGGAAATATGTTATCCTCACTTCACGCGCTCCCAATCCACACCACCGCTTACAATGCTAGAAAAATCTTAAGTTGGCCCCTTTTCGTGAGAATGGGCTTGGCGGCCCGATTACTTACAACTTTCAGCCTTCATAACAATTGATTTGTAAAGAGTTCGCGGAGAGAATAAACAAGGCAAAAGATAGGTCATGTTTGGTATTATTTTCAAATGTTATTTTCATGAAATAAAAATGAAAATGAAGATATTATTTTAAAATTTTAAAATGTGTTTGTAAAGAATATTTTAAAATAATTATTATTAGAATAATTTTCATAAACTTAAAATTAAGTAATGAATAATTATTTTTATTATTTAATTAGTTTGACTATTTTAATTTTAAGAATAAATTGGGTGATCTTGTTAAATTTTGTTTAAAGAAAAATGATAAAGTCTACGTATTTGATTTAATTAATATATAAAAACATAACTATTATAATATATATAAAAAGAAAAGATTATTGGCAAGGGAAATTGATTTTTTTTGTAATAATAATAATAATAATAATAATAATAATAATAATAATAATAATAATAATAATAATAATGTTGATATTATTATTATTTTGTGAGATGCTGGAAGAAAATTATTCATTTTGAAACTTAATATTGTATTGAAAAATAAGGAAAACAAGAAAAAGTTGTTTTCTCATTTTCTTTGTTAAAAGTATAGAATAAATTTTACATTTTCAAAAATATTTTTAAAATCAATCTACCAAACACATATTTAGTGTTTTATGAATTAACAAAACAAAAAGCATGATTTGAAAATAATATAATTACACAAGAAAAAGGTGTTCGTTATGAGTTATGGAGAAAATGAAGAGGTGTTAATAGAACTATTCTTTTTCTTAATTTAGGGCCAGGCTTTCGATGGGTACAAAATATTATCATAGTGTAATTTAGCAAGGTATGTGATTACGTCACTAAGACAAAAATTTTACTAGGAAAAGAATGATATTTTCCATGTGACGTAAGTTTTTCCAATGTAAAATTTAGTACAGTTGCTAATGATTAAAAGTAAAAATATAAAAATAATTAAATCTCAATTATGTATGATGTAAGAGGTCACGTATGAAGACAATCTAAATTTGTATTAAAAAATTAAAAAACTTTCCACCAATGGAATTGACTCCCACATCATAAATAAATAAAGTACACATAAAAACTACCTAAAAGTTGTTGTATGTTATAATTAATAGGGATTAAAAAAATCTTGCCACCGAATACGTTTTCAAGATTATTAAATATACACGAGATCGTTTTCATTGACAATTTTAATTTCAAATCCAAAATTGTCAAATATTTGGTTTGGAACAAGACTCTAGATTTGTATCATGGCTTGGTCAGAAAAGGGTGGCAAATCAATGGCAAAATGAATGGATGCTTATAAGGAAAAGTTTGCCTGCTTGATCCTATTATCTGTAAAAGAAATTATGTGCTTAATAATAACTTTCTCCGAACAAGAAAATCTTTAGTAAAATCTATCATTTATAATCCAATAATATTTATGTTGTATCACCAAGAATTAATAACAAAATATTTAGAAGCATACTTAAATTCATAACGCTGAATTGCTCTTTAAGATTGTGTAGTTAGTCTTTCACATTTATACATTTTCTTATAGAATTCTTTAATATTCTCTGCACTCTCTTTCTTTAATAATGGGATCTAAAAAAGAATAGAAAGATACGTGTGGTTTAGGAATCATGACTATTTATATAAACAATATTTTTCTGTTGTCATTAGGTATTCGTAATTTTATCCGTCATAGAATTAAAATATCATTAGGTCTCTACATATTAAAAGCCTATACCCTATTAGATACATTAAAGTCAAAATTACCGAAAACCTTAATCGATCATTTTTAATTAAATTTAACCTTATATGACAGTTTGCAACACATAATTATTTACATATAAACCAAACGTTAGATTAAGGATGCAATAATTATAGATTAAAAATCTAACACCTCCTTCGTTGAGTTAACGGATTCCAAAAATGAGAAAATTTTGCTAGCTGAGTATGAATAATTATTTCAGCTTTACGAGTTACGACCTAGAGGTACTATTTATTATTATCTTTCATAAAATTTAGTTTATGGTATAAAAATGACAAACAAAAATTTAGGTTTTATAATATCTTGTGGATAAAAAAGATGTCTTTTGGTTAGAGGAACGGTGCTTATGATACATCAATATATAGCACCGAGTTATTTATTTATTATTATTTTTATTTGTACCAAAATTGTCGTTGTTTGTATCAAGTGTTTCATTACAATCTCAACTTTTTCGTTACCCATATCTAAATTTGAAGGACTTGAAAAATGTAATAATGTGAAACATGTAACAGAAAGCTTAATAAAAAAAAAAAAACAACGAAAAAATTTGGTGCTATTGATAGTGTCGACGCACTATAGTCCTACCGCGAAATGTTTTAACTTGAAAATTTCGTAGAAAAATGTTCTTCCTTGAACATAAAAATTAAATTAATTAAAAATTTCTATTTTAAGAAGAGTTGCATAAAAACTGAATTGAGAAGTAGCACGGTCGAGAAATATTTTAGACAATTTTACAAACTATACAAATATAGCTAATACTTAGAATGACAATTCATCTAATTAATTATCGTTAAGAAAAATAAAATATTATCAACCCGATCTCATTTCTCCTCTTTTTTTAGCTAAAACATAAATAAATTATTGTTCCACTTTTTGAGTGACTCGACTAAATTGAGGATATTGTCGGTGTAACTGGGGGCAAAAACAGATTTACCCTGCAACTAACGAGTTAATGAGCTAAATCACAGCGATGACGTTGGAGTTTACCACACGAGAGAAACTTCTATTGGATTGAAGTCAAGAAAATTCTCATGCAAAATAACGACGAGACTATTACGCTTTATTGACCAGTGCTTGCCGAGAAGATGGAACTCCTCAAAATATTGATTTTTCTTACTAAACCGTCTTGATTCTTGGCCCTTGCGACAATATCTGAAAATTTATGAACAACCAAAATTCCGCCGGCTTCCGGCTCATGTATACACTCGTTAAAAGTCAAAAGTAATAGCCCGGCCGGTGTCCTTTTAATATAGATTGATTAAAGAATTTATTTGTTGGAGCTAGGAGAACAAACAATCAATAAAATAAAAGCCATCTGTTTGCGTTGATCGGCTGTGCCTATAATTATCTGAGTTTAAGTAACAACAAAAAAAAAAATAAGAGCTGACGTCGAGTAAGGTTTTCCGTCCACATTTCTATATCTTAAAAAACTGCGAGAGCCAATATTGTAAAAATTTAAATGAACTATTAAGCTCAGATATGGAATGAAATGAATCGAACAACTTTTGTAACTTTATACATCAGTTCTTTGCATTGAAACAATTTCGGTAACATTCAAAGAGAAATTAAAAAAATAATAATAATTGAATAAACGAATTATGAACTAACTCCACTCCTTTTTTCTTTGCCTATTTCCCTCCTTTCTCTCATTAATACTTTAAATGCACAAATTAATTAAAATTACCTTAACAAAATGAAGGACCATAACGCAAAAAACACAGTAACCCCAAAACAAACGCAAGCCATATCCAAAACTCTCTCTCTTTTGTCTTTCTTTTCTTTTCTCGCCCTTTTCCTCTCCATAAATTCCTCATACCTCGCCTTCCCGTTTTGCCCCCCTTCCCCTCTCTTTCTCCTCTTCCCGTTCTCCATGGCCTCCCGCAAAATTACCAAACTGTCCCTGCCGCTCAAGCTCCTCCCCTCCATGTCCTCCACTTGCATGCTCACCTCCCTCACGTGCACCTCCCCTCCCTCCTCCTTATTACTCACCACGCACGTGACCGCCACCTCACACTTCACGTACTCCATCTCTGACGATCCTGACCGTCCGTTATTATTACAATCTCCAGCCATGATCGTCGCGAACCTCGCCCGCAGCACATCGCCCGCCAACCACTGCCGCTCCACGGTCACCGCTCTCCCGCTCGATATATTAGCCGCGCGTTTCTTAAATGGGTCAATTAATACCCAACTCAACGTTAAGTTTTCTTCAAGATCTTTCAGCCACGTGTCGCCTTCACTTCCATGCAGCATCGGTGCCAAGACCGAGTCTTTCGAGTCAAACAAATCGACCCGGAACGGCGCCGTATAAAACCAACCGGTTGCCGTTTCAATCGCGTGGGTTTTTGATACAATGAGGGCGTTCTTATAATGAATATCCACGCAGGAGATGAGCTCATTGGGAAGATGACGATCGAGATTGCGTTTTGAGGGGAGCCGGAGGTGATCGAGAACGGGAAACGCATCGGAGAAGAAGGATCGGTGGCCGGCGGGGAAGGTGGAGATGACGCGGCTGACATTTCCGTCGGTGATGGAAGGCCACGCGGCGGTGCAAATTTGCCGCCAGAGATCGTCTTGTGTGGAGAGGGCGTGGAGTTGGGAGGAAGCGCAGGAAGTGGCGGCGAGAGCGGGGCCGTCGAGGCGCGTGAGGATGTGGGTCTGGATGATGTCTTGATGGACGGCGGAGATGTGATCATCGGCTGTGATTGTCGACGACGACGACGAGGAATAAGAAGACATTTTATTTGAATACGTTCGAGTGATAAGAGAAGCTTTGAATTTATTTATTTATTTATAGGGGCAGGAAGATGATTACAAGTCAGAAGTGGCTGACTGAAAATCTATTTTGTCTTATTAGGAAAGTGCTTCGTAATCCCCTGGCTTTTAAAATAAAAAAAAATGATAAAAGAAGGAGAAGGATGAGAGAATATTCGGACACTCGATTTGAAGAAAGAAATGAGTATTCACCACTGGATCACAATGGCCAATAGGTATGATTTATATATATATATATATACAATTACAATATTTCTTTAGATGTCATATTTGAAAATTGAAACCCATTTATAAATTAACTATTTTTAAAATGTCTCGAACTATTGTTATTTTATGCTTATTGATTAACAAGTTATCTATTAATCAACAATTAGTAATTGAAAATCACACAGATAGTTTTATCCTAACATATATCATCTAATTGTTAGTTTTATTAGGATTCTTGGACCACATTTTATGAAGTCAAATCATTTCCTATAATAAGACCACATAGTGAGTTGTTAATTAAGTTTTCCTAATTTTTGGCAACTTAACTAACAAGTCAGCCCTGAATCAGTCTCAATGGTTAACACAATCTGCGTTCTTAGTTGTATAATAATCACAAATGGAGAATACACACACACACATTATTTTGAAAAACAAAAGAAGAAAGAAAGATTACAAATTCACTTATTTGAAGCAATATTTAGGGAGATCCAAGCATCATCAAACAAATTTTTACGAATTAAAATAAGAGAATCATCCCACCAATCATAAATAATAAGAATTAACCCTAAATTAAATTAATAAGGCAGTCAGCTACTAGATTATTATTTTAAAATTTGGATCTAATTATTCAAAGGTGTATGCTAGCACGTATGTGTTACTATTTAGGACGCATATATCTGACATATATTTATTGACAGATGAAAAAACGACATAAAGATGATGTGATTTTAATTATTTATATATATATATATATTATCTATCTAATAATGATTTTGATATTTCCGTGTAAAGAACTAATCAAACAGTTTAATTATTATCTGGTATCCAACTCTGCCTCAGAGTGAGACCATTAACTAACTTGCAAATTGAATGGCTATGTGATCATGATTCTTGAGTATATGGGTGCCACGTTGTAATTGTCACATTTCTAATTGTATACGTGTGAAAAACGAGGGAGATGGAATGTGTTCTTTTAACAAGTTGTGTTAAATTCGGATTGACTTTTATACAAATTTGGGTCTCATTTATGTGCGGGCTGCCCATTTATTTTGGGTGATTTGCAGGATTCGAACTCGTGACAAATTGTGTGTTTAAAAAGTATTCGCAGCCAGTCGCCGCACAAGAACAGCACAAGTTGGGCTAATGTTAATATTTTATTATGAAATTAATTGCAATTTTATCGGTTTGATTTTAAAGAATTCGAAATTGAGTCAATCTTATCCAGCTGGAGGAAAAAAAAAATTCAAAATCCTTAACTAAAATCTCGTAAGATTTCTAATCAATCTTAAATGATTATTTTTCCTTATTGTAATTTTGATCAATGTCAGGATTATGCAATTAAAGTTATAAAATCACATGCATAATGAAGATAAAATACTAGACGTCTCATTTCAATGCATCCTATACAGCCTGCGGCATGAATCGAGTTGCTAGTGCGTGCTTTAAGATAAGTCTCAAAGTGGTTTACTCATCACCACCCATCAACCCACTTGGATTAGGTTGTCTGTAATGATCTCAAAACTTTTTATTTGGACTTTGGGGAAGAGTCCTCTGCGATTACATAGAAAATTGACTCTCAGTGTATGGTGGCTATCCATATTTTTGATATTTCAAACCACTTGATCTTGGACTAAAGTTTTATGTGCAAATATCTCAAGGTCGTTTTCAAAACGCGAATGTCAAACTTCAAGTGATGGTGAATTTTTAAATGTTATCCTTCAATTTTTTAATCCAAATGATATGTGATATCATTGTAAATTTACATACGAAAGTACTTCACGGGACTAGTAAGAAAATTGATGCATGTGATAGGTTTATGTCGTTATCCTATAAAATAATTTTAGGAGATTACCAATTTATTTTATGCTGAAATTAGTACGTACCACTTATTCCTTTACTATTTTCATTCATAGTTTATTATAAATTAAAAATTAAGAATTAAAAATAAGAAATATACATTTTGATGTCAATAAAAAATTTAAAATAAGATTTTTTTGTTATTTTTAAATATTTTTCTTAGAATAAATATATATTTTATATTTTCAAGATAAATTATCATATAAATGACTCATTTATCCATCTTTTCCTTTAAATATTTGGTGTCAGGGGTGTTTTGGATATTATAAAAAAAATAAGAATTAAATGATACATATTAATTTCCGTAGTAGAGAAATTGACAATCTCCCAATAATTTTTTATGATTTCGTCCAAAATTTTAAAAGTATAATATTTCACCCCAAATTTCTATAAGTGTTGAGTATATATATGTCCATGAGCGTATTAGTTCAACTAGTTGTAAATGCACTTTGTGTCAGCAGTCATTTAAGGGCCAGTTTAGAATTGTAAAGATGGATCAAATAAGCTGCATTTGCTATGCGAATTAAATAAGCTTTTGATTAAAAATAGTTAAGTGTTTGATAAATTGAGCTGTTGTTATTGTTGTGAGTTTGAAAAATTCAGTACAAGTATTTGGTAAAATTTATTTTAAAATCATGTTTTTATTATATAATGATTAAAATAAATATAAGTTTAAATTGTCTTTAATTAATGTATTAGGGGTTTATGGAAGATAATACATAATTGTATTTTTACTAAAATATTAGTTTTATAATAAAAAATCTAAAAAGGCATGGTACCTTATTTAATAAGATGGTTACAAAAACTAATTTTTTTTTAAAAAAACTGTTGTTAAAATTAAAAAAAAAAAACTTATGAAATAAGCATCTTTCAAAAAGCAATTTTTTCCAAAATGTATGAAAGAAGCTGATTACTTTCAAGCTTCATCTCAACCTAGGCCTAAATTTGAGTAAGATATCATATTCAATATAAGATTTAGATTAAATATGAGTTAAGAATTGATATTCAATAGATGAGGTTTCTCGTCACATCCTAATTTTTTTTTTAAAATAATTAAAGAAAAGCAATTGATCATATTTAATATAAGATTAGAAGAAATAGAAATCAGCGAGCATATTGGTAGAGTCAATTTCCCAAATGCATTATTTTGATAGCATATCGTAACTTCAACTTGATTGATAACGAAAAATAAGCTCCATCAACTTGATCTCGACGTATCACGGCAATTGCAGCTCACGTGGAGCTATCAGCGTGTTGTACTAAACAATTGAGTGCTTGTAAAATATTCCGACTTTGGATGGGTGGTTAATTAATCACTTCAATTCTAAGCTACAAGCCGTATGTCCTAACCCTCGGGGAGCTTTAAAACCCAAATTTTAAGCAACAATTAAATTTAGTTGCTAATCACCTAATTGTCACCTAATCGTCAATTTTAAGTTACTGATGTATTTTATTTGGAACGATCCCCATACTGATGATGGCGATGATTTTCTAATTTTAGCAATTTAACTAAGGCTTCGGTCTTGGCTTTTGATCTTTTGTTAACACAATATCTTTATACAGCACGACACAAGTAATGACAGGAAATCACTGTTAATATTATAAGTTTAATTTTTTAAATTTCTGGATCTAGCTTAGACCCCGTTTGGGATTACAAAATGTTGTTGTTGGTATGATATGTTTAGTTTTGTAAATTTCGGATCTAATTTAATTAGGGACACAAGTTGGTGCTTGGCCTCGATCCACTATAATTTCACTTCAGATTAAGGTTGTATTATCAATGTGGATTCGGGAGTGGTAATTAATTACCTTTTTTTTTTTTAATTTTAAATCTAATTGAAATAGTGAGTAGCTTAATGCCCTCAATTTCGACCAAATTTCTTGACTGGATTAGTCAACAATGCCGTTAAAGTAAACGTGTTTGAACGGGTTTCAGTTGACTGGCTCGCAAAAGTGCGTTCATTTTCGGGGCTCGCAAATGGATGCTCGACATTTTGGAAACTTGACTAACATTATTGAAATTAACTGAGCGGTTATGATTGCTGACGCAGTCACGTAGGTGCCATTTTTCAAAGTCTGCAGATGGGGCGCCGTTACACAGCAAGTGGGTGGAATATTATCTTCATCCCCAGGGTATATATCACAATCTATGCATATTTTGCATTTTCGCCCCCCTTACATTTAATACACTAACGCTAAAGCCTACCCAATGTTATAATTTATGCATTTTGGTACTTGTTATTGGACCCCTTGATTTTTGATTTTATGCTTTGGTGATCCTAAATTTATAGATTCTTCATTTTGACCCAAATCGAAAAAAAAAATCCTGATTCCACCACCGCACTAACTTGCTTTGTTTTTCGTTATCATTATTTTGAGAGACTTGCAAAACCTAGTAGTTATGTCATGGTGCCCGTTTTCAATTCAATAATAGGGAAAAGAAAATAACAAAACATGTTCTTTGTCATAACTCATAAGTTCTTCATAACACATAGAATACAACTAGAACTTTCATCGACTAAAGTGGAAAAGAAAATAAAGTTGAAAAAAAAAGAGTAAATGGGCACTTAAAAAGTGGAAAAGGAAAAAATTAATGGCATTCAATATCGAAATTGTGAGGGGGGTACTTTTAGCAATTTAGAAGGGCTCAAGGAGTTTGGAGGTTTGTTGATAGCACTACTGAAGATTGAAACTTTAACATTAGGCCCAAAAAAGCCTGTCTCACGAAGGCCTGTTCGTGTTCGTGAATTGATGTCCATTCCTCCTCAATATTACGCCTTGCGCGCGCGCGCGTGTTTGTTTGTACACGCATTGAGGGGATAGGGGGTTGAAGTTTGAGTTAATTTTTTGCACGCACGTAAAGAATGGTGAAATTAGACCACAACACGAAACTGGGGAAGATTCTGAGGCTAGGGTGAGATTTGACGAATTTTTGAATGATTTTCTTGAAAATTATTCAAAAAATTTTAAAACGTGGGTGAAGTTCTCGAATTGACATAAGACTCTTTGAAAGGCCTTTTTTATCAGTAAAATAAAAGATGAGACAGAGAACAAGCAGTGAAGATCCCCTATGGACTAAAAAAGCCCAAAACTATATGCCAATATTGGCTTCAGCTTCATCGACAGTTAAAACCAACAATGCAATGAGAATTCACAGCATTTTTGAATGATTACGCAACTCTTGTACAACAATAAAATTGCAACTCTTTTGTTAAGAGTTGACAAAAAATTTCGTCTTTCAATAATTCTCTGCTGTTTCATACTTTAACTAAATGCTGGCGCCGCGATTCAATGCAAATCGTTAAGAAATAAACACAACGAAATCATTATAATTACGAATGGGGGCCGAATTTCCCGACATTGGGAAAGAACCTGCAGGTCAAAAGTTGATTTTGAGAATTAGGTATTTCCTTTGTGTATTGACTTGGGATTTCAAACATGTATTGCTCCTTCACATTGATGTTAAAGGGAGAGAAAATTGACTAATAAATGATTTGAATTTTGATTTTGATAAAGTAGAAAAAAATATAAGTGTACAAATACAAGAGATCTTAGGTGATGTTTGGTTGGGAGGAGAGAATGAAGGAGAGGAAAGTAATTTAAATTTTATTTTTATTTCCATTGTTTGGTTAGATAAAATGTATAAGAATTTAATTTCCATTAGAATTTAATATCCATCACAATATGAAATTTGAATTCCACCCCAAGGAGTGAAGAATTCAAATTCCTCTTATGTTGGAAACCAAAACTTTTCAAATTACCTTTCAACTTTTTAATTTATTGAATGCCATTAATAATTATTATTTATAATTTTATTTTATCAATTTAATATTATAAATAATTTTATATTAATTAAATTTAATGAATACTTTAAGAAACTTAACAAAATAAATAGATTTATTTATTTAATATGAAAATATATAAATATAAATTAACCATACGAATACAAGAGATCTTAATTATAATATCATTTATTTTAAAACTTTTTGACAAAAAGTATCATTATAATATAAATAGTTTAGTATTTAAGGCAAAGATAAATTTAGCAACCATTTAATTGAAAATTTAATTTCACTATTCTCCTAAGGAATTAAAATATTAGCAACCATCTAATTGAAATCGTAAGGACTTAAAAAGACTAGCAAGCATTAAAGTGGGAAGATAACATTATTAAAACAAAAAAAAAAACTAATAATAATCAATAAATAAAACATGAGGTATTAATAAATAAAATTAGACAAACTTATCCCAGAATTGACACAGTCTGAGCTCGTAATTTAACGATAATGAATCAATCATTCTAGTAGCATCAAGATTTTAACAATTCCCGATTTAGCTAGTCTCCTTTTTATCCTTCTTAATTCAAGAGTTTGAATTGAATTGTTCTCTTTTATAGTTTTTATCGTATCATCAAATTTGGAATATGTTCAAATTATTACGACAAGATCATGAAGCATATTATATGGGGAATTAACTTTATGATATTGCTCAAGCGGCGATGTCGCATTTAAGATGCCTAAATTTGGCCATAGGAGAAAGGGGGAGAAAAGAACAGGCAAGAGTTGAAAAGGGCTTCTCCAAAAAAAAAAAAAAGAGTTGAAAAGGGCAACAATGAAAGCCATATAAGACAAGATAGAAGACTTAGGGAGAGGCAAAGTAGTGGACACCCGAGAAATTAATCTTCTGTATGATCTAATTAAATAGAGAATTATCAATTTTCTTTTTCGTGTTTCCTCAAGTAATGGGTATATATATAAGATGGGTGCGAGCTAGTTTGGTTGGTAAAGTCCTTTTCTTTATTTTTGTGGGTGAAAATAATAGGTTTGAGATTTGAACTGCCATTACATAAGTGAGGGAGTGGAAAATTGAATTGTTAATAGACTATAATTAGAACAAAAGCATATATAATAACAAAAATGCTATTTTGTCCAGAAAAATACTGCTCGAAACTCTTTTGGCAAGCCAAATATGAGGTGGGCAAAAACGACCTGTTTTCGTGCATCCCTTGCATGAAAAAATTTTCGGTAATATTTCCCAAGCGAAGTATCATTGTTGATAGAAAAAGAGGAGGCAAGTTTCCAAAGTTTACTCAAATAGTTGTGTAGGCTGCATTAGTTTTAAAATAGTCGCAAAATTATATTATTACTATTTATTTATCCAAATTATTTACTACATGCATGCTTGTGTACACAAAATATACGTCGATTTATTCACGCTAGCTAGTATGTGAGCTTGCTTGTAGGATATATAAATGTGCTTGTGAAGACAACTTTACATTTTCTATTCAAACAGATTTAAATTTTTAGTCTTACAAGTTCTAATCACTCACATGAAGCAAAGTAATTAATTAACAATAAACAACTACGTATATATATACATCTTCCTCTACACAGTACTATGACTCTATGTCATTAACAGTTCTTGTTCTCTTGCCTAAAACACTTTGAACGCCCATAAAGCTACAAGCATGACAAGTCCACTAGCAAGACAAACATGATTCAATACCCTTTCTGCCCTTTCGTTTTTCTCTTTTCTACCAATTTTCCTCATCAAAAACTCCTCATATCTCTCTTTCGCTTCCTCTCTTCTCCCATTCTTTCCCTTCCCACTCTCCATAACCCCCTGCAAAATTACCAAACCATCCTTCCCACTCAAATTCCTCCCCTCCATATCCTTCATTTGCATGTTCACTTCTTTCACGTATAACATTTCCTCGCCTTTCTTTCCCTTTCCCCCAAGTGTCACCATCACCACACCCTCCACGCACTCCCTCGCCGAAAACAATCCCCACCATTGATTACCACCTGCGGCGATCACCACCGCATACTTCACGTGCAAGTCACGTGTCAACCAGTCTTGTTGCACGGAAACCGGCCACCGGCTGGATAAGTTCACCGCCCGGTTTCTGCTAGAGTCGATTATTATCCAACTCAATGTCAAGTTCTTTTCGAGCTCTTCAAACAGAATATTTGCCTCACTCACAAAGGGTATTTTCGTCGGAACAGAATCTTTCGCGTCCACCAGGTCAATCCTGAAAGGTGGGAACTGAAACCAGCCGGTTACCGTCTCATTCTCTGCAACCCTAGAGAAGACGGGATCGTTCCTGTAGTAAAGATCAACGGCTGAGATTATTTCTTCGGTGACAAGCAAAGAATCATCATCATGGATGCGTTTTGAGGGCTGTTTTTGGCAATCAAGAACCGGGAATGAGTGAGAGAAGAAAGACCGGTGACCACCGCCGGGGTAAGAGGAGACGAGGGTTCGCACACGTGGGTCGTTAGAGGAAGGCCACGTGGAGGTGCAGATATGTTGCCAGAGCTTTTCTTGTGTACATAGGGCGTGTAGATGAGATGAAGTGCAAGCTGCGGCAGCAAGAGTTTGGCCGTCGAGTCGGGTTAAGATATGAGTCTCGATTATGTCGGGAAGCAACGTTGTGATGCCTTGATGGCTTGTCAATTTTGTGGGACTAGGAGAAGCAGCCATTGATTGGTCTTCTTTTTTTTTTACCTCAAAATGGAGTTTGAATGTTGGGTTCATTTATACGCAAAAGGGTTAGGTCTAATTGGTCTAAAAAAAGTTGAAACAAATATGACAAAAGGTGGATTAGTTTTACAATATATTATCTTTGGTTAATCCAATTGTAAGGTAAGTCGATTTGCTTTAATCTACTGAACAAGATTTATGAATTAAATTCTAAAAGTCAAGGTTGGTTGGCCATAGACAAATGCATAAAAGATCGAAAAAGGGGTTTTTCCAGGCAGTGGATGAAAAAGATCACTAAGGACCTACGTTCATAAACATTCCATTAAGAAAGGAATAACAAACAAGGTTTGTGTTTTTTAAATAATTTTATTTAACTAATCACTTGAATTTAAATCTTAAAGAAAGTAGAGAGTTAAAAATCTATTTATACTTTATTTTACCTTAAAAAAAAATAAAAAATAAAAAATTAATTTAAACTTTGTCCCACTCTCTATCTTTTAAAACAGATAGATATATATATATATATATATATTGTGGCAGTTTATCAAAAAATTTATGTTTTTTTATTTTTTTTTCCATAAATACAAAATATAATCCTAAGGTAAAAGATTTCTTCAAATGATTTTCAAGTAGTTTTTTTTAATTAAACTTGCGTTTGAATTTGAGGAGAGATAAAAGCCTAAAAGGTCATGAATCTATAGACTTCGTCAACTCCCCCAATCCCTTATCGTTTTCTTTTAAAAATATCTGTTAAGGATCTATTTGCTTTGTCATTAAATAATAAAATGAACGCTTATAAGAAAAAAAAAAATCAATTGGTATAAAGCCTTTTTTTAAATTGGAAAGAAAAAAAGAGACTACTTTCAATTTTCTTTTGGTTTGGGAGTCCAGTGGAGTCATCGTGATTCATTGTCCGTACCTGAGGGATATCATAACGTCTGAGTCGCGACCAAGACCTTATCCTCTCAGGAAAAGTGGACGCGAATGTTTGCCACGTGGAACAGAGAAACGTCACAAGACAAGTTAGGATATTCTTTGTAATATTTCTATTAAAAAAAAAAACAAAGAGAAATATAGTGTTGTTCTTCTTTCACTACTCTGGAGCGAGAGATTCGTTGCCGTCACGAGGCTTAAATTTAGTCAATAAACAATTCTCACTAATGTAGTATTTATTTACTAAAGTGCAAGTTTTTGAAGTATAAAGTCATCTCCCTCCATAGTTAATTTATTTAAAGAAGAGAATAGGGTTCCACTCTCATGGAGAGATGGAGAGAGGTTAGAGTATAAATTTACTCATTTTTTTTATTTTTTATTAATGTAATATAATTTATATTTATTAAATAAAATATTATTACATTTACTTAAAACTAATAATATAATATTTATTTAAATAATATTATTATGTTATTCAATAATATTATACTTATTAAATAAAATATTATTATATTTATTTACACTTAATAATTAATAATAATAAATTATTTATTATGAGAAAAATATTAAATTTTTTACTATATTATTACAAATAATGTTTCATTTGTGTTGTTCTTATCAATAATTTTTAATAATTAAAATTAAATTTCATAAAAAATTATGATTTACATAATTAAGAATATTAATAATTATTATTAATTTACAAGTATAATAAAATAAATATTTTATTTTTCAAATATGTTTTTGTATTAATTTTGTAATTAAAAACTAAAATTATTAAATAAGAGAAAAAAATTATAATTTGAAACTATTTACTCCCCATTTAAGATAAAGTAAATACTTAAATTAGATTTTGACTTCGATTCCATACTTCTATTCTAGTGTAAGTAAACAATCTGCTCAAACTCCCACTTCACACTCCCAATAACAGTATTCTCACTTTTCAAGATTTTTACTCTAATTTAAAATATAAACGCTATCTAAAAGTAATTCTACAATTACATAACTGGGATAAAATATGTTAATACATGGTTTGTATCCAAAGTGACGAACCGAGAGAAGCAAAGAAAAACCAAATGATTTCAACAACATAATTGGGATGATGAAACAAGAATGTTCTACAAAAGTTGTGGTTCTCGCTTACTGATAATCATTCAAGCAAATTTACTTTCAAGAAACGCGTAACATGACAGCGATTCCCACATTGATGATGCAGGTATAGTTGAGCTCTTAGCCACTGTGAAATTGCAGCACATAGCAACAATGGCAAGCATTAAATTGCAACCCAGGCTATCATTCCATTAAAAACTATAGATGGGCTCGAAGAGCAAAATGTGATGTTAAGCAACAGAAACCTTCTAAAAAGAAAAGCAAGTCTCATCGTCAAAACTTACTAAGTACACCTTACAGTCAAGCATCCTGGTTCCATATTGATACGCCGGGCCAAAAAATCCAGGAACAGAAAACACACCTCAAGCATCTCAAAGAACAATAATCCAACTCAATGAGAGATCAAGAGCAGCTTAACTGAAAGAGTTTCAAATAATTCACACAGCTCCTTCACAGAATAATCAATCAATCATTACCCCAAGTTGATGGTCCACCCAATCCAACTTCAGGCTCCCGAGACAATTGAACTGTCAGACCCATACCCCCGTTTTTGGATTTCTTCTTCTTGGCAGAAGAGGTAATTAAGCCATTAACTGAGTTGAATTTAGAAGCTTCATTAACCATATTGTTGTCACCATCAAATCCAGGATTTCCTGCAATATTGGTGGAGAAGAGCTCTGAGAAAGCAGTTTCTCCATTGTCAATAATGTCTAGTTCTCCTTGTTTCTCCTTTGACTGTTTCTTTTTAAATCTCTTATCATCATCCTCAACTTTAATGTCTTTGTTCGAGAGATGTTCACTAGTTTTCTTTCTCTTCCACTTCAGATCTTTCTCCATATCAACATCTCTAGAACAATTTAGATTGCCATCCTTGCTTTGACCAGGCACAATGCCTCCAGAGTTCTTTGCGTCATCAATAGCATCAAGCTCCCCTTCTTTCTCTTTTGACTTTTTTTTCAATTTCTTCCCTGCTGATGAATCACTTTTGCTCCACTGAATTTCTTTCTTTGAGAGTTTGTCATTTGTTTCTGTAGTGCCATCTCTTTTCTTTTCTGTGTGAACTTTTACTGTGTCTTCAGCATTATTTGAGGAAATATTAACCTTATCAACTATATCGTCCTTTTCATTTTTAGTGATTCTATCTGTTGGTCTAGCATTGAATATGCGCAAGTTGGGCAATAGATTTTTGATCTGCAACAATATTGAACATAGATTAATCCAGCAAGGAGCGGAATTCTCGAAAGATGATTAGCATGATAAATGACTGCGATATTACCTTCTTGGCCAATTTCTCATATTCAGCTACAGGGTTTCCTTGTAGATTGAGGTTATTCAGACTAACTAATGATTTTAGCACCTGCTATTCAAGCATGTTGCCAAATGCATGGTGAGAAAGTATATAGAAAAAACTTGATGGAAACAAATATAAAAGAACCAAATATTTCTATGCCTCACCTTCAATTCTGACCATCTCGTGATCAAGTTCTTTCCTAAGTCCAAATTTTGAAGCTTCTTATTAAAAGCTAACTCAGCTGGAAGAGTCTAGGCAATTCAGAGAGTGAGACGGAGAAAGCCCACATAAGAAATGAACAAGATATCAATCACAATATTAACAAACTAAAAAATAAAATGAATTTGAGGACAGCTTGCTATCATAAAATGACCAGTGGGTACATGATTTACCTTAATGTCATTGTGAGCAAGGCGGAGTTCTTTCAATTCTGTGCAAGACTTGAGCGAAGAACCAATAATCTGAACTTGACAGTTTGAAAGAGAGAGCTGGAGCCAATTATGATTAACAGCCTCAGTAACAGTCTTTCAAAATATTAGCTAAAGGCAATTAATGACCAAAGCATTGCTTACCTTTGTAATAGCTTTCAAATTGAGCAGAGAATCGCCAATTTCGCGAATTGGATTTCGAGAAAGGACTGCAGGAGAATCCCAAATGCCAAAGAACATGATTCAGGGTCTATGTTCTAAATGGTAAAACAAACTTTTATCCCAACAATCAAATTAAATTCCAATATTGACTTGATCTGAACAAAGTATCATGAATCAGGAACATGTAAAATCAAAAGGAATTGCAGACAAGTTTTCTATCTCCTCAAAATCACACAGGTTTGCTCTCTACTCAAAAGTCCTAGAATAGATGCTCGACCATGCCTTCACCAGCCACTCCTTTAAACCAAATCGTAGAACAGGTAAAATTAATAGAATTAAAGAATATTGACTCTAAGAAGAATGTAATTGTTACTTCTCTAAAAATTATAGCTCTTATTCCTCTCCCATTTTCACCAAAGTTCTATATAGACAACACCACAAATGTAATTGTTACTTGAACAAACATAGGCCAGAGAAAATAATGTCAATCTACCAACAAAGACTAGCCAAATGAACAAATTTTATCAAACACAACAAAGTGCGAACATGAAGAAATAAGAATCTGTACCAAGAGTGTTCAATTCCTTCATCAGATCAAGCTTGCATATTGAAACAATCTCATTGTCTGCACAAATCCAAAAAAAAAAAAGAAAAGGAAAGAAAGGTTAAGAAAAAGAAATGATTTCCATATATTCATATCACCAACTTACAAAGAGGGCACTGCAGTTAGGGTCTAAATCACACCATTCAGAATTAAAGCACGTAAGCTCACAACAGACATCACCTCATCCATTGATCTAAGCTTATTTTTGCCCGCATTCAACACCTGAATTTCAAAGACAGAACAAGGAGAATTTAAAAAATCCAATTAGTTCATCATTTCCAAACCTAAACGTCTTCAAACAGAATTAGTCTTCAAACAGAAGTAGTTTAGTTCGTGCAAGTGTCCCAATGGACAATAATAACAAACGGATGAAGGATTTCGACCAAATCGCCAGCAACAATAAGCATTGAAAAAATAAGCAACAATAAGCATTGAACAAGGTGAATTTAAAAAATCCAATTAGTTCATCATTTCCAAACCTAAACTGCTTCAAACAGAAGTAGTTTAGTTCGTGCAAGTGTCCCAATGGACAATAATAACAAACGGATAAAAGATTTCGACCAAATCGCCAGCAACAATAAGCATTGAAACCTTCTTATCGGAAAACAAGAATCTCTCAGAGGCAACCATTTAAAAATGTAAAAAATGTGAAAAATCGTGAACAAAGCAAGGGCATGACACTTACAGTGAGCTTAGAGAGTCCTTCAATTCCTTTTAAGCTTTGCAATTTGTTTTGCACAACTGATACCCACTTCAAATTCACGCAATGCTTCAACCCCTTCAAATAAAATTTTTAAAAAATGAAATTTCATGCCAGAAAATGATAAAGGCGTAAATTTGTTACTGGGGTGTTGGGGAAATGAATGAATGGTAGGTACCTCAAGAGAAGCGAGGTTGTTGGAGCTAAGGTCGAGTCTCTCCAAGTTGTTGAAATCGGTCAAGCAAGAGACGTCGGAGAGAGCTCTGTGAGTGAGAGTCAGAGATTTTATGGAATTGGGATCGCCAGTCTTGTTGTCCCTCAAAATTTTCTCGGTGCTCAGTCGTGTCATGATTTGGCTTCTTCTGTTTAGTGTTTGAGAATTAGCTAAACCCTAGCTTTGAATGTCTCTGCTTCCAGGGTTTATCTCTAAACTCTCAGGCTGTGTATGTTCCGTACTCGCTTGACGTCAACCGACACGTCGTTTCTATGTAATTCTTTTTTCAAACCAAAAGGAGTTCATATTAGTGAAATTTACAAATAGGATCCAATTCTTAGGTCAATTCACAAAAAATAGCTCAACTTTCTCTCTCTCTCTCCCTCTCTCTCTCTCTCTTTTGCCGGATCACAATGCCCAAAAATATGTTTGTTATACATTTTTCTTTTAATTGAGATTGAATGGAAACAAGAAACCTCCCCATTAAATATCAGACCCTTAACTTGAGATATTTTGAGCACAAAAGGCATTCACAGGCAACCGAGCTCCACCCAAAAGCATCTATGTTATATTAACTCTATATAGTTAAACAATCTATCACACACAGTCACACACTCATAAACAATCTAGCTTTTCCACCTCTTTATCACTCACACCAAACACCATTTTCTTCACTCATTCAACTCTAAATCATTATCAAAGCCCGATCGTAAAAATATTAGGTTTGCGTTCGGAATATTGTGAGACTTTTTTTTTAAACATAAATTTAATTTAGAGAAAATATTTGTAAATTAGCTAAAATTTTTCTTCACTAGCAATGTAGGATGGACTAATGAACGGACAACTCTTATTTTTTCCCCTCTGAAACCAAGAAACGTAAATTTTATGTAGAGATTGAACTGTGAAATTAACAGTCCTCTCATTTAGTACTTTTGCTTAAATTCATTTAATGTCAACCCCTGCTTGGTTGATCTGAAAGTTGAAATATGGTGAAAAAATTGTGTAAGTTTAGGGAGCTCCAATGTCCAATCCTTCCCTTTTATTGAGTCACATTGCATCTTCGGCCCTAAGGTACATAGTACAACAAACATGCAGACACGGAAATGTCTAGTAACATCTTCTTACACAGCAGCAAAATTCATCCATAAAGCCATCCAAAAAATGGCAGTACTTGTACCTCCATCCTCTGCTGACAAGTAGAGGAACTATGAAACACCAAAAACCCACTACAAATCCAAGTGCCACGCTTACATACAACAACCAGTCCACTTCATCTTCATCTTCGTTTCCATTTCCATTTGGATCTTCAGGTATAAGAGGATTCTTCTCAGTACAATTAGGAAGTGGAGCTCCGCATAGATTGTTGCCGGCAAAACAGGATGCATCGAAGCTTTGCAATTGAGTGCTTGAAGGAATTTTCCCAGTCAGGTGATTGTTGGACAAGTTCAGGAGACTTAAAAATGACAAACTTGACATACTTTGGGGAATTTTACCCGAAAGTTGGTTCGCTGAGAAATCGAGGGACTCAATTGATTTCATATTACCAATTTTCTCAGGAATTTTGCTGGTAAAAAAATTGTGGGACAAATTCAGTGATTGCAATCCTTTAAGATTTGTCAGTTCCATAGGTATTTCTCCCGAGAAATTATTCTTCGAAATGTCTATGCTTCTTACCAAATTCAGAATGGAGTTGTATTCCACCATAAGCCCTTTCGTCACAACTGATGCATCCACCGCAACTTCAGTCTGATCCATCATTGTAATGTAGGGTATAGCATTATCCGAATTTGAGGAGTCCGTCGTCGCCATAGCAGTAAAGTTACTGATGCATCTGGGTATGGTCCCTGAGAGATTGTTATATGCAACATCTAAAATTTGTAAAGAAGTTAGACAACAAAGTTGAATTGGCAAATAGCCATGGAACTTGTTTGATCGAAGAATGAGAATCGACAATCCAGAAAATCTTTCTCCCATCCATGTTGGAATGTTCCCCACAAACTCATTTTCACCCATGTCAAGAGATACCAAAACTGAACAATTTTGAAATGACTCAGGAATGACTCCAGACAATCTATTATTGCGCAGGTTCAATGACCAAAGAGAACTTAAAGTTCCAATTGAGGTCGGAAGACTACCAGTAAAGTTGTTGTTACCTAAATTCAGCATACCCAAGCCAGGCCAATTCATCCAACAATCAGGTATATCCCCAGAAAAGTAATTTTTCGAGAGTTGGAGATAAGTAACGCTCTTTAACCTAGTACATATTAAATGAAAAATGGACCCCGAAAAACCATTATTAGAAAAATCAAGTATGCCAGATGACGAAGGTAGACGAGGCGATGGACGGTTATCAAAATCTAAATTTGGAATCTCACCGTAGATTTGGTTGCTAGAGAGATTCAAATAATTATACTGGGAAATGGAATTCCAAAACCAACGAGGAATAGTATCTGAAATTCTTGTGTTGGATATGTCCAAAAAAGACAAATGCTTTTGTGAATGAAGCCACGATGGAAAATGAGGCCCTAAATGACATGACCTCAATTGCAATGCATCGAGTTGAAAAGGAGGAACCCAGTTCGGATTGACTTGCAAGATTAGCGAGTTACCAGATATAGAAAATGAAGTCAATTTTGTTAGATTGACAAAATGATTTTCAGAAAGCGTTCCACTCATCCTATTGCTGGACAAATCCAGATATTCTAAGTGTGAAAATTTTCCCAGAGACAATGGAATAGAACCATTCAACAAGTTGTTGGACAAATCTAGATGTTCTAAGTTTAAAAGTTGTCCTAGAGACAATGGAATAGAACCATTCAGCCTGTTTTTGGAAAGATCTAGATATGTCAAAAGTGTAAGTTCTCCTAAAGCAGATGGGAGTGGACCTGTAAGAGAGTTGTTACGTAGTCGAAGTCTGTTCAAACTTTTAAATTGCCCAAGTTGATTTGTCAAGTGACCTGAAAATTGACAACTGCGCAAAACCAGTGACTCTAGTGCATATGCACCACATGCAGAGAGAATATCTAACACTTGTGATATGTCTTGACTCAATTTGACAAACGACACATCGATTGATGTCAACTTACAAAGCCGTGCAAACGATGTTGGAATCTTCCCTGCAAGCTCATAATTTAAGGAAAGGTCGAGAGTTTTGATAGAAGTCAAGTTTTCTAGACCCATTGATGAAATCGTACCTTGCAAGGAATTTTCTTGAAGAGAAAGGAACTCAAGATCATTAAGCTTAGACAACCAACCAGGTATTGCAGAATTGAATTCATTATGAGATAAATCAAGGTGTCTAAGAAACGTCAAGTTTCCTAGTCCAATGGGGATTTTACCTTGAAATTGATTACCCCTTAGATCGAAAAAGACTAAATTACGAAGACCAAACGCCCAACTGCTATATTGAAACAAAGAGTTATTCAAATGGTTACTGGAAAGATCGAGGGCCTTAAGGGAGGAAAAATTAGCAGGGGATGACAGAGGAAAGTGATGGAGTTTACAGTAGGACAACTTTAATACTTTTAAAGAAGAGAATGAGTTTGTGACAAGTAACCAATCAGTGGCTTTGCTAAGGTCAACCTCACTCAGATCGAGGTGCTCTAGCAATGAAAGACCAGATAGCCATGAAAAACTTTCAACTTGTAACCCAAAATTGTCACTGAGATCAAGATATTGAAGATTAGAGAGATTTCCAAGTTGGTAAGGAATCACTCCTGCAACATTGGCTCCAGAGAGATTCAGGTATCTAAGGTTTTTAAGAGAGCCAAGATATTTGGGAATCTGAATTCCATGGAAATCATTTCCGCTTAAGTCCAAGTGAATCAAATGCTTTAGGTCAACCAAAGAGGGATTTATCTTACCGGCCAGCGTTGACCCTGTGCCATCATTAGGATTAGGATTTCCAAGGTTGAGCTGAAGGACGTGGCCGGTGAGGTTCTTACAAACAACACCATCCCATGCACAGCAATTTTCATCACCAATATTCCAAGAGGCAAGGCGGCTGGAAGGATCTTTGAGATCTTGTTTCAACTTTAGAAGTGCTTCTCTCTCACTGTCTATGCAACCCGTGTAAGAGTTGCCATTGCAGAAGCTGATCTTGATCATGGTAGCTATAAAAAATAACTCAAGGAAAACAAGGGCAACAGAAACACTCATGATGGTTGATTTCATTGCTGTGGATAGAAATTTAATTAATGACAGGAAATGGAAGCGTGCTTATAAGAATTAGAGTTGGCAAAATTTAATATGATTAGATTACCCACGAGAACACGATACAAATAAATGGGTGGGAGTCATCAAATTTAACATGATTATTAAATGTGTCGGGTCTGGGTTAACATGACTTTTTTTCATGTCGGGCTAGGGTTAAAGTTTTTAACCCATTTATCCGAATAATGATATAATTATAATTTATATTTTAAATTAATTTTTAAATTCTTGTCATTAAAACTCAAATATTAGACATGATTCTCTCTTTTTGTTTTTTTAAGAAGATAGACATATACACAATATTTTATTTATAAAATTTTATATAAATTTAGAACTTTAATAGTGTAAGTGTGTAGAATATTAATACACATATATATTTTATGATATCAATATATAATATTATTTACATATATATAATTTAAACTTTAAATAGTATAATAGTTTGGGGGGTATATGTGTAACATTGATTAAATATATAGATATTAAACGGGTTACTGGTAACGCGTTTATTTTTCATATTGGGTTTGTATTTCAATAATTTGACACGATTATTAAATAAGCTGTATTTAAGTTGACTTAAATTTGACCCTCACGAACATGACCTAGTGACCCATTTTGCGAGCTCTACTCGTGCCATTAAGCCAAAATAGTTTAGTTGCCGGCTTCATGAAAACAATTATTAGTTAATTTTGAACAAAAGTGGTTTAGTTGCCGGCTTCATGCAAATATGAACAGACGGTCTTTTTCTTTTTCTAAATATACGCTTGAAGTATGATATTTAAGTTCGTGTCGATCTTTGGATTATTTTTCTTTTATTATTATTATTTAGCCGGCAACCTAATCCCCCTCACCCTTGTCGGCTGCATTCAAACTCTAAATCTCTTATTTTCATTACAACTGTTTTGCATGCTAACTCAGTTAGTTAGCAGCCACATAATGTGAATGATAATGAACAAATTTGTCCCACTATTTTTTTTCCCTTTTCTTACATGCTAGCTTTGGTTTGGATCATTGAATGAATATTTTCAGTCGCACACTTTTCTTTTAACTCGGGTATTTTAAAGTAATTTATACGTGAAACAGATCTTGGACGTTTTTCGGACTTGCTAGTGTTAAGAAGTAATGAAATTGAAGGGGGGAAAAAAGGTAATTTATACGTCGAAGTCAAGAGCAGGCATCTACAATGTTTTCACCGTTCATTTCAAGTGACTAATTTATCCCAATGAATATTGAATTTGAATATATTTATAGTAATCAATGGGACAAGTTAAGCAGCCTCAATTTTATGGACATTTTTTACACTAATTTGAACCTTTTGATTAAGAAAGAGTGAACAGTCGAGATTACAATTCAATTAGTTTCATTAATAATATTGTTCGGTCTCCTTTAATAGTTCCTTTCAACGTGTTAAAAATACATTTTTCTCCCTCAATGCCTTTTTTTCTATTTTCTTTCTTTTTGAAATGTTGCGTGTAAGTTGTTGTCGGCTTTGGGGAATCGATAATGAACTAATTCTTAGAAAAGGAACTCACACAAATAGCGCAAATTAAGTGGAAATATACATTATCTCTTTTTGTGTAATTAAAAGAGGATATGTATCACAAATAAATAAGTAAAAAAATAAATCAACACAATCGAAAGTAATAAACCAACTACAAAAAGACATAGATTTTATGTGAAAAATCTAAAACAGAAAAAATCACGGGACTGTAGTTCGATATAATCTTCTAATATATAATAATAGAATTATAACATAAATTCTTCTTTAGATAACACTAGAGGTTAACAACATAAAAAATTTCAACAATTTTGACTTACAGTAATAAGTTAATATCTATGTCTCTAATAAGTGGGCATCTCAAAACAGCCAATAAAAAGATAAAATAAAAATCAAGACTAGTAGGATTGTAGAAGGTAATGTTAGAAATTTACCCTCTAAATTTAGGAGAAATTGAAGTTAAATTCACTTTCCAATCGTCTAATTAAAGGCTGAAAATCTTTGCCCCCAAGTTTAATATCACCATTGACATCTCTCTCGTCTTTTTCTCCCTTTTCAATTGACGCACTTCCACTTACTCTTTTTTATATAGCCACGTTTTCAAAACCTATTTTTCATCGAGTCCACTCAAGTTTTCTTTAATTACAATTTATGTGGGCTTTGGACCAATTATATGAGTTGAACCCAATAAAGATCCTTTTTTAGCTCATGTGGGGGCCACCACCAAGCGTGCTCTCTACTTATAGCTTTTCAGCTTCTCCTTGGGTAAAGGTTTTGTTATCATAGCTGACTCATTGTCCATTATGTTAATATTCTCAAGCTGCAACTATTTTTTCTCAAGCACGTCTTATATCCAATGATATCTAACATCAATATGCTTGGATTTTGAATGATATGTCGAATTTTTTGTGAAGTGAATGACACTCTGACTGTCACAATATACAACATAACTGTCTTGTTTCACATCCAACTTTTGTAAGAAATTCTTCATTCACAAGGTTTCTTTGTAACTTTCATTAATTGCAATATACTCTACTTCAGTGATAAATAGAGCAACACATTGCTAAAGTCTAGACTACCATGAGACTGCTTCTCCTGCAAAAGTAAGCAAATATCCTAATTAAAATTTTCTAGAATCAACATCTTCTGCCATATTAGCATCTATGTGGACTTGTAATATAGGTTTGTCACCATTAAAATATAAACATGCCCTACAAATGCCTCTGAGATATCTGAGAATTCATTTCACTATTGTTCAGTGTTTTCTGCCTGGATTAGAAAGAAACTGACTTACCACATTAACTGCATAAGAAATTTTTGGTCTTGTGCAAACTATGGCATACATCAATTCGCCAATAGCTGAAGTATAAGGAAATCCACTTTTCTTTCTCACTCGTAGGACAATACTCGGAACTAAGCTTAGAATGACCTATAAGTGGAGAACAAATGGATTTTGTTTTACCCATGTTAAATCTTTCAAGAATCCTTTCAACATATGCTTTTTGAGATAACCATAACTTTTCATATTTTCTATCATGGGAAATCTTCATACCAAGAATTTATTTTGCCGGTACTAAGTCTTTCATTGCAAAAGACTCGCTAAGTTCTTTTTTCTAAATTATCAATTTTACTAGCATCTTGGTCAACAATCAACATATCATGCACATAAAATTAAAGAATGATAAAATTATCATCATGAAACTTCTTCATAAAAACACAATAGTCAGACTTTGTCTTCCTAAAATTATGATTCTCCAGAAAAGAATCAAATTTCTTATACTACGGTCTTGGTGCCTGTTTTAGTCGATACTAGCTTTTCTTCAACTTGCATATAAGTTCTTTTTTGCTTTTGACACTAAACCCTTCAGGTTGCTCCATATATATTTCTTCTTTTAAGTTATCCTCTAAGAAAGCTGTCTTTACATGAAGCTATTAAATCTCCAAATTCAAACTAACTGCTAAACCCATAACAACTTGGATAGAAAACATCTTCACTATATGAGAAAATATTTCTTTAAAATTACCACCTTTCTTTTGCCTGAAACCTTTCACAACCAATCTACCCTTGTACTACTATTGTGAGTTATTTTCAATCTTCAACTTGTAAGCCCATTTGTTCTTCAGTGCCTTCTTCTCTTAGGAAGTTTTACTACGTCATAAGTATGGTTCTCATTCAAGGATTTCATCTTCACTTATATGGCTTTAACCTACTCATTTTTATGTTGGTGAAACATGACTTTTTCAAAATATTCTGGCTTCCCTCCATCTATGAGCATCACATACTCATGTGGAGGATATCTAGTGGAAGGTCACTGTTCTCTAATAAATCTCCTCAATTGTGGCTTAACTAATGGTATAGGTGGTTCTGGATATACTTGCTCCACTGGTTCTACTGGATTATTATTATTATCCTCTTCAGCTCTCTCATGATGATGATAAACTACATGTAGAGAAATTGAAGTTAGAATAATAGGAATCTTCAGAGATGACTGAGCCTGATCACTCTTTTCTTCATAACCACCTATCTGATATCTTTAATAAACATAACATTTTACTTTTGATCAGTTTTCTTGCCACTGAATCTCATAATCCGTACACAAATCTTTATGTCCATAGCCTAAGAAAATGCATTCTTTGGCTTTATCATCAAGCTTTGATCTCTCATTTTTAGGGATGTTATTGAATCTCACATTGATGACTTGGGAGAGCGCCTAAAACATATTAAGGGTAGGGCATGTAATCATTAGCTGTCAAGTATAATTGAGTGGTCTGTGCTTTAAAAATTAAGCTGAAGCATGATAGTTTCACATATGAGTGAATGTTCATGAACCTTTATGTTACATTTATTATGTGGGCAATATTGTTGATCCATGACGATGGGATTTTCCACATTGTTCATGACAATGTCTACAAAAGTGAAATTGGAAGCGATTCCAACGTAAGAATCTGACAATTTTTCGACTCTAACCACGTTACTTGTGCTTGTGAAGGTGCAGTTTCTCACAGTCAATCCAACAACTTCTTCGTCTTTTGTATCCTTTCCCAAACACTGATCCCATGTCCTGGTCCACAAAAAACGTCAGATACTAAAATATTTTTGCTGCCTTGACCAATAGAGACACAGTCATCACCGGTGGCTATAACTGAATGTGATATCTCAATCCCATTTGATCTTCCGATGTGAATTCCGTCAGTATTAGGACTATCCGCGTGTGTTGTGATTTTAAGGTCATTTAGATTCAGGTTGTGGCAACCCAAAATGTTGATGTGGAAGTATTTGCTATCAACAGATTTTATTCCAGTAATTGTTGAGTCGTTCAGGAAATTGAATCGTATAGACTGTCAATTAAACACCAAAGCCAAATTAAGTAATTATTTTAATCCTGTTTTCATTAGCAGGGGTTAAAAAAAAAAAGACCATTGTTAACAAGACTTGCTCTGGGAAGCTGGCAGTCGAAATTTTTGTGGCATTGATTTAGTGGCCATGCAGTTTCGCCTTGGCGATATTGAAAGGTGATCCAGCTTTGTTTATCTGGTAGTTTTCATTAGCAGGGGTTAAAAAAAAAAAGACCATTGTTAACAAGACTTGCTCTGGGAAGCTGGCAGTCGAAATTTTTGTGGCATTGATTTAGTGGCCATGCAGTTTCGCCTTGGCCGTGGAATGTTCCTTCGCCGGAGAGAGTGAAGTGTCTGAGATATTGAAAGGTGATCCAGCTTTGTTTATCTGGTAGTTTTGATAGGCCATTGGGTGCCTGGACATGCCCTTGAAGTTGAAAGGAAATTGGAGCTTTGCATGGGCCTTCAAATTCGACAAAACTGGCGAAGTATTTTCCTGGTGGGACCAATACTGCGCTTTCTATTCCATCCCAGTTGCAAGCTTCTCTCCAAGCAGTATCAAAAGCCTATATTAAACAAGCAAGAATCAAATAATTACTATTTAGTTAGTAAAGCGACTATATTTTCAAATAAGGCTCTCATTTCGAATTGTTGTTTAGCAGCTGTGGCTATTAAGCTGCGGATCTTGTTTTTCTCACCTTACTGTCATCCTTAATGCTTGCTGTTGGAAACTCTGCTAGATGCATCGATACCTTTTACCGAAGTAATCAACAAAACTAGTATTGAAAATGCTTGCTGGGGGTAGGAGCTGAAACCCATTTTTATGACTGATTGAAGTAAAAGTGATTGTATATTCTGATAAATTCGAGTAAACTTTTTTTTTAATGGTAGAAGGATCATTGTAGAGAAATTTATAAGGTAGTGTGAGTGCAGTTCCTCCCCTAATTTTGAATCTTCTATTTAGGATTTTAGGCTTAAAAAAAAAAAGGTCTTGTTTTAGCATTATTTTGGGAGTAACTTCCTTATAGTATAATGGTGGCTGTAAATTGTTTCTTTGGTCCATTAATTTCTTCCTTATAGTAACTTTCCCTATCCAGTTTTTAGCAAATTCTACAACTTACATATTTCACAATCCAATTCTCGCTTTATACGTTTACCACCTCAGGGACAATAATATCTTTGATCATATATCCCTAGTCGGGTGTCCGAATTTTTCTTTATGAAATAAGTGAACCGATAGCCGCTAGCGACTCCAATTTCTATAAGGATTTTGTTCAATCTAGTAATAATTTATCTATTCGAAAATAATCTTTCATGTATTATAACTAAAATTACAACTAAAAATTAAAAAAAAAATCATAGAATTGAAACAGATTTGTAGTATTCATCAATTAGCTGTGACGAGGCTTTTACAATTTTTTATCACACGTGCTTATAGATAAAAAGAATTTAATTACATATAATTTTTATTTTTGAAACCTTGTAATTCAACTTAATTCGGATTTTGTATTTTGTACTTTTCAACTTGGGTTCAGGCAACTTAATATTCGGAGTCCTAGTAGCATAAAGTATTCGTTCATAATCATTAATATAAGTCAGTCCGCACATATACTTATTATCGTCTAAAGTTCTAGCTAAATTATATATTTAATTAACTTCTTCTATACCTACTTCGATTTCGGTAAGGTAGATTTTGATTTCGGCTGATCTTGAAGATGGCGGATGAACAATCAACAACAAGCAGTAGTAATGCATTGAGGATCAGCTTTGTATCAGAGGAACAATTGGATGAAGCCAAAAAGACAAGAGGCGAAAGAGTTGAAGACGGGACAGCACAGAGAGACAGGCCTCTTCACGAGAAACTGAACGAGAACAAAGCCAAAAAGAAAAAGGAACTGGAGGACCGCCGGAAGCATAAGCCTCCGAAACCCTTGGACGAAGACGAGGTCCAGTTTCTTGATGGATGGGAGTCGTATAAGAAGGAAAAAGAGCGGCGGCTTGCCGACGAAGAGGCCCTGGAGCTTCATCGTTTCAGGGCAGCCGTAGCATCACAATGTGTTGCTTCCAAGGAATCATTAATAAGCCATGATGATGATGATCACCAACAAAGAGTGATTATTGGGGAGAAGAATCCAGCGTCTCGTCCCTTGAGCTCGATTATGAAAGTCGTGCCGCTGGCAAGGAAACCCATGAAAGATGTTCAAAGTGTGGCAGCAGAATCTTCTTCAGATACGGTGAAAAAGATTGATGCAGCAGAAAAATCGCCGGAACCTGCAATGCTGAAAAGGAGTAGGGGTGATGCTGATCATAATAAATTCCCTGTAACAACAAGTCTGGTTTCATACGGTTCTGATAGCGAAGATGATGATTGATTAGTATAATATTTGCTTATATCGTTGTTATTTCAGGAAAGCTTTGATTTATTTATGCCTTCCTTCCCACAATCAATTAGAAAGAGGGTGAATTTATTTCAATCCACTAAATTCTTTTCTATACTTACTAAAAAAATATAAAATTACTAACATTTTAAAATCTGAAAATTGCCCATTAATTTCCTTCTCTTTCTTACCGTGCTTATTCTCTCTCTACATCACTTTTTGCAATGTAAAAACTTGCCGTTTTACTCTCTTTGGTCATGGATTCTCTTTCTTCATAAGTTTTTAATTTGCTCATAGATTCTTTTCCTTCATAATTTCCTTCTCTTTCTTACCGTGCTTATTCTCTCTGTACATCATTTTTTTGCAAATTAAAAACTTACCATTTTACTCTCTTTGGTCATGGATTCTTTTTCTTCACAAATTCCACAACATTTTATTTGCGGCATTTGAATTGGGACTTTTTAATTTTTATTTTTCAAATTGACATAAAGATTTATAATTTTACACATACTTATAAGAAAAATAAAATATTTATCGCTTCCATGGTTACTTAAATTCTTGATACTCATTTTGAATGGTGGGTTTGTTCCTATAAATTGAAGAAATAGTAGTTATTGTTATTAAGCTCCTTGTCAAAAAGCTTTTGAATAAAATCGGTGGGCCAACTTAAACTCTAAAATTTCTAAGCAAAGCATGCAAACTCTTTTGGCCCCAAGAGTGCTAGTCTTGAAGTAGTGAGTCATTAAAGTCCTGTTTGGAATTGAGATATTATATTTTTTAAGCTACAGCTGCTGTGAAAAAAAAAACTGTAATTATGAAATAAAAATTAATAATATATAGTTAGTATAAATTTTAAATAATAATTTTGACAAAATTATTAAATATATAATAGATTTTCTATTATATAAGTAAAAAATTATATCAATATAACTTCCAAACTATAACAGTTAGTATTTACCAAATACTTTAGTGTAGTAGATTTTAAGTTACAGCTGTTCAACCTCCATCCCAAATGCACCCTAAACCTTGATTTGATAATGGTTGTAGCTTATAGGAAAATTAATTTTGATTACTTGTAAAATTTAACGTTCATTTGCAGACGAGAAAATCAAAGGAATCGGTTAGAGTTGATCTAGAGAGAGAGAGAGAGAGAGAGAGAGAGAGAGAGAGAGAGAGAGAATGGGGTTAATTGGGTAATTTTAACCAAATATTTAATTTAAAAAAAGAGTGTAGGGATGAACTTGGTGGGTTCAAATAGTCTCACCTTTAAAAATATTAATATATACTTAAATTTTTTTTATTACTATATTGTAATTAAATGATTACTGATATTTACAATTAGATAATTATTGAAATTATTCTACATTAGATCTATGGCACATAGCTTAAATTTTCTACCATCACTAATATTTGAGAAATATTCACTCTACTCACATTTCATGAGAGAAAGGACAACCTCTACTCAATTTCTTCATTGATTAACTCAATTAAATATTTTGTGTTTTTCTTTGGCAAGTGACAAGTAAGTCCGCATGGATTGTATTTACCATTTTGACCTATTTTCTTTTTTCTATATTGAAAGAGTTAATTTCGGATTACTCTTTCAAATAATTTTCAAAATAGTCTCCAAATTATTGTAAATCTTAACTTACCTTCTATTTTTCCAAAGAAGATAAAAAAACTTTCATCAAGATACCCTCATTTTTCACTTATCTTTTGAACAAAAATGGGAGTAAGTTGAAGTTTATGATAATTTAGGGGTATTTTAAATATTGTTATTTCACAAGGGATATTTCAAAATTTAACCATATTGAAAATAGTAGTAAAACACTTTCTAATTTGTAGTATCTCTAAAGATTTTATCCTAAGTAAAATGGTGGCATCTCTTCGTCAAGTGGTGGAAAGGTGAAATAAGATTCTATATTCTAAATTTCTAATGGATGAATGACATATCATTTAATAAATAATGGCTAATACTAGAGATCAATAAAATAAAAGAAATTATTAAAGAAAGTTATTCACATTTTTCTCACTTTTGCTAAAAGCCAGAAATATTAAACTATGGTGCAAACTGAAATAAATTGTCAAAAGTTATAACAATCATTAAATTATAAACTAACATAATGCAATTTATTAATTTGGATTTTCGAGTGTTTATGAATGAGTTGAAAGATTGAATGAGAATTTAAATGGTATTATTGATATTAAGTGAACCTCAGGGATTCCATGAAATTATCCCTAATAATTATTTATTATGAATTAAAAATAGAGAATGAGATAACGCCTCTTTTGTCCCCGATCATTTTCCATCAAACAGGAGTGCAGTGACGCAGTCTCAGTCTCACGGAGCGCAAATATCCCTCATCTTCGAACAAACTATTAGTCAAGAAACAAGCCAAAAAAGCCCAACAAAAAATGGAGGCTCTTTCAAGAATCAGCTTCTTAACAAACCACACTCACTCTCATTTCCCAATATTCTCTCCACTTCCTCATACCCTGAAGCCGCTTTCCAAGAAAACATCACCAAAATTCTCTTCTTCTCTCTTAAGGACAAGCACTCGTCCAGGTCAACCACCACTCTTTGCCCTTTTATCTGACGCTTCTTATGCTTGCCACTGAATTCCCATTTCAGTTTTTGTGTTTTTGTTTTCTCCTTGACTTTTCAGTGAGTGAAGTTGCTGAAGAGGATGTTCTACATATGTTCTTTGAAGATAGAGAATTGAATGGAGATTTTATTTCCAAAGTTTCTGATATGTTTTGGCTGAAGGGGGCTTTGAAATTTGTTGACTCTGATACTGATGCTGGCAAATTTGCTGACAATTCTGAACAAGCTCACCAGGTAGCTTACTTGATTTTGATTTATAAGAAAGTGATGTATTCTTCTTTTCGGATATGCAACTGCCAGTTCGAATGTCTCGTCATGTGCACTGTACCGGTATAGAAGTATGATAATTTTAAACATTTCTGGTTTATGGAGCATCTTTCTCCGTACTGTTCGTGATTCTTAGAGTCCCCTAAGTTTTGACTTTGGAGTATGGACTGTGGAATTGGTTCTATCACTAATAATGGAGCAATTTAGCTGTTTCAATGAGAAATCTTCCGAAATTGTTTATTTATTTAGTTTCGTGAGGGTCAAATAATAGGTTACTGAATAATATAATTATGCCAAGTTGGGGGAAAAAAAAACAAATTGATTCATTCAATACCTCGAAGGATTTTCAAACTTAGCCAAGCCTGTGTTCCGTTAGAATTAGCAGTAGCTTGTATACTCTCCTCCTTTCTAGGCTTTTAAAAGAAATTAATTACTGCCTAAGGTGCAGCTCCTTGTTGTAAATTGAGGCTTAGACTGGGGTCTCACCGCTGTTTATGGAAGGAGGACTCATTTGGTCCCAGCATTGTGAAAAAGCTCCATTGAAATTTGAAGCAGTTGAAAATGCAAATGTTTTATTCTGATCTCTCATATGTCACCTCTTTATGAATTCAAAGCGCATACATATTTCCATACTCGTTTTATGAATTCAAAGCGCATACATATTTCTGTACTCGTTGTAGCTGCTCTCTGCTTTAAAGTTCCTTAATTTAATTGCTAAGTATAGCTGTATGAACTTCTGTTCTTTTTTATTCTGGTGTCTTAGGTGATTTAGTTTGCTTTTGCTTTTATTGATGGTTCGGATATTTGTAGGTCATAGAAAGTGATAATGATGATGGATTTTTGAAACTATCGAAAACCCGTGAGTGGCTATTAGGTGACAACTCTGCACCAATAAATAAGAAAACTTCTGCTAAGGTATGCTTTTTGTTGGCTACCATTATTTTATAATGAGCTTGCCTGTAGACACTCTCTCTCCCATCTCTCCATCCTTCTTCCCTCCCTTTCTCCCAATTTCAGCAAAGCAGGGGAATTTGTTTTAAGTTTTATATCTGCAATTTCTTACTGCTAACCAATGCATGAAAATACAGGCTTTGCAGGATGACAGTGAAAGAAGGAAGAAACTGAACCTTCTTAAATATGAAGCTGTATGGTACTTCTCTTAAAATTAGTATTTCTCATGGTTAATTGGTTGTTGATGTGACGTCAACGCCTGAAATTGGGATCTTTCTGTTCAGTTCTAACTCCACTATTTCTTTTAAAGTTAGATTCTCTTTCCATTTGAAATTTAAATTGTTTGTGGTTATTTAGCTAACCTAGAAAAAGCTGATTAATAAATGAACATATTGTATAAATATAGGCAAGGGTGGACTGATTTCTCTCCTTTTGGTTCTAGGGCTAGGATTTCATTATATTTAAATCGGTGGCTTTAATCTTGCAAGCTGAATGAGCTGATGCTCACCATGTGACTCTATATTAGTTAAAGGTTGTTTATATATTTTTCTGTTGGCAAATGGTGCTTCAAGAGATGTCTGTTTACAAATGAAGCTGGAAATTTGGTTACTTAAGCTTCTGTTTTGAAACCAATATTTCTCCAATTGGATTTCCATGTAACTAGGATAGGACTTAATAGATTCAGTTTAATATTAAAGTCAGTAACTGTTAATAGAACTAAGGGTTTGCAGACTAGGTATGTTCCGGCTGTGCTTTTATTTTTCTATTTATATTTCTTAGTTTTGAAAGCTATTGTTGGAGTCCTACCTATCTGCTTAACTTTTAGTGGAGTGGTAACTTAATAGGGAACCGGAGCTAGTTTGATCAAGTTGTCTTGTATTTGGATTTTCTGATGTGTTACTTGGATTATTGAAAATTGTGTTTGCTTCTTGTTATGGCACAGTTATTGTTATGTTTGATTTACCTGCCTTGCATGTGAGGTACGTGTTAGACTCTGTAGTCTCAGGCTCTTAACTCTTAGCTTAAACTTTTAGGTTTTGTGGTAACTTAACAACGGTATTACCTAAAAGCTTGCTTCTGCACCATAGTACTACAAAAGCTGTTTAAGATGCTGATTTTTGTACTTTGATCTTGCAGCTAAAGAGGGAACTTATGTTCTTGTCAGTTGGCATTGGAACTGCATGCAGTGGTTATTGTTTGATAACGCTCTCAGTCCAGGTAATATCTTCACAGAATTAAAGCACTGGTATTTAAAGTTTAATAAATGTTTTATATCAAAACTTTCTCCTGCTTCTTTAATGGAAGTACAGAACATTGCATTCTGTTAATTTGCTGAACAATAGGATTGGAAGTGAATATGAGGATCTGGTGTCAATGGCTCTAAACTACTTTTTTCTATTATATTTTCATATATTTTCCGTATTTCACCGTACAAATTGCAACAGAGTAGGCAACTTCCACCCCCCCCCCCCCCCCCCTCTCTCTCCCTACTCTATTGAGTGGATTCACTTTTTTCTCTTTAAATGTAAAGTAAGATATTCATGAAATATTGTAAATTTTGGGCTTACATAGAAAAGACCTTGTTAATTTTACAGGCGGCTTTTAGCTATGTGGTTGGAGTTCTTTTCAGGTAAGCTGATCTTTTTATTTTTCATAGATCGGAAACATAGAAATTTGTATTAAGAAGAAAAGCACGTACAGAAAGTGAACAAGGAGTCCACAAAGAAAGAACCCCTAAAGATCACAAAAAGTCTATATAGTTCAACACTGATAATATGACCAAATAATTATAGGATCTCTATGACTGAATGTTCTCATAACAAAAACAAATCCAAAGCACAGAATTAAGCCAGCACCCCTTCCAGTTTAGATGAATGAAGAAGAAAGATGGATCTCAAAATTCCTTAGTAATGACGCCCAAAGAAAAGCTAGCAATCCCACTCTTTCCCACAAAAGATGATGTCTTCCTCAGAATCTTCCAAATATCCTCCAATTTCTTTCAAGCCAAATCACCCAAAAAGTGGACAGAACTGAACATTTCTGAAACATTCTAGTTCTGCCCCCCCCCCCCTCCTTTTCCCAAGAGTATGAATAATCTCTGAAAGCTGAGAAATGATAGAAGCTGGGGTCACTCAAGAAATTCTAGCTGCCTGAAACAAAGGCGAGCATTTTGACAATGCAAAACCAAATGATTTGTACTTTCGCCATTTCTCTTGCACCAGAAAAGCACACATCAGGTTTTGTCGTTGAATGACATTTTACCTAGAGTCAAGGACCAAACAAAAAGTGGAACTTTACTAGGGTCTTTAGCATTCCTAATCACTGGGTAACTCGATCAATTTTCACTAAGGTTAATATCTGTTAATTTAACATGTTGATGAGCTGGTTTTCAAATTCTAAGCTCAGTGCTGAGTCCTAGTTTTGAGCTATGATTCAAATGAAAGGTTTATGAATAATAACAATACTAAATAGTGCGATCAGTTATCTAAAGGAACGGTAGATTCTGCTGTCAGTAATGTCAATTTACCCAGTGATTTGGACACAACTTTTTCATCCAACATTTTACCTGCCAATAATGTAAAAATAAGAGTACAAAGATATTAGAATGCAAGGAAGCCAGGATAATGTGAGATGTAAAGTTTCCACCAAAAATTACAGTTAGTCGTCCTTAGGATTTTTTGGCCTAAAAAATCGATAGCTGGAGAAATGGCCCATGTGTATAGATATCTTCTATCAAATATGCTCGAATTAGTGGACTCCCTTTAGTGTTTTCTCTGTAGAGGAATTATCTTTGTTTGGTCTAACCGGTACTCTAAAGAGCTCAAAGAATTTAAAGATATCGCTCATTTTCTAGTTTAGGGAAGCAAAAAACTCCGAGCACTTGAGCAGTGCTTTTAGCACTTTTTTTGACAGAAAACTTAAAAAAAGGTTTATTAACAGCAGGAGACCATCTGTTCTTATTACTGATCCTAATTCTGGAAGTTTAACAAACCTCATTTCCATTGCAGTTGCGTGTACCTTCAGCTCTTGTACCAACATGCAGACCATCTGTCCAAGGAAATGGTTCCTCAGATTTTCATGCAAAAGAAGTCCAAGAAGTACAGATTAAATCTTCCGCCCCCTTTTTTTTTAATTTAATGGCATCTTTGTAGCTAAGTTGTTTTCTATCTCCTCCTTGCATAAGCAAACATTTCTTTTTCTTTTGTAGAATTGGAATAAGAAGTGAGGACCTTAAGGAATTCTTAGAGAGATCTATCAAGGGAAGTAGCCTTGCTCTTTCATCTCCAAGGCTTGGAATCCCGGCTATAATATATGGTTTGTGGGTTCTTTCTCATCGGTATTTTGCCAATGACTTCTTTGATTTCCAGGTAGCAATTAAAATAATTATTAGTGTTGTCTGCAGCTGTTTGTATAAGTTTTCAAATTGATCATGAAACCCTCAAACTGCTAACATAAATTCCTGTTTATGGCAGATTGTCCCAGCCATGTTTGGCATGCTTGTGTATAAGGCTGCTGCCCTTGTTCAAGTTTACAGAGACAATGAGGACTTGCAATTAGTGTTTCCAGAAAATGAGGAAGGTTAAAGTGACTGAAATTATCCATATTAGTATTCTCTTGGGTGATGTTTGGTTTGAGGAGAGGGGAGGAGAGGAGATGAGAGAAATGGAAGGGAAGGGAGAAGAAAGGGGAGGAAGGGAATAGGGAAATTAAATTTTATTATTTGATTTAACATAAAATTTCATGAAAGAAAGGAATGGTAATTTTTATTTTTGGACAAATTTACCTTTTATTGTAAATACTACTCTATTAATATTAATAATTAAATATAATTTAATGCTAATATTACACTTTTGTCAACTTATAAATTATTTTTTTAAATGTCAGAATGTCTTAATAAAAAATAATGATTTATTATTATTATTATTATTATTATTATTATTATTATTATTATTATTATTATTATTATTATTATTATTATTATTATTATTATTATTATTATATGAATTGACCATGAAAGGGGCAAAATAAATAAATAAATAAATAAGCAGTCTCATGACAATTATAATAACTATTGATGATGGCCTAAACACCATCATGAAAGCAGGACTCTTTTCTCTTATAACCAATATTTGAGCATACACTATGATTCCAAAGACCACTATTCTTTACCCAAAATTAATTAATTAATTAAAGAATAAAAAGGAGAGACATTTTAAAATAAAACAATCTAGTGTCCTTTGTTATGAATGTATGTACACTTTAAAATCTGAGTTTAGCATGTGTGTAAACCATCATATATAGAAGCTATATAACCTTTTATAAGGTTAAATTCACATTTTAAATCATGATGATGTCCTTATTCGATAACTATTACACATTTGTATTTAACAAAACTCTGGTATTGTGAAAAAAAAAAATAAGGCTTACAGAACAAATAGGAGCGAGAAGGGTAAAATTGAGAATTTACTCTTTTTAGTGGTGTGGAATTCAAATTTCCTCACTCTTGCGAGAGGAAACCGAATTCCTCAACTTACAAAAACTGGATTTCCATTAGAATTTGATTTCCCATCCAATGTTGCCAACCAAACAAAAGAAATCATAGAAGAAATCCAAATGCTCTCCTCTCCGATGTGCTTTGCTGTCAACCAAACACAACCTTGGAGTATTTTTTATTGATTTTGAAATATTTTGACGCATAAAGTGCTTCCTAAAGACTAATTTGTTCTGGCTACCATCAAGCATTTAGTGGAAAAAATACCCAAAAAATCTAATGTTGTGTTTACTAACTCAAAATGAAAATCGGAATGGAGGAATTTGAATAAATAACTAGTTTACTTATTAAATTAAGATTGGGAATGGAAATGAATTTCGTAGCCCCACATAAATTTTGAATTGATTACTATAGTTTTGATAAGGGGTCAGGAATCATAACCCATTTCCTGGTTATCCCCACAACATTTTGAATATTTCCAAAATACCCTCTTTAGAAATTAAAAAAAAGTTGAAAACCTAAGCAAGCAACCGCAGCCCAAAGGAAAACGATCGGACTCGTCGTCGTCGATGCTTGTGCTTGTCACCGACATCACGGCTGCTTGTGCTCGTTGCCCACATCACAGCTGTAAGTGCTCGCGCTCATTGGCGCCATTTCTCTCTCTATCACACGCTCTTTGTTGTCCCTGCATCAAGCAGCTTGTCACCGATCAATCTAATTCGGGCTCCTTGTCACCGATTGTCCCCACATTTATTTATCAATGCAATTATTATTTTTATTAATTATTTCTATGTTAATTATTATTTTATTTTAATAATTGTTTATATTATTATAAAATTTATTATTTTCATTTTTGTTGTTAATTTGTTAATTATTACTATTATTTATTTACTTACTATTTATTTTAATAATCATAGTAATTTATTATCATCATCATCAAATGACAATAATTAACAAAAGGTACTTGCCACTTGGCTAGCATGGGTTCGAATTTTCATAGACTCAAACTCTTAATTAAGCACAAATGTGAAGTAAATTTGTAAAGTCTTTCTCCTTGCGGAATGCGAGTGGAGCAGAGATATTTATCATATGAGAGAATTATTTGTCTGGGCAAGCACTTTATAAAATATCAGTTTGTAAGTCCTAATTATATATTTGATTGTAAATATCAATGCATATGTCTGCTATCATAACAATTTGTAAATATCTTATGTAATTTAATAATCTGGTGTGTAACTAGTATTTAAAAAAAAACAAAAAAAAACGTACTTTAGTAAATTATGATAGTTCATTTTGATTTAGAACAAAATAAACACATTAATGGAAATGATGTTCATTTGGATTCCAATTCCTGTAGCTCAAGTAAACGGTTTATTTTTATTCTCATTCCTAATTTCAATTCCAATCCATTTCGATTTTAGCCCATTCCGATTATTGATTAGTAACTCCTTACAAGTGGAATGATTCGGTTTCCCAAGTAGCTCTATAGGCAAAGTTGACTGGTTAAATTTTAACTTCAGAGAGTTGTAGGTGTTGTGTAAAATTTAATATACTCGCAAGCGCACGAATCTAAAAATAAAATAGTGGTAACGAGGTCGAACTCACAGGGATTGCTTCAAAATTGAAAAGTCTAATTTAAATCTAAAATTAATATTAATCCTAACATAGTTAACCAAATTGAATTTTAAGAAGAATTAAATAAATTAAACTAACAAAATAATTAAAGCAAAGGAGAATTCAATAAGACAAAGGTTACCAAGGTTTTAGAATCCACCACTATTCAACTAGTAATTATCTAGTTATCAATTAATCCCCAATTTTAGAGTGACAACTTGAAATCAATCTATGTAATCTCATGAATCTAACAATTAAGCCAAATTAAAATTAATCTTGCTTAGGTTCTTTTTCTGCTTAATGATATGATATCTAAGCATCCCATGTAAACATATTGAATAACAAAGAGTCAAAGTTTTTCTAAGCACTCTGTGTAAACAATTTAATAAAAAATACAGAATCAAAGATAATCATATGTAGACTTTATAGATCCAAGCATAGAATTAGTCAAATATTAATCTTAACAATTAATAATGCATGACATAATTAGTAAAAAGATTTAATAATATCCAACTAATTATGTGAAACAAGAACCATAAATATTAAAGAACATATGTAAGGAATTAATTAAATAAAAAGATAATTATTTCATTGAATAGGGTTTCATCTTTAACCTTGGTATAAGAAAAATTAGCTAGACATACTTAGATTGAGAGCAACAAAAGAAATAAAATCAGCCATGAAAAAATTGAAATATGCCGCTGCTCCTTTCTCTGCCGTGTGCCTCGTCTTGGGTTTCTCCTCCTTTTGTGTTCAAAAGCCAAAGCTCTCCTTTTATATGCGCATAAGCCGAATTCTTATTGGATTACCATACTTGAACTTCACGTCACCAGCTCACATTGGAAACAAATCAAACAACTTCTTTTTTTTTTTTTTTTAACTAGCTGCCATGCCACCATTAATTCCATTCCACTTCCAATTGCTGAGCGCTGGCCCACCACTTAAGCTAAAGCCATCCAAATCGTTTATTACTCCTCAACGAATCCTTTTTTAATTCTAATTGCAATCCTTTTCCAATTTTAAAATAACTCTTCCAAATTAATGCCACCATAAGCCATAAATTTGTTTCCACTTTTGAAACTAAAAGCTCTTGCACACGCACTTCATTTGGCAAGATTTATCTTTTAATTATTCAATATTCCGGAATTAGATTAATTAGTTGCTTTAATTTCTTCCGCTCGGATTCCATTAATTTTTGGCTTTATCGTTGTCTTCCAAATTAAATTTCTTCATGCCCTTTTTATCCATAGTCTCCAATTCCCTATTCAACAAAATAATTCAATTAATTAAAAATAACAAATAACTAACAATTATATAATTAAGAGTAAAATATGTACATATTATACGCTCATCAGTAGGCAACCATCAGGAATCTCCAACAACTTTTGTGCCAATCTTTTTATTGCCATTAAATGATAGAATGCTTGGAAAAAAAATGTTGTGATGATGGATGATATGGAACCATCCGAGTTTGTAATACTTGCACAGTTTAAGGTCTTTTAGCAAGAGAAAGTTGATAATTTTGAATTATTAGTAATCGTTTGTAATGGATGTCAATCCTCAACTTTGTTTGCGAGAATATGGGTAAACTATTATTATGTATGCGGCAATAATTCAAATTACAAACTTTGTGACTCAAATGTGACTCCTCTTGGAAGCATCCTTCACCTTGATCTAGTCTTCAATAGGTTCAGCTCTATGCTTCTGCATTTCTGCATTATTATTGAATTCTTGCAAGCCAAAAGCTTTTTATTTCACCGATCGTACTCAAAATTAGCTATGTAGGATGACGTTCATCTGATGAAAGGACAATTTTCTTTAAGAGGAAGAAACATAAATTTTATATAAAAAGTTGAACTATGAAATCAACAGCCCTCTCATTTAGTTCTATTACGTTAGCATTTAATTCAAAAATCTAGACCCTTGCTAAGTCGAACTAATTTGTGAAAGTTGGTTTGAAAAATTGTAAAATTTTAGAGGCCGCCAATGTACAATCCTTCCCCTCTATTGTATAATACTTCATTTCTTGTCTGTAGGAACAACGAAAAACATGAAAAATCTAGAAACATTTTCTTACAAATTAGTAAAATCTATCTACAAAGCCATCCAAGAAATTTCCGTACTTGTACCTCCATCTTCCGTTGACAAGCAGAGGGCCAACGAAACACCAAAATCCCACCACAAATCCAAGGGCCATGCTTGCATACAACAACCAATCCACTTCATCTTCATCTTCATCTTCGTTTCCGTCTCCATTTGGATCTTCAGGTACAAAAGTATTCTTCTTTGTACAATCAGGAAGTGGCGCTCCACAGAGATCATTACCGGAAAAACAAGATGCACCAAAGCTTTGTAACTGAGTGCTTGAAGGAATTTGCCCAGACAAGTCATTTTCTGAGAGGTTCAAGTGATTAAGAAATGATAAACTTGATATACTTTGAGGAATCCTACCAAAAAGTCGGTTTGTTGAGAAATCAAGGGATTCAATTGATCTCATATTTCCAATATTCTCTGGAATTTTTCCTACAAAAAAGTTGTGGGATAAATTCAAAGTTTGTAATCCTTCAAGATTTGTCAATTGCATAGGTATTTCTCCTGAGAAATTATTCTTCGAAATATCAATGCTTCTTACCAAATTAAGAATGGAGTTATATTCAACCAAAAGCCCTTTCGTCACAACGGATGCATCCTCGAAAACAATATTGCCTCTCGTAACAAAGTGATATATAGCATTTCTCTGATTAGAGTAGTTAATTGTCGCCATAGCGGTGAGGTTATCCATACATCTCGGTATGGTCCCTGAGAGATTGTTATGTGCAACATCTAAAATCTGCAGAGAAGTTAGATGACAAAGTTGAATTGGCAAAGATCCATGAAACTTGTTTGATCCAAGATTGAGAATCAACAATCTTGGAAATCTTTCTGCCACCCATGTCGGAATGTTGCCGACAAATTCATTTTCCCCAATGTCAAAAGATATCAAACTCGAACAATTCTTAAGTGACACCGGAAATATTCCAGCCAATCGATTATTGCGAAGGTGCAATGACCTAAGAGAACTTAAAGATCAAATTGAGATTGGAAGGCTACCTGTAAGGTAATTGTCATCTAAATTCAGCACTTGCAAATCAGGCCAATTCATCCAACAATCTGGTACGTCTCGAGAAAAGTAATTTTTTGAGAGTTTGAGAGAAATGATTACTGACTTATTATCCCCGTTACATATTAAATGAAAAATAGACCCTGATAAAGCATTATTAGAAAGATCAAGTAAACCAAACTCGAAAGGTTGATAAGGCAATGGACGGTGATCAAAATATGGAATCTCACCATAGATTTGATTGTTCGAGAGATTCAGCTCCTGATAATGGGAGGAGTTCCAAAACCAATGAGGAATAGTATCTGAAATTCTTGTGTTTGATATGTCTAAGAAGGACAAATATAAGGCCCTAAATGACATGACCTCAATTGCAATGTTTCGAGCTGAAAAGGAGGAACCCAATTTGGATTGAATTTCAAAATTAGAGAGTTTCCGGATGCAGAGAACCAAGTCAATTTTGTTAGATTGACAAAGTGAATCTCAGAAAGACTCGCATTCAACTTGTTGTTGGACAAGTCTAGATATTCTAACTTTGAAAGTCTTCCCAAAGACAGTGGAATAAAACCGTTCAACATGTTATTGGAAAGATCTAGTTTTCTCAAAGAGGAAAGTTCTCCTAGAGCAGGTGGAAGTGGACCTGAAAGAGAGTTGCCTCCCAATTCAAGAGTGTGCAGACTTTTAAATTGCAGGAGTTGATTCGTCAAGTGACCAGAAATTTTACAACTGCTCAAATCCAGTGACTCTAGTGCATATGCACCACAGGAAGAGAAAGTATCTAAGACTTGTTAGGTCTTGACTCAATTGGACTAACGAGAGGTCGACTGATGTCAACTTACAAAGTCTTACAAATGAGGTTGGAATCTTCCCTCCAAGTTTAGAATTTCCAGAAAGGTCGAGTGTTTTGATAGAAGTCAAGTTTTCAAGACCCATCGACGAAATCGTACCTTGCAAGGAATTCCATGCAACAGAGAGGAACTCGAGATCATTGTTGTGGAATTGAAATGGTTGAAAAATAAATCTAAGATGTCTAAGAGATGGCAAGTTTCTTAGTCCGATGGGGATTTGACCTTGAAATTGATTAAAGCTCAGATCGATGAAGACCAAATTACGGAGACCGAAAACCCAGCTGCCATATTGAAACAAAGAGTTGTCAAAATTGTTGATTGCAAGATCAAGGGCTTGAAGGGAGGAAAAATTTGCAGAGAATAGCGGAGGAAAGTGATAGAGTTGGCATTTGGTCAGCTTTAATACTTTTAGAGCAGGGAGTGAATTTGTGACAAGTAACCAATCAGAGGCTTTACTGAGGTTCATTGACTCAGGTCGAGATGCTCTAGCATATAAAGACCAGATAGCCATGAAAGACTGTCAACGTGTAAATCATAATTACTCAAAAATGTCCCACTGAGATCAAGATATTGCAGATTACAGAGATTTCCAAGTTGGCGAGGAATCATTCCTGCAAATTCGGCTCCAGAGAGATTGAGGTATCTTAGGTTCTCAAGAGAAGCAAGATATTCGGGAATCTGAATCCCTTGAAAATCATTACCGCTCAAGTCCAAGTGAATCAAATGCTTTAAATCAACCAAAGATGGATTTACCTTACCACCCAGCTTTGACCTCTCGTAATTAGATCCATCTTTGACCTCTCGTAAGTCACCTCCGAGATAACTAAAAGGTTTTCGGAGGCTGAGCTGAAGGAGATGGCCAGTGAGGTTGCTGCAAACAACACCAGCCCATTTACAGCAATCTCCGTCACCAGTATTCCAAGAGGCAAGACGGTTGGAAGGATCTATGAGATCTTGTTTCAACTTTATGCAACCCACGTAAGAATTACCAGTGCAGAAGCTGATATTGATCACGGTAGCTAAAGTAAATAACTCAAGACAGAAAAGGGCAATAAAATCACTCGTGGTTGATTTCATTGCCGTGGATAGAATTTAATTAATTATAAGAAAAAATAGTGTGCTTGTGAGAATTTGTTATAATATTGCTTGATATTTATACTGTCATCCTCTGTCTGCCCATAAATAATCAACTTGGATTAGTATATTTGAAAATTATAAACGACCTTACGTTGTCTGCAAGAAATTTCCGTGCTCATTACTTTAGAACACCAAATCTTCAAAATCATTAATTAAGCTCTCGGGGTGGGACCCCCAGCTATGTGGACATTCAAATTGCATTCTTAGATTGAAAGGTTGTGTCACATTAACATAAGTCGCGCAAGAGAATGATATCATATTGGTTGCAGTTGGAATCCCCGTAAAAATATTGTGAGGGGTAATTTTTTTTTTTGTTAAAAGTGTGAGTAAAAATAATTTTTTTTTATTAATTATAAATGAAGTAGATATATTTTAAATATTAGAGAGGATTTATAATTTAGGCTATGTTTTATAAAAATATTTGTTTTAAATTAATTTTAATAATAATTTAATTTATAAAGATCGGTTATAATTTATATAATATAAATTATACTATAAAAAATAGTCTTATGTAATAAAAAAAAAAGTATAATTGAATGCATTTATGACCACACCTTTCGCTTTTAGTTTTTCCCTGTCCGATCATTTCGAATTTTGGATCATTATTTGAAATTTCCGTGTCATGGACTGCTGTGGTTCCGTAAGTTGACTTGCAATTAGTCTGCATTACTAGGCACTTATCACTAAATCACTTAACGTGGCTCAGTTGCCTGCTTCATGGGAATAATTAGTGACCTGTTTGCTTGTTTGATTGAGTGGGAAAAAAAAAACAAAAATTTCTGTCATTTTGTCAATCATTCAAGAATCCAAGGACTGAGAACAAACTCCGAACTGTAGAAAACGAAGAATATAGAAATTGAGGTCCCAAGAAATAGAGAGTAAAATAGATAAGGAAGAATAGGAAAAAGAACAAGCTAGAAAAACTAAAATGGAAGAAAGAAAGGCCCAGAACAAAGATAAAAAACAAAAAAAAAGAAAAAAAGAAAGAAAGAAGACTAGAAAACAAAAATGCATTAGAGGATTAAAGTGAAATAATGTAAATTAGAGGGTAAAAATATTTTTTGACGTTTGAGAATTTATGTTTCAGCTTTTGGACAGGCATAAGTTTTTTTTATCACTCTAACGGTTAATCTTTTAACCATATAATAAAGAAAAGTTTGCAAAGCAAAGAATCCATGGAAGACGTGTCAAAAAAAAAAAAAAGCACAACCCGTGGAAGAGTCTGAGTCAAACCAGTGGCGACTCTCAAGATCTTTTTTTAGTTAATTATAAAAAATATTATTGGAACTTTCAATTTGCGTTATTAGATTGGAAGAGTGTGACACATTAATATAAGTCGTGGATAATTTTGGAGGAAAATAAATTTAGCTACCTACTTAGTGCGAATTGATGACCTGTTTTGCTGTTTGATTGCGTATCAAAAAATGGACATTTATTTCATTTTCAAGCATTCAAAAGAATCGAGAGACTGAGAGCAACATAGAAAAGATAAAACAGGTAGAAAGTGGAAATTGAGGTCGACAGAAATTATAGAGTAAAATAGATAGAAAAGGAAAAGAAAAATATTAAAACGAAAGAAGGAAAGACTGAAACAAATAGGAAAAAAAAGTTATCAAAATATGTATTGGATGGTTGATCTACTGAACTTCAATATATGCTGCTTACTTGTAACATAATACTCACAAAATGGTAAATTCACTAATTTGAGTTTTGGAAGCAACTTTTGCTTAGAGAGAATATTTAAATCTTATTTTGACGTGTGGTTAAATTTGAGATGCCACATCATCGTTGACTCTTCTCTATTTGATGGGACACATGCACTAGCTTCTTGTAGCGTTTCCTCTTTGAGCATGAATATGTAAGCACTTATCTTTTCTGCCTTCATTAATACAATGCGCCTCGAATAATCTTCATGATCCCATTTTTTACATGAGTTTTATAGTCAAGACTATTTATTTATTCTAAAGACAATACATTTTTTTAGACTTTCAATATCTCATACTTCCTGAATTGTGGGAACTATACCATCAAACATTTTTATTTTGACAATACCAATACTAACGATTTCCAAGGCGTGATCATCACCCATGCATATAGATCCTTCTGAAATAAGATCATATCTGTGGAACCATTCTTTTCGAGAGATCATGTGTCATGTTGCTCCTGAGTCTATAAGTCAGATATTAGCTAACCACTTCTTGCCTTTTGTAAATTGATGCCTTAATTTAGAGAATTTCACCATCATTAGAAGTACTTGCTGCACGACCCTAAGCACTTGATGATTCAACTTTATTGTTTCCATTCTGCTTGTTTTTCCAACAATCTTTTTTGACATGCCATTTCTTGCCACAATTGTACCATTTGACTTTTTTTTACTTCTTGGTTTTGATGTACCATGATTGTGACTCCCATTAGGACCGTGTTCTATTGATCTCTCTCTAATCATTGATAACGCTTCAACTTACTGCAAACTCGCCTACCTGTCTTCCTTGTTTTTTCACCTAATTCATTTAATACAAAGGTTGCAACATCACCTATGACTAGACTGTCTATTTGGTTGTTGTTCGTCAGATTGATGATAAGTTGATCATATAAATCTAATAGAATTTGAAGCAGAAGCTTCGCACATTCATTTTCTTCTATTTTTATGACCCAACGTTGTGAGTTGTGATAGAGACTTCAAGGTGTTGATATGGTTGGTCACCGATGTAGATTCTGCCATTCAAAGAGTGTAAAATTTTCTTTTTAAGAAAACCTTATTGTGTAAAGACTTGGCCTCGTACAATTTGGTAAGAGTGTACTTCCTTTGCTGTCTTTTTCTTCTCCACACTAGATAACACTTCATCGGCTAGTGTTCAATGTAGATTAGGAATGGCAATTGGTCAAGCCTGAGCCCAACCCAACCAAAAAAATTTAAAGCTAGACCCGACCAAAGCCCGATCATTTGTGGTTCGGGTCGGGCCAATTGGGCCAACTTCAGGTCGGGCCCGACTCAACCCTCCCAAAGTTGATTTTTATTTAATTTTTGTTCCCTTTCTATTAGTTACAATACCATGAATAAAAAACAAAAAAAAATGATTTTTCTAATTTAAAATAATTAACAACAAAAGGCAAAATATACAATACAATTAATCACAAAATAATTTACAAAACAACCAATTAATAGAAATATTTTTTTACATTTCAATTCCACAATCCAACATTAAAAACATACAATACAATTAAATTAAAAACACACAATCTAATTTCACAACCATTTCAACTCCACACACAATTCAATTCCAAAATCCAACATAAAAAACACACAATGTAATTAATTGGTTGTTTGTGTAGTATGTTTTTTTTTTAAATTTAGAATAGGGTCGGGTCAGGTTAGCTTAAGCCCGACCCAACCCGACCTGACCTGGAATTTGATTGGGCCTAAAAATTTTGGCTAGAGCCCAACCCGAAACCCGAATATTAGGGTTAAAGCCCGAAAAATTTGGGTCGGGTCAATTGAGCCAAAATTCGTCAATTGAGCCAAAATTCGAGCTGGGTCAAGTTTCCATTCCTAGTATAAATAAAAAATTGCATTACTGTTTATCTTGTTCCACTTGGCATCATCAATTATCTTCATGGGTTTTTTTCCAATTGTTGCCAAGTAATTGTTTTTCCTCAAAGTAGTATTCATCTTCATTTTCCACAGTGAGAAATTATTTTTGTTGAACTTCTTAATTTCATATTTTGCTGTTATTAATTTTCACAACAAATTGCCTTTGCTACGATCGGCTCTCTTCATTTCACATGAACAGTAACTATATATAAATAATACTATATACGTGAACAGTACTCTGACAATCAATGGCTCTGATACCACTATTAGAAAATTGATGTGTGAAGCAAGGCCCAAAATGAAATTGAAGAAAATGAAGAATAAACACACAAAGAGGAAACCATAAATTATGTGGTTCGACTTTTCATTTACGTACACAAGAAAAGACAGAAAAAAATAATTTTATTAGTAATGTAGAGTATACAAGTATTGAAATATTTTATCTCATAATCCAAGACCCCAATACACCACGATTACTCTCACTCACTAAACTCTCAAGAGTTTTATAATTTTAAGCTCTCTTTAAACTCTCACTCTCTCTCCTAAAATGGGATGTATACTCTCAATTTTTAGATGCCAAGCTGTCACAGGAGAGCTTCCTTTTTATAGGCAAAATTTGCCTAAAAAATTCTATAATTGTGGGCTTTAAAAATCAAATAATATGGCACCGAATCGGTGTCACCATCACCAAATTTAAGCACTAAATTTGTTGCTGACTTTCACAAAAACCAAGTGCCACGCTTTTATAGAACAACCAGTCCACTTCATCTTCACCTTCAGCTTCGTTTCCATTTCCACTTCAATCTTCAGGTGAAAAAGCATTTTTCTCAGTACAATTAGGCAGTGGAGCTCCGCAGAGATTGTTGCAATAAAACAGGATGCACCGAAGCTTTGCAATTGAGTGCTTGAAGGAATTTTCCCAGTCAAGTAATTTTCGGACAGGTTCAAGTGACTCAAAAATGACAAACTTGAAATATTTTGACAAATCCTACCAGAAAATTAGTTTATTGAGAAATCAAGGGATTCAATTGAACTCATATTTCCAATATTTTCTGGAATTTTTTCAGTAAAAAAGTTGTGGGACAAATTCAACAATTGCAGTCCTTTAAGATTGTCAATTTCATAGGTATTTCTCTTGAGAAATTATTCCCGGAAAAGTCCAAGCTTCTTACCAAATTAAATATAGAGTCATATTCAACCATCAGCCTTGCGTCTGCCTCTATAAAGGATATAGCAATATCGTGATCATTTTATTTTAGTTCACTGCCGCCATAACAGTGAAGTTATTGATGCACCTTGATATCCCTGAGAGACTGTTATATACAACGTCTAAAGTTTCTACGACAAACTTGAATTGGCAAAGAGCCATAAAACTTGTTTGATTGAAGATTGAGAAACCGCAATCCTAAAAATCTTTCTCCCATCCATGTTTGAATGTTGCCGACAAACTCATTTTCACTAATGTCAAGTACATTCAAATATGAGCAATTTTGAATTCACATAGGAATTGTTCTAGACAATTTATTATTGCAAAGGTTCAAAGACCGAAGACCACTTAAAGTTCCAATTGAGATCGGACGGCTAACAGAAAAGTTATTTTTTCCTAAATTGGGCACAGTCAAGGTAGGCCAGCTCATCCAACAATCAGGTATAACTCCAGAATTTATTTATTTATTTATTTTTTTGAGAGTGAGAGATATGCATAACTCCCATTTGACTTAGTCATCCCTTCACATATTAAATGGAAAATAGGTCTTGATAAAGCATTATTGGAGAGATCAAGTATACTCGATTGAGGCATAAGATAAAATGGACGTAGGTTAAAATTTGGAATCTCACCATAGATTTGGTTGATAGAGATATTTAAATACTCACGCTAGGAAATGGAATTCCAACACCAATGAGGAATGGTATCTGAAATTCTTGTGTTGGATATGTCTAGAAGAAACAAATGCCCTTGTGAATGAAGCCACGACTGAATAGGTTATCATATTGCTTGATATTTATATTGTCATCCTCTGTTTGCCTATATTAAACGTTCGGTTCAATCTGATTTGGAATAGCTAGCATGTTTGAAAAGTATTAGTGATCACTTTTCTGCTAGAAATTTTCATGCCCATTAATTTTGATAATCAAGTCTTTAAATCATCAATTAACTGTTTGCTTCGGGTCCCTTTGTGAGACTTTCAATTTCTATTATTAGATTGGAATATTGCAACACATGTGGCTTTCATTAGCCACTTACTAGCGTAAGTGTCACTCGTCGATAAATTTTGGAGGAAAATAAATTTAGCTATTTGCTTCATGCAAATTGATGACTTGTTACTTGTCTGGTTGAGCATAAAAAATAGAAATTAATTTGTATCATTTTCAAGTATTCAAAAATAGGGAGACTGAGAACAAACCAAAAGAGATAAAAAGAAGAAGAAGAAGAAGAAAATCGAATTTCAGGTCGAGAGATTTTGAAATTTTGAATTGAACATAGGTAATTATTAAAGTGTGAAGGTGGCAACTAATTATACATGCAAGTTGTTGACAAAGTGAGCATGGCCTTCGAAATTTAGTTGCAAATTCGCACGTAATCTGGTCGGCAATTCATGCTTGATTTGTCAATATATGCACAATGAAATGGCAGCCATTTTACCGGATTTTGGACCGCAGTTGTTGAAGTTCAAGGCTGTTCATACACTATAAATAAAGGTTAGTTTACAGAGTAAGGCATCCCAAATTGTGAGAATTGAGATAGTTTAGAGAGCAAGGCATCCCAAATTGTGAGAATTGAGAGCAATTGAGTGTTCTAGTAATGATCTAATTGGGTGTATTAGGGTTCTAGGTTTTGAGGTTTTTTTTTTTAAAAAATTTGTAAACTCTCATTTATTAGTGAAATTATCTTTCAATCTTTGCTCGTAGATGTGCTCGTAGACGTAAACTTTACTCCGAAACACATAAATTATTGTGTTCAAAGTTTTCTTCACATTTGTTTATCATCATATTTATATTTTTCCAAAGGTCGCAGTCATAATAATATTGATAATTGTCAACCTGCACTTACAATTGGTATTAGAGTCGATGGTTCATGCTTGGGGTATACAGCATTGTTCACCTACACGGTATTGTTCACGTATATGATATTGTTCATGAATACGATAGGGTCAACAGTTCGTACTAGGGATTATAAGGAGCTTATAGTGTAATTGTGTGGATAAGTGCATGTCTAGGAAAGTTCTGTTAATAAAGCTAGAATTACTTAATGAGTTTAAGTTTTAAGTGGGATCGTTGTGATCCTTCTAGTCTTTCCTAGGAATTTATTTGGTATATTATTTACACAAATAGACACTTAGATATTGTTCGTTTAGGTTAAGTAATTAAAAAAATAGTAGAGGCATTGTTGTCATTTTCATTAACAAGGACTACTGTAAAGAATGCAAAATTTAAAGTGGACTATTGTGTGAGACATTAGAAGAAAAGTACATGAAGAAACGCCTTGAAAATAGGCTTTATGTGAAGAAAATGCTCTATCGATTCATGTAAGCACCTAGCAAGTTGATGAATGACCATGTGAAATCATTCAATAAGATATTAGCGGAGTTACTAAATTTGAATGAGAAATTTAGAGATGAAGATAAAGTATTGCTACTGTTGAATTCCCTTTTTGATGAATATGACCATCTTACCACCATTTTACTTTATGGGAAGGACAATGTAATATTTGATTTTGTATGTAGTTGTTGTTATTTAGATTTAATCTCTTAAAATATAAGTGTCAGTGCGCAAGTGTACATGACAAGTAATAAAGTAATAAGTATTTAAGTATCGTTTTCACAGAGATTAATGCTATCAAAGTTGCTACAACAATTCTTATGCTGTAATTTCAATTAAATCAAATTAAATTCTTTCATCAATTAAATTAAACTAAGTAAGTTAAATGACATAAAAATAAAATGCAATAAACTAAATTAACACATCTTACACAAGATTGTAATAACTAAAAATGATGTAGTTGAGTGAATCAACTCATTTAATGATATTGGCTATTTTTTTAATATGGTACTATTGCTACAACAATTACTACCGCACTTGACAAAACTCTAATGCATCCTTAGCTGTTGCTTGTTGGACATCTTATATTTATATGCAACCTAACAATGACCAGTTGTTGTGCCACACAAGATATAACATTATAAGATCAAAGTTCCTAATACCCTACAAGGTGAATCCATAGGTTTAGTGTTGGGATAATTAAAACCTTTAGTGAAAACTATCACTTATAACCCAGGAATATTCATGTCATATCACCAAGAATCAATAATAAATTATGCGGAAGCATACTTGAATCTATAACGCTTAATTCCTCTCTGGAGTTGTGTGGTTAGCCTTCCAGATCTACACGTTCTCCTAGAGAGTCATTTTTAGTTTTCTCTGCGCTTTCTCTCTGATGATGGGATATAAAAAAGAATGAAAAGATTTCTCCGTAACGTGTGACCTGGGGACCATGACCACTTATACAGACAACAGTTTCCTGTTGTCACTGGGTATTCCTAATTCTGCCCATCATAGAATTAGAATACTATTGGGTTTCTACACATTAAAAGCCCACATCCTTTAAATACATTAAAGTTCATAATACCGTAAACCTTAACATATCACTTTTAATTGGGCTTAACCTTATATGATAGTCTGCAACACATAATTATTCACATATAAGCCCAATGTTGGATTAAAGATCCAACAATGCTACATTAAAGATCCAACAATGCTGGATTAAAAATCCAACATTTAGTTCATCACTAGTTTTAAATTAGACATGACCTTATTTAAATTGAGCTAACCCAACTTAGGAAACCTAATTTAAAACCAAGTATTATTTTGATATGATCCACTAAAACAGGCCCTTTTGTGGCCCTCTCTTAGTTAGTATCACTAAGTGGATGACCTGTCGAAATAGTGAATTAAATTAAGTATTATCAAAATAAAATACTATAGCAATCATGCAGCAACACAATAAATGCAGTCAATCATCATCAAGCTTGTTTATTATTCAATTACAAATAAAATTAGTTCATGATTTGTATCAAAACAGAAACAAAAATCATTTCAGCCATCAAATACATCATCATGAATCAAAGAAACAGGAAAGATAAAGATAGAAACATAAGGCTCTTCGTGATGCTTGATTTCTTCCCCCTCACGCTTGTAATCTTTCTTATTTAGCCCTGAAATTCCTGTTTCTTTTCTGTTTTCTTTTTCTTTCCTTGTTATTTCTTGTGAATGACGGCTCTCCTTACTTTCCTAGAGTGTGTGCTTCTTTTGTAATGGAAAACTAGGGCAATTGGACGACTAGGGCACATATTTTCTATATTTGAAAACTGCAGATCGTATTTTTTTTTTAGATTCGCACAAAATTTTCTCATTTGTTGCTCCAGGATTGCTATAGCAACGGTTCCTATAGTAACGGTTGCTACAACACTAGCTACAATATCTGCACTGATTCAAACTCACTTCCACTTTTTTGCAGTCAAATTCTTTCTCATTCTTGCAAGCCCATTGCACATCATTCCTTCCTTGAAAATTACTCTTCCAATTGCTTACAATCAAACACATGACCTAAGCACAAAATTTATTCTAAAATAACCTAATTTATTGAGAATAAATTTAAAAATAAATAAGTATGCAAAATATAACTAAAATGTTATTAAAACATGCTATTTATTCTCTAAATAATCTTGATTGAAGTCCACAAGTGCTATAGATAACTCTCATTTCATAGAGTTATTAGAAATGCATTATATAACTTTGAGACCATAAAGAAAAATAAAAAGGATCACAGGGATACAATTGCAAAAAGCATTGACAGCAAGAGGTCTTTTATAAAGCCAAAACCTAGAAAAAAGAGCAAGTCTAAAGAGAGGTCTACTAAAGATGAATGTGCCTTTTGTCGTGAGAAAGGGCATTGCAAAAAGAATTATCCTAAGTCACAAAAAGGCAAGGCTATTTCTGATGTATGTGTAGCAAAACATGACGAATAGTCAGGCTTTAGTTTAGTTGACATAACGTTGACATGTCATTTAAATAAGTAGATTTTGGATTCAAATAGTATTTATCATATGTGTACTAATAAGGGTTAATTTTCTAGCTTCAAAGAGTTAGAAGGTATAGTTGCTTTTATGGACAATGAAAATGCTTGTAAAATCATGGGAATAAGTTTAATCCAGTTGAAGAATAATGATGGATCAATTCAAGTCTTAATAAATGTTTGCTACATACCAAGCTTCAAGAAAAATCTTATCTCGTTAAGAGTTTTAGAATCCAAAGGGCTTACAATCACTCTGAAAAATAGATTCTTGAAGATAATAGCTAGTGCACTAATAATGATGAAAGGTATAAGAAGAAATAACTTGTACTATTTTTAAGGGAGTACAATTATTAGATCAACATCAACAGTTTTTAAAAAAGATGTAAGTTCAAAAGCAACCAAGTTGTGGCATATGCATTTAAAACATGTTGGTGAAAAAGCTTTGTAGACTTTGGTGTAATTAGGCTTATTGAATGGTGCAAATTCTTACAAATTGAAATTTTTTTAATATTGTGTTATGGGCAAGCAGACAAGGTTAAAGTTTGGCTTAATAATTCATGATACAAAAGGGATGCTAGACTATGTTCATAGTAATGTATAAAGACCTACTAGAGTAACTTCTTTGGGAGGTATGCATTATTTTATCACTTTTTTTTATGATTATTTAGGAAAAGTGTAGGTGTATTTAATGAAGAATAAGAATGAAGTTTTTAGCATATTTTTTAAATGGAAAAAGATGGTCGAGCCTCAGACTGGTTGAAAAGTCAAAAGACTTTACTCAGACAATAGTGGTGGGTACAAGAATAACCCAATTTTATAAGTATGCCCAAATGAGGGCATTGTGCAACACTTTACTGTTCGAGATAAACCACAGTAGAATAAAGTGGTAAAACACATTAACCGAACTATATGCAGAAAGTTTAATGTATATTATCCAATGCTAGATTAGGCAAAGAGTTTTAGACTGAGTTAATTGTATATGTATGCGATCTAATTAACTATTTGCCATCAACTGTAATTGAGGTCAAAACACTCATAGAGATGTGGATTAGTGAATCTACTATTGATTACGATTCTTTATATATTTTTAGTTTCGCTGCTTATTATTATGTAAAAGAATATAAGTTAAAACCAAGAGCAAAGAAAGCATTGTTTATGGGTTTAATTGGTGGAGTAAAAAGAACTATTCTCTGATGTCTTGTTACAAAGAAGATTATTTTCAATAAAGATGTGACTTTTAATGAATTGGCCATGTTGAAATAAAAGGATTCACAAAAGTACAACAAAACCAGTGGTACTTCACAGCAGATTGAGTTTGAAAAGGTTAAAAATGATCTAACTAGTGTTGAGGAGACAAATGGTGATTATCTATCGACTGAGGTTAAAGAAAAGTTATGACCCAAGAACCTTCACAGTAACAAGATTCAATTACATATAAAAGGTCAAGAAGAGATATTCATAGACCCACTTGTTTTATTGATATGGTGGCCTATGCACTTCTGGTTGTAGATGATGACCTTCCTTTTATTTATTGAAAAGCAGTAAGTAACCCTAAAAGTGTACAGTGAAAGCTAGAAATTGATAAGAAAATGCAGTCTCCTCATAAAAATGAAACTTGAGAGTTAGTTACACTAGCCAAGAAAAAAAAAAAGAAATTTGGTGCCAATGGATATATGCAAAGAAGGAAAGATTTCTTTATAAAAATAAAATTCTATACAAGGCTAGATTGGTAGTGAAGGGTTACACTAAGAATGAAGAAATAAAATACAATGAGGTATTTTTTCCGGTTCTGAAACATTTGTCTATTCAAATTTTATTAGCCATAGTTGCACAATTTGATCTTGAACTAGTTCAGTTTGATGTGAAAACCATTTTTTTTATATGGTGATTTGGAAGAGAAAATCTACGTGACTCAACTAGATGGATTCAAGGTTGCTGGAAAAGAAAATTAGGTTTGCAAATTGACAAAGTCTTTTTATGGATTGAAACAATCTACAATGCAGTGGTACAAGCCATTTGATTGGTTTATGAAAGGGCAAAGGTATCTAAGAAATAAATTTAATCATTGTGTGTATTTTAATAAGCTACAAGAGGGATCCTTATATATCTGCTTTTGTATGTGGATGATATAATAATATCATCTAAGAGTAAAGATGAGATTGAAAAGTTAAAGGCTCAACTCAATTAATAATTTAAGATAAAAGATCTGAGTAAAGCTAAGAAGGTTCATAGTATGGAGATATGCAGAGTTAGAGTTCGTGGCAAAGTCAACTTGTCTCAAAAGCAATAATTGAAGATGGTACTACAATAGTTTGGCTTTTCATTTTAACTTTTCTGCACAACTATCTCCTTCAATGGATATAGAATGAGATTAGATATTGCAAGTCCCATATTCAAATGCAATTGGTAGGTTGATGTATGGCAATGGTATATACAAGGCATGATATTTCACAAGCAATTAGTATAATGAGCAGGTATATGCATAATTCTAGTAAATGGCTTTGGAAAGCTATTAAATGGATTTTTTGGTACATTTAGATGATCGTGGATGTTGGTTTATTGTTTGAGTGAGATGATACTTGGTCAAAGTGTGATTGGGTACATTGATTTTGATTATGGTAGTGATTTGGACAAACCACGGTCAATCACCGGATGTGTATTTACTTTTGCTAGAGGGCCAATCAGTTGGAAATCTATGCTACAATTTATAGTTGCATCGTTGACCTTAGAGGTTGAGTACATGGCAATTATGGAGGCTATTAAAGAGGATATTTAGTTATAAGGCTGACTTGAAAACTTAGGATTGGTCCAGGAACATGTTAACGTATGTTGCGACAGTTAAAGTGTTATTCACTTAGCAAAGAGCCAAGCTTATCATGCACGTACGAAACATATTCACGTATGGTTTCACTTTGTGCAAGAAATTATTGATGATGGGAAGATTCTTCTTCAGAATTCTTCAAAAAATCAATACTGCAGAGAATATTATAGATATGCTGAACAAGATGATGACAATGATTAAGTTTGAGTATTGTCTAAACTTAATCAATACCTTGCAAGTTTAAAACAATAAGGAAGGCAGAGATTAAAGAATGATTTGATGTACAGTGAGTTTAGCAGTATTCAAGCCAAGATGGAGAAATTGTTGAAATTTTGACTTGAATATAGGTAGTATTAAAGCATAAAGATGCAAGTTGTTGACAAAGTGAGCATGGCTTTTGAAATTTGGCTGCAAGTTCTCACATGGTCTTTGGCCATTTTGGATGGTCAGCAATCCATGCTTGATTTGTCAATATTTGTACATGGAAATGGCAGCTACTTCAGCATATTTTGGACCGTAATTGCTGAAGTCCAAGGCTACTCATGCACTATACATAGATGTTAATTTCAAGAGTAAAACATCCCAATTTGTGAGAGTTAAGAGCAATTGCGAATGAAGTAATTTGAGAGATTTGAGAGAGTTTCTACCGAAGTGTTCTAACGAAGATCCAATTGGATGTATTGGGGTTATGAGTTTTGAGGTTTTTTTTTAAATTTTTTTGTAAATTATTATTTATTAATAAAATTATCTTTTAATCTTTATCCGTGGACGTAAATTTTATGTCAAATAATATAAATTGTTGTGTTCAAAATTTTCTTTATAATTATTTATTATCACATTTATATTTCTCTAGAAATTATAGTCACCATAATATTAATAATTGCTTCGGCAATAAGAGAAATAGAGAGGAAAATAGATAAAGAAGAAAATTAAAAGAATAAGAAAAATTAAAATGGAAGAAAGAAAGGCCGAGAGACAGTGATAAGAAAAAGGTTGTCAGAACATTTATTGAATGGTCCAAATGATATCCAGACAACAACGGAATTGTAAAAATTCATGTGTAAAATATGACGTGTTATAAAGAATTTAATTAAATATAAATCAAAATATCATATGACCTGCATAACTATTTTTTTAGTATGAAGCGATATGAAGAGATTGATGATACGATCACAGCATAATTATTTTTCTTTGTGCACCCGCATGATACGTTTAGTTCAATGATCATTGACCTGCAATCTATATTATTAGAGTGGACGAACATGATTCACTTTGCGGCTTTTTTTTTCCTCTTTTTTTTTTTTTAGAATGTGCTAATTTGTTCTTCTTTGATTTGGATCATAGAATATAAATTAACCATACACTTTTCTCCAAATATATAAAACATGAAGGTTGTTGTTTTTTTTTAAGAAATTGATACATCTGAAGAGTTGCCTGCAAGTCGATGCCGAATTTTAGAGTGTGAATTATAATGAATTAATTTGTCCTTTCATTTGGAGGTTTTTTTTAAAAGTAATTGATACATCTCAAGTCAAGAGCAAATTAAAAACTATATAGGGCCAGTTTGGAATCGGAGATCGATGAAATAAAAACGCTTTATCTTTGTGCGAGATGAAATAAGTTTCGATTAAAAAAAAAAACAGTGTTTGATAAAATGTGTTCTTTGCGATTGCGGTGAGTTTGAAAAATAGAATATATACATTTGGTAAATTTTATTACGAAGTGCTGTTTTATTATATAATGACCAAAATAGACATAAGTTTTAATTATTTTTTATTTTTAGAGTATGTTTAATAAATTATTTAAACATATTTTTTTCTTAAATATGTAAAATTATATTAAAAGAACTCAATTAAAAAAATTTAAAGAACTTCATAATTTGTTATATAAAATATGATAGAAATAAAGATATGATTTATATATTATATTAAGGTTTATGGATAAGTATGATATAATTGTCTTTTTATTAAAATCCAAGGTTATAATAGGAATTTTAAAAAGGTGTGGCAGCTTATTGAATAAGCTGCTTATAAAAAGCAACCATTTACCTGCTTTTAAAAGCTACTGATAAAATGGAGAAAATTATGAAATAAACTGCTTTTACAAAATTTACCAAACACTATTTTAATAAAAAATTATGAAATAAGCAGCTTATTAAATTTCAACCGCAATCCCAAACTGGCCCATAACATTGAGACATCGACAATTGATTCATTGTTCTTTTCAAGTCACTAATTTATCTTAATGAATAATGAATTGGAAATAATTTTTCCTCCAAAAAAGAATTATAACATTTATATTAATTAATAGGACAAGTCAGCTACTATATTTACATACAAATTTTACAGGAATTTTAAGCTTTTGATTAAGAATAAACGATTATTAAGATTACTATTTAATTTATTTCCTTTCATTTTTTTCTCTCTCCCTTAATATATCTCATCCTTTCAAGGTGTTAACTCTACTTCTTTTTTTCTTTTTTCTTTTTTTTAGTAATGATAAATATCCTAAATTTTTTTTTTATCCTGAATTCATCTCAAATGATGTGTCATTTATTAAGCAATTGATAATTTTTTATAATATTTAAGTGAATTAATTGTATTATTCTATCAACCAATTGATAAATACTACATCATTTGAGATAGTTTTTGAGAGAAAGATACATAACAGTACTCTTTTTTTCTCCTTTAAATTACAGAACATGATCCTCTCCTTATCTCAAAGCTTTAATAAGTTCTTAAAAATCTCTTGACACGTGTCTTTTAATGGTAGTAGATGGATAAAATACAACTTTTTTTTATTTTTTTAATTATTAACTGCCTATGAGTAAATAACTTAATACATAAACAAATTAGGAGAGAATCCTTTACAATTTTTATTATTAGAGAATGAATGGCTGGGACACACGAGTCATTAAGACAGCCCCCTAGAATAGAAAATAAATAAATAAATAATAACGAACGTGACGCACCAGTTACTAAGCTAACCCCGTAACATACAATAATATCATAAGTGATCAAAGGAAAAATGATAAGTGTCTTCAGTAATTTTGTCCTCAGAATCAAGGTGGTACAACTAATTGCAATTTCTATGGAAATTAACTTGTGCATCTCATATTATCATGGCTACCTTTACATATAAATATCTTGATATACTTTTACATTGGACGAAAATATTTTCCGTTAAAGCAGCTGAAACAACAGAGTCTATCATTTTAATAATGTGCACGTATGAAGAGATGGCTTGATATAAATTCCAAATATAATTATATGTAAAAGAAGAAAACCTCGAAATCATTACTTTCGACCATCGAGTCTTAAAATAAATTAATTTATTGCTCGATTTGTGTGGAATTTCAATTTGCATTATTAGATTGGAAGATTGTGACACATGTGCTTTAAGCCACTTCAGATATACATAAGTCTCACTCGCGGCTAATTTTGGAGGGAAAAATAAATTTATCAGTCTGCTTCATGCAAATTTCTATGGCCTTTATATTGAAGTCACTGATGGAGCTGAACCTGATTCAACCCACGTTGGAGTGTCAGCTAGAATTCATTTAACAACAAATTCAGCTGCCTACTTAAGACGTATATTGAGAACTACACGTGATAGATTGGAATGTTTTAGCTGGCAAAACAGTTACACGGAGATTCATTTCCAATTGAGTGATGAGGTTGTTAGCTACTAGTAATTAGTCCACATTCATTGTTCTCAAGTTACTTAGATCTAGAGTTTGTTATTCTGTTGCACTGATATGGCCGTAAATAACGCTTAGTGGTGAGTTGAGAAAAATCTAGCAGCTTCTGTAAATACTGAGCCAAGCAATCATTGTAATCAGAATCTAAGATAATGAATTACATTTTCATCTTCTTCATTTAGCCTTCTAAAATCTAACTTGATATTAGAGCTTGCGGTTACAATGGCTAGCAATGAATATCAAGCCACTAGTAATCGAGCTTCAAGCTCAACTACAAATTCAGCTCCTGATTCAAGTACTAGCTCCTCTGTTCTTAGCTTGTTAACCTTCAACACACTAGTCAAACTCACAGACAACAATTATCTGTTACGGTGATCTCAAGTCATACCAACTATCACTGCAAATGAGTTTAAAGATCTTATTAATAATACAAAGAGTCCTCCAAATCAATTTTTGATTAATATCAATAGTGATTAAACAGTTGTTACATCACAAAATCCACAATTTCGAATCTAGAGAAGGAATGATCAACAACTAATAAGCAAGTTGCTTTCAACTTTGAGTGAAGAAGTTTTAAGTGATGTTGTTGAAGCAAGATCCTCTTTGGATGTTTGGCAGAGACTCTCCATACAATTTGATGGTAGATTTAGATCTAGAGTTCTACACTTGAGGGCTCAAATTCAAACAAAAAAAAAAGATCAATAAATATTCATGAATACTATAATAAATGAAGATGACACTTAATTCTTTTAGAGTTGCTAGTAATAATATGAACGGTGATGGCTTTGTGTTATGCTTCCTTACTAGTCTTAGATATGGATATGATTCAATTGTTGCCACAATCAATGCAAGGACAAAAAGTACAACTCTCTCATATGTTAATGGCATGTCATTGAGTCAAGAGAAGAGGAACTCCATTAGATATATCGATTATTAAGCTAACATACTTAATATAGAGGAAATCAGAGAAGAAATTAGCAGCCAAACTTCAATCATACTGTAAATGGAATCAACTAGAGTGGAAAAAAATTTAGAAATCCAAATGGAAATAATTTTTTTGGAAGACAATTTGATGGTGGCAGCTTTAACTAAATACTGAATTTTCAAGACAAAGACAAAGGCAAGGCTTCAACTAATGAAGAAAAACCTAAAGTATTTTGTCAAATCTGTTTAAGGAAGAATCACACTACTACAAGTTGCTAGTATAAGTTCAAGAAGAATTTTGTGCCCATGCACCAAAAAGAAGAAGTGCATATGTTGCTAAAGGTGGAGAACCTAGAGATGGAGCTTGATACCTTGACAGCGAAGCAACAAATCATATCTCTAATGATTTCAAAAATTTCAGCATAAGCATTGAATACAAAGGCAACAATCAGTTTGCAATAGGTAATGAGTCTAAACTCAAAATTGCCTCTATTGTTCATACATTGCTTAACACACTTGAGCCACACACTTTACAATGCATTAAACTTAATCATATATTTTATGTGCCTGAGATAACCAAAAATCTTATCAATAAATCCAAACTTTATCATGATAAAGATGTTTACGTTAAATTCAATAAAACTTCTTGTATTGTTAAAGACAAAAAAAGGGAGGTTGTCAAGTCAAGTCAAGTCAACTCTATTGTCTTTCACTTCAGTCCATAGCTTGCTTTCAGTTTACGTAGTGAATAAAGCTGAGTCTATGGTACCTATCACTTACAGTGTCAATTGTACAAGTAATAAAGATCTAAAAGACAACCAAATTCTTAATCTGTGGCATATGGATTAAGTCATCCAAATATCATTTCTCTTAGAAAAATTATGTCAGCTTGTAATATTTCTTTTAGAAATAAAATATCTGAATTGTCTTTTTGCAAGGCCTCTTAATATGGAAAACAATATAGATTATCTTCTAATAGCAATAAAATGAAAGCATCTGTTACACTTGAGCTCAGTCACAGTGACCTTTAGGGTCTTGCACTTACAACTTCAAACCAAGGTTTCAAATATTATGTTGCCTTCATTGATGACAAAACCAGTTATGCACAAATTTGTAGGCTGACACATAAATCATAAGCACTCTCTACTTTTATTTCTTTTAAAAACTAAATTAAGAAAAGCATGGAGCTAAAAATAAAGGCACTTTAATGTGATATGAGAGGGGCATATAAAGCTTTTAAGCCTTACCTTAAAAAATAAAGGGATAGCTTTAAGATACTTTTACCTTTATACACAGCACTAGAATAGAAAGGTTGAAAGAAAACGTAGACACCTTGTTGAAACTGGACTTACACTTCTTACTCAAGTAGAAATGCCTCTCAAGTTCTAGTAGGAAGCCTTTGGTAATACAACCTATCTCATCAATAGAATCAACACACACATTCTAAAGGATAAAACACATTCTAAAGCTCCTTATTTAAAGAAACCTAACTCCATTTTAATCAGAACATTTGGTTGTGAGTGCTAGTCTTTCCTTATATCTTACAAACAAGTTTGATTTTTATACTTTCAAATATGTACATTTGAGTTTCAATAACATGTATAAAGGTTATCCATATTTGAACTCAAATGGCAAAATTTACGTTATTGCACATGTCAACTTTAATGAAACTCATTTCCTTTTCAAAATAATCCAAATTTCATGATTTCAAAATCAGTTCACTCACTAAAAGTCTACAAATACTCTTAATAAATTCAATACAATATATTTTCCAGTTAAGAGTCAAAGTCATAAGGTAATAGTAAATGATTTAAGCACATTTGAAAACACAAAAAGATTAAACATTCTCCCTAATGATCAAACTTCTGACAACAACATTAGCCAAATTAATCCAATAAATGACAATGCCTAAAATACACTTACATCTCCTCAAACTTCATCAAACAATCAACTTGACACTAAAAATACAATTCATGAATCCAAAAACTAAACATCTAAATTACTTCAACCAACACCTCAGCCTGAGCCTAGAAATCCTATAATAACCAGATGCAAGGCTGATATATTTAAACCTAAAATATACAACACTAAAAAAGCTCTGTCGCTAGAAACAACCTCAAGTGTTGTTGAATCTTCGAATGATCATAAATAAAAGAAAGCAACGCATGAAGAGTTTAATGCCTTAATGAAAAATCATCCTTGGTGTTTGGTTCCTCCAGAACAAAACATGAAACGTATAGGAAATAAATAGATTTTTAGAGTAAATCATAATTGAGATAGGTCTATTGTTGAGTGCCAGAAAGTGTGTATTTATAATATAGAAAATCATCATTTTACACTTCAAGTCTCACTAACATTCCTACTTTTATGTCTTTAAGTCTCTTGTGATTTAATTATATATGTTTTATTTTAATTAATTATTTTATGTATTTTAGGGGACATCATGATATTTCACAATGAACGAGAGATCAGATAGAAAAACAGATAGCAATTTTGAACTCAGGACAGTTGAAAACCTTAGGAGGAGCATAAAAAGATAAATGGTACTGTTCACATATACGGTATTGTTCACGGCACTGTTCACATATACTGTATGATGACGTGGGGACTAAAATGCTGATGTGGCGTTGACTGGCAACGTGGCAGTATATTAGTGGACCGAAAAAACGTGCGTACGGTACATGCATATACACGGAATGACAGCCCTGATGATGTGTTCCATCCAATAAGAATTTACCACGTGGTGTAATCCTGAACGTCTAAATTGTTTTAATCTGATGGCCATGATTTACTCATTGTATCTATAAAAGGGGGCTCCCCCCCTAATTTGACACCCCTGAATCCATTTTTGAGCTCCATTTTCTGTAATTCCATCTCCATCTTGTATTTTCTACGTATTTTAATAAAATTCCCATTTTACCCCTAGTTTAATTATGAGTAGCTAATTTTCTTTCAAGCTTTTCTTCCCCTCTAATTTATGTGGATGTTTTGACTTTTCGTAGACAGATAGTAATAATCTTGTCTAGATATCGACTGGTATTACCGTCTCCCTAGGCAATGTTATTACTATTTGGCACGGGAAGCACTTAGCACCATATCTATTATAGTGTGGTTCATGAGGAGTGGAAAATCCCCCTTCATGATTTAATTGGTACTAATAATGAATGTTAAGCAGATAGTGCATGTTGAATACAGATCTGGAGATCCAAGCACTTCATTTTAATAGTTTATTCCTGCAGCTTTAATTTAAATTAATAGATAACCCACGTCATTTTCATTATAAATCCAATCACCCACTTAGAAAATTAATTCTACAAGCAATTAAAATCCACATTCTTGTGGGATCGACACTCGTCACCGTTGATCTATTCTATAATAGATTCGTGCGCTTGCGAGTTCAATAAAATTTGCACAACATCTATAAACAAGTATACAGCTAGACTTGCAAACATTTTTCTACAAATGGAAGGCATATACCACTAAGAAACTTTTAGCCCTATTGTAAATGCAACAACCATAAAAATTGTATTAAGTCTTGTAGTTACAAACCATTGAAAACTGAGATAGGTTGACATCAATAATGCATTCCTTAATAGGGAGCTGATAAGACTTCGTATATGCCTCAAGCAAAAAGTTTTAAGGATTTAGCCCATCCAAGGCATGTTTGTAAGTTACAAAAGCTCTTTAAAGATTGAAACAAGCTAGCTTTAAGAATTTTATTTGATAAGCTTAGATCAATCCTTGAATCATAGCAGTTTATTTGAGCAAAGTTAAATACATTATTATTCTTCAAAAGAAATGGCAGTGACTTAATCATATTGCTAATTTATGTTGATGACATCATAGTAACTGGAAGCAATAATGTTGAGATTGAAAAACTTATTCACAATCTAGGCAACACTTTTGCTCTCAAAGATTTGGAACAACTCAATTTTTTCTTTGGCAGTAAAGTTATTAAAAACAAAATACTTTGATACTATCTCAGGCCAAGCATATAAAAGATTTACTTGCCAAATTTGATTTGAAGAACTATAATAGAGCTTATACACAACTAGCAACTACTGAAAAGCTAAGCAAGGGCATGATAAGTTTTTACTAATTCAACATAATGTAGAAAAGCAATTAGAGGATTACAATATACTGCACTGACAAGACCAAAAATTGCCTATACAGTAAAGAATGTAATTCATGGCTAATCTTTTGCAGTCTCATTGGACAACTTGTAAACAAGTATTAAGATACCTCAAAGAAATTGTTGATTATGGGTTGATGTTCAAGAATTTTGATTTTCTAGATCTTGTAATTTACTCATATGCTAATTGGGGTAGTGATCCTGATCAAAGACTATCAATTAGTGCTTATTGTGATATTTGAGTGAAAATTTGAGTAGCTGAAGCTCAAAGAAGTAAAGCATGATTTTTAAGTCGTTAGTAGAATCTAAATACAAAGCCACGGCTTTCACTTATGCAAAAATAACATGGACATATTATGTTTTTAAAAAGCTTGATATAAAGCTTCAAAGTACACCTCTATTACTTAGTGACAGCACAAATGCAGCAGCATAACCACAAATCTAATGCTCCACTCTAAAACTAAGCACATTAAGATAGATATTCATTTTGTCAAAGATAAAGTTGGAAAGAAAAAAGCTAAAATTACCTTAATATCTAGTGATGATAAAATTGAACCACTTACATATCCCAATTTCAACTTCTTTAGAAGTAAACTTAAAAGTTAAAACCTTTTCGAAAGATTTAAGTTTGAGAAGGGGTGTTGAAATCATTGATAAAGCTGAATATGATTCAACCCACGTTGAAGTGCTAGTTGGAATTTATTTAACAACAAATTCAGTTGCTCACTTAAGACTTGTATTGAGAATTGCACATGACAAATTGGAATGTTCTAGTTGGCAAAACAGTTATGCAAAGATTCCTTTGCAGTTGAGTGATGAGGTTGTTAGTTATTAGCAATTAGTCCATAGTCATTGTATTCAAGTTAGATAGATCTAGAGTTTGTTATTTTTTTGTATTGATATGGTTGTAAATAATGCTTAGTAATGAGTTTAGAAAAATCTAATAGCTTCTATAAATACTGAGCTAAGCAATCATTATAATTAAAAATTGAGATAATGAATTAAATTTCATCTTCTTCATTTAGCCTTTAAAATCTAACTCTTTAAAGGTCTATGGTGGTTGATTACTTTTTCACTTTTGTCCATAGAAATTAATTAATTATAAGATAAGGAAATTTACATATTATAATGTTATCATACTACTTGCAATAAAGTATATGTTGTTAACCTAGACGATATGTTCAACTAATTAATTTGGAATAGAGTATATTCGAAAGGTTTCTATAGGATGACCCTCTCGCCATGTGGACTAGAAATTTTTAAACAAAGTAAGCACATCATTGAGAATATTATTGTTTTCGTCCAATCTCAATTCTAATAATTTTAGTAAATAACTTATTTAGATTCTCATTTCTTATTCAAATTTCTATTCATTTTAATTCTCATTCTTTATTCTAACTCTAACTTATTTCAATCCTTATTACTGATTCCAATTTTAACTTATTTCAATTCTTACACATTCCGATTACAAACTAGAAAACACAAATTAGAATTCTAATTAAAGTGCTATTGTCTTTAATTGGAGTTGCAATTGATATTATTAAGGGAAATTCAATGAGAGTATATCATTAAGCCACTTGATTAACGTATGCCTCATGTGTTAATTTTGAAGGATAATGGATTTTAAAATTTCCTACTTCTTCCAAACTAATGAATTGTCTATTTGCTTTTCCATTTTTATTTTCGTTTTTTAGTACACACCTATTTGCTTGTTTGATTGAATATAACACATGAAAACTTGTTTCATTTTTAGTCGCTCAAGAATCAAAATTGAGAGCAAACTAGTAAATAACGATAAAAATAAGGAATGATATAGGCAGGGTTAAGAAAATAGGGAAAGAATCCTTTCATGATCTAGTTATATGAGTTTTGAAGGATCTTTTAACACATACATTTCTATTTATGTACGGTCAAGATTTACTTATTTAATATATTATCATCTATTAACTAATAATCATGTGAGTGTATTTGCTTAGATAAAATATCATATCAAAAGAGACTCCTAATATAAAAAATTGTTTTATTTATTTTGAGGAAATGGTGTTAAATTTCACTCATATACTTAATCATTAGGTTATTTTAACTTAAATTTTTAACCTAAATCTTTTACACAAACTTGGGGTCATTAATCACATGCAATCCAAAAAGAAATGAATTAGCATCATTAAATGATGTTTTAACTAATAATATGTTCCATTAGATTGACTGAAATTAATGGCTCAAAATCTATGTTAAAATTTTAAGTAAAAAAATTAAGTTGAAATAACTTCTTCCATATTTAATATATGTATATAAATAACAACACTTGCCTACTTCTTTCTTTTCATGGTGCGTTTATTACACGGGAATCAGAATGGACTGGAATTAGAATAAATTATTTACTTGAGTTGTAGGAATTGAAATGAACTACATTCGTATTAATGTGTTTATTTTATTTTGGAATCGGAATAGACTATTTTAAATTACTAAAATGCCCTTTGTTAATTTTTGTCCGTAGCATTATTTGTGTCTATTATAATATTAACAATAATAGGAATAAAAATAATATTAAAAATGAAAATAATAACAACTACGAAAATAATAATTAAAATAATAAAACTAATAAATTTTCATAATAATGATAATAACAACAACTGGGAGGACAACAACAATAACAACAACAACAACAACAACAACAATAATAATAATAATAATAATAATAATAATATTTGACATTATTATTATTATTATTATTATTATTATTATTATTATTATTATTATTATTATTATTATTATTATTATTAAAGTATGATGATGATGATGATGAGGATGACGACGACGACGGAGGTGAAAGTCACGAATGGAGACAATGTTCTCGATTCTGGCGACCAGCAGCTACTAAACGGTTAAGATGGTGACAAATGGTAAAGATTTCAGCCCAAACGAATGGTCACGACAACACGTAGATTTCGGCAAAACAGATACGACATGCCCGATCTTAGCGACCAGCTGCTGTTCACAACCACTAGTTGATGACGAAGACAATCGACGACGATGACCAGCAACGGTAAGGCTTGTTTGGTTGCGATGACTTGGGAAATTGGCTAGGGTGGTGAGATTTGTTTGCTATTTTTTTTTCAATTTTAAAGGGGTATTTTTAGAATTCTAATTTGTTAATGAGGGCAGAATTGAAAATCAGTTTTCCATTCCTCATGATTCTGATTCTGATTCCCACTTTTATTTTATAAAATATATGTTGTGAATGATTTTGATTTTAGATTTTGATTCCCCAACCCAATAAATAAATGCACTATCAAAGTAATGCGTTAGATTTCAATCATTGGACATCATAAATATTTACCTTTTTGTTTTCCTTTTAAAATAATAACTTTTTATAACTCAGTTCAACATATTGATCTTATACCTTTTTGCTTCATTTATCATTTGGTAATTAGAATGTGCTAGAATTAAAATGAGCTAGATTTGAAATGAGCTGGTGTAGGAATGAAGAATAAGAATTAGAAATTGATTGTATTGCTATTAATGTGTTTATTTTATCTTGTAATCAGCATGAATTATTATAAAATACTAATATATCCTTAGTTTATTATTATTATTATTTAAATAATTGTGAATATTAAAAAAATATTGTCAATAATAAAAAAAATCACTCGTGAAGGACCTGTTTAGTAGGTAGTTATAACTTTTAAATTATAGCACTAAAATATTTAGTAAATACTAACTACTGCCACTTGGAAGTTAAGTTAATTTGACTCCATATACATATAATGAAAAACATATAATTCTTTAACTATTTTTATCAAAATTATAATTTAAAAGTTATATTTACTACACGCTGTCAACTTTTATTTCATAGTTATAATTTTTTTTTTCTATAGTATTTGTAGCTTCTTATCAATAATAATAAAAATCACTCGTGAAGGACTTGTTTAGTATTGAGATTGGGTAGCTACATCTCTTAACATATAGTATTAAAATGTTTAGTAAATATTAACTACTGTTGTTTGGAAGTTAAGTTAATTTGATTTCATAAACATATAATGAAAAACTTATAATTCTTTTACTATTTTTATTAACATTATAATTTAAAAGTTATATTTACTATACACGATTAATTTTTATTTCATAATTATAACTCTTTTCTATAGTATTTATACCTTACAAGTTGCAACACCTTAATATCAAATAGGACCAAAATTGGCTTGTGTTGTGATTATTTCCTTTCTAGATTCAACTATTCTGCTCTTAAACTCGCTTTAAGAATTATATTGCTCGAGTTGATGACGTAGTATCAAATGATTTTCTCCTAACCAATAAAAGGCAAGTGATCTTTAATGGCTGAGCATAAGTACTATTATCAAGTGTACCGAAAAAAAAAATCCTCCCCTAAAGAACTGATTTATTGCGAGATCAATGTTTAACGGTGCAATTGCGGTTGTGCGATCATCGATGCAGTACAGAGATTGATGGGAAGTGCTACTAGTTCGATTTTGGAGTGCTGCTAGTTCGATTGTGTTGCTGGTTCAGTTTTGATTAGATATTTGATGATTTTAATTTTATTTTTCCTTTCATATTTTTGTGCTTTAATTTTAAAACAAATTGGGAATTTAAAAATTTTGGTAGAGTATTTTAGAAAATTCTGAGAATGGATGTTTGATTCCCAATTATTCCTAAACTAACATTGGGCCGACCACAACCATTTCCATTCCCATATTCATTTTTACGAGTAAACAATAATTATTTGATTCCTAATATCAATTCCTCAATCCTACAAATAAATGCACTATGACTACATTTATCATACTACACGGTAAAATATATTTTAAGATCACATGCAAATTATCTATTACCCAAAAAAGAAAAAAAAAACACTTTATTGATCTATTGTGATCCTGCTGAACTCTATAGAGAAGAAGGTGCACTAGAGATTCCTGGGTTTAACTTTTATCAGATGCTGATGTGCAATTAACCCGTGGAGCCAAAATAAATTAACTCTTTAAAATGATCTCTCGCAATTAGATTTGGTACTTCCAACGCGAAAGCCCTCTAGAGCCCAAATCTTCAGTTCCCCTTGTTTGGACATTGGATCTTCTTTCTTTGTGGGGTTTTGGGCGACAAGTGCAGGACGTAACGCCCGCTAGATCATCCATACACTTTAAAATTTTGAAAAAGAAAAATAAAATGAAGTGCGAATCTAACGATCAAGTGAAGTCTCCGAATTATTAATGAGCTTTTGGTTCCGTGAGAGTTCTTATATTTATAATGATGAATGCAAAGATTCAATTCTCTATAAAAAGAATTTGAATAGTGCTTAGGTGGGTGAATGAAAAAAAAAAAGTGAGGTCCCCAAATTAACGTGAGAAAATTGGAGCAGGCATCGGACTCTCAGTAAGAGTGAGTCACTATTATTACAAAACAAAACAAAACACTCTCTGTGTCAAGTGTCTCTCTGATCGCAATTATTTTTCAATTGTAATTATTATAATCACCAGATCAAATCAAAATGAGCCATAATATTTATTCACCGTTTTAAGAAATAATCTTGTTCCCTTTTTTCAACCCTAGATCAAAATTCACAAATGGCTCATCGAAAAGCTCGAGAGCGCGACATGCTCGACTCCGTTTACTCGATGCTAGCGCTTGTCTTCATACTCGTCGCTTGCGTCGAGCTCTGTGACGCCGCCACCGTCGTCGACGTCTATCGTCTCATTCAATACGACATCTCCGGCGTCCCGTTTGGATCTCGGCTGGCGAGCCTCAATCACCACGCCGGCTCGCTCCATTTTTCGCCTGGCGCGGATCTATCACGGACCGTTGTTATGATTCCGGTTCGCGAATTGAACATTAGCTTCGTCAGAGGTATTTTTATTTATTTTTTTTAATGATCGTCGTTGCTGAATATAAAGCTTTTATGATTTAAGATTTGTGAGATTGTTTATTTTTACTTTACAGAGTATGTTTCGCGGAAACATCCGCTAGGAGGCCTGTTGTTTTTGCTTCCTGAGATATTTAGACTTGAAATTGGAGGCGGTAGCAACGATGTGTATGAAAAGGAAGTGGTGAAGAATGTATTGTTGGAATTGGAAAAGTTGCTCGTGCATGCCAATTTGCCAGTGAGTCTTCGTTCAAATGTCTTATTAAGTTTCTTATTTCATTGTCAAGTCATGTTTGGGACTGAGTGTTTTGGAATGAAATCAATACTTGCTTAGTGTAAGTGGGTGGCTTAGTTAGTAAACATGAGATTTTTACTTAAGCAGAAGCACAACAGTTGCAAAGATGAACTTAGGGGTTTTACTTTATAGTTACTGAAGTTGACGGCAAACTTGGCTCGTGCACTTTATTTGCATAGTGTTCTTCTAAAGAATACTCATGCGTGACTGTTTGCTCGTATGTTTCTTTTACACTCTGACATTCTTAACTTGAAGTTAGCATGTTGTGCAAATATAGTATCAAATAATATTGCTGACTTTTACATAAGTTGAAGTTGTCATGTTATGCAAATATAGTATCAAAGAATATTGCTGACTGTTTTCATATAACTGACTGTTGCATAAGTTGAAGTTGTTGTTGCATGCAATTATGGTATCAAATTTATATTAATGCATGTTGCTCAAAATCTATCATATTTCGAATGTTCTCGATGGATGTAGTTTTTGGATTGGAATCCAGAAAATAACATAATAGTATAGCAGCACTTCCCAGTTTCACGTTTTCACTAACTCTTTTTTTTTTTTTGGCTCCTGTGGTGATTTCGATGAGTGTGCACCTTGATGGTTGAATGTTTTTGTTGCAGTATCCTGTCTATTTTGCATTTGAGAATGATGACATTAATGCTGTATTGGATGATGTCAAGAAGAATGATGCCACTGGTCAGCCTGCCACTGCAACAACTGGAGGGTTAGTTGATAACTCTGTGATTGAAAATGTTGGATATTTTGTAAGTTATGTGTATCCTCTGGAATGTGAACTGTATGGAAAAGTTTGGTATCTATCCATAGAAATTTCGGGTACTTTGTCCATCCCTAGAAATTGCATCTGCCGAGTATCTATAGTGGACTTTTTATCTGCTTGAGTATTTGAGTGAGAAACATCTAATTCCATTTCCCTCAACTCTCTACCAGGATAGTTACAAAGAAGCCAAAGGTACATATGATTCTCTTTTGGAAAATGTAACAAACTTGGGGGAACTCCTAATAGTGATTATCTTCTGGTAGATATGCATCTCATCAGTTGTTGTGTTCCAACACCACCGTTTTTTCGCCAACCAAGTCCTTTTCATAAGTAACATTTTCTGATAAAGGGCTTTGATTCTTTTCTATCCTTTAGGATTTTCTCACTTTTAGAGATTATCATATATTTCTCTGATTTTATACTCTTCATTCCTTGTTTCTTGACATTACCATACAACATTTCATTTTATGGTTAGCCGTGTCCAGAATGGCATATTTGTGCATTATTTCTCTGATTTATATGTTTCATTCCTTGTTTCTTGACATTACTGTACTAAATTTCATTTTAGGGTTAGCCATGTCCAGAATGCATACTTGTGCATTCTCTAATTTTGTCTTGTTGAGATTGACTAGAGAATTCTGTTCTACTGTTGTTGATATCTGATTTTTTATTTCTGCTTTGCAGATACAAGCTTGTCATCCCAACAGCAGAGCCTAAGAAAGTTGCATCCCCCACCATAACAAACATTCAGGTGCCTAGTCAATGCTTAACTTCTGTTCATTTGTATGTTTGTTCTGGTAAATTGGGAAGATCGTACATGTGACGCAGCCTTTAGTACTCAATTTCATATGATGGCAGTAGTATAAATAACCACATTTTTGTTTAAACCATCTTAAAGATCTGAACCAATGAACAGTTTCTTGCTAGTTGCTTCTTCAGTTCTTTGCTTGCTCCTTGATTCCTGACCTGGTTCCAACTTCTGACAATGCTAACTTGTCAATATGAGTTCATCTGAAATGCTGGCTATCATTAATTCTTTTTCCCTTTCTGGGAACATTCTTTTATACATTGATATTCTTAGCACCTAAGTTATAATCATATTGCCTTGGCTCCTGTCATTGATACCAAATGCAATTGAATTAATTTAATGGAGTTATTATTATCATATCGTACTCATGAAATAAGTAAGTAATGCCTTTTTTGGTTCCTGAAGTTATGAATCCTTCTGATGGTGCTTGCTTTTCAAGAACTTGTAAATTGAGTATTCTTTCAAGTGATGCAGGGATGGTTGCAAGGATTAAAAGCTGATGGAGATACAAATCAGCTCCCAACAATTGCTATAGTAGCATCATATGATACATTTGGGGCTGCTCCTGTATGTAATTTATTACTTATAACTTATCTATTCAAAATTTTATGTATTTGATTCACTGATCCATGTGACTTTGTGATAATTACTTCTAGGCATTATCTGTTGGAAGTGATAGCAATGGTAGCGGTGTTGTGGCACTGCTTGAGGTAGCTAGGTTATTCTCTCTTCTCTATTCAAATCCTAAAACTAGAGGAAGGTACAATATACTTTTTGGACTGACGTCAGGTGGACCTTATAACTACAATGGAACGCATAAGGTACTTAACTCTTCTTCTTTGACTCATTTTAATTAGTTATATCTCAGGTTCTTATTTCTTTCGATACCTTCTTTTTATTATTGTTATACAATTCCTTTTTATCTTTTCTTCACTTCTCTGTGCGTCTTTGTTTCCTACCCTTCCAGTGGCTTCGAAGTTTTGATCAGCGTTTGCGTGAGAGCATTGACTATGCTATCTGCTTAAATAGTGTTGGTTCATGGAATAATGAACTATGGATTCATGTATCTAAGCCTCCAGAAAATGCCTATGTAAAGCAAATATTTGAGGTAAGCTAATACACATCTCAAGAATCTATTTGACTTGTGGTTTATTCGCTGCCACATAGTTTAATGGAGTGGCTGTATAGGGTTTCACAAATGTGGCTGAGGAGTTGGGCTTCAAAGTTGGCCTAAAGCACAAGAAAATAAATATCTCAAATCCTCGAGTAAGTAGATGTACATGAATGATTGAACTTAAGCTTATTATTTTCTTTTATCTTTTTACTGAGCAGAGCTGGTTTTAGTCCTTGCTAAAATCATTACGGGTCATTACAAGTCAAGATGTAACTAGTAGATATTACTGGGTTAGATTTTTGGTATGTGAAGATAGCCATGAGGGATGCTGACAGACTTTACCTGTAAGCTAGGTAGCATGTTCTTATATATATATATATATATATATATATATATGTAGAGGAAACAGAGAAAGGACACAAAGAAACTAGTATTAATGAGAACAATAATTACAAAACATGAAGTCCACGGAGAAAGCACCCCCAAAAGGTGGCATGTTCTAATGTTATTGCTCTAAATTCCTAGATAAATAATAAGAACCAAAACTAGATATGCCTCTGATTTTTGTTGGGTAGATTCTCTGTTGGAATAACAGGTGCATCTAGAATTTTGTGGTCATTTGCTGAGAGTCTACAGTTATATTAGCTTTTGTTATTTCTTTGGTCTTGAAAGCCTAAGCCCAAATCTTCTGAACTCTAGCTTAATGGAAAACTCTAGACGACCTCAAGTTCTCATATGTTTAGTTTTGATAATTAATATGATTTCGTCTTTCCAACTAGATAATTCGATTACGATTCTACATGGCTATGTTATATGGGAATTGTCAAAAATATGAATGAGGATAATACCTTTTGGCCATTCAGTGGCTCATGGAAGTGTTGGCAACTTGAGAAAGTGTTACTTTAGAATTAGCATTAAGATAATTAGAATATGCCATAAATTGCTTAATTCATCTATAAATATCTCTATGTTCATGTTTCATGATATATGCATGAATTCTTTTCACTAATCTGCAATCCAGTGTACATTGGGACGAACGTTTGGACAATTTATCTAACTCATAATTGAAGAAATCTGATATGTCTATCTTGCTTTGGTTTTTGTTATCATATTTGTCTATTTAGTTCAGATGATAAAGCTGCTCTCTGCTGTAGGTAGCTTGGGAGCACGAACAATTTTCTAGACTGAGAGTTACTGCCGCTACCCTTTCTGAACTCTCTGCTGCTCCTGAGCTTTTGGAAAGTACCGGAGGCTTGTTGGGTAGCAGGTTATGTCAAATTAATCCTATTTATCTCATTCTAGAGTTTCGACTGGATTTAGATTGTATTTGCTGAAATATTGATCCTGTGCAGGCATTTTGTTGATGAAACATCAATTATCAGAAGCGTCAAGTTAGTTGCCGAATCTCTTGCTGTAAGTTTAATATGTTGATATACATCTTGGTTATAATGTTTCGTCTGATTGTATATGCGTATTTTTATAGATTGACTCTATCAGTGTGTATCTTATTGTTTTATTTTAAGAGACTGACTCTACTAGTGTATATATCATAGTTTAATTACCAGGAAGCTTCTTGGGAATTCCCCAAGTAAAAACTGAGTGATTATTGACCCCACTGCATGATTAAATACTTGTAGAGTCGTTACTGGATCAATAAGTTAATTCTTCCAAGTATCTTGCATGCACTTGAAAGTTGAATATTATTTAAGTTGCATAAAAGTTCATTGTTTTATGTTTTCTGATGGGTTCTTTTCCTTTTTTGTCCAGAGACATATTTATGGTTACCAAGGAAAGAATATTCAAATTTTTGCAGACAACAGTAGCGTGGCTGTCAACCCCTCTTACATACGGTCTTGGTTGGATTTGTTGTCACAAACTCCTCGAGTGGCACCATTTCTCTCAAAGAATGACCCATTTATCATGGCACTGAAAAAGGTTTTCTTTCTTCCACATTTTCATCGTTATATATGTATGGTTTATTTTGATGATCACATGGAAAGTGTTGGAAATTGTTGAATCATCATAATATGTCTTCTTCTTTACTGTTTTTCACTTTTCAGCTTTTCCTTATTTATATTTGACTTCAATGAACTTGGTGGCACTTTGTGGAATTGATTTGTTACTTTCAGTTTTCTTCATGTTTGTATGCTTTACCAACTTATGTTTAATTTCAGTATATCTGATGTAATAATTTCAATGGAAGTAAATGGAACTACATAGGGATATTGTATTCCTTACAGGGTTATGTCTGCTCTGTTGAACTATAATGGTTGTAAAGATTTTAATGAAGTTCCCTCAAATGCTGTGTATTTGTGTTGCAATCCTTCGAAACAGATCACTTCATTTTAATCTTTATCTTATGGATTGATGAGTAAACAATAGACTTATTTAATCGTGCAACTAAAATGCATTTGGTTCTAGTGGGATGTAGTATCATAGCTTACTAAGATTGTCCGAGGTCATTTGGGTAAAGGCAGCTTGTATTTTTCTTTAGGCTGCTTGGGGCTTTGGATGTGTGTTTGTTCATGCCTGTAGGATAGTTTAGAATAGGGGAGGGGTCTAAGTAAGAGTTCACTTGTCTTAGTGTCCATTTCAGTATGGTTTCTCTAAGGGACTAAAGAGCTTTTTTAGTTGTGAGAACTGTTTTAAGCTGTTTTTCTTGTTGGTTTAACTAGAGAAGAGCTTGTGGAAGATTAAAAATGTTGTTTTCTGTTTTTTGTAGGAAGCTTTTAGGAGATTTTTTTGGGCTTTTTTGAAAGGTTAAATTGTCAAAAGTACCTTCATGTTATTGTTTGCTAAAAGATGTGATGGACAACCAAACAACCAACAACATTTTATTAAAAGCTCTACTAGTGTAAGATCTACTTGAAGAAGCTATACCAAACCGACTCTTAGACCGAATAACTCAATCTTGAGTTTGTAAAATTGGGCCCAGAATCTCCACTAACAACCCTGCTTTGGTGAGGCAGCCCAAGCCTATTACTTTGTATAACCTTATTATATATATCTGATGGCAGGAACTGACTGATCATACTGACGAGGTGAGTGTGCAACATGAGGTGCTTGACGGAATGTTTACTTTCTATGATTCAACTAAATCTAGCCTCAACATATATCAGGTGCCTGCTTGTTTTTACCTTCTGGATACTAATATTGTTTAAATGTGTAATCTCTCTCTCCATTGAACCCTGATGGCTCGTCTCAAGCCTTCTACGTACTTGAGACTCCTTCATTAGCTTTTCATGTATAAAGTTTTGATCTGTTTCCTTTATTTGCTTGAAGCTCATTACTGTAGATTTGCTTTACAGGTTGCTAGTGTAACATTCGACTTGCTGTTGCTTCTAGTCTTGGGATCATATTTAATTGTGCTTTTCAGCTTTCTTGTCATCACAACTAGGGTACTCTTTCTCCATATCAAGCTTGAAGTTCTAAATTTCATTTTTATCTTGTATTTGATGTTTTACAAATTCGTTGCAAACAGATTAGAATAGAGACTTCAAAAGTTCCAGGTAACTAACAATGTTTTCCAACAGGGTCTTGATGATCTAATCAGTTTGTTTCGAAGACCCCCATCCCGTAAGGTAAAAACAGCTTGATCCGGAAGCACGACGCTGCGAGTCCTGTGTAACTTTTTCAGAGAAGATTTTCTCTCGTAACCTAGTTGGAAGTCTCCTGGGAGAAGTTGGCAAATGGCAACTACGAATGTGTTATGGTTTAGTTCAGTGACACGAAGGATAGTTTTCAGCAATTGATCCTAGGAAGATGTCCATAGCTTGTGCCAAAAACAGAAAATCTAAGATGCGATCAAATTTTGTTGAGATTCATTTTTCATCCTGATATTAGAGCTGGCCTTTTTTTTTCTTTTGGCAGAGAATAATGCTTGTATGATTTCTGAACTTGGTGATTATAGCGGATAGAGGCAGTAAGCCAAGAGAAATGTCTGAATTATCGAAAGATGAATTAATTTTTGCTAATCGCAGTAGATGATCTATGAGCGGAATTTCCTACAACAAAAGATGCGAGTTCATCGGCTTGTATTCAGTCTCATAATGCATTACACACACACTTTTTAGGAAGAATCAGACCATGAATTTTCTTTTGAGCTAGCCAACAGAATGTACATTTCTTGCATGAATTTGTAACCGAAACCGCAGTTGCTTGGTTGATGCATTTGGGAAAATTATCAGATGGAATAAAACCATCATGGCCCAAGGTACCAATGATCCTTTTTTCTTTTTCTTTTTTTTCCCCAGCTTATGAGCACTTCAATAGACTTGGGTCATATTTACACAAGGGCACATGATATCAATCTAATGGCAGTGATATCATCTAAAATCCAGAACCAATAGTCTCCCATTTTCGCGTTCTCTACTCGTACATATTATCATAAATTGAAGATTGTAAGGCAGCCGCGTATCCTTTGCAATCTCCCAGATCTTTGCTCCTTCCTCATAGCAGTTAGTCAAACAATAAAGATAGATACCCCATGTCAACAAGAAGGTAAACATAAAAGAACAACAGAATTGTATAACATATTTTGTTATAGATGAAATGATTTGAGCATCCATGTATCAAACATTTAGGACACCGCAATATATTCATATAAAAATGTAAAACGATTTAATATCAATTATCTTCAGCTGACTGAGGAGGTTGACTCGCAAGTGGCACATCAGTATTGTAACGTCTGCTAGGTCTTACATTATCCACAAAAACGACTCGTCCATCTAGTAACTGCAAGTATATACTGTGTGATGCTTAAACTCAACAATTTAAGCATGGAAAATCAGAAAAAATGATGCAATTTTACCTTCCCATTCATGTCTGTCAAGGCTTTTTGGGCTTCCTCTTCTGTGCTGAAAGTCACGTACCCGTAACCTTTTGATCTATTCTTACCTTTATCCATTATTATTGTAGCTACAAAAAGAAAAGAATCGGATATTAGAAAATAGTGAAGATGGAACCGAGGTTGAGACTTAAAATAGAAACAGAACAAACCCTCAGTGACTTGGCCAAATTGTGAAAAAGCATCAGCTAACATCTCTTTAGTGGTTGAGAAAGATACGCCTGCCAAACATGCCAATTATTTTATCAAAATTAGATGGTAAGATTTCAAATTCTGCAGCCAAAAGTATTACACAACTGAAGGAAGGAAATAAAAAATATGAACATGATTTTAATCTCAAAGTAGCATAAGTAACTGTAATAGTTCAAGGGAATTAGATAGAGGTATGGTTGAGTTTGATATTTTGGACCAGAAAGGGCAAACAGATGAATCCAGATAATTAAGAAAAACATCAATTCCAGTGCAAACCAAATTAGTAAGGACAATGCAATTGCCTTCCCTATGAGAGCAGAGGGCCTAAATACAAGCAAAAACCTACTGATGCATCTACAGAAGCTCACATTCACGTGCTGCCTGATTAAACCACCGGATGGTCTCACTATACAATGAAGGATGTAATAATTAACGACCTGGTAAGGCTACAAGGCGAAGAAACTATTCACCCCAAAAGTTCAAAATCAAATCAAAGTGGTTTTGATTTTTGAACAAATGAAACGATATCACTTGAGCAACACTATAAAATTATTCAAGGAAATCTCTAGGTCAGTATTCAAATATATGGGTTCGTCCATTCCGCCGCAACCTCAAAAATCAGAACCACGCACCCCCCATTTGGATTCGATTGATTAATTTGAGCATATAAAATCGGATTTTGAACTTCCCTAATCAAAATATATATTCCACACAATCGGTTCCTTCAACGTGATACATCACATAATATTTTGTTTGCAAAATAAAGAAAAAAAAATGACATAATAGAAACACTCACAGAGAGAGAATACCTTTGACGAAAAGCTTAGAAGTGAACCCTCTGTGAGATACGAGTTGGGCTGCTGAATTTTTCGAGTTTGAATGAGCGACCGCGCCATTTCTGAGAATGTTTTTTCTTATTAGCGCCGCCATTATTGTAAGAGAGAGTAAAGAAATAAGTAACAAAGTAAGAGGTGAGCAGAAGAAGCCCAGTTTAGCACTTTCGTTACATGCCATGTATGTGATCAAAATTGAACCGTTAAATTATGTCGTTTCCAATAATTTATGCCGTATCTTTTTTAATAATAAAGAAAACTTGCATTAAAATTAAAATTAAAATTAAAATTAAAATTAGGGTAATACCTGATTTTATAAATAGATTGCAATATAATTTTGAAAAATAAAACAATAATTTACAAAATGTTTATAACATAATTTTGAATTTTTCTTAAAAAGAAAAAACAAAAGTAAGTGATGGAGAATGATGGCCTCAAACATTGTCTCTCAAACGGCCTTTAGATTATTTGTCGATGAAAGCAACGGTCCGATATTGGTGGCTTATGAAAACAGGAAATTGTAAGGAGTAACGAAGTGTTTTTTTTTTTTTAATACATTGATATATTACAATTAGCATTTCATTGATATTTACTGTAAAAGATTTATCAAAACTACCTTTGGTAATTCTAATATAATACAATATAAATTTTTATCCTCACTAATATTATAAAGGTACATATTCTTCTACTAATACTCTATTAGTAAAGAGACATTTTTATTTGCATCTAATTTAACTGTAAGAGTCCTGACAATAGCTATAACTCGAGAACCCATGCACTTTGATTTGAGTGTGGGTTGTGCCGACGGGCGAAAATCCCATTGGCAAGTACAAAAAAGTGGTGGCATGCTTAGGAGTGGGAGGTAAGCAAATTGAGGGCCCATCTTGGTTTATTAGGTTGAAAAATAGTTTGCACATATTATAAAACCGCTACGCCCTATTGCATCTTTTGAAAAAAAAAAATAGAATACTGTTTTAAAATTTAATTTGGAGAATAGGATTTACTAATAATAATAATAATGTTAGAGATCCTACCATTTAAATTTTAATGTTATGTGCAACTCATCTGTTGAATAATAGATTTCATAGTTTATAAAATTACTTAATTACTAGATAAATAGCATATCATTTGAGATCCAATTAGAACTTAAATGTAGAGATATCTAGTATTGCATAAAAAAAAAAAAGTTTAAAACATCTTCTTTTCATAATTGATTATTTTTATATCACAACTAACATTAATTATTTTAAAAATATATTATTATTAAACTATTTTAATTGATTATGAAAAGTAAAAGTATGTTAAAATGAGAAATTACTAAGAAACATCTTTTTAAAGAAAGTTTAAGGCTATGAACGATCAAGGAGAAACAACTGACTATCAAAGGTTAAGATTATGAACAATTTAAGGAAGATATTGAGTAGAGAAAAGGACCGAGTGGTTGTCTAAATTGCCAGCGACAAGAATGCTTGTGTTGTAAAAAGAAATTCGATGGCTGGTAAATGGGTTGAATTTTTCGCTCGCCCCAACTGACTTGCTTATCCCCAATATATTACTTTGCACGGTAATATTTGGATTCTAACGATTAACTCTTAATTTGGTCCCAATTAGTGTAGTAATCATGTATTGAGCGGTAGAATATTAATTTTACTAATCATGAAATTCAATGTCTAATAGATTATAACACACGTCAATTAGAACTTAATGTTAGAATTCATAACATTACTCTACTCTCCAGTGTAGTTCTCTTAACAGATTACGTTAGATTGCCTGCGTCCAAAATATGTTAGACTGCTTGTTGAAAGCAATATCCCCTTTTTCATTGTGTCCATAACTTTGAATTGATGAATTAAAGTTGTATTCAATATAGCTCTTGAAAAGCACATACAATAATAATCATTATAAATTATAATAAAAAACTAAGCAGGTCTTTCTTTGCATTTGATTACTGGCATTTCAGTTAAGTTTGTTGTTTACTTAATTTTTTCTTGCTATCAATTTTCTCTTAATTTTTTCTTGCTTTCAATTTTCACTGTTAATTTTTTTTATATAAAATAATTTATTTAGTTAGTCATGGAAATAAGAGAGGAGAGGGACCATTTCTTGACTCAAAGTCAATTATAATTACAAAGCATGAGTAGACATTTGCATACCAAACTTCCAAGCAATTAAAACGATTTGATTTGCTTTCACACGTTCATGAATTTCCATGAAAGACAGTGCCTTCCGTCTCTTTCTGGAATGTGGACATCGACTAAAATTATGGAAAAATTATGTTAACATGACAAATACATAATATTATTATAAGAATAAGTTTTTGGACCCCAGAGTTGAGGTAGGTTCTATCCAATTCTAAACATTGTAACCAAATTATTATCCCTAGTCTTTTTAAAGTTAAATAAAATAGAATTTATGCTGAAGTATAAATAATACTTTGCACATTAATTTACTCAAAGAGTTTAGGAAGCTCTGACGTTAAATTTGAAAATTAAATTTCTACTCTGCACACTCATAAAAGTCCCAAAATTACACAGAAATTAGTTTCTTTTGTTAAAGCTCTCTTTCTCCCTGTAGCACCCATAATAACACTTGTGATGACATTCATGCTCATGACTTAAACTTTGTTTACGCTAAAACTATTCAAAACTTTATTATTATTATTATTATTATTATTATTATTTTTATTATCTCACTCGCTGAATTTGATCAAGGACATGGAGTCCCAATTCTTGTTAATTGTCCTTTTAAGACAAACAGCAACCTGATTATTTATTTGTTTGTCTGTTTTTTTTTTTTTTAAATAACAGATTGTTAGCATAAGTATTTACCTGTGAAATCGAGGAAGAGAAAATGTTAGAAAAAATAAAAAAAAGAAAAAAAAATTAAGGGAGATAGAATCAGATTTTCTTTTTTGAGCAAAGAACACACGTAAAAAGATATTAAACCTATTAAGTCTAATTGTCTATAACGGTAAATTGCATAACCAATAATTTAACAACATAAAATAAATTTTATTAAATTATGAGTGTTTTGATTATTTTTCAGGGTACGAATTGTCCCATTGGAAAACAAAATGCGGGAAAAGGTTAATAATTGAGTAATATTAGTCATTTAATGCACCAGTATTGTATATTCCACCATATCAGTGTCTCCGGGTGCAAAAGATTGTTAAAAGCAACACGTTCTTTGTTTTAGGTAATTTTTTCGCTATCCATGACTTCGAATTGAAATAATTGGCTTGCAGTTATTTTGTGAAGCTGTTGAAAATTACCACAGTGGATAAAGATTAACCAGGTCATTCTTTACATTCAATTATCGATTTTTATTTTTAAGGTAAAATTGCTGGTTTGTTGCTTTCAATTTTCAACGTTAATTTCACTCCTTCAGTCATTAAAGAGAGAGAGAGAGAGAGAGACTTAAGGGCCAATGCTTCGGGATTTGGAGTCAATTCAAAGTCAACTAATAAATAAAACGCGTATGCATATATAAAGTGCTTCCATTATTCGTCTTCGAAGTGCAAGAAATTAAAAAAAGAAAAACTGATTTGCTTTCATGAACTTCCAAGGAAAAAAGAAGGCCCTTCACCTTCTTCGTGACAACAAATGACGTTGATAAGACAAATAGAACACAAGCGTTATTATAGGGATCAGCGTAAGACCGAGACTTGATAAAGGGTTTGTTAAATTACGTGTTATTTTCTTGTTGGCTGAATTGGAAGGAAAAAAATAAAGTAAAATTGTAATCAGGGTGATGCGTGAGATATAGTGAAATAGACAAACAAAGAAGAGAAATTCGTTGATCAGTATTCAAGAATTCATCCAGAGTGACCGTTAAAGTCCAGAGGTTAGGTAAAATAAATAAATAGAATTTATATTTTATAATATCAAATATTTTTTTCATTTATTTTATGATTTTATGATTTTTAAAATTTATTTTAATGAATTTGAGATTGAAAATATGAATTTCAAGTGCTTAAAATTTTAAATACACATAATATAATAGGAGACCAAATGAATATCTAAAATAATAGATATTTTATAATAATTTTCATAAAATCCAAGTTTCGAGCTCGCCCACAAGCTTATCAAGTGAAGTCTACGTACCCCATTGTTCACGGTTGGATCTGGGTCCAAGCTGTGCAGGTATTTCTACATTCTAAATGGACAGTGAGGAAATATATTTTAGTTGACTGAATTAAATAAAAGTATATTACAATCATATCATATTATATGTTAAATAGCGAAAATAAAAGGAAACGAAGAAAAACGCATGCACGACTCGAAGAAGTCAATTAAAAGCTGGGAGTATCACCAGTTCCATTGGTTATAAATAGCGTAAACCCACCATCTCGTCGTTGCAGATCTGAAGGAAAGAGAAAGAGAGAGAGTGTGTAGGTGATCATAATTGAGAAGATATAATGTGGGGTTCAAAAAGGGTGTTAATTTTCATATTATTAGTAGTAAAAGGGTGGTGGAGCGAGGGATGTTTGGAGCAAGAGAGGGCTGCTCTCCTCCAACTTAAACAACATTTCTTCAATGATGATCAACAACTTCGAAACTGGGTAGATGCGGCAGATGGTGAGAATTATTCAGATTGTTGTCGGTGGGAAAGGGTTGAGTGCAACAACGCCACAGGCAGAGTGACTAAATTAGATCTAGCAGGAACTATGAAGTGGGAATCAGCAAAGTGGCATATGAATGCTTCTCTGTTTACTCCCTTTCAACAATTAGAGTATCTTGATTTAAGTGCGAACCATATAGCCGGTCGTGTTGAAAATGAAGGTCCTTAATTTACTCTACTTTAATTCTTGCTCGTTATTTCTTACATTTATCTGATCTCTTTTGGTTTTTGTTTAATTTGTATGTGATGTAATAAAATTATTTTTTAGTTTTTATTTACTTATTTATTTATTTATTTTGGCAGGTCTAGATAGATTATCAATGTTAAACAACTTGAAGTTTCTTTATTTAGACTATAACTTCTTCAACAACAGCATTTTTTCATCTCTAGCTGGTCTTTCATCACTCAAATTCTTATCATTGGTTGGTAATAAATTGAGTGGAAGTATTGACATTAAAGGTAAGTAAGCTTCATCCCTTCTCCCATGTCCCATCTTTTGTAGATCTTACTTCATTGAGCAGCTGGAGGCACTAATATTAGCTCTAGCTAGACTCTTGCCAGTGTAAAGCTTCAAGGCTTTAAGTACTAAAAAAATAGGTGTAAGAAATCATCAATACATGCAATTATCTGATCACCGGTTGTGTTGAAAATGAAGGTCCTTAATTTACTCTACTCTAATTCTTGCTCGTTATTTCTTACATTTATCTGATCTCTTTTGGTTTTTGTTTAATTTGTATGTGATGTAATAAAATTATTTTTTAGTTTTTATTTACTTATTTATTTATTTATTTTGGCAGGTCTAGATAGATTATCAATGTTAAACAACTTGAAGTTTCTTTATTTAGACTATAACTTCTTCAACAACAGCATTTTTTCATCTCTAGCTGGTCTTTCATCACTCAAATTCTTATCATTGGTTGGTAATAAATTGAGTGGAAGTATTGACATTAAAGGTAAGTAAGCTTCATCCCTTCTCCCATGTCCCATCTTTTGTAGATCTTACTTCATTGAGCAGCTGGAGGCACTAATATTAGCTCGAGCTAGACTCTTGCCAGTGTAAAGCTTCAAGGCTTTAAGTACTAAAAAAATAGGTGTAAGAAATCATCAATACATGCAATTTTCAGTGCTTCTCAAAATCAGACACAATTCAATCTAATTATTTTGTATGTCATGTCTTCAAAAGTAAAGAATTGTACTCTGAATGGAAATCGACATTGTAGCTTTTTATTTTCTCTAATGCCCTTTCTTCGTTAACAACTTTATATCTTAAGAGAATTGGATTAAAAAAAAATACAAAATAGTTTTGATGTTCACAGTAAGCCATAATAACATGCATCTTATTTATCTGCCCATATTTGAATTTGTGCACTGAATTTAGTGTTTTGGTTAGTGTGAAGAGATCAGATATTGGCTTCCATAAACCAACTTGTACTTACTTAATTAATTAATTATCGCCATTTAGTATTTAAGAAATTAAAATATCCTGTTTAATGTGTTTTAAGTTTTTTTTTTGAAAAATGAATAAGGTATAGCAGTAGGTAAAATCGAAATAAATTTTTATTCCTTACAAATTTAAATTTGCCATTGTCAGCCAAATATACCTGCTTAAAACCACTCAATCATGGTTTTTGCAACTGTTTTTAAGTTTTTCTAATTAGCCGTATTTTTTGCTTATTAATAAAATTCATTTGCGCCAAGATTTAACATAAAAAAAGAAAAAAATAAGTTATTTAATTAATCCTGTTTTAAGTGTTGGCATATATACAGAATTGGATTCCTTGAGTAACTTGGAGGAGCTGGACATGAGGTTCAACGCAATCGATGATCTTGTGGTTCCTAAAGGTATACAAAATATTCAAATATTAAATTTGGAGGACAGTTTAATTGATTTGACTTACACAAAATAACTTAATCTTAAATTGTACCTAAACAGATTACAGAGGCTTGAGCAAGTTGAAAACCCTTTCTTTATGGGCATTTGCAATGATAGATGGAAGCAAGGTGTTGCAATCAATAGGACCACTACCATCCCTCAAAACGCTTTTCCTTGGGCTTGCTAATTTTAAGGGAACAATAGTTAATCAAGGCAAGTAAATTTTTTATGTCGAAAATAATTGAATTAATATATACAGGTAAAATTTATTGTTTCTCCTTCATTCTAAATAGAGTTGCACAATTTCACGAACTTGGAAGAATTGATATTGTCCACGTCTCATCTCCATGTAAGCCAGCTTCTGCAAAGCATCGCATCGTTCACTTCGTTAAAGTATTTGTCAATGCGAGATTGTGTACTCAATGGTGCCCTACATGGTCAAGGTAAATTAACGAGTATCTGAAGCTTTTATGATATTAATTCGATAATAATTCTTTCTTTTCAAGTTAATTTTTTTCTTGTAAAATAAGATTTTTTTTCTTTTAAATTTTATATATTTTCACTGTCCAATAGTTCTAGCTTCCCTAAATTGTAGGATTCTTGATTAAGGTTAATGAAACATTAGTTCTATTATGTTAACAATATTTCGATCGCTTAGAAGAATAAAGAAAAAGTAGTAAACTAACCCAAAAAAAAAGGACTGGATTATCATTATTCCCTTGCATTATGTGATCAGTATCAAAATTATAACCATTTCTTGTTTATTGCTTGTAGATTTTCCTAAATTGAAGAATTTGGAACATCTGATCATGGATCAGATGCGTGTTGAAGTCAACGCCAGTTTTCTTCAAATTGTCGGCGAATCGATGGCTTCTCTTAAGTTTTTGTCACTGACAGATTCAAGTCTTAATAAAAATACCATTCTTGATCAAGGTTGATTAATGATTCTCTATTTCTGTCTCGCGTCTTTGCTAAATTGAGAATATCTATAATGCTAGCAATTTATAAACTTAAATGAAAGATGATAAAAAGCCATAATAATGACAAAAATAATTGTAAAATTTTGCACTGTTGTAGTGTTGATTGAAAAATAATGCTAATTTTTTACTTAACACTATAACGTCGTATAATTTTACAGTTATTTTGTTGCCATTATGTCAGATTCTACTGTTCAACTATCAGTACTCAAACTTAATTTTTAATATGTACTTTAAAGATTTTATGCAATTATTTATCTATATGTACTGAAGGATGAATTATGTATTTTTCAGGACTTTGCCAGTTGGTGCATCTGCAAAAGTTATACATTCGTGATAATGATTTAAGAGGTAGCTTGCCTTTATGCTTGGCAAACATGACATCCCTCCAGGTGTTGCGTGCCTCCTCTAATCAACTTACTGGAAACATCTCCCCAGGCCTTTGTGAGTTGGTGCTTCTGAGAAAGTTATATCTTGATAACAATGATTTAAGAGGTAGCTTGCCTTTGTGCTTGGCAAATTTGACTTCCCTTCGAGTATTGGATGTCTCTTACAATCAACTTACTGAAAACATCTCCTCATCTCCCCTCGTGCATCTAACATCTATCGAAGAGCTCACACTTTCAAACAACCACTTCCAAATCCCTATTTCACTTGAACCACTTTCCAATCACTCAAAACTCAAGATTTTCAATGGTGAAATATGCGCAGAAATTGAGTCGTATTATAATTCTTTGACCCCAAAATTCCAGTTAACTTCTCTCTCATTGTCTGGTTACGGAGATGGTGGCACATTTCCCAAATTCTTGCTCCATCAGCATGACTTGAAGAATGTTGATCTCTCACACCTTAACTTGAGTGGAGAATTTCCAAATTGGTTGTTAGCAAACAATACAAACTTAAACACGCTTCTTCTTGCCAATAATTCTCTTTTTGGATCATTTCGGATGCCAATTCATTCCCACCAGCAATTAGAAACATTGGATGTCTCCAACAATTTCTTTCAAGGCCATATCCCAGTAGAAATCGTAACATATCTGCCAGGCTTAATGTATTTAAACTTATCTATAAATGCTTTCAACGGCAGCATTCCCTCTTCATTTGCTGATATGAACATGTTGAAAAGCCTGGACATATCCCACAATCAGTTGACCGGTGAAATCCCTGATCACATGGCCACGGGTTGCTTCTCATTGCAAATTCTTGCATTATCAAACAACAATTTGCAAGGTCATATATTCTCTAAAAAATTTAACTTGACAAATTTGAAGAGGTTGCAGTTGGATGGAAATAAATTCACTGGAGAGATCCCAGAAAGCTTATCTAAGTGCCATTTGTTAGGAGGATTACATTTGAGTGATAATCATCTCTCTGGTAAGATTCCAAGATGGTTAGGTAATTTGTCAGCTTTAGAAGATATTATAATGCCCAATAATAATCTCGAAGGATCAATTCCAATCGAGTTTTGTCAGCTTCATTTTCTGAAGATTTTAGACCTTTCAAACAATAGTATTTTTGGAAGTTTACCATCTTGTTTCAGTGCATTATCTATCGAACAAGTTCATTTGTCAAAAAACAAGATAGAAGGACAGTTGGAAAGCATAATTAATTACAGCCCTCATTTGGTGACATTAGATCTTAGTTATAACCGCTTACATGGAAGTATTCCTTATTGGATTGACAAACTACCTCAGTTACGCTACCTTCTATTAGCTAATAATTATATTGAAGGCGAAATACCACTTCAATTATGCCAGTTGAGGGAAGTGCGGTTGATTGATCTGTCTCACAATAATCTATCTGGTCTTATTCCTCCTTGCTTGGTTAACAGCGCACTCAATGAAGGATATTATGATGGGGTAACTCCAACTTCTAGTTTGTGGAATCAAGCTTCTGCCCCTGAACTTGTAGGTCCGCCTCGAAATGGGTCTCCAATGGGAAAGGAAGAAACTGTACGGTTCACAACAAAGAACATGTCCTACTATTATCAAGGAAGAATTTTAACAAGTATGTCAGGGATTGATCTTTCTTGTAACAAATTGACAGGTGAGATTCCTACTCAAATTGGATATCTTACTAGGATTCGTGCACTAAATCTATCTCATAACAATTTGACGGGTACAATCCCCACAACATTTTCTAACCTCAAGCAAATCGAAAGCTTGGACCTCTCCTACAACCTATTGCATGGGAAAATTCCTCCTCAGCTCATTGTGCTAAATACACTGGCGGTCTTCAAAGTAGCATACAATAACTTATCAGGCAAAATCCCAGATAGAGTTGCACAATTTTCAACTTTTGAGGAAGATAGCTATGAGGGGAATCCTTTTCTCTGTGGATTGCCACTGTCCAGAAGTTGCAATGGTAATGGATTAACATCAGTGACACCAGAAGCTTACACTGATATTGAAGAAGGTGATTGTGTAATTGACATGGATAGTTTCCTTATCACTTTTACTGTATCTTATGGAATTATGCTATTAGGAGTTATTGGAGTTTTGTACGTGAACCCCAATTGGCGACAAAAATGGTTTTATCTTGTTGAAGTATGTATGACCTCCTTCTACTATTTTGTGGCAGACAATCTTATTCCCAAAAGATTCTATCGTGGATAGGTATAATTTCATTACATTACAACCTATTTGTACTTTTAAAAGAATTTTCTTTTGTACTCATGGAGTAGCAACTCAATAAAGTGTTTGATGCAAATTGTCCAAGAACAACATTCGGTTGTATATATACAGTGAATGATATTATTGACCATTCGCAGAATACCCTTGGGAATTTCTTTAGATGGCGGCCAAAACTAACAGATTTGGGGCTCTACTTCTACTCATCACAACTGGCAAAAGGTCTCTCTTTTACACGGTCCGAATGAAGATTAACTTATGCCCTCCGGAGCACATGTAAGTTCTCTATTAGGTTTAAGGGTTGATTTTTCAGGTCCGGGTGAAAGTTAAACGCAGGTGACAAGACTCCACTAGAAGTGCACTCGGACAAACTTAAAATAAAAAGTTGTAGTCCAGAGTAAGAGCACTGGGTAGCTCAACTTATCGAAGATAAACTAGAACTTGGAATAGCTATCAGATTTGCAACTCTTTATATGTTATATTCTAGTGGGGATTTTGGGTAGCAATTATCGCCTTGGGAGTTACAGCAATCGATCCATTTCCTCCTTTATTTCTGATGGTAACCCAGCTCTATACAAGAACAAGAGAAGGTTCATTTAAGAAATTTCACAACCAACAATTTCTTTTTTCTCTCTTCCTGGCAACAAACACACCTAACACACAAAACCGTGTACAAAATAATTCTATTCTATTCATGCATGTTATGAATCCAAAACCTATCCCAACTCGTTTTGTTTAATCAGCATAACTAAATTGTGGGTATAAATGAACAAACTTTTGAAGCCGGTAACTTAGAATAAACACAAACCCAAAAATGACATTTAAAACCTGCAAGTGTTTTTCATCATTCCTAACAAAAAGAAACAAGAATAATCATATACCAATAATTTTTCCATAAAAAATACTGATTTGAGTTGAAACGCTATACAAACTGGGTCTTACACACTTGCAGAAAGCTGCACAACAGATAAAATCTAGCAGCTACATAATGGTATCACTTTCAGCTGGTCACGAATGGTGTGCATTCAGCAGTGCTCGATGGACCATGTCTATGAATTGATTGTCCTATTACATACAAAAGCTGGTCAGATATACAAGGAAAAAACTAATAATTGAAAATGCATCACAAAAAATAAGAGTATTGCATTAATGTTTGCACTCTAAGCTGGGCAAAGTGGTGGTGGGTTAATGATTTTGAAGACTGGGATAAGTGAAAAATAGTTCAATCCACTGATGAACATAAATTTATTTACATGTCAATTTAGATACATCAAAAAGTAAACAGTAATTCACAGTCACTTAAAAGAGTGGATAAAATGCTTGCCACGGATGCATTTTTTTACATAAGAAATCCAAAGAGCATTTCTGACAATACAATATAAATATGCTAGCTTCAAATCTGCTGTCAATACGCAATTAAGAAGATTACACAAGCTGCATGATAAAGTTCCCCTAATCTTAATAACAGGAAACATGAACATGTCAGATGCAATTCTAGCTTCAAGCATTTGCATAACCAGAAATCCTAACCTGAACAAGCACCAGAAGTGCCTCTCGGACTTTCCCCTTGCTGATAAATGGTCCACTATTTGAAGTAAGAGCTGGCGTAAGAGATGGTGAAGGGGTTGGTGGTGGAAAAGGTTGAAGCACTGGGGCACCATATGGGCGCTGTAGACTCAAGGGAGGAATAAGTGGCGGAGCTGTTGGTGTGGATGAAGAGACAGGCTGCATCATCCGCACAGAGGAGGATGGAGGAGAAACAAAGAATAAGGAAGGCTTTACAAGATTAGGAGTCCAGTTGCCAGATTCAGAGGTGTCAATGGGTGGGCATTAAAGGAGTAGGTGCTGATAGAGGTGGGGATGGTATTTGCAAGTTTGGCATGATAGGAGAAACAACACTTGTGGGATGAGAAGGTACAGAAATAGTTGTATTGAACTGGTAAGGTTGTGCAGGGATTGCTGCATTAGAAGTATTCCCCATAGTCATAGCTGTCTGCAATGATAAGGACAGATGTCATACATAAGGACTTCATAGAAGTTGAACCTCACACAAAAAATAAGTGATAACATATGAAAATAGTATATTACTTGCAGCATTTTTGTGATAATGTTGCATACTTTTGTAGAAACATATTATTTCAAAGAAAACATACACTGAAGAACTTCACAAAAGCAGGATCTTCAGGAACATCAGCAGCATTTGAGGGAGTTGGCTCTAGAGAACTATCCATAACGGTCAGAGTTGGAACAGCTTCCAGTTCCTCAAGCTCACTGCAGTTTAACATAAAAGGAACTTGATGACCAATTTGAGTAACAATTAGATGATATAAGAGGTAGGGAAAATCATGAGTGGACCGTTATAGAAGGTGATTTCACCTTAGCTAAACACAAAAATAAAAAGAAATCAAAGCTGAGTCCTTGAGTGCAATGCAAAGAATTTTTTCTCTCTCTTCTCTAACTCCTCTCATTAAAAATTGCTCATCATTGTGCTGTTCTTCGAGTTTTCGCTAGAGTAGAGAACACTATTCTCCCATTAAGTGCAGGGTAAAGAGAAAGGCAAGGGCATGGTATGACACGATTCTATAGGAAGTGAGAAGGTGAAGGGTTAAAACATTCTGCGATTTGGAGGTGGTGTTTGTTAGTGGGTGTACTTCTGAATTTATTACCTCTTTAGGATCCATAAAATTGCCTCTTGTTTAGCATGCACTGTGCCTAATATATTCATATAAAAATGTAAAACGATTTACTATCAATTATCTTCAGCTGACTGAGGAGGTTGTCTCGCAAGTGGCACATCAATATTGTAACGTCTGCTGGGTCTTACTTTATCCACAAAAATGACTCGTCCATCTAGTAACTGCAAGTATATACTGTGTGATGCTTAAACTCAACAATTTAAGCATGGAAAATCAGAGAAAATGATGTAATTTTATCTGCCCATTCATGTCTGTCAAGGCTTTTTGGGCTTACTCTTCTGTGCCGAAAGTCATGTACCCACAACCTTTTGATCTATTCTTACCTTTATCCATTATTATTGTAGCTGCAAAAAGAAAAGAATCGGATATTAGAAAACAGTGAAGATGGAACAGGGGTTGAGACTTAAAATAGAAATAGAACAAACCCTCAGTGACTTGGCCAAATTGTGAAAAAGCATCAGCTAACATCTCTTTAGTGGTTGAGAAAGATACGCCTGCCAAACATGCCAATTATTTTATCAAAATTAGATGGTAAGATTTCAAATTGTGCAGTGAAAAGTATTACACAAGTGAAGGAAGGAAATCAACAATATGAACATGTTTTTAATCTCCAAGTAGCATGAGTAACTTGTGAAACAGTAATAAGTTCAAGGGAATTAGATAGAGGTGCTGTTGAGTTTTATATTTTGGACCAAAAAGGGCAAACAGATGAACCCAGATAATTAAGAAAAGCATCAATTCCAGCGCAACCAAATTAGTGTGGACACTGCAATTGCCTTCCCTATGAGAGCAGAGGGCCTAACTACAAGCAAAAACCTACTGATGCATCTACAGAAGCTCACATTCACTTGCTGCGTGATTAAACCACCGGATGGTCTCACTATACAGTGAAGGATGTAATAATTAACGACCTGATAAGGCTACAAGGTGAAGAAACTATTCACCCCAAAAGTTCAAAATAAAATCAAAGTGGTTTTGATTTTTGAACAAATGAAACAATATCACTTGAGTAACACTATAAAGTTATTCAAAGAAATCTCTTGGCCAGTATTCAAATATATGGATTCGTCCATTCCGCCACAACCTCAAAAATCAGAACCACAGACCCCCCATTTGGGTTCGATTGATTAATTTGAGCATATAAAATCGGATTTTGAACTTCCCTAATCAAAATATATATTCCACACAATCGGTTCCTTCAACATGATACATCACAAAATATTTTGTTTGCAAAATAAAGAAAAAAAAGAGGACATTATAGAAACACTCACAGAGAGAGAATACCTTTGACGAAAAGCTTAGAAGTGAACCCTCAGTAAAATACGAGTTGGGCTGCTGAATTTTTCGCGTTTGAATGAGAGACTGAGCCGTTGCTGAAAATGTTTTTTCTTATTACCGCCGCCATTTTTGTAATAGAGAGTAAATAAATGAGTAACAAAGTAGGAGGTGAGCAGAAGAAGCCCAGTTTAGTACTTTAGTCGTACGCCATGTATGTGATCAAAATTGAATGGTTAAATAGTGTATTTATAATAATTTATGCAATACCTTTTTTAATAACAAAGAAAACTAGCATTGAAATTAAAATTAAGGCAATACCTGATTTTATAAATTGACTGCAATGTAATTTTGAAAAATAAAACAATAATTTACAAAATGTTTATAACATAATTTTGATTTTTTCTTTAAAAACAGGCAAGTGATAGAGAATGAGGGCTACAAACTTTGTATCTGAAACGGCCTTTAGATAATTTGTCAATGAAAGCAACGGTCAGATATTGGTGGCTCATGAAAACAGGTATTTGTAAGGACCAACGAGTGTTTTTTTTTTTTCTTATACGTTGATACATTACAATTAGAATTCTACTGATATTTATCATTAGAAAATTATCGGGACTATCTTTGATAATTCTAACATAATACAACTCAAATTCCTATCCTCGCATGATATGGGAGAGATATATATTCTTTTGCTCTATTAATGAAGATACATTTTTACTTCTACCCAATTTAACTAGAAGGGGAATCGAATCCTAATAATAGCTAGAGTTGTGCCAATGGGCCAAGCGCTCGTTCAACACTACAAAAGAGTGGTTGTAGATTTGGGAGTGGGTGTAACCAAATTGAGGGCCCATTTTCGTTTATTAGGTTGAAAAGTAGTTTGCACTCCTGATAAAACCGCTACACCCGACTGCATCTTTTTAAAAAGAAAAATGGAATAGTTTTTCAAAATTCAATTTGGAGAATAAGATTTATCAATAATGATGTTAGGGATCATAATATTTGAATATCCCAATATTATATGTCACTTATTTATTGAATAATAAATTTTATTATTTGTAAAATTACTTAACCACTAGATAAATATCATATCCTTTCGAACTAAATTGAGATTTAAATGTTAGGATATCTAATAGTACATAAAAATAAATAAATAAAACTTTAAAAACTTCTCTTCTCAACTAATTATTTTTACATCATAATTAACATTAATTATTTTAAAAGTTGCAGTATTATTAAACTGCCCAAATTAGTTATCAAAAGGTGAAAGCATGTTAAAATAAGAAACTACTAAGAAACATGTGTTTAAACAAAGATTAAGGTTATGAACGATTAAGAAGAAACAACTTACTATCAAAGGTTAAGATTATGAACAATTTAAGGAAGATTTTGAGCAGAGAAAGAGACGGAATGGTTGGCTGAATTGTCAGTGACTATAATGATTTGCGTTGTGAAACGAAATCCGATGGTTCGTAAATGGGTTGAATTTTTCGCTTGCTCCAACGGACTTGCTAATCCCCAATAAATTACTTTGCATAGTAGTGTTTGAGATCTTAACAATCAACTCGTAATTGAGTCCAAATTAATGTAGTAATCATCTATTGAGCGATAGAGTATTAATTTTACTAGTAATGAAATTCAATATATGATAAAATAATAACACACATATCAATTAGAACTTAACCCTTAGAATTCATAACATTACTCCACTCTGCAGTCGAGTTCTCTTAACAGATTATGTTAGATTCCCTACATTCAAAATATGTTAGACTGCTTGTTGAAAGCAATTTCCCCTTTTTTAATGTATCCATAACTTTGAATTTGATCGATTAAAGTTGCATTCAATAGCTCTTGAAAAGCACATGGAATGATAATCATTACAAATTATAGTCGAAGACTAAGCAGGTCTTCCCTTGCATTTGACTACTGGCGTTTCAGTTAAATTCGTCGTTTACTTACCTGTTTCTTGCTTTCAATTTTCACCGTTAATTTTTTTATAAAATAATTTATTTGATTTTTTTTAATACTAATCATATACTAAATTATTAAATTATATTAAATATTTATAATAATTTTTATTACAACAGTTAAATATATTAATATTTATAATCAGATATATAATTAAGATTTATAATATTATATAATATTATATATAAAGTATTTATTCAGACGAAATAATCCTCACATACGAAGAATATCTCCACTCTCCTCAAATTTTACAAGAGAACAAATTTTATACATTTATTCTATAATTATATTTAATTATAAAAATATAAATTTACCACTCGTTCAAAAATTAAATTAAAATAATTTATTTAGTTAGTCATGAAAATAAGAGAGAAAACGGGCCATTTCTTGATTCAAAGTCAAGTATAATTGCAAAGCATGAGTGGGCATTTGCCTACCAAACTTCCAAGCAATCATAACGATTTGACTTGATTTCACGCGTTCATGAATTCCCATGAAAGAGAGTGCCTTCCGCCTCTTTCTGGAATCTGGACATTGACTAAAATTATGGAAAAATTATGTTAACTCGATAAATACGTAATCTAAGGGTTAGTTTGGGATTGCGGTTAAACTTCAATAATCTATTTATTTTATAATTTTTTATTAAAATAGTATTTGGTAAATTTTATAAAAACAACTTATTTCATAATTTTCTCCATTTTGTCAGCTTTTAAAAAAGCAAAGTAAAACTTTTCAAACTTATTCATAATTCTACACTTTTTTAAAATCTCTATTATAACCTTAGATTTTAATAAAAAAACAATTATATCATACTTATCTATAAACCTTAATATATAAATCATACCTTTATTTCTATCATATTTTATATAACAAATTATGAAGTTCTTTAGATTTTTTTAATTGAATTCTTTTAATGTAATTTTACATATTTAAGAAAAAAATATGTTTAAATAATTTATTAAACATACTCTAAAAATAAAAAGTAATTAAAATTTATGTTTATTTTGGTCATTATATAATAAAACAGTACTTTATAATACAATTCACCAAACGTATATACTCTATTTTTCAAACCCACCGCAACTGCAACAACACATTTTATCAAACACCAAACTACTTTTTTAATCAGCAGCTTATTTCATATGCACAACACAAACAACTTATTTTATCATCTTCCGCAATCCTAAACTGACCCTTATTATAAGAATAAGTTTTTGGACTCCAGACTTGAGGTAGGTTCTATCCAATTCTAAACATTGTGACCAAATTATTATCCCTAGTCTTGTTAAAGTTGAATAAAATAAAATTTATGCTGAAGTATAAATTTACTCAAAGAGTTTAGAAAACTCGGACGTTAAATTTGAAAATTAAATTTCTTCTCTGCACACCCATAAAATTCCCAAAATTACACAGAAATTAGTTTCTTTTGTTAAAGCTCTCTTTATTCAAAAGTCAGCACCCTGTAGCACCCATAATAACACTTGTGATGACATTCATGCTCATGACTTAAGCTTTGTTTACACTAAAATTAATCAAAACTTTTTTTTTTTTTTCACTCGCTGAATTTGCTCAAGGACATGGAGTCCCAATTCTTGTTATTTGTCCTTTTAAGACAAACGGCAACCCGATTATTTATTTGTTTGTCTGAATTTTTTTTTTTTAAATAACAGTTTGTTAGCATAAATATTTACCTGTGAAATCGAGGAGGAGAAAATGTTTGAAAAAATAAAAAGGAAAAAAATTTAAGGGAGATAGAATCAGATTTTCTTTTTTGAGCAAAGACCATACGTAAAAAGATATTAAATCTATTAAGTCTAATTGTCTATAACAGTAAATTGAATAACGAATAATTAAACAACATAAAATAAATTTTGTTAAATTATAAGCGTTCCGATTATTTTTCAGAGTACGAATTGTCCCATTGTAAAACAAAATGCTGGAAAAAGTTAATAGTTGAGTAATATTAGTCATTTGATGCACCAATATTGTATATTCCACCATATCAATGTCTCTGGTTGCCAAAGATTATTAAAAGCGACGCGTTCTTTGTATTAGGTAATTTTTTCGTTATCCATGACTTTGAATTGAAATACTTGGCTTACAGTTATTTTGTGAAGCTGTTGAAAATTACCACAGTGGATAAAGATTAACCAGGTCATTCTTTACATTTAATTATCGATTTTTTTATTTTTAAGGTAAAATTGCTGGCTTGTTGCTTACAATTTTCAACGTTAATTTAACTCATTTAGTCATTAGAGAGAGACAGCGAGAGAGAGAGAAAGAGAATTAAGGGCCAATGATTCGGGATTTGGGGTCAATTCAAGGTCAACCAATACATAAAACATGTGTATGCATAGAAAATGCTTACATTATTTGTATTCCAAGTGCATAGAAAATGCTTACATTATTTGTATTCCAAGTGCAAGAAATTAAAAAAAAAAACAAAAAAAAAATTGATTTGCTTTCATGAACTTCCAAGAAAAAAAAGAAGACCCTTCACCTTCTTCGTGACAACAAACGACGTTGATATGAACTAAATAAAAGTATATTACAATCATATCATATTATATATTAAATAGCAAAGATAAAAAGAAATGAAGAAAAACGCATGCAAGACTTGAAGAAGTCAATTAAAAGCTGGGAGTATCACCAGTTCCATTGGTTATAAATAGCGTAAACCCACCCTCTCGTTGTTGCAGATCTGAAGGAAAGAGAAAGAGAGAGTGTGCATAGGTGATCATAATTAAGAAGATATAATGTGCGGTTCAAAAAGGGTGTTAATTTTCATATTATTAGTAGTAAAAGGGTGGTGGAGCGAGGGATGTTTGGAGCAAGAGAGGGCTGCTCTCCTCCAACTTAAACAACATTTCTTCAATGATGATCAACAACTTCGAAACTGGGTAGATGCGGCAGATGGTGAGAATTATTCAGATTGTTGTCGGTGGGAAAGGGTTGAGTGCAACAACGCCACAGGCAGAGTGACTAAATTAGATCTAGCAGGAACTATGAAGTGGGCATCAGCAAAGTGGCATATGAATGCTTCTCTGTTTACTCCCTTTCAACAATTAGAGTCTCTTGATTTAAGTTGGAACTATATCACCGGTTGTGCTGAAAAAGAAGGTCCTTAATTTGCTCTACTTTAATTCTTGCTCGTTATTTCTTACATTCATCTGATCCCTGTTGGTTTTGTTTAATTTGTACGTGATACAATAAATTATTATTTTTTTAACTTTTATTTACTTATTTATTTATTTATTTTGGCAGGTCTAGATAGGTTATCAAAGTTGAATAACTTGAAGTTTCTTCATTTAGGCCATAACCGCTTCAACAACAGCATTTTTTCATCTCTACGTGGTCTTTCATCACTAAGAATCTTATCATTGATGGATAATGAATTGAGTGGAAGTATTGATATTAAAGGTAAGTAAGCTTCATCTCTTCTCCCGTGTCGCATCTTTTGTGGATCTTACTTCATTGAGCAGCCGGAGGCACTGATATTCGATCTAGCTAGACTCTTGCCAGTGTAACGCTTCAAGGCTTTAAGTACTATAAAAATAGGTGTAAGAAATCATCAATACATGCAATTATCTGATCACCGGTTGTGTTGAAAATGAAGGTCCTTAATTTACTCTACTCTAATTCTTGCTCGTTATTTCTTACATTTATCTGATCTCTTTTGGCTTTTGTTTAATTTGTATTTGATGTAATAAAATTATTTTTTAGTTTTTATTTACTTATTTATTTATTTATTTTGGCAGGTCTAGATAGATTATCAATGTTAAACAACTTGAAGTTTCTTTATTTAGACTATAACTTCTTCAACAACAGCATTTTTTCATCTCTAGCTGGTCTTTCATCACTCAGATTCTTATCATTGGTTGGTAATAAATTGAGTGGAAGTATTGATATTAAAGGTAAGTAAGCTTCAACCCTTCTCCCGTGTCCCATCTTTTGTGGATCTTACTTCATTGAGCAGCTGGAGGCACTGATATTAGGTCTAGCTAGACTCTTGCTAGTGTAAAGCTTCAAGGCTTTAAGTACTATAAAAAATAGGTGTAAGAAATCATCAATACATGCAATTTTCAGTGCTTCTCAAAATCAGACACAATTCAATCTAATTATTTTGTATTTCCTGTCTTCAAAAGTAAAGAATTGTACTCTGAATGGAAATCGACATCGTAGCTTTTTATTTTCTCTAATGCCCTTTCTTCGTTAACAAGTTTATATCTTAAGAGAGATTGGATTCAAAAAAAATAAAAAATAGTTTTGATGTTCAAGGTAAGCCATAATAACATGTATCTTATTTATCTGCCTATGTCTAAATTTGTGCACTGAATTTACTGTTTTGGTTAGTGTGAAGGGATAAGATATTGGCTTCCATAAACCAGCTTGTATTTACTTAATTAATTAATTATCGCCATTTAGTATTTAACAAATTAAAATATCGTGTTTAAGTTGTTTTAAGTTTTTTTTTTCTTTTTGAAGAAAGAATAAGGTATAGCAATGGGTAAAATCAAAATAAATTTTTACTCCTTACAAATTTTAATTCGCCATTGTCAGCTAAATGTACCTGCTTAAAACCACTCAATCATGCCCTTCGCAGTTGTATTTAAGTTTTTCTAATTAGCCATATTTTTTTCTTATTAATAAAATTCTTTTGCGCCAAGATTTAACATAAAAAAAGGCGAAAATAAGTTATTTAATTAACCATGTTTTAAGTGTTGGCATATATACAGAATTGGATTCCTTGAGTAACTTGGAGGAGCTGGACATGAGTTTCAATGCAATCGACGATCTTGTGGTTCCTAAAGGTATACAAAATATTCAAATATTAAATTTGGAGGACAGTTTAATTGATTTGACTTACACAAAATAACTTAATCTGAAATTGTATCCCAAACAGATTACAGAGGCTTGAGGAAGTTGAAAACCCTTGGGTTAGAGGGATTTGCAATGATAGATGGAAGCAAGGTGTTGCAATCAATAGGATCAGTACCATCCCTCAAAACGCTTTACCTTGGGCCTACTAATTTTAAGGAAACAGTAGTTAACCAAGGTAAGTAAATTTTTTATGTCGAAAATAATTGAATTAATATACACATCTAAAATTTATTGTTTCTCCTTCATTCTAAATAGAGTTGCACAATTTCACCAACTTGGAAGAATTGATTTTGTCCGGGTCTCGTCTCCATGTAAGCCAGCTTCGGCAAAGCATTGCATCGTTCACTTCGTTAAAGTATTTGTCAATGCGAGATTCTGTACTCAATGGTGCCCTACATGGTCAAGGTAAATTAACGAGTATCTGAAGCTTTTATGATATTAATTCGATAATAATTCTTTCTTTTCAAGTTAATTTTTTTCCGTAAAATAAGATTTTTTTCCTTTTAAATTTTATATATTTTCACTGTCCAATAGTTCTAGCTTCCCTAAATTGTAGGATTCTTGATTAAGGTTAATGAAACATTAGGTCTATTATGTTAACAATATTTCGATCGCTTAGAAGAATAAAGAACAAGTAGTAAACTAACCCAAAAAAAAAGGACTGGATTATCCTTATTCCCTTGCATTATGTGATCAGCATCAAAATTATAACCATTTCTTGTTTATTGCTTGTAGATTTTCCTAAATTCAAGAATTTGGAACATCTGATCATTGATCATATGCTTGTTGAAGTCAACACCAGTTTTCTTCAAATTGTCGGTGAATCGATGGCTTCTCTTAAGTTTTTGTCACTGACAGATTCAAGTCTTAATAAAAATACCATTCTTGATCAAGGTTGATTAATGATTCTCTCTTTCTGTCTCGCGTCTTAGCTAAATTGAGAATATCTATAATGCTAGCAATTTATAAACTTAAATGAAAGATGATAAAAAGCCATAATAATGACAAAAATAATTGTAAAAATTTGCACTGTTGTAGTGTTGATTGAAAAATAATGCTAATTTTTTACTTAACACTATAACGCCGTATAATTTTACAGTTATTTTGTTGCCATTATGTCAGATTCTACTGTTCAACTATCAGTACTCAAACTTAATTTTTAATATGTACTTTAAAGATTTTATGCAATTATTTATCTATCTGTACTGAAGGATGAATTATGTATTTTTCAGGACTTTGCCAGTTGGTGCATCTGCAAAAGTTATACATTCGTGATAATGATTTAAGAGGTAGCTTGCCTTTATGCTTGGCAAACATGACATCCCTCCAAGTGTTACGTGCCTCCTCTAATCAACTTACTGGAAGCATCTCCCCTGGCCTTTGTGAGTTGGTGCTTCTGAGAGAGTTATACATTGATAACAATGATTTAAGAGGTAGCTTGCCTTTGTGCTTGGCAAATTTGACTTCCCTTCGAGTATTAGATGTCTCTTACAATCAACTTACTGAAAACATCTCATCATCTCCCCTCGTGCATCCAACATCTATCGAAGAGCTCACACTTTCAAACAACCACTTCCAAATCTCTATTTCACTTGAACCACTTTTCAATCACTCAAAACTCAAGATTTTCAATGGTGAAATATGCGCAGAAACTGAGTCATATTATAATTCTTTGACCCCAAAATTCCAGTTGACTTCTCTCTCATTGTCTGGTTACGGAGATGGTGGCACATTTCCCAAATTCTTGCTCCATCAGCATGACTTGAAGAATGTTGATCTCTCACACCTTAACTTGAGTGGAGAATTTCCAAATTGGTTGTTAGCAAACAATACAAACTTAAACACGCTTCTTCTTGCCAATAATTCTCTTTTTGGATCATTTCGGATGCCAATTCATTCCCACCAGCAATTAGAAACATTGGATGTCTCCAACAATTTCTTTCAAGGCCATATCCCAGTAGAAATCGTAACATATCTGCCAGGCTTAATGTATTTAAACTTATCTACAAATGCTTTCAACGGCAGCATTCCTTCTTCATTTGCTGATATGAACATGTTGAAAAGCCTGGACATATCCCACAATCAGTTGACTGGTGAAATCCCTGAGCACATGGCCACGGGTTGCTTCTCATTGCAAATTCTTGCATTATCAAACAACAGTTTGCAAGGTCATATATTCTCTAAAAAATTTAACTTGACAAATTTAATGAGGTTGCAGTTAGATGGAAATAAATTCACTGGAGAGATCCCAGAAAGTTTATCTAAGTGCCATTTGTTAGGAGGATTATATTTGAGTGATAATCATCTCTCTGGTAAAATTCCAAGATGGTTAGGTAATTTGTCAGCTTTAGAAGATATTATAATGCCCAATAATAATCTTGAAGGACCAATTCCAATCGAGTTTTGTCAGCTTCATTTTCTGAAGATTTTAGACCTTTCAAACAATAGTATTTTGGGAAGTTTACCATCTTGTTTTAGTGCATTATCTATCGAACAAGTTCATTTGTCAAAAAACAAGATAGAAGGACAGTTGGAAAGCATAATCAATTACAGCCCTTATTTGGTGACATTAGATCTTAGTTATAATCGCTTACATGGAAGTATTCCAAATTTGATTTACAGCCTATCTGAGTTACGCTACCTTCTTTTAGCTAATAATTATATTAAAGGCGAAATACCAGTTCAATTATGTCGGTTGGAGAAAGTGCGGTTGATTGATCTGTCTCATAATAATCTATCTGGTCTTATTCTTCCTTGCTTGGTTGACACCGCACTTGGTGAAGGTTATTATGATGGGGTAACTCCAACTCTTAGTTTCCAGGATCCAACTTGGAGTTCACATGGGTCTTCGATGGGAAAGGAAGAAACTGTGCAGTTCACAACAAAGAGTATGTCCTACTATTATCAAGGAAGAATTTTGACGAGTATGTCCGGGATTGATCTTTCTTGTAACAAACTGACAGGTGAGATTCCTACTCAAATTGGATATCTTACTAGGATTCGTGCACTAAATCTATCTCATAACTATTTGACGGGTGCAATCCCCACAACATTTTCTAACCTCAAGCAAATCGAAAGCTTGGACCTCTCCTACAACCTATTGCATGGGAAAATCCCTCCACAGCTCATTGTGCTAAATACATTGGCGGTCTTCAGAGTAGCATACAATAATTTATCAGGCAAACTCCCAGATAGAGTTGCACAATTTTCAACTTTTGAGGAAGATAGCTATGAGGGGAATCCTTCTCTTTGTGGATTGCCACTATCCAGGAGTTGCAATGATAATGGATTAACAACAGTGACACCGAAAACGTACACTGATAATGAAGAAGGTGATTGTTTAATTGACATAGATAGTTTCCTAATCACTTTTACAGCATCTTATGGAATTGTGATAGTAGGAGTTATTGGAGTTTTATACATGAATCCCTATTGGCGGCGAAGATGGTTTTATCTTGTTGAAGTGTGTATGACCTCTTGCTACTATTTTGCAACGGACAATCTTATTCCCAAAAGATTCTATTGTGGATGGATGTAATTTCATTACATTATAACTTATGATGTACTTTTTAAAGAATTTTCTTTTGTAAGCATGGAGTAGCAACTCAATAAAAGGGTTTAATGCAAATTGTCCAATAACAACACTCGGTTGTACATATACAGTTAATGATATTTTTAACCATTCGCAGAATACCCTCGCGAATTTCTTTAGATGGCGGCCAAAACTAACAGATTTGGGGCTCTACTACTACACATCATAACTGGCAAAAGGTCTCTCTTTTACACGGTCCGAATGAAGATTAACTTATGCCCTATGGAGCATGTGCAAGTTCTCTATTAAATTTAAGGGTTGAGAATTCAGATCCGGGTGAAAGTTAAACGCAGGTGACGAGACTTCACTGGAAGTGAGCTGGGACAAACTTAAAATAAAAAATCATAGTCCAGAGTTTAAGAGTAATGGGCAGCTCAACTTATCGAAGATAACTAGAACTTGGAATAACTATCAGATTTGCAACTCTTTATATGCTATATGCTAGTGGGGATTTTGGGTAGCAATCATCGCCTCGGGAGTTACAGCAATCGATTCATTTCCCCTTTATTTCTGATGGTAACCCAGCTCTATACAAGAACAAGAGAAGGTTCATTTAAGAAATTTCACAACCCACAATTTCTTTTTCTTTTTTCTCTCTTCCTCGCAACAAACACACCAAACACACCAAACCGGGCACAAAATAATTCTATTCTATTCATGTCATGAATCCAAAAACTATCCCAACTCATTTTGTTTAATCAGCACAACTAAATTGTGGGTATAAATGAACAAACTTTTGAAGCCTGTAACTTATAATAAACGCAAACCCAAAAAATGATATTTAAATCCTGCAAGTGTTTTTTATCATCCCTAACAAAAAGAAACAAGAATGATTATATACCAACAATTTTTCCATAAAAAATACTGATTTGAGTTGAAAAGCTATACAAACTTGGTCTTACACACTTGCAGAAACCTACACAGTAGACAAAATCTAGCAGCTACATAATGGTATCACTTTCAGCTGGTCACGAACCGTGTGCATTCAGCAGTGCTCGATAAACCATGTCTATGAATTGATTGTCCTATTACATATAAAGGCTGGTCAGATATACAAGGAAAACAATAATAATTGAAAATGCATCACAAAAAATAAGAGTATCGCATTAATGTTTGCATTCTAACCATGGCAAAGTGGTGGTGGGTTCATGATTTTGAAGACTGGGATAAGTGAAAAATAGTTCAATCCACTGATGAACATAAATTTATTTACATGTCAATTTGATATCATCAAAAAGTAAACAGTAATTCAGTCACTTAAAAGAGTGGATAAAATGCATGCCACGAATGCATTTTTGTACATAAGCAATCCAAAGAGCATTTCTGATAAATATGCTAGCTTTAAATCTGCTGTCAATATGCAATTAAGAAGATTATACCAGCTGCATGATAAAGTTCCCCTAATCTTAATAACAGTAAACATGAACATGATAAAGCATTTGCATAACCAGAAATCCTAACCTGAACAAGCACCAGAAGTGCCTCTCGGACTTTCCCCTTGCTGATAAATGGTCCACTATTTGAAGTAAGAGCTGGCGTAAGAGATGGTGAAGGGGTTGGTGGTGGAAAAGGTTGAAGCACTGGGGCACCATATGGGCGCTGTAGACTCAAGGGAGGAATAAGTGGCGGAGCTGTTGGTGTAGATGAAGAGAGAGTCTGCATCATCCACGCTGAGGAGGATGGAGGAGGAACAAAGAATAAGGAAGGCTTCACAAGATTAGGCATCCAGTTGCCAGATTCAGAGGTGTCAATGGGTGGCATTAAAGGAGTAGGTGCTGATAGAAGTGGGGATGGTATTTGCAAGGTTGGCACGATAGGAGAAGCAACACTGGTAGGATGAGAAGGTACAGAAATAGTTGTATTGGACAGGTAAGGTTGTGCAGGGATTGCTGCATTAGAAGTATTCCCCACAGTCATAGCTGTCTGCAATGATAAGGACAGATGTCATATATGTCATAAACAAGGCCTTCATAGAAGTTGAACCACACAAAAAAGAAGTGATAACATATGAAGATAGTATATGACTTGCAGCATTTTTGTGATAATGTTGCATACTTATGTAGAAACATATAATTTCAAAGAAAACATACACTGAAGAAGTTCACAAAAGCAGGATCTTCAGGAACATCAGCAGCATTTGAGGGAGTTGACTCTAGAGGACCATCCATAACTGCCATAGTTGGAACAGCTTCCAGTTCCTCAAACTCACTGCAGTTTAACATAAAAGGAACTTGATGACCAATTTAAGTAATAATTAGATGATATAAGAGGTTAGGGAAAATGATGAGTGGACCGTTATGGAAGGTGATTTCACCTTAGCTAAACACGAAAATAAAAAGAAATCAAAGCTGAGTCCTCGAGTGCAATGCAAAGAATTTTTTCTCTCTTCTCTAACTCCTCTCATTAAAAATTGCTCATCATTGTGCTGTTCTTCGAGTTTTCGCTAGAGTAGAGAACACTATTCTCCCATTAAGTGCAGGGGAAAGAGAAAGGCAAGGGCATGGTATGACACTATTCTATAGGAAGTGAGAAGGTGAAGGGTTAAAACATTCTGCGATTTGGAGGTGGTGTTTGTTAGTGGGTGTACTTCTGAATTTATTACCTCTTTAGGATCCATAAAAATTGCCTCAGGTTTAGCATGCAGTGTGCCTAAAGTGTAAGGCGAGGTGGCAGAGTATTTATTGTCTATTTACTTGGATATTCAAACAGGACTACCAGCAACCAAACCTGTCCCAGCACACAAATCCCCGAATAAAACACTCCTTCACATGCAAGGAAAGAGTAACTTGGGCATATTTATGGTTCAAGCACTACAATAACTAAGAATGTGATGACTGTCCACAAACACTATATCAGTGCCTTTTGAACTGGGTCACACGCTCAAATACTGTTTTTTTAGTCATACATAAATTTGCTATAAAATTAAGACCATCATACAACTAAAAAGAGAACATATTAGAAAGAAAAATTGTTTGCTACTACATATCAAAACTGGTAATAGCAATGTAATATGGCAGACTTCTTAATTAAACAGATGAGAGGCTACAAATAAAAACATTTGTGCAAATAAAATATATGATAAAGAGCATAATACTTTCTTGGGGGCTAAAAATACATATACAACTTGTAAATATAAATTGAGCTATCATTACCTTTTAGATGTGGCAACTTTCGACTTTTGAGGCACCTTGGAATATGCATTCAGAATCCTGCATTTGGAACCCAAATAAATAATGTTAATAACAATTTTACAATTGAAAAATTAAAAATTGATAAAGGACAGTTGCAATTTATGTATGTATCAAGATAGCATCATATCCAGGGTCCTCCCATAAACATGCTTGTAATAAGAATTAGTTCTCCTCAACTGTTAGCAACTGCTAACAATATACAATAGTAAAAATCACTCTTATGAACTCACTAATACTAGGCACCAATAAGAGTATGATACAGCCATTCTAAATGGAAGAGAATACAGCTGTTTTACAATTATGTCGCATCAGGAGATATGTTAGGAGGATTAATCCAGATACCTTCGAACCCAATCAACAAACTCGAGTCAGAAACCAGGGGCCCCCAACTGAACCTTACAATCTTGAAGGGAGAAGAAGACTTGTGGCATTTTTCCAGAGAGGTGACTTACTAGATCTCCTGCCAAGAGAATATCTATTGCTTTGAACCTCCATTGAAATTTCTTTTTCCCTTTTTCTTGTTTTGACTTGGAACTTTCCAGCATCATCTGTTTGATCTTTTTTAAAGCTAAAATAGCAATCTATGGGTTGTCAACATCTTATCCCCACACACCCCCCCCCCCCCCCCAAAAAAAAAAATAAAAATCAATGGGTTATCAATAAATAATGCCTACTCAACTCATGTTTTCCAATGGACGACAATATGCAAATTGACCTAGTAGCCACATTTTTCCCCACTTTCAACCACCGTTAGGCAACTTTTCTAACCTTCCTTCATTGCCCACGTCTACAGAACTATAATATAAAGACTACATTATTATTGGGGTAGAGAAAATATACAGACTATATTATTATTATATTGCATTTTACTAATTAACTAGTGCAAGACTTATTTAGTGTCAAATCAAGAATGAATTAGAAAAGACAACTCATGATAATACAGACCTTAATTAGCAATAGCTAGCAACACCCCATATACTCCTATTTAGCCTTCACTATCCTGGTAAAAACACAATTAAGTCTTGCAAAAGAACATTCACGAGTAAATTCAACATTAATTAAGATTAGGTATCTACTGCACCTTCAATCAATGACTGGGTGAATAGCATGGTCAACCATCTAGTTCCTGTAGCCCTCCTTGTACCTATGTTAGTTACATTTTACATATTAAGCCACGAAAATGAAGGATCACAGCCTGGTAAAGAAAGGCATTTATTAAGAGTTTTTGTTTAAAAAGTTCTTGTTTAGATCTTTCCTATTCAATGAATCCATGTAATCCAAAGAGAACTCTTCCATTTCAAACAGTGTTAGAAGATAATTGCATAGCCTAAAGATAATATACAAGGACCAAGATATGAATTAAGTCAAATAGTGAATGTCAAATATAAAAAAGAAATAGAAATAAGTTGTAGATGATCATTTACCATCAAGTTCTGTAAAATTGAAAATACCATTATCTCTGTTGAGGTTCTCAAACAACTCTTTAGCAAATTATAAAATAGTAAAAAAAAAAGAACGAAAGTTTTAAAAAAAAAATGTACAACATCCATATCAGAGATGGTTTTCTTCTCAATCTCAATATTTTCTAGCCGTGAAGCAATTGAAAAGCTTAACACCAGGTGAATTATTAAGAAGTCATCATTTAAATTCCCAAATCACAAAATGTTGGTGCAACTAGGAAAGTGCAAATGCAATCACTTAACTAACACAAGAAGCACCAATAGTGAGAAGCCCACTTTGTATCAAATTTGAAACAGATAGATAGAGGTCAAAAAACTTATAAAGACACTCAATTGAAAGCCTTTCAAGCAGCTTTTGCATGCAACAAGAACAAATCTAAGGCAATGACAATGCATTCAAACACTAATTTACAATCATCTAAAGGACATAAATATCTTGGATACCTACTCTCTATACCTCACTGTCCCACTGAAAATCATCAGATCCCTCCAAACAAAAATGACAAAATGCATAAGAATTGTGCGGTCAAACTTCAATAACTTAGCAGCCACAGCTAAAACTTTATGTAGACGCGCAAGCCACTCACCATAGCCATGTTGTTTGCTTTCCAAACACAACCACTTTGTAATGAATATTCCTAAATTGCTACTACCATGTTTGTTAAAACACATGAAAACCACCATAACTAACTAAATGTAGCTGATGATCATCATCACATTCATGAATCACATATCTGACAGTATTAATTAGTGCAAATGGAAAGCTTCTTAAAACTCCTTATTTATCACATGGGCGCCATTCCAATCAACCAATCATTCTGATCTAGTCAGCATATTCAACCCATGAGCAAGTAATACCTCCTATTGCTGCTTTACTTTTCTCAAAGAAATTCCGCATTGGTCCCATAGACTAATACAATACAAAGATTTCTTCCCATACCACCCCCACCACCCACTCCTAAAAAACCAATTTAAACTCTCATTGGCTGTACAACCTATAGTCCATACCAAATTGAAAAATTTACAAATATAGAACCTCAAAGAATCTGCTTGCCTTCCATTTTTTAGGGCAAGAAAATTGAATTTTACCACATGCAAGTCAACAAATAAAACAATCACGTCTTTGTGAGGTGCGCATTTTCAGACGAATCTAAAGAGCAATGAAACCATAAAACCTAATATGAGAACACCGAGGGCTCCAGATATCATCTATAGAATCCTTGCATGATGAAAAAAAAAATTGAAGGCTTTGTCACCAACTCCCCTGTTTGTTTAGTTCTCCTATCTCCTAAATGTAAAGGAAAGGCAACCCATTCTTTTTTCCAATCTTAAGGGGCACAGAATGACTCTGGTATAAAATAGTCAGTTTCTATACAAAATAACTCCTTTGCACTTGGCATTGGACATCTCGAAATAAAAAGCATGCAAGGAGGAGAATATAATAGTGTTAAACAAGTTTTAAATAAAAGTCACCAATATTAACCAAACTTCAAAGATACCACACAAGGCAAAAAAGGAATCTGTACAAGCCAGATCCCAAGAATAATAATTCCACTACACGATTCAGGAAAACAATAGCTAAAACCAGGTTCATGAGGCCTCAGCAGAAGCAACATGTAATAACCATCCTCTATTATTTGAAACACATTTCCAAGTTTGGTTAAGATCCTAAAGTATTCTCTATGTGTCAATTATTAACATGTAAAACATAATAATATATACTTAAGCTATTACAGTAGTAAAACAAGAAAAACAACTATACCTGCTAAAAAGATTTGCTACCTCTTCACATTCACGAGCATTGTAGAACCAAATCCCATTTACTTCTTGGGATGCATTTCGATATAACAAATATGGAACCTGAACTTCAAATTCAAAATCTCCCAAAAGATTTTCCACTAAATTATCTGCACATATACAAGATATTGAAGCTTATCAGTGCAAAAGCATATACAAAAAGACATCAAGGTTAGGAGACATAACTAAAACTTAGCAGCAGCTGATACCACAACAAGACATGAAATATAACACTACTTGTAGACAAGATAGACACACGGTATCTAAATAATAGTACTAACCTCCTCTCCAACCCCCTCTCCTGATTGTCATAAAATGACCAATATTTAACCCTAGAGAACAATATCGCAAATACGCTACCCTCTATATTATTGGCATATAAATATTTTCGGTTAGGTACATTATATTCTTCGTTCTAAAACCTCAATTATTAGCTAGTACTGTGATAAAATAATTCGTCACTGAAATTACAACTAGTTCAAGTACAAATAATCAAAACTGAAATAGAAGCACGATAAACCAACCTGTGTTACGTCGATTCATCACAACAAACTGAAATCGAGGCTGTGTGTTCCTGAAAATTGGAAAAATAAAAATTTCACCAACTTCATATGTAATACAATCTCCAAAACACCAAATATCAAACAAAAAAATGGAAAACATAAGAGAGAAAGAATCTAATTTTGTTGACCTTTTGACGACGAAGAGAGATCCTTCAACATCCTTACGACTCCATTGGCTGAGATCGATGTTGAACTCGTAGAAGGTGACATGAGCGGCTGTGATGAGGATCTCCTCAATGAATGGATCCATTCGCTGAAGAACAGTCAGGTTTAGGAGTTTTGTACTCTGCTGGTCCAGATTAGGCATCAATTTTCCGTTCTGCGACATTTTTTATTGTCGTTTTGGGCTCTGCCCCGGGCACTAGCCTCCTGAGGTTTTTCTGTAAGCTCTCTCTTTTGTAAATAAAGTGTTTGATGAGATTAGCCGAGGGAGAGTCAAAGAGCTGAACAGCCAAACAAGGTGAGCCGAACGGTTTCGGATTAAGACTCGAGATTGATCTTGCTTAACTTCTTTCAAACATTTGGGTAATAGCATCTGGATCCCTTATTTCTTTTAATTTCTCTACTGTTTTTTTCCTTTATGTCATATAGCCCCAAAAAATGGATTTATTATAGTTATATTAACCATACGCTATTGACCTTCTTTTTTTCTTTTTCTTTTTCTTTTTTAATTGTCTATATATAATGCATCAGAGCAACGTTAGAAATCTCAACTATTTTCTCAATATTTCGGTCGTGATTAATGTGATAACTTACCAGTAACTACAATATCAAGTCAATTATATTTATCATGGAATGGTGAGATTATAATTTAAGAAAAATTTAATAAACATTAATGACTATTATGATTTGACAATTACAGCTGAATATTAATATAATAATTAAGATCCCTAAAATTAGTGAATTTGTTATAATATAATAGTGTGTTACACCACTTTATATGTCTCTCAAATTCAATTGAGTAATCGAAGAGACCTGATTACCTTTTATTTCATTAATTAAGAATGTACACCTGAATGAAAGATATATGGTTTTTATTCTATTTTTCACCATCATTTACCATTCATCTACGTACGACACTTGCTTTGTTGCGATTATTATGCTTAAATGGATCTATTTGATATAAATAAAATAAACGAAAAATCTAAAAAAAAAAAAAAAAGGGTACAGACATTATTACACCTAGAACAAATTTGCCCAGAGAACAATAAATCGAAGTTAAACTTGCTCAGGAAGTACGATGATTAGTTAATAACTAAAAGAGCCTTCGCGTAATATGTTAAAGCTTCGGTTAGTAAACACCCATTGAAAGCTGCTCAGGTCCGTTTTAGATCATTGAAAATTTGGCAAAATCATAAAATCCCTACTCTTAGAAATTCCAAGTATCAGGCAACAGTCCTATTTTATTGATATTGAGGGTAACATAATAAAAGTTTCCCGTAGATTTTGCTTACTACTTCTCTTTCCGAATGATAAATGTAACCAGTTACAACGTCAACACGGAGGTGCCAACACAGCTGCTGGCCACATTTTTACCCTGCATTGTATAAGTTCAGCACCTTTGCTTATTCAGTCGCTTTGCCTTTTCGCCTGCTGCTACTTCCAGTTTCCAACAAATAACAAACCATAGAATCAACATCATCCCCAAATATGCTATATGCCTCAATTACTTGCAAATAACTGAATCCCATCGAAAGCACCATCTGCATGCTGCTGCTGAGAACGGTATCCGATAACTCGCATCCTTTCCCACCTTCCAGCTTGGTCTCACTACATGATGATCCTGCATTCCAATACTAAATATTAGTAACAAGGATCTAGCAATCTAATTCACGCTAAATTGGGGAAAGAGAACCGAAACCAAAAAAGTTTGATGTGGTCAAATACAAATAAAACTGCTCTTAGTTGACATCTTAGTTGAAATGCTTCAGTTGTCTCAGTCTTGAGAAGTTAAAAACAAGTCATGACTTGATCCACTTATTAGAATTGCACTAGCATTGTCAACTGAAAATATACTCACTAGCTCCAGAAGATGATGGTTCGGCCCCAGAAGTAGATGATTCTTTATGGCCAAGTTGCTGCTTCAAATTGTCACCTGCAAGATACTCGGCCCGAGAAACTTCCATTACCATGCACTCGATTTCCTTTTCAGTAAGTTCAAGATCAGAATAAAACCGCCCCTCAGCTAGAAGCGCCTGTAAATATTTAAAAAAACAAAAATGTAGAATCTAGTTATCCACAAATAAATTCAAATATTTTACTGGGAATTGTTTGCACAAAGAAGATATTTACATTGTCAATCTGCTGGTCTTGTTGAGCTTTAATGGCAGCCTTAACTTGATCCTTGTCCACATTTGTCTGTACAGAGAACATAAAACTAATGTCAGCCAACAAACCATATATCGAGGTAAAAGCACATTGAACTGCTTAACAAACCCAAAGAAACAGTCTGGGAAAATCCCCAACACAGTTGACATTGACTGGTCAGTAAGGACTATTATATTTTTCTTTCAAGCCTTGCAAGAAGTTTCAGTTTCATCCAAAAGAACAATCATGGGAAAAGAAACTCATGCATTTGAAGTTTCAAAAGGATAAACATTGTTATTGTCACAATAAGCACGCTCTTCCATGAACTTATGAACATCTCAGTCTTGCCCTCTCTAACATGATTTTTTATTGCCATCAAGAAGCAAACCTAATATAGCTCCACAAACCCTCAAATCAGTCTTTCGAATATAAAATCAACCTAATATCATGATCCTTCTTTTTGGCAGAAAGAAACCTAATATCATGAGTTGCAACAATATAATGACCAAAACAAAATTAGGATTGAAACATGGAAAAGAAAAATATATATATCCCAGCAGATACGCATACCCCTCGAAGACAACTGAATCCCAGTCCTGCACCAACTGTCATACGCCGTGGGTCCACCAGGGAGTTGTAGTGATTCCCATGATGATAACTCAGCCGTATTGGAGGATTGTCAGTATTGTAGCTTCCATGAAATATATTGATGGGTTCTGCATCGGTCATTACTCAGAAAGAATTATGAAACTCATCTAGGCATTTTTAGGACCATTCATACAAAATACAGAGGTACCTGTTGTATAGGAGTAAATATGAATAGGCCGATTATACATCTCACATAATGCTTGAATCTCTACATTGTTTCCATAGACCTGCATCCAAGATGTTAAAACAAATCCTTTAATGACAAAGCTATGGCTATCACAATTGCAAATAGAAAAACTAAATAAAGCATTACACAGCAAAAACAGTATAAAAACTGACAACACACTTGCATCAAGAGATTACAGGGAAAAGCCATTTCCCAAAAAGCAAAACAGGAGTAGGGGAAGGGTAATGTTCAGATTCTTCGCTTAGAATGATAAAGTTCATATTTTATTTTAATAAAGGCACATTTCTCATCAGCATCCATGTCACACATGGAGCAAAAAACCAGCCAGTAAATCACCGAACATTAGGTAACACCATTCAGTAAAGAAATCAATTAGATAATTCTGCACTTCAACAATCCATTATCTGCACTTGAGAAAGTAATATAAGACACCATTATCATGGATTATGTTAACAATATGTTTTCTTCTAGCCCTTCTTCATCAACCTTCCAGAAAGAAAAATAACATTTAGTTTCGATGAAGAGCAGCAAATAAACAAAGAACCATTTCTTTTACATCCATTTGATGGTTATTCTCTAATCTTCTACAAGGCGTTTCCACATATGTACAATTCCTTGTCCCCACACCTTCTCATCCATTTGAAAATGAGAACATTGAAAAAAGTGTATCATAGTTCCATTCAATGACACTGACACAAGAGAACAGAGGGGGTATTAATATTTAATAAGATTTTAAGATCTGTCCATTTTCAAATCCACTGAATAGTTTGTAGCACGTTTGCAAGCCAATGGGAATAGGCTTTAGCCAAAAGTGGGAAGGAATATAATGAGGTTAGGTTGACAATATATTCAAATTACCAATGAACACACTTATGGAGGCAAATTTACATGAGTTATGTTAAGGAAAAAATGAGATTTATAATGAACACAACTATCGTTATAAATTTTCCATCTAAAACCAACAAACTCAACGAGTGATCAGCTAACTCAGATTACAGCTTTACATACCTTATCTCTTCTTTTCCTCTTACAGTAAGATGTGAAACCTTCAGTTATAAATTGAGAAAAGTGAGCCCTCTCTCGCTCCTGAAAGCACAAAGACAATTAGACGCGAATACCGTACAACAATATCATCCATAGACAAAACATAATTGCAAACAGAGCAACAAACATAATTGCCTTGTCACCAAGATAATTAGTTCCAGATAGCATTCATAATGAATTAGCACTACTGTCAATTATGATGGTTGAATTCAGCTAACAAGACCAGAGCTCTTCTATAGACCACTTCCGTTTACAAATTACCACCACGGGAAGGAAGAAATAAAGTAAACAAGCTATAAGTGCATGGGAATTATTTTGATCATCTTCTTCGTGTCAATTCCAAAACTGCTCCATGGTATAATAGTAATTCTTGTGAATGGTGTAAACTCATTGTCACCTTGTCAGCAAACGTCGACTATCACCAAATACATTTCTCTTTGCATTTTCAACCAAAATAAAAATAAAACTAAAAATCAAAAGGAAAAGAAAAACGAAAAAAGAAAAGACACTCACTTGGATGATATATAAGCACTTCATAAGCTGATGATATTTTAGTTATTTTCGCTTTTTACTAATAATCTCTGCTTCTTGCTCCTATCTTCTTTAACTAGGATGTATCATTCAAGCTTGTTAAAGTGACAACTTTTCTTATCAGTTTCTTTCAACAGAAAAGTTCTGAATCATATCACCAGCTATTACAACCATATACAAGAGCAACATGAAAAATCTTTTGCTTTCATCCCATGTGCCTTATAAATTTAAGCAGTCATAACAGTTTCCATTACAAGTACCAAATATGATGCTGCACATGCCAGAAATTCATTAATAATTTTAAAAAAAAAAAATCAAGTACTACCTAAGAAACAGGAGAATTGCGCAGAAGAGGAAATACTAACATTTTCAACTGCATATCAAAACATTAGGACCACATTCCACCGAGATAATACTTGGTTAGCAGCATCTTAACTGACACCTCCCCTCTAGCAATCACTAGCTTGTAGCCTAAATAATACAACTTTATATGTCCCATACAAAACACCACATACAAATCAAAGTTGACCAAGGTGACCAGATTCCTTTCTCCATTCTCATAAAATCCAAAAGCTTCCCTATTGAAAATCAAATGATCAATGTGATAATCCCATGAGTTGTGAAATGATACTTAAGACAATGATATTATTCCTTCGGCAATGTTTCTTGGTTGAGGTAGATCTCCCATTACTCTCTTGTTTACTTTTTGGAAAAGGCAGGAAAACCCAGAAATATGAAAATAAACATTGCACAATCATTCAACAGCAAGGGACAAAACAAGGCCAATATAGCCTAAAGTGCAGACAATTAAATTGACCATGAACAATTGTAGATACCATGCAAAGAAAGCATGAATTGGAACCACCGAATGCCTTGTCCAAATTCTTAGGAAATACTAACTCAATCTTCTTGGGCATCAATATTGTATAACAATGCATATTGAAGAAAAATAATGAAAGAAGTAAAATTACCATGTAGTCTATGCACATCTGTCTGGCCAAATCATACAATTCAGAGTCCCCATACACTTGATCTGCAACAGCACGAAATAGACAATTTCCATCCTCCATCATCCTTTTGACTTCAAAACCTTTCACCCGCCTGATATCAATCTCAAATTGACGTTCTCGTTCCTGAAATCAACCCATCATGGTCACACAAAGAAACATAGAAGTAAATTAAAGGCATCATCCCACCCATGTAACTTTAAAAATATAGATAGAGAACCGGAAAATAAATATTAAAGGCATCATCCCACCAACATGAACCATAAAAAGCATAAAAAGTGAATTGCTTTTATGTGTGTAAGCTGTTGACTCAAGAAAAATAATTATTCAATGAATCACAGTAGTACACATTTACTGCATTCATTTAACTAATTAGAGGCAGAAATTTACCAAGTCATCATAAGAGGATGCAAAGCAAGGACTCTGCTCATCAGCACTGTTATAACCTTCACTTTCACCATGAGACCTAGGAGAAGAAGGCCTTGACCCGGATGGTGAAGTCCTCGTGGTAACAACAGGCCAGGCAACCGCTCTTCTAGAGGACCCAACCCTTCCAGCATTTGGACTTCCCAAGACTGATCTCCTTGAACTGGAGTTTGCTGCCAATGGTTTTGGAGGTGGAACAGGTGGAGGAGGTGGCTGAGGACTTCCATTGCTGATAGGCGGTGAGTCACCACTTGAACCTTCACTCTCAACTACCACCCTCTCCGAAATCCTCAATTCACCCAAGCCTTTCATTGATTCCCCAGAACCAATATTCTCCTCATTACCCAATTTTTCACTATCAACAGCAGCAGCACTTGAACTCTCATTCAGATCATTATTGCAGCTTTCCACCACAAGATCATCGCTTTTCAATGCTTTATTACCAGTACTCCCGCAATAATCCAGCAGCTCATCCACGACAACTTGTTCCTGCACTTGCTCTCCAATTTCCTCATCTTTCACAGATGAAATAACCTGAGAAGAAGTACCAACCTGTGGCTCTGCCCGAGCTGATGAGGACCCAGAACGGCTAGGGTTTGAAGAAGAACCCCCAGCAGAACCTCGCTGAACCAAAATCCGAGTCATTGGAATTCCGTATTTGTTAGCTTCAAATTTCCAACACTTGACTGAATCTCCTTTAAGAAACCCTCACTTAGAGACTAAAAACCCTAGTATTCATGGGTTTGTCGCGAGTTCTAGCCTTGGGCACGGTGACACCAATTCCTTGGCTGAAGGATTCTTTCCAGCTCAGCAGTGTGATCTTGTTCAGCTCCTCACGAAACAATCTCTGCATTCCCCTAACAATTCTCATGAGACCCAGACCTCCAACTTTAAACAATAAAATCCTCTTTTTTAAGTACTCGAATTTTACCCGAAAAGAAGAGTCTGAGAGAAATTCGCCTTCAAAAAGCCAAGCTGCAATCAAGAATACCCATTTCCTCAAAAAATAAACAAAAGAATCACAGCTTTGTGCACCTAATCCCCACTACTCCATTTTCGGTTCCCAAGAAAAGGCAGGAAAATCAAGCAAACTATAATCTTTTAACTCATTATTCAAAATAGGGTTAACCGTATGCTAAAACATGTTTATGTAATTCATAACCTTGAAAAGAAGCATTACTAAAGATGAAAAAAAAAAAACGAACTTTCTGAACAAACAAAAATATGCAATAGAATCTACCGTATTCAACAAATTGACGACATCCTTTTCGCCAAGATTCTCTTATTCTTTCAAAAGCCATAAAAGAACGACTTCAAAATGTCTACTTTCTTCTCTATTCTTTAAATTAATTTCCCACCATTTCTCAACAACCAAACAAAGAGTAACCCACAGGACTACAACCAAATCAAATTATTATATAAAAAAGTTAAAATAAGAATCATCATCTATCACCAATCGCCGTAACCCTTAAAAAAATATACAAACCGAAAACCCTAGAGTTGACTAGGTAACGAGTCAAGCGACTCACCTAAGAGAAACGCGGAGATACAGAAGGAGAGAATCAGAAAAAGAAAGCTTGAGGCCGAGATGTTGCGATCTGAAAAAGCCAATTTTGGTTTTTTCGGGTTTTTTTAATTTTCTTTTTATTTTTAGGACCCAAGAAGAAGAGGAAGAAGAGGACAGAAGATAATAACTTGATTGCAAAGGAGACAGTAGGGAAAAAAAATACCTAAAGGAATGAAAGGCTGCCTTTTAACGGTGAGGCACGGCCTGTGGCTGACGTGGAATTCACTCCCAAAGCGACGGCGAGTCTTCCACAGACATCATACGTGGGCACTTCCAGTGTGATAGTAACACGTGGCTTCTACACGTGTGATGTCAGAGAGAATTAAAAGTCCTCTTTGTTATTTTTTCTTTTAGTTTTTCTTTTAAGATGGACCGCGGAGGCGCGGACACACGCTACCAGTGACTTTGTTGGCTATATTGCTTCATGTTATCCTCCGAGATCGATTCCTTACTTCCCTTATCTGAGCTGGTTCGAATTACGTTATTACCCTCCAATTACTGTTATTATCTCTAGAATTTATGCAATGAACACCAAAAGGATCCTTATGAACAAATGGCATGTTTGGTTAAAGTATTAGAATTGTTCATTACATTAAATTTATGCCGACTTACATTTGATAGTTATAATTGCTACAAAAGCATTACATTAATGGGTTAATTGCCGCATTAGCTAAACCCAACTGATACTTAAGTTTAGTTAAGTGCCGTATTAGCATGTCTCTTCCTTTTTTTTTCTTTTTTTTTTAATAATAATAAATAAATATAACTTTTAATTTAATATAATATTATATAATATAAACTTTTATTTTTTATTTTTACATCATAATTATTAATATAAATTAATAAATTTATAATTTAGTATAACTAATAATAAATACTTAAATATGAATAAATTTGAATAATATTAATTTAAAATTAATAATAATATTAATATTAATAATAATATAAAATATTAATACAATTTAAATATATTAATATAATATAATATATAATTTAAATTAATCACAAAAAATTAATACAGTACAATGTAATACTAAATATTATACAGCATTGTTATAATACATTGTTAATACAATACAGTATAATGCAATACACAAGTATTAAAATAATATAATACAACATAATACAATACAATTTACCAATGACACCAAAATAGTTCTACTTTGACAGCAAAAAGTGATCAATTATTGGGTTAATTTCACTTTACCTCCTAATAAAATTGATTGTCTTCAAAATCCCTCCAACTATTATAAGGTGGTAAACTTTAATTCATCTATCCGATAGAATGACAATCTTTATTTAACCTTTCTAAGAATTTAAAAATTTTAATTTACTCTCATTTTCACTTATAAGATGAGGCCAAATAAGAAATGTGTTAATGATTTTTTTTTAAGGGTATCTTAAAGATAATCAATGTATTAGGAGTAAATTAAAATTAATTCATAATTATATATAGCAACCTAACAAATAAAAAATAGAAGGGTTCAGTTATGCTAGAACCACTCTAAGATAGAGCATGCCTTTATAACCATACAATCAAAATTATAATGTATTTTTTACTATTTATCACTTTGTGTGTAGCTGTGATTTATTCTCTACTTTGAAGCAACTTCAAGATAGCCATTGTCAAAATAAAAACCTAATGTTCATCACATAACCCAGCGCTCCTGGAAAGGGCTGTGGGTTGCTGGCCCACCTGAAAGGCCCTCAAGGTCCACATACTGAGTTCAAAATATCAATAATATTTTTAATTTGATGATTTAAAAAAGCTAGGACTTTGGAGAGGTTACCACAACGCTAGATTGTTTCTAATTTCATTGGTATCCATAGCATATCTTCAAATTTTCATGTATGTATAGATATTGAACATACGAAATTGAACATACGAAAATTAGATATTGAAGTGCAGGGCAGAAAGGCAAGAAGTACACAAGCAATTCCATTACTGAAAGAAACACTAATTAAAATGATGCAATGCAATGCAACCCAACCCACAGAACACAACACTTTTGACAATTTTGTTTTTTCTTTTTCGGTCCCAAGACTGCACAAGTTGACTGAATATAACGGAGCTCAAATCATATGCACGGAGAAAACGAGCCAGATTCCATAGTATTAAGTTCTTCGAAGAGCGAAAGCAGAGAGCAGAATCAGGATCAAGAGTAGAGTTGCTGCTATGAAGGATGCCACCACGGCAGCACTAGTGCTTTGGCAGAAGTCACCGAACTGCTGACAAATAGGTAGCCAGTTTGCGTTTGGATTTCCACTATGAGCCAAATACACAATGGAAGCAGCAGCTGCTGCTGCACCTACTGTAAATGCCATCATCACCTGCAGGTACATTAATAATTAATTAATAATATTCAGTACCCACGCATTGTGAAAAAAAAGAAAAAGAAAAGAATTATGTTGATGTCAGTAAATTGAGCATACTGTGTCACCAATGAGGAGGAGCAGCCTTGGTCCAACAGCATGAGGGCGAACAATGCAGACTACAGAGAAAGGCAAGGAGAGTACAAGATATGCACTCACCAATCCATTTGCAATGACGAAATACCTGCATGAAGCAAAAATTTTCATTTGAAAATGCACATAAATTTATTCCAACAATTATGAGTTTTATAACATGAAATAAATGCATATCCATACATACATGAAAACTTCGAAATCATCATATTGAGCTTCGAACTGGAAGAACTGAGTGAAGAAAGGGAGAGTCTCGTCAGTAGTGCCCATTGTGGCAGTGGCACCAAGAGCTGCACCAAGAGCAGCGAGTCTCAAAACGAAGTCGAAGATCGCGACACCTTTCTTCCATCCTCCTCTTGGGTGTGGTGTAGCTTTTGTTGTGGCCACGACAGCTGCAGGAGCTCCGACAGCAGCCTTTCCTTTGCCGCTACCATTAGCCTTCTTTGATTCGGGCATGTCGATTGCGTGGGCTGACTCCATTAGGAATTATTATGCTGTACAGAGATGAAGAGGAGCTAAGGAGTTTTTCAATCTGCTTGTTGCTTAAGGAGATTGAGCTGGCTACGGAATAGTATGATGGGAGTGTCTTATATAGGGAAAAGAGAGAAAATTAGAATGTTGGATAATGGGTTAGTTTTGATTGCATTTTAGAATTATCATGGGAAGTTAGGTTATTGCACAGTTTAGTTATATAGGAGTCGTTGAGCGCCAACTTCATCCACTTCATAAAAATTCAGGACAAGACAGAAAATGTGTAAACAGAGAGACTTAAGATCTGTTGTTACTTTCGTTTAGTCAAAGATCATGGCTTATGTTGTGCCTAAATAACTCAACTAATAAAAATTTGAAGATTGACTAGTCATCAACGTGCCCTATTTTATGGTCACTCATCCAAATTTTAGGTTGGTTTCGCTCGTGGACACAAAACAGAGGTCGGGTAGCATTGTCATTATTTGAAAAGTCAAAGCTCTGAATCTCAACATCTTGTTTTTATGAACCGAAAGAAAGAGCACTTTATCATCTCCACTTCTTGAATATGCCGTCTATTTACATAGTCAAGAAAGTAAGAACAATAGAATCACATCTCATTCACTCTTTCATTTGATCAGTATCAGACTTGACCTTCAAGCGTGTAATCAAACCCAATTGTGTGAACGAATTCATTTACAAAATGTATTTTGAGCACAATATGAAACACTGTCAAACCCGACCTTAAAAGGGCTTTCAGTACAGCTGGAAAAAATATGCCTGCCCCTCTTCCTTTATACAAGCCGCACTACAAAGCTAGCCTTTTATTCTTCGTATATAGGAAACCCCCAAGGGTAAAGAATAATGTGTATTGACCATCAACTCTTGCAGATGGTGTTGTTCCTATACATGCTGGCGATCAAAACAATTTTGCAAAAACTACTGCTTTCAAAGAGAATTACTCCAATGTGCTTACAACACAAGTTATTCACAGATGTCCTCCTATGGTCGCAATTTCCATCCACGCTCTGCCAGTGCTTCATGCACTCGACTAGCCGCTTCTGCAGTGTCATTTAGGGGAGGATAGCTCCAGCTGTCTGACATCTGAAAAATATAAACAAACGTAACTAGTAAAATACATGGAAAAGAAGCTTGATTACATCTTATACTTATTCTGCAATTGTTGAGTACTAAACTCACAATCAGCTAATCAACTCCTAGCATAAAAATCGAGCAGACTAAGGTGCCAAAAAATAAGGACTTAGACACAGATGATTTCAAGAGGAGTCCCAAGTGATAATTAATGAACGAAAAGAGGCACCAATACATGATAGAGAAAGTGTTTCACCTAGCATGAACAGAAAAATGAAGGGTTAGGAACGGTTGGGAGGGTTAAGAAAAGGAAACTGAGGTCAGTAAAAACTGAACGCTGAAGCTGTAACAAATTTTAACTTGATATTTAATGACACACCATTGATTTTTGACATGTTAAAGATTGTATTTATATCCATATGTATTGCACAAAAAAAAGGTGCAGGTTAAGTACACTTGACAACTTTTTCTGGCCTTTTGGGAAAGCTAGCTACCATCCTTTTCAGTAGATCTTTTTCCCCAAAAATAGAATTAAGAGAACCTTGGCTGTATGTGTATATGCATATAATTATATGTAGTGAAGCGACTGAAACAAAATTACCCTGGTAAATCAAACACTGCAGGTAAGGAGCAATAGCAATTTCCATTTGAGTAACAGAACTGGCATGGGGCTTATAAACACAAAGAGAGCTAACTTACTGACATAATTAATTGCTCAGGCTAAAGATAGTATGCCAATTTTTGAGAGGGAAGTAAGGCTGCACATTACTTAAACATGCAAAATGTACTTTACTTACATCCTCAGAACCTGTAAAAGGTCGAACTACTCCTCGCTCCCTCAAAGACTTGTGAAAATCTGTGAACTTCCATGTACAATGCTCTGCTCCCATAACATACACTGGTTTCCTGTAAGAAAGGCATTGGAAATATAAACTAGTTTTCAAATTGTTATCAAAACAGGAGTAAGATTTCCTTGTGAATACCCTGTGCTGCAAGCTTCACTTATCATACTGATTGAATCTGCTGTGACAACAAAAGCATCCGCCCAAGCTAAATGCCCCAGGTGCAGATTTGGCTCTGCAGAACATCACATTCAGTAATCATACAACATACTTCCAAGTTTGCCAAATTTTATCACAAATAAAACTTCAAAATTAATAGAGATTTGAAGATACCTTTGCCATCCCAGATGTATACTTTTGGATTATTTCCGAGTTCCTTGACGATGATCTTTGATACCTGTTGAGATGATAATCAGTATAAGATAAAAGGTACTAGTTCTAATTTCTAAAACAAATCAATGACAAATTAGCAGTCGTGGGAAAACCTTTTTAGGTGTTCTCATTGAAAAAGATATTCTGATGCTTCCACAGCTCACCAACACATTGAGAAGGTGTGCCGTTAACTGCTTAGCAAGGTCCGAACCATATCGACAGCAGCCTGTGAAGAATTTTTGGTATTGGATCATATAAACAACACACACACAGACACACCCTCCTCATACTCACATCCATAACTAAGATGAATAACAAACCCAAAAAATATTTTAAATGCTCTCCAAAACTGAGACATCCATATAAAACTTAAATTTGAATATGACGCGGTATGATGTACCATATAGAATGTAGCTATTTGAATTTCAGAGCAAGTACAAGTTGGTATGCAAAACACTAAAGAACAAGCATCACAAAAAGTACCTGTAGGCCCACCGATGTTAACCACAACTAAAGGCTTTGGCAGAGGTGCAAACTCCTCATGCCATGTGCTAGCTGCACTGCGAAGTGCAGCAGAATCAATTTGATGCAAAGCTCCAGTTGTGAGGACCTAAATTTAGAGAAGATTTAGATTGAAAAGAAGAAAAGTGAAAGCAAGTTCGCAAGATGGACCACAATCTTCAGTTTCAGGAACAAAAGAAGACGATATTCCATTACGGCTAGAGTTTCTCATTAAAGCAGACCTATGGGCCAATATAATTCATATGACATACCACATGCCCATCAGGAGGTTCATGCGGAGTTATCCATCTGCGAAGAAATTGAGGAATCTTCTCTTGTCCTTCAGGAGTCAAAGGATAATAATCATGTCGGGGGGTAATCACCAAGTCAAACCTATTCAAATGTACCCTTGGATGTTGTATCTGCAAAAAGAATAAATGAAACAAAATCTAAGTCATGTCGATAGAATTCAAAACACTGACCTTATTAAGCTTTTCAAATTGATGTATTACTTATTCCAATATATTAAATGTACTTTTATTCCAATTTAGTTAATTTACTTTCTTATTTTAACTATTTATACTTTCTTTTCTGGAAGACTAATTAAGACTAATTAAATATAGGAAGATACAGGTCAATTAATAGACACCATGCATAAAACAATATTTACCTTAGACAAACATCTGAAAACAACAGCGTTTACAGCAAATTATTTCAAGAAGCCAATCAAGTACAAAACTAGAACAATAATAAGGTCCAGTGACAAACCTGAACAACAAAGACATTGTCAGATGCTAAACGTTTTATAGAGCTTGCAATAGAAATGGTGTCTCTACCGGATGCAACTACCAGTAAAGGGCCATCCCTGAAAAATTTAATAGAAGTCATTATTATTGTGCGGCCAAACATAGAAGCATCTTTCCACGTACATTGGATTATACCAATCCAATGTGATAAACTGCACGATTTAGTATGGCTATACTAATCCAATGTCCATTGGAATATACAAGAAGATAGATGATGCCAGTTCAAAAACAAGCATCACAATACTACAGCATCACGAGCCAAAATTTGCCGAAAAGAACAAGTGAAAGACATAAGATACTGCAAGAAGCATTTTATTCACAGAGAATCAGAAATCTTTGATGAAGTTAGGCAGCCTTAAAAACCATTTAACCATGTGCCATACAGGTTAGGGTAAATTTGAATGGGGTATGGAAGAGTGCACTAAAGAAAATATGGGTCCAAATTTTCTTTAACTGTCATAGTACATTTCCAAAATGTTTTCTGCTTGCCTAAGAAAGGGAAAAAAAAATTATCAGCTTGGCCGAGTATTCTCAGAATAATTCTGGGAAGAACTGCATTTCGGAACCCCGGTTTTCAGTTATCAACATTAGTGTTTGCAAGCGAAGACTCATACAGGGCTCCATATTTTAACGGTGGGTCTCTCAATCCTTCTTTGCCAGCTTTTTAACAAAAGAATTTGCAGAAGGGAGGGTCAATCTATAAATTTCGATACAGATAACAAAACCAGTACCAAACCAACCAGAAAATTAGAGTACTACTATTCTAAATTTCTTAGCTCCAGTAAATTTAAAATGGGTTTCAACCATAAGTCTACCTTGAGACACATCTTAACCGCACAGATAAATAATTTCAGTAATAAAAAATAGAAAAACAAAAAGCATACTTTTCAAAAGTTTCGCGGGCCATAGTCACAATCTGCTGCACATCAGCCTCAAGTACAGATGACAAACCTACACTACCACCATTTTCCAAAGGATGACGGACAGGTTTCTCCCCTCGGGCTGTTGACAAAAGACACGAGTAACCGCAAATTTGTCTAATGACATATTCTAACTTCTTGTGGACAGATACTGGGAGCCAATGGAGCCACTCATTTATTCCTCCCCTTGGCCTTGTAACTCGCTGCACATCATATCAGAATAAGATAAAAACAACCACAAAATTGAACACAGAGACAATTAGTTAAATTAGAGCTAGGAAACAATCTTTGGACACTAAATGACAAAATTACCTGTAAAATCTGCATCAACCTTCAACAAATTATAAGAAAGGAAAGAAGACCAATTCTAACACCCAAGCTTTGAATTGGAATAATTATGTTAATTTATTGTGGTACTTTGATAACTTAGTCACTTCAGCATTTTATCTATTCTTCAGGTTGTTATGCTGCTGGTTCATTTCTCTCAACTTTTGACAAGGTTTGTGCATCTGGAAAAGTTAGTAATTTTCATAATTTTGTGGATATGATTGAGGGTGGTCCATGGGGCTGCAATGATTTTTAAATTATTTTTATAATTGTGTTGCAGTAAGTATCATCTCTAAACTAGACAATCTTTTCTAGGAATAGGCAATTACGATCCTACCAGGTACTGACAACCTAGTACACTATCAATTGAAAATCCATAAATAAGCAAGAGTTTTACAAGCTTTTGAAGCTCTCTCAAAATGGTGATCAGCTTCTTTCTAGCTTAGGAACTAGTTCTTTTCTTCTTTTTCCCTACTGCTACAAGGTTTTACCAACTGTCCAACTATTTCAACCATTAGATAACCATAAACAACAAATTTTTCACCTCAACCAATCCCTCATCAAGTAAAACCTATTAACATCAACATATAGCCCTAAAATCTAAGTTCTATTGTTAAATGATATTTTCTCTTCTTAATCTGTGGTAAAGCCACAAATTAACAAAATAATAACAGTTTTCTATTCAATTGCAGTGGAAAAACCCCAACAATGTATTCCCTCTTTAACTGCCATGCATAGTCAGTCCGCAACTGTTAGTTGTAAACAATAATGATGAGCATCATGAACACTTTCAAACCCAATCCCACCAAATAAGAACACTGTCTCATTGCACAATAGGGAATGGAAACAAAACCATAAATCATTTAATCATACTGAAAAATCCAGAAAATATTAGTAGTACTAGAAAATTTTAACCACAAATTTTTTTCCCACCAGTTACACAACGGTCTTGGAGATGTATTCATGTATACAGTACAGCGCTCCCTTTACCCTCATAGTTATTCATCAACCAATACTTTCAATCCTCCACACGCATCTGGTATAACCCTATGATCATTAAATTAAGAATGCTGCAGTAATTACGCCACCCTTAATCAAACCAAGTTCCTCACACCCAAACATTCCAGCTCATTTACTCATATTTCCTTAGTTCACACATTTTAAAATAATTTTCAGCAGCACCTTTACATGTTAAAAGCAACTTCTCCAAATTCTTACAAAAAAACAACGTCAATAGCAATGAATAAAAACTAGAAATAAAAAAAAATTATCTTCATACAAAATAATATGATTATTTTCCTATGAAACAAAGATCTAAAAATGAACTCACATATAGGGCATGCTTATCGGATAGCCCAAGAGCCCGAACCAACCCGATGCATTGATTCTCAGAACCCGGGTAACCGTTACCGATAACAACGGCCCGTCTGATGACGCTGTAAGCACCGGCTGCAAAGATCTCTGGCACACCCATAGTTTGCATTGGCGGTTCCGGAAGCCTTATTGGCCTCATGTCTTCAAAACCCTAATCCCAAATTACAGATAATTCAACAATTCAACTGCAAGAGGAAATAAAAAGTGATTGAATTTCACAAACTGCCTTTTTGCTTATACTTCGTCGTCTTGTCTATGCATTTCGTTTTTATTGTTAAGTAATTAATAATTTCGTTTTTTTTAATTAATTAATAATTGTTTTTAGGTGATCATAGTACTGGATCTAAGAATTTTTCAGCCCAATTCAAACAGATCAAGGCCCATTTTGAGTTTGGGATGAACATTTAAAAAAAAATAAAAATATATGTTCGACAGAGTAAGGAACAAAAGATCCTTAAATACTTTTTTCTTTTTAAATAAGTAAACATAAACATATAAAAAAAAATTAAACATAAACAGTACATAAATTTTCATTAGAAACAGTTAGATAAATGTATATTAAATCTATTACAATAAATAATTTGTTTAGTTTTTGAGAACTGAATTAGAATTAGATATCTCCATCAAATGTACACATAATATTTTATGACTCCACCAGAAAAACTCTTGCACTCTTTTAACAAATTCTGCCTCCAATTACCAATTGATTCGGCAATCGATCTCTTGTTGAGACTGATCTACTACTTACAGTGTTCTAAATCTGCATTTAAAAAACTTCATGTCTAAAAGAAAAACACATTTCCAGAATTTTAAAAACTCTCTATTTATTTATTGGATTTAGTCATTACAATCAACTTTTTTTGTCTTTTTATTTCATAAAATCACAAATACAATAATGAAAAAAGAAAGCTTAGAGGAGGAAATAAATGTGCATTAGCAAAATAATAACCAAAGTTTTACATAAATACTAGATATAAAATAAATATAAAATGTCAAGGCAACATCTAACATGCGTTATTAAATTTTATTTCTCTCTTTGATCTGTGTATGCTGCATGCAGCTTTGAATATCCCTTGAGTACTGATCAGATCATTAGCCTTAGGCTTAGTTAGTGACCCGTTCACAGTTGGTAATGGCGGAGCAACCGCGGCGGTAAGGGTTAACGGGTCCACCACCGTGGTTGCAGTTGTAATAAGAAGTGCCACGTCGGTTGCATGGGACAGAATTGGCCCTTAGGGCTCCATAGCTAATGAAGCCTCCTCCCCAGAGCTGGCGACGGCTCTCTTCGGTCGGCATCAACATCTCATTCTCGTCGAATTCGTTGATACGTCCGACGTTGTTGATCCGACCCCAGTTGCCGCCGTCGAAGGCCCTTGACTCGGCTGCCATTGACGCCACCACCACCGCCAATGTTAAGAACAACAAACTCATCAGCTTTGAACCCATTTTTTCCTCTGTTGCTTTTGTTTAACTCGGAGATGATCCCTTTTCTTTTTCAAGTTTTGTTGCCCCCCTTATGACAGGGGATTAGAGAATTTGGGAAATTAAAGCACAATTTCATCAAACGTGTGTAAATTTTGACTTTATATAGAATTATCTACACCATCTAATTTAATGGTGATCTAAAATTTATTCAAGAATATTATTTTATTAGTCCTTATAATTTGAGTTGGTTAGAGTTAGTTCTTATGATTTTAAACAAATAGCAAAAAGGTTCATATATTGTATTTTATTTCAGTCAAAATCTATTTTATTCTTAAAAACTTAGATTCAACAATTATTAAAGTAATAAATTAATAGCAGGGAATTAATGACAGTGGAATTAGATATTTCTCCCACAAATGTGAGTAAGGTAGCATAGAAATCTAGATTGAGGCATAATTGAATTGATTTAAATTAGTGTAAGTAGATTTTTTATTTTAACATATCATTATTAAAAAAAAAGAGTAATGATAGGATGTTCAAGGTAATTTTAGAACTATTGAAATTAATTGAGTAATTAGTTCGAACCATATGGACCAAAAGGATATTTATCTTTTACCCAAACCTAAATATATGATGCAGTATTTTTAGTTTTTGATTAGGTCAACTGGACGACGTGGATAATGTGTTTATTTGATCGAATATTATTGATGGTTAATGGTTTGTAACTAAATGTATATCCACGTATTTAGTTTTAGTTAGTTGATAAACGTTCTTCTCTAATTTTGAAACTCAGTTTCAATTTTTTTTTCTAATATAGTTTAAATGTCCTTTTTTTAAAAAAAATAATTTCGAATATAAACTAACAAAACTTCCACAATTACTTACACACCATCCGAAACTTTCGAAGGAAGTTGCTCCAACCAAATACGGAAAGGCCGTTGGGCTAAAACTAATCTTGCAAGCTTATGAGCTGCCCGTATTAAGCGAACGAACAACATACTGAACAGAAAATGACTGACGCCCAGAAGTATTCATAAAACAACCATCATTCATTATCCATGAATATTCTTAATAACTCAAAAATTATTTACATGACTAAGTAGTTTTCAAATAGTTTTATTTAATTTATTGCTAGAGTTTGATTTTAAAGAAATAAAAGATTAAAAATGGTTAGTAAAGGGTTTAGTTATGTTAGAACCGCTTTAAGGTAGGGCAGTCTTTCACAACCATACGATTAAAGTTATAATGAGTTTTTTTATTGTTTATCACTTTGTGTGTGTGGTTGTGATTCGTGTTCTATTTTAGAGTAGCTCGAACATAGCCATAATCGTTAGTAAAATGTATAGACATTTATTTAAAAATAATGAACATCAAAATTAACTAATATTTTCTTTTTGAGCAGTGATCTCCACCTTAATGACACTCAAACTATCTTTTTCTTTTTCTTTTTCTTTTTTTTTTCATAACGGGGTTAAGGTGGGTTCATTAATTGATGGCTGAGAATTATTTTTCTTTGTTATTATTAGATTATAATCAAATCTCACTCATCAACCATCTTTGTTTTAGCCTCAATCCATTTTTTTTTATAATTTACTATCTTTACTTTGTAGTTGGGCCCCTCCTAATCTAATGTAGTAGAATTTCATTAAATTAATACTCCATAAAATAATAATTTTTTGTCCACTTGGAGCTAATGTAGTAAATTAATAATTCGATAAATTTATTAGATAATAAGTTTTAAAAAAGATTTTATCTTTATCGAGGACCTAATTAATACATAAATTAATAATTAACAAATTTTAAATTAAATATATATGATATCTCTATGATTTTCTTTATTATGCTGACTAAATGTTTTATCTATTCATTGGGCATTGTTACTTTCTTTACACTTTTCAAAGGAAAAGCCATCGGTATAATTTGCATGTTATGTATATTAAGAGAAATAAAAGAGAAATTGACATAATAAATTTCTTCCAAAATGTCTTCTTGGATAAGTTCTGTGTAATCATAATCCAGCAAAAGGATTATTAAGGAATTGATTCACTTAATCAAGATCAGATTGGAATAGTATTATACAGTTGGACAGAATCATTATGTTGTTTAATAATAATATCTCTATACTACATAAAAATTCTTATTATAAACATAATATAATCTTTATAAATTGATAAATTATTAATTTATCTATAATATTTGCTAAATTAATAGATTTTTCATGTTCACTAACATTTCTTTAAAAATTTTTTATGCCCACCGCTTCTTACTTCTGTCTTTTTACTGTACAATCTCCGTCATAGACCTTCAGTTTGGCAATCAACTTAAGCATAGAAAAATTATTGGCAGGAAAAGACTTTAATTAAAAAAAATCAATAAGAGAAATGCTTGTAGATATGATTCGCTCGGTTTTATTTGGTAATTTATCTTATTTTTTGGGGCTAAATTACGGAAAAAGCATTGCAAATAATTAAGAAACTAGAATTACCATGATCAGCTTTCGGCTGGGGTTAAAAGCAACAACTTAATTCCATTAACTTCACAAGAGAATTTAAAAATTAAAAAGAAAACCTTGCTTTTTTTTTTTAAATATACCAATAATTTTCTTTACTCGAGTTTATTATCTATGTTAAGGTTTTTGGTGAAGAAAGTAGAGGAAAAAAAATTGGAAGAAGGTAAGAAGCGGTGAAGACAATAAAAAAATGGGAGTACAAGTCAGTTGTAAGTTAATTTTAAGATTTTATTTAAGATCAAAACGACGTGTTTTTCTGTTTAATTGGGAAATTTAAGAGAAAATTAAATTTTGCCTATAGAAGTATTTAAACGATCTGTGTCAAAACCTCCAACAAATCTTAGGAGATATTAAATTAGGAGAAGCTTCGAATCTAATTTACTATTATATTTTAGTAATGAGGATTCTGAAAATTATAGAGCACAATCCAAACAATATTTCAATAATTTAAAGGCTAAATCACATTTAAGTTTTTTTTCACTGTTATGTTTACAGCTTTCTAAACTGAAAAACAATACAACACGGGAAAGAGGCAACAGAATTCTCGTCTTCTGGAACCCACCACTTGAAACTCAAAATTCTTCTATTTTTCTTTGTCTGTTTCCTTCTATATTGGTTGAAGTAGATTTGGCTTCCCTCAACCTAGATCAGAATCTGTGGTTGATTTGTGGTAGCCCATTTTCTACAATGGACCTTTTTTTTAAAATTTTTTTTGTCTGTTAAAATTTATTGTTGTTTCATATTTAAAGCTTTCAGAACTGTCCAAATTTGGACGATTACAAATCAATAGTATGTAGGAGATTCATCTTCATATAAGTTGGTATATACAACCTCTCATATAGTGCAGGACAATGTAAAAAGCCTAAGGGGTATTTCTACGGGAGCTGTGAATGTGTTGCATGAATATTCCGTGGAGATGTCATTTAATATTAATGAACCAATCACCAATGGATCAATTTTCTTCTCTACACTTAAGCAAGATTTGACATTAGTTTGTCAAACTATCTACGGCAAGGAATTGTCTATAAATAAAAGTGGTAAGGGGTGGATAAAGTCTAAATTAATTTTTTAGATCTTTACTTAGAATTTCAATCAAGAGCCCATGAACAAAAAAAAAAAATACTTAAAAATTACTTAGGTCACCTGTAAATTATTTTAAATATATATGTTATGAACGTATTTTTGTACTATTTTCTTTGTAAATTGAATGAAATATATATGTTGTTTGTAAAGAAAAAATTGGAAAAGTAGAGGCAATGCTTTTTGTTTGAAACACTGGCAGAAGGTAATAAATTGATAGGAGCCATGTAATTAAAGTTGCCAAAAATTGGGTCCGAATTCTGGTAGCAATGAACACAAACCCGGTCCGCGCGCAATTTTCCCATCGTTAAAGCCGGAAGTGTTGAGTGTTGCTCCCTTCAAAAATTTAATTTAATTTGTAAAGCTAACATTTAACTCTTGTATACGGATCAGGATCATCTTCTCATGAGCAAAATTTACTCACATAATTAGTGATTAATAAATTAAAAAATTAAAGTAGTTAGTACTTGGATTGGATCCATCTCATTGGGTGGTCTAAACTTAAGTTTTATTAAGTTTGGACATTTAGATAGTTAAAGAAAATTTGAAGAAGACATATGAAATTTTTCATGAAATTTGCCTAAAGCAAGCGGCGGCCAAAATGAGATAATTGCACAAAAAGACGAGAGATGAAAAGGAAGAATAGCGGCAGCTGTTATAGTTTGCGAGTAAAGTTTTTCAATATTTGATTATACAATTAGATATACAATTGGAAGACGAAATTAATTATGCTTTATTCTAAATTTTGAGGATAAGTTCCTAGCATCGCCCTCTATAATCCTACTAGCTTTAATTTTTGTTTTATCTTTTGGTTAACTACTATTTGAGATATCCACTTATTAAAGAGACAGATATTAGATTGTTATTATAAGTCAATAATATTGAGATTCTTGATGTTATTAGCCTTTAGTATTATCTAAAGAAGAATTTGTGCTGTAATCTCATTAATATAATGAAAAATTTTATCATACTAAAGTCTTGTGGTTTTTCCCGCTTTAGTTTTTCACGTAAAAATCTGTGCCTCTTATGGTTTATTTATTGCTTTAATTTTGTTAGCTTTTGTGGTACACATTATATTTTAATCACATAAAAAGAGAAAAAAATTTATTTTCGCTTAATTCGTAACTGCTTGTGAGAGTCTCTTTTCCAATAATACTTAACGACAAATGACGCAAAATATTCAAAAACGAAGTACAATAACAACTCTGATTATAAAATCCGTGTGGTTGAATTATAAAAATCCGTGTTTCACATGTGGCAGTACATAACTACATATCAATGTATTGTAAGACGCACTAAAGGTTTCATGGATTCGATTCACTTAACAGGTCAAGATGACTTAAATGTAGGGCTTAGTCCCTTAGCTGAAAAAAAAATGGCAACAACCATTGTTTCTTTTTCTTTCCTATTTTTCTCATGTTTTCGCCAAACAACAGGAATTACAGTGTCAATTACCCTAGCCCTTTTGGAAAGGAATGAATGGAATAATAAGAGTAATGATATTTGCACAGAATCTGTACAAACAAAAAAATATCGGAATGGAGGAATAAGAGTAAAATGATATTTGGACGTAATCTGCACATGCACACAAGTATCTCTCATTTCTGTAAACTTTGCATCCCCTTGAGGCTATTACGAGCCCTAGCCGGTTGACCTTTGGCAGTTTGTCGCGGTACTGCACTCACGACGGTAAGGGTTAACCGGTCCGCTAGCCGATCTGCAACCGTAGTAAGAAGCACCACGTTGGTTGCATGGAACCGAATCGGCTTTCAAGGCATCGTAGCTTATGAACCCGCCTCCGGCGCCAAGCTGACGACGACTGTCTTCTTCCACGGGCCTTGCCATTGTCATAACCACCGCCAACATTAGCAACATCAAACTCATTTCCTTTGAACCCATTCTTTGTTTGTTTATTTACACGTAAATGTAAATAATAAAGATTAAAAAAAAAAAAACAATACAAAGAATGTTAATAAATCAGATCGGAGATGTTTGTGTAACCTTGGAGAGGAGATATGTGAACCCTCTCAAGGGAAGCACAACTATCAAACATATAGAATTGGACTTTATATAGAGAATTCTATACAATCTAGTGATACTAAAATTGGCCCTAACCTGAATTAAATGACATTTATATAGAGTACTATTTTTAGTACTCTTTGATCGGGTCAACTCGGCCACGTGCGTATATATATAATTTTTAACAATTTTATTGGTTTAATTATAATCTGACGTCTAAATGTATTTATCCAAGGATTTAATTTTAGTAAATCGAATGTTTCTATCGGTCTCCGATTTTAAATTCCCCATTCACAATGCCTTTTTTGCGTTGTTTTGAGGTGAAAATGTGATGAAAAAATAACATAAAAAATACACTTTTGAAGGATAAATATGATATTTTCACAACAAATTGATTATTGGAGACTTCTACAATGTAAAACTAACAGAATTAAATTATTTATTAAAGTTAAAGCCCCCAAGGGCCTAGTCGAGTTGGTTGGCAATGCAATCTGTCGCCCCTCACTTGTGTGGACTCGAGTTTGAGTCTTAGGGGCGAGAGGGGAGTAAAAATTGATTTGGGCTTGCCCAACCCCTTTCCTTTTAAAAAAAAAATTATTTATTAAAGTATCATATTTATGTACCATCTTCAATAGTGTGCTTGTTCTATTATCATATGTTTTAGCACCATGGATGAACCGAGGAATTAAACTTTTTATCAAATAAGTAAGTCATAAAAATTATTTCATGAGAGGATCAGACTGTCATTCTCACCAAACTATAATCTAAGAAACACACCATGCAAAATTTTATATTGTTCATAACACCTAACAAATACATGGTAGTGTATTTTATTTTGAATTCTTTGATTCTTAATTCAGAAAAAAAATTAAAAAATTCCCTGATTCATCTTAACGGTTTGATTGAGTGAATGTACCCAAATGCCGAAATTGAAATATGTTTAAAAAAAAAATTGGAAAGTTAAGCAATATATATATGTACGTATATTTTGCCATGTACACCATTTTAAGTAATACATATATGTCTCAACCAAAAGAAAAAGAAAGTTAACACACATATGTACGTATATTTTGTAAACCATTTAATTATGTTAACGGCAATGTTATTTTTTAAATAGAAATGTTAATTTTAAATATATAGTAATTCGTACAATTATTTTTACCTATACTTATGATATGTTACAACTACATATTTTTATACAAGGATCGATGGAAAGAAGAATAATATAATTTTGCGTTCCGTGTTGGATTTAAACTTCCATGCTCGCTTCTCATGTTTATGCCTTCATTCTCATAGTCAAGACTACAATTAATGCATCAGCAATTGATATTTTTCAAAGAAAATCGTGTATTGAAATTACAAAATAATTTTTTCTCAATATTTATACTCCTGATTTGTATTTCATAAAAATTACAAAATAAAATAATAAAAGAGGAAAACTTAAAGGAGGAAATTAATTTTGAAATAGCAGAATAACCAAAGAATTCCCATATACTATAAGGCACAATCAACATTGAAAAATGTTATTTCTCTCATTTCTGTAAACTTTTGAATTTCCCTTGAGTGTCATCATTAGCCTTAGCGGGTTGACCTTTCGCAGTTTGTGGAGGTGGAGCACTCACGCCGGTAAGGGTTAACGGGTCCGCTGCCGGTCCTGTTATGGCAGTCGTAATAAGAATGACCTTTTAGGGTGCACGGAACCTTATTGGCTAACATTGCATCATAGCTGATAGAGTCTTGGCCTGCATTAAGGTGGCGACGGCTCTCCTCCGTCGGCATCGACATCTCATTTTCATCTTCAATGCGGCCAACGACATTAATGCTCTTGATGCCACTCGGCGTGGCTCCCACTGCCACGACAACGGCCATCATTAAGAGCACCAAACTCATTACCTTCGAGCCCATTTTTGATTTTGTGTTTACAGCTCGGAGATGATCCCTGTTTCAAATTTTTGCCCTCCTGCTGAAAAGAGGGCGAAATGAAAATGGGAAAACACACAGCTTATCAAACACGTAGAATTTCGCTTTATATAGGATTAATCAATATAATGTCCAATTCAAAAATATATTTTTTTTTAATTAATAACTCATAAAAAACGTGTTGTATTTTTAGTTTTTGATCGGGTCAATTCGGCAACGTGGATATTGTTTAATAATAATTGATTTACTAAAATTGGTGGTTTTTAATCTTACAAAATACATTTCTAAGGATTTATTTTTAGTTAATTGAATGTACCGTTCTCTATATATTTAAAAAAAAAGTTTAATCTGCAATGCGTTTAATAATATTTGTGTTTGTGTTTAGGCAGCGAAGTTCAAGACAATGGTTTTATTACTATTTATGGATCATATACAACACATAAATTTAAATTAAAACCTAAACTAAATAGATTCTGCTAATAATGCAAAATATAATTAATTAATGTTTACAAGAACATTGATTATCATTTAAGGCAATCCCAATATTTTGAAATGGATTGAAAGCTTTTTTTTTTTTTAACAAGCTATTTGTTTTTTATTTATTAAAAAAAGCCTAGATATTAAGTTCATCTGAGCAAGAAGCTTGCAGATCTTGAATCTCATAATCAATTAATAACAAGGTTCTTTTGACTATTATTTTGAGTCATACTAGCTAGAGAAATTTAAACCAACAATTAAACCCCATGTAATATGCATTCAGCAGAAGAGACTGAACTCTGATGTTAAAGGAGTTAAAGCCTGCCATTAGAGTAATGATGATCGGTGGCGATCGGCATTTGTGCATGCAACCCTAAGCTCCCTAGCGTGCTCACCTGAAAACCAACACAATTACTGATAGATCGGGGTAAAATAATAAAGGACACAAAAAGTTTAAAAGACGATCATGGATTTATACAGTACATGGATTTATTAGGTATCGTGGTGGGGTTTCAAATAACCCACCTTTAACTGAATCTACTATTCAAATTACTTTAGTATTTACTGAGTGTGACCAACCAAGAAGCGATTATGCAGACTTACGAATCATATTGTATCATCACTGTATTGTAATTTACAAGGCTTGGACTCTGAGTACCTCCAAGTTCTCTTGCCGCAGTCACCTCCAAAGATATTAGAAGACCAATAACAATAAGGGCGAGCCACATTGAAGCAAACAAGAAGTTCTTAGAGACCCTTTTTTATTTAATTTAATTTAATTTAATTTTTTATTTTTTGGGTGCTTTCGCCGACTGCTCTTTCTGTGTTTAAAGTTAATATATATACAGAGAGAGAAAGTTATTTACAAGTTCGGAAACCTCAGAATTTTTTTTTAAAGTACGGAATGGATTTATAATATCGTAAAATGCCTTTTTCACTATTGTACAATAATGTCAAACAGTTTATTATGTTACAAAAGTCTGCCCACAATGTTGTGAACTTGTCCTGAATTTTAATTCTAGATTGAAAAATTTTAGTGTACATATATACGCATACATAAACATGTAGAGTAATGTTTCAATAAAAGATTTATTATTTTATTAAAATAAGGAATAAACTTAAAGATAAGAGAAATATACACTCTAATACAGTATATTTTATCCTTAAGGCGCATTTGGCACACTGTATTATATTATATTGTATTATATTAGCATTATATTATAAAAATGTTATACAATATTTGGTGCCACACTGTACTGTACTAATTTTTTTTTATTAATTTAAATTATATATTATATTATATTAATATTTAATATTTTATTAATATATTTAAATTGTATTAATATTTTATATGATTATTAATTTTAAATTAATATTATTCAAATTTATTCATATTTAAATATTTATTACTAGTTTTATTAAATTATAAATTTATTAATAAATTATAATGTAAAAATAAAAATATTATATAATCTTATATTAAATTAAAAGGTTATATTTATTTTTTTATTATTATAAAGCAAAAGCATAAAAAAAAAAAAAAAAGAAGCTAATTTGCAACTGCCGCATTAGCCCCTTTAACCTATTCCCATGTCCTTCCAAACATAGCATTTGTTTTATGGAGTGTTCACTAATGAGTAACGGAAAGCGGAAGGAAGAAGTTGTTTACTTACTTAATTGAATGAGATTTATGGGTCCCACATGAAATAAGGAATCATTACCAGTTTTGTGATTCCAGTTGGGGTTGTTGGGAATCACAATCTCATTCCCCGTCGTGACGAAAATGTCCTCGCTATTCTTCTTCTTTTTCAGAAATACCCTCTTCATCATTGAAATATATAAATGGAAAAAAAAAAACCGAAATCCCTAATCTAGTAGCTGTTCATCTCTCTTGCTTACAAACGATCTGCACTCTCTCTTGCATGACTCAGTGCTGCTGCTTGTCACCAATCTTGCATCAGCCGCCGGTCGGATTCATCGTTGATTGCAGCCCATTGTCGTTCAATTCTATCACGTGTGGTGATCTCGGTTTGACAACTCATCAGCGTCCAACATCTCCAATCAACATTTGAAGTATGTTTTCATTTTTTTGCTCATTTTATTTCTGCTCATTTTTCTACTCATTCATCACTGATATCACAGTGTTTATTGTGGGTTTATACTTCTAGAATTGCTGAATTACTGCTTGGCCATTATATAATTTTATATTATAAATTATATCATTCGCAGTCCATTATATAATTGTATATTATAAATTATATGAATTAATGTCATAGTGATTGTTGTGCATTTATGCTTCCAAAACTGCCAAATAATTGCATGGCCCCATTTCTCGTGTGATTAACTTCTAGAACTACCAAAATATATTTAGTAAATTTTGCTCTTTTCTTAATGGTGATTTTGACTTGATGATCTTTCTTTATTCGAAAGGATAGAATTTTTTTTGCGTGAAAATTATTATTTTCATAAAAAAATGAAAGGTCATCATACTGCCATTCTTATTCTTGTCTTTTTTTTTCCCCTCGTATTGGATATTTTAATCCAAAGTCTGAATGATTATACAAATGTTGGTGCAATTGATTTTAATTGCTGCAAATAAATAGAGTTTGGAAAAGAGGTCATGCTCAAATTAAAGTCAACATTCCCCATCATTGTTTAGGTCAAATACTCCACATTCGAATGCTGCTTCTCAACATGTAGATTATGTTCCAAGTAGTTTAACAATAAGTGTGGGAAAAGAAAAAGCAAAGACAAAGTATTTGACCAAATGTACTTAAATATTGGGGCAATGACTGAGTCGGTGGCAATAACAGTACCTATGCTTGATGGCTTGATTAATGTGTTTTCTACTTCTAATAAAGATATAGCTAATTTGCAAGTTAAGTTATATGAAGAAATAAGTAAAATTGAAGGCTTGGGTGATAAAGAAATATATGATGTGACTAGTATATTGGCCACGAAACATGATTTATTAGGTGTGTTCTTTACCTTATCTAATCACCTTAAGAAAAGATATACCGTCCAAATGCTTCTTCATGGAATATAGTCCGATTATGATATTAAAACTTTTGTACTTGTGTTGCTATGTTCGGAACCAAATGTAAGGATTTTTAATTTTATGTTTTTATTAGCATTATTGGAACTTATGTTGCATTGAAAATCATTTTCAATTTATATATGCACTTTATGTATCCTTATTGTTTTTACTTCAATTTATTTATTTATTAATGCCATCATTATTGTTAATTATTACTATTATTTTTATTTATTTATTATTAAAATTTACTAATGTCATTATTTATTTATTTTTATTATTTTATTAGTATGATAATCACCACCGCCACCATTATCGTTGTTGTTATTGCTGTTATTATTTATTATTGTCATCATCATTGTCGTTGATGTTAATTGTTACTATTATTTATTTATAATTATTATCATTATTTATTTATTTTATTATTATTAAATAGTATTAAGGACAATAATCAACAAAGAGCATTTTAGTAAAATAAAATAATTTATTTCGATTCTAAGACAAAGTAAACATAACAATGGAAATGAATCCTATTCTAATTTTGATTTCTATAGCTCAAATAAAAAATGCATTCTAATTCTCATTTTTTATTTTAATTCTGGTCTATTTTGATTATAGCCCATTGTGATTATTGATTAGTAAATGCACTATTAATTTAATATAAATAGTATTTTAATATCCCATAATACAATGCACCAAACATACCCTTGGTGCATTAGAGTATTTGTTTTTTTTTTTTATCTTTTGGTTTATCTCTTACTTTAATAAAGTAAGAGATCTTTTGTTTAATAATAACTCTATGTGTGTGTGTGTAATGAGGACATCTTACTTTAATAAAGTAAGGATACCATTAAAACATAAGAAATTTAGATTTCAATATGTTACGATTGTGTTCTTTGGGCTGCTAGTATATTAAAACATGTGTTTTTTTTTTGTTAATGGCATCCTCATTTTATTAAAATGAAAATGTCATTGTTAAAGAATTATTCTACATATATAAGTGTATGTTGCTTGTCTTCTAACGTTTCCTTTATTTTAATAACTTAAGAAACCCTCATTGAAAAATCATTTTATATATTAAACCAATAGAGCACTAATGTAAATTTGAGCTGGTGTGTCATGTAAAGTAAAAGTATAACTACATTTTAGGTTAATATACAGTTAATACAAGTCATTTATTAGTTGTGTTAAATATCATAATATATACATACATACATACACACACACACATACATACATATATATATACCCCCAATAACCAATTCTCGCATGAATTGTTGAGGATCCAATAAGTCCAACATTGATTCCTTCAAACATGTCATTGAACAAATGCGGCCATAGTGACTAGGATGGATATCTCGTACTCGAAAACTAGCAGTTCGTCCTGTCAATCCTCAAAGGCCCAAATAACTCAATTTTCTCCCATAAACTATTTGTGTCAATGGATTAGTTCGATCCAAAACCTAAGATAATGGATGTAATCAGAAAAAAGAATCATAAGTGGTTGTTAAAAGAGTTGAAGTTACCAAATTTTGAGGAGTTGGCATCAATTTATGCCTAATTGCTCATTATTAGGATTTATTAGTTGAAAACCAGGTGACAATATACTTTCATATCATTGAGTATTTTTGGTTTGAAAGAAACGGCACCCCTCCATCGCAACTGCAAATTATGTATGTATGTATGTATGTATATCAAATTATGCAAAACATAGCATAATTTTATTAAGTAAGTAAATATACATGTTTTTAAAAAATAATAATAATATGCAAAAAAATTTCAATTCAGAATTAAAGTCTAGGACGAGTTTATAACGTTATAAACAGACTTCTATAACATCGTAAAATAGTGAAAAAATCAGTTTACGGCATTGTAAACTTGTCACGGATTTTAATTTCGGACCTGAAATTGGCTCCAATAATATTCTTACAATTAGGATACAAAATTTTTATTTTAAATGAAGTATCTCACTGATCAATGACAGTCACTGTTATATAATAATTGGCTTTTGATACTAATCTTAATAAGATAAATTGACAACAAAATGAATAAATAACACGTATTCTAACGGAATGCGGTAACATTTGGAACACAAAATTGTAGCCTAACTTCATGAATTTATCAATTACTCCTTTTTAGTCGGATTTGCTAATTAGCTGGACAAATAGATCACTTGCATGCAAATAAATAATAAATAATTTGTAAACAACAAAATTATACATTTTTATCACACATTCAAAGCCGTTTCTGAACCGAAAAGTTGAAGACCATATAAGCATGCATGCGGACAGATACACAATAGTTCAGGTCATTTTTGTGACACGAATGGTAACGTACCCTCTGAAACCTGACACTTGTCATAAACTCTTTACGTCAAATAGATCATCGATCAGTACCACTGTTTTTAAATGGACAATATAATTAATTTCAAGTCAAAATTCTCTGCAAGCTGAGTAGCTTAGCTGCCTATTTTGCTGAACTAAATAGTTAGCACGTTAATTTTGCTTACCATAGCTATTACTATTTTTGCAGCAGCAGCAATAATATAAATAATGTTGTTGCAGCAACAGGAGGAGCAGGAGAGGACGACAGCAAATCATCAGACGGTGGTGGGCCCAACTGTTACGGGTTATCCCCTCCACCGCATTACTGAAGTCCTCGGACGGCTCCGCCACTCAGAGTGGCTCACCCACCTCCAGAGGAACCATCCAGACCGGAACAGCCGCCTTCACATAGGCCACCTCATTCGCCACATAGATCTCCTCCTTGGGTACATTCGCCACCACCGGCTCCTCCTCCCTGTCCCAACCACCACCACTGTGTCTCACTGTCGCCGCAATCGCAGCCATGTTTACTTCCACCAGCCTCAACTGGACCCCTACCCGCGGGCAATGTTCCTCCTTCGAGTCCACCACCGTCACCTCTACGATCTACTCACCCAACTCCACCAACTCCTAAGGCCCCTCCGGCGTTTCATCCTCCAAGCCCATGCCCGACCCGATCGGGACCAGCTGGCCCCACACCGCCGCAGCCTCGACATCCTGCACCTCTTCACAAGTCACCTCGTGCTTCCCCACCATCCAGAATAAGCCCACCTCCTAGTCACCCGCCAATAATAGGGCAACCACCAGTAATTCGTAGGCCTCCAACTCATAGATCTTCACCTTCTACCCCTACTCATAAACGTTCACCTCCACACCACTATCTCGAGAGATCCGCCTTCTCCGTCTATGGACCGCCGGTTTCAAAGCATAAGTATTAATGTTTCTATTCAGTCAGAATATATAGAGATATGAGCTATTGGCGCATATATACATATATGTAGTTACAACAACTCTTTGCATGTGAAATTATCCTTTCCCTTTTCTTGTTGAACCATTCGTGAGCATCATTGCGGCTATTATGCTTACTAAAGAATGAAATAAGTATATTTGGGGCTTTTTCATTTTGAGAAAGAATCAAATAAAGACATTTACTTACTATGGCCGAAAATGAAAGAAACGAAGATTTATGACACATTGAATAAAGTCAGCATTTTCAACCATATAATTGCATTAAGGTTAAGATTGTAAATGTTTCTTCGGGGACATTGCGTTGAAAGAAAACAAAATTGGAGTGATTTAAGTAACGTGTAATTTGACCTGGTCTGTTGTCTCCAGGGGTGGGTAAAATTGGGTTCGAGTCGGGTTCGGATCAATCCAATCGGGTTTTGGGTTGGTCTGGTTGGATAAAAATTTATCTGACCTCAATCCGAATCTATAACCCGATTCGAATATAATTTGGATTGGATCGGATTGGGTTATAAGTTCGGGTTGAGTTCAGATCGGATCGGATTCGGATTATATTCGGATTGGGTTAATTCGGGTCGGATGAAATCGGATGCGGTTTAATTCGGGTCAATTTGGGTTGATGCAATTTTGAGCTGTTTTTTTTCTTTTCTTGGGCTTTTTAGATTGGTTTTTCAAATGTTTTTTTTTTAAATACAATCATTTTTTTACCATTTTTCAACCAACCATAGAAAAAGCTACTATAAAATCAAATTCAAATGAATGAAAATTAAAATTAACACAAGTCTAAACTTAATAAAAATTAAAATTAACAAAAAGTTTAAGCTTAATAATCTATAATTAGGTGTATAATTATATTTGTATATATAAAAATTTAAAAATGTTCATATTCCATAAAAAGCAAGAAATTAATGATTAATTAATTAATTTATAACATCCAATCATCCATTCCTTGTAATACTAGAATATTATTTGCCTATCCATCAATCTATGTCTCAATTATTATTATTATAAACCCTTAAATTTCAAGCCCAAATTACATGTACTTACCATATGATTAACAGACAATTAAATATTAATTGAATTAGTTAATTTTTTTAAGGTTGAAGTTGAAGCTACTACATATAATCACATAACACATATTATAATTATATAATATTTATAACATAATGTTTAATTTTAATATTTAATCTACATAATTTGTTCATAAATAAATTCAATTGTTAACAATTATTAACAATTAACAGAATTTTTGTTAGTTATTAACAATTAACAAAAATCATTCATATAAAAAATTATAAATAAACCAATTTTCTTAATTTTATTATTAACATTTAAAAATACATAATTACAACAATCATTTGAACATGTAAATATAATTAATTAATTATAGTATATTACTGTTAATTTGCACTATAATATAGTAGTATTCACAAGTTCACAACTCAAAACTAAGTCAAAAGGCCAAAGCTAAGCTTTAAAAGAATCAAAACTGTTGGGGGGAGGGAAGCTCGGGTTGGGTTGCATTTGCAGCAACTACTGGGTCGGAGGCTTAGAGGCTAGAGCAGCAGATCGAGTACAGAGTAGCAGTGGCAGTAGATCGGTGGACCGGTGGCACTTGGCAGTAGATCAGTGGCCTTCAACGCTAATGGGGGGAGGAAAACTCAAGTCGGGTAGTCTCGAATCAGGTTGCACTTGTAGCAGCTGCCAGGTTGGAGGCTTGGAGCAGCAGATCGATGGGCCGGTGGCAATAGATTGAGTCACGTCGTGTAGGAGCAAATAAGTGGCTGTGGCACCATGACTGTGATGAACTCAATTGAATTAGTTAATTTGGGGCGTCAAAATCGATGACACCATGAGCCGTGAGGCGTGAGGTAGCTTGAGAGTTGAGGCAGGAGCTTTGTGGTTTGAGGGTTGTGGCTTGAGTCTTGACTTCACTTCTGTTGTGTCATGTGTGCTTTTGTGACAATCTGTGTCTTTGTGTGAGTGTGTCTCGGTGTCTGTCTTGTGTGTGTGTAGTGTGTTGACTATTGTGTGAATGTGTGTGACTGTGTGTGCTGTGTGACCTAGGGCTGTGGCCTGTGTGTCACTGTGTCTGTGTGTGTTTACATTTTTTTTAAAGCAACCTGATCGGGGTTCATCTGATTCGATCACAACTCGATCGGGTTTAAAAAAGTCCACTCGATCGGATTCCTTTAACAACCCGATCCGATCTGAACCCGAAATTTTTTGGATCGGGTCGGATATTTTGCCCACCCCTAGTTGTCTCAAATAAAAGTGTAATAATATTTTAGGTCACTATAAATACAAGTCATTTATTAATATGCCAAAAATCTAAACACTAACAAAAGTAATTAATATTACATTATGGTATCACTTGTATAACGAGATTTCATAGAACTCGGTATATTTTTAAGATAATTACGATAATACCTAGTAAAAATTCTTTCTTTTTTTTTTCAATTTTAGTCCAAACATATTAAAACAAGTCTTAATATGGAAAATATAACTAAGTATATTTTAAATTCTAACATGCATAGCATAATTTTATTAGATAAGATAACTCACTATATTTACTTGAATAGTTAATTGTGCACAAAATATTTATAAATAAATACCTAATTATTAAACAAGTGGCACGGAATCAATATGATTAATAAACATACTCTAGCTATATATGGACAAATTTCTTTGACCCATTACACCCTTGAAAATTATTAAAATCTTTCCCTCTAATTATTTAATTCTGTGCACAATTTCATAGTTTTACCACCATAAAATTTGTTTCAATTCCACGCGGACTTCACAAATTAGAGTGTGTCGCCACAACATATTTACATCCAGCTGAGTACAATCCATGACAACTAACCCCATCACCTCATCACACAAAAATCTGAGAAGAAATTCTTGGTGAGCCGTAAGCCTTTGAATACTTTCTTTGATTTGTAGTTTACTTGAAAGAATTGTTGTCGATAAGGACAAAGTTGTGGCAGCTGTTTGTGATAGATGCTGCTAATAATTAATTGATGCTTCAATTCAATTACTATCACTTTGATGCCTCACCTTGGCCATGTTCAAGTTCAACTAAGCACTGCTGTCCCTGTCTGTGCATGACATCTCAAAATAGGATCGGTTATATGACGGGAAGAAAAATAAAAAAGCAATAATTTTTTTTTTTATGCAAATTGATGAATAATTAATATATAAATAATAAATATCATAAGAATAACTCTGTCGTTTTTGCTAAGCTCTGCATGCATCTTCCTTTCCATTTTAATATATTTTGCCCCATTGAGGCTTATCTAAAAAATATACGCGTAACATATCTTTAAAATTGTCAATATATTCAATGCATTACTTACAGTATGGGTTCAGCTTTATAGTACAACCAGTACATCATTACGAATCCAGAAGTCCATCAATCTTTTTTTCTTTCCTTGTAGTTTTTAATTAGTTCCATCTTACATTTGCCAAAGTTTCTTAAAAGATATAAGAGAGTTTGAAGCAAAAAGTTATATTTATGCATTTTACCAGCATTTGCTAATTGAGATTTGGTCGTATCGTGTTAGTTCCTGCCGTTTAAATGTTAAATAAAAATTGAATATTCAATAAACTGAAATTAATCATGAAAACATTAAAATAGAGACAGGGAACTTATTATTTCCACCCTTTACTTTTAACGGAATGGGAGCTTTGCGAAGAAGGCTTTCTCTATTCTATTCAAGTGCGGAATCGAAATTATGAAAATTGGTGAGAGCACTAATTTAACCATTTTTGTTCCGTATTTTATTAATATTTTGTCTATTTAACATTTTTCAAACTGGTCGTATATGTAGTGCTAATGACCAATTCTTCAAATTGGCTTACAGGCAAAATTTATGCTCCACGTTGCTCTTCCTTTAGGTGGTCATTTGTTGAATCTAACACATGGCCTTTCGCTACTTTGGCCAGAGATAATAGCTCCACGTACATTTTAATTTTGCCAAAATATGCATACCACTTTAATTAACACGTTGTGACAAGTTTGATCTATATGTATTCAGAACGCACAATACGCATTTTGATTCATTAAATTGTAGAGCTATCATGGCAGAAATTCCCTCTCCTGCACCTCATGAAGAACAACAATCATCGACATCAAAATGTCTAGGAGAACTGTTTACCAATATTGTATCAGAAGAAGTAGTAGAGAAATATATGCATAAAGGCAGCAAAGATTATGCAATTGTTGATGCTTCGTCTCTACCGCTACTGGATATTCCAACGATTGATTTTAGTCTCCTCACATCACCATCATTCAACAGAGAAGAACTTGACAAACTTCTCTCAGCTCGCAGCTTGGCAGGCTCCTTCCAGGTTATAGTCAATATTTATTCTTTTCTCCAAGCTTATAATCGACATTTTTCTTTTAATTACTAGTAAGTTGTTAATTACCACATCCACTCTCCATGCAAAGTGTATGTGTGTGTGTGTGTATATATATATATCTGAGTTTCATGGAGCACATGGGCGACTCCATGCAAAGTATATATGTGTGTGTGTGTGTGTGTGTAGATCGACAGATAGGGAGGCAACATCTATCATTTTCAAATGATTCCTGATGAGCATATAATATATACATATTTTACTCTTAATTATATAATTGTTAGTTAGTTTTATTTGTTATTTTTAATTAATTGAATTATTTTGTTGAATAGGGAATTAATTGGAGATTATGGATAAAAAGGACATGAAGAAGTTTAATTTGGAAGACACAGATACAACCAAAAATTAATGGAATCCAAACGGAAAAAATCAAAGAAACTATTAATCCAATTCACGAATATTGAATAATTAAAAGATAAATCTTGCCTAATGAAGTGCACATGCAAGAGCTTTGAGCTTCAAAAGTGGAAACAAATTTATGGCTTATGGTGGCATTAATTTGGAAGAGTTATTTTAAAATTGAAAAAGGATTTCAATTAGAATTCAAAAAGGATTTGTTGAGAAGTGATAAAGGATTGATGGCTTTAGCTTAAGTGGAGGGCAGCTATTGGAAGTGGAATGGAATTAATGGTGGCGTGGCTACTAGTTAAAAAAAAGGGGAAGCTGTTGATTCTTTTACTTTATGAGTTGGTGACTTGACATGCAAGCATTGTAATTATAATCCAATAAAAATTCGGCTTGTGGCCATATATAAGGGAGGAGACATGAGAGAAAAAAAAGAGTATTCGGCAGAGAAGAAAAAGACCAGCAGTTGTCTAATTTTTTCACGGCTGATTTTATTTGTTTTGTTACTCCCAATTCAAATATGTCTAATTAATTTTCTTATACTGAAGTTAAGGATGAAACTCTATTCAATGAAATAATTATCTTTTATTTTATTAATTCTTTATATATATTCTTTAATGTTTATGGTTCTTGATTTACAAGACTAGTTGAACGTTATTAAATTCTTACATATGATTGTCTTTAATTCCATGTCTTTCATTAAATTATTTATACAGAGTGTTTGGAAAAATTTTGACTATTTGTAATTCAATATGTTTACATGTGATGCTTAGATATCATATCATTAAGCAGAGAAAGAAACTACGCAAAATTAATTTTAATTGAGCTTAATTGTTAGATCCATGAGATAACATAGATTGATTTCGAGTTGTCATACTAAAATTGAGGATTAATTGATAATTAGATAATTACTAGTTGAATAGTGATAGATTCTGAAACCTTGGCAACTCTAGTCTTGTTGAATTTTTCTTTGCTTGAATTGTTTTATTAGTTTTATTTGTTTAGTTTAGCTTAAAACTCTATTTGGTCAACTAGGTTAGGATTAATATTAATTTTAGATTTAAATTATACTTTCCAACTTTGAAGCAATTCCTGTGGATTCAACCTCGTTACCACTATTCTATTTCTAGATTTGTGTGCTTGCGAGTATATTAAATTTTACACAAGTTTTTGGCGTCGTTGTCGAGGGGTGTGCTAGAAAGTCAATTTAATCTAGGTTAATTTGATTCTTCCACTAGTTATAATTTAGGTTGTCTTTTATTTTATTTTATTTTTTTAAATTTAGAATTAAACTTTAAATTCATTGTTTGGTTGTTTGATTGTTTGATTTCTTTTATTTCTTTTATTTTCATTATTGTTGGTTTACTTTTCTTTCTTTTTCTAGTTAGTTTATAAGTGTTTGGGAACGAGATTCAACAAATCGTTTGGTCAAAAAAGAGTCTAGAATTGATAGTAATCAAGCTAATTCTTCTCAAGTGATGGATAACCCAAATAGAATATTGCCAGTACTACCACCAGTGCAAGCAGAGAAAACCCTTACAAAATATTTTTCACCACTTGCAGTCAACCAACCATCTTGTATTGTGTTGCCACAAACTATAGCAGCACACTTTGAACTTAAGCCTTCTATTATTCATCTTTTACCATCTTTCCATGGGTTAGAGAGAAAGGACCTATATTTGCACATTAAGGAATTTCTTGACATATTTTCTACATTCTGTTTTCAAAATTTCAACGATAAGTCAATTAGGCTTCGTATGTTCCCTTTTTCATTGAAAGACAAAGCAAAAGCTTGGTTGAATTCACTTCCTGCTAGATCTATTACGTGGGATGATTTGAGCAATAAGTTCTTCACTAAGTTTTTTCCCATGTCAAAAACAAAGGCCCTTAGGAAAGAGATAAGTGATTTTTATCGAAGAGATGGTGAACAATTTTATGAGTGTTAGGAAAGATTCAATGATTTACTTCTTAAGTGTCCCCACCACGGTTTTGAGAAATGGAGACTTATACAATGCTTTTATAATAGTCTCACTATTTCAAATCGACATATGGTAGAGTCTATGAACAGTGGGAGATTTTTGAACCTACATGAAAGGGTTGCATGGGATTTCTTTAATTCACTTTCTGAGAATTCTCAACAGTGGGATTTTTCAAATCAAAGGGAAAAATCAGCTCAAGCTTCTAGAAAAGGCCTATATGAAGTTAAGGATGATTTTGATGTGAAAGCCACTCTAGCTACTCTTTCTAGGAAAGTAGATGCCTTAGCTTTGAACCAATCAATGAATCATCACCTTAGTGTAGCTAATGAGGTTTGTGCTCTTTATTCCAACCTATTTGATACAACACATAATTATCCTTCATTACCATCCTATCAAGAGGCTTATTCTAAGTAGGTACATGTCTTACAATCATATGAGAAAAACTTTAATAGTCTATATTCACCCACATATAATCCTAATTGAAGGAATCACTTGAATTTTTCCTAGAAGCAAAATCAGCCTTTATCAAACTAAAGAGGACAACAATTTAGCATGCCCAATCAATAATTTGTCCCGCCTAGCTAAATATATTCCCCTACCCCATAGCCTATGTCTCAATTTATTACACCCCAACAAAGAAAACCTTCTTTAGAGGATACGCTTCAAAGTTTCATTCAGTTAACCCAACAAACCTTTCAGTTTGACACTCAAGGTATTTTAAAGTTTGAATATCAATTAGGTCAATTAGCAACTACTGTAGTTGAGAGAAAAAAAGGAAAATTTCCAAGTTATCTAGTTTCTAATCATAAAGGAGTGCATGAAGTTAGATTGAGTTCAAGCCATCAGCATGAAGAAGCAAAATCTATTATGACCTTGAGAAGAGGAAAATTATTTGACAACCAGGTGGATGTTCTAACAAGAAAAACATCTGAACCTACTTCGTCAGATCCAGTGCTATCACAAAACTCATCACCAAATGATTCAGAAGAAAATGGCCCACCAACTTACATTTTTAAGGCTTCTTTTCCTCAAAGGTTAACAAAGGTAAAAAAAGGGACTTCAACATGTGAGATTATGGAAATCTTCAAACAGGTAAGTATAAACATTCCTTTACTCGATGCTATTAAGTAAGTTCCCTCCTATGCCAAGTTTTTGAAGGATTTATGCACTAAAAAGAGAAACTTACATGTCATCAAAAAGGCATTTTTAACTAAACAAACTAGCAATTTGCTTTAATGTAAAATGCCACCCAAATTTAAGGATCCAGGTTCTTCTACTATTTCATGTGTTATAGGGAACCAATTGTTTGATAAAGCATTGTTGGATTTAAGAGTTAGTGTTAATCTCTTGTCTTATTCTGTTTACATACAGCTTGGTAACTTGCAGTTAGGTCAATAAAAATACCCCGTGGTATTATAGAGGATGTGTTAATATATATTGACAAATTTTATTATCCTGTTGATTTTATTGTTATTGATACTGAGCATGTGCAGGATCCTAAGAAACACACCCCAGTTATTTTAAGTCGTCCTTTCTTGGCTACAACTAATGCTCTTATTAATTGCAGGAATAAAAACATATAGTTGTCCTTTGGTAATATGACAATGGAATTAAATATTTTTAATGTTACTAAACAGTAACGGGAAGAAGATGAATGTGTTGAAGCAAATATAATAGAAGAATTAATAGAAGATTCATTCATTTCTAACCATAATGATGATCCATTAGAGGCATGTTTAACTCATTCTAGTTTATTTTCTGATGATGACAGTGTAATTGCAGAAGTCAACGCCTTACTTGATGCAACTCCAATTATAGATACAAATAAATGGAAAACAAAGTCGGAACTACTGCCTTATTATGAGGTGAAGCTTAGCTCATATGTGGAGACACCACCGAAATTAAAACTCAAAGCACTGCCTGACACTTTGGAATATGCATTCTTAGGAAAATCTGACACCCTACCTGTTATTATTTCTTCTTCCCTTGATCTTGAGCAAAAAGGTAAGTTGTTAGGTATTCTAAAAGAGCATAAAGAGGCGATAGGATGGACCATTACTGATATTAAAGGTATTAACCTAGTAGATTGCATGCATCGCATTCATCTTAAAGAAAAAATTAAGTCTATTAGGGAGGTACAACGTAGGCTAAATCCTAACATGAAAGAAGTGGTAAGAGCTTAGGTAATAAAATTATTATATGCAGGAATTATTTATCCTATTTCAAATAGCTCTTGGGTTAGCCCTGTACAAATTGTTCCAAAGAAATCAGGTGTTACAGTAGTTACTAATGTTAATAATGAATTAATTCCTACCAAAGTAACTACGGGTTGGCGTGTTTGCATTGATTATAGAAAATTGAGTTCAGTCACAAGAAAAGATCATTTTCCTCTTCCATTTATTGATCAAATGCTTGATAGACTTGCAGGTTATGATTTTTATTACTTTTTAGATGGATATTCAGGTTATAATCAGATCCCTATAGCTCTAGAGGACCAAAAGAAAACTACTTTTATTTGTCCTTTTGGAACTTTTGTATATAAGAGAATACCATTTGATTTATGTAATGCATCTGCTACCTTTCAAAGATGCATGCATAGTATTTTTTCTGATATGGTTAAGAGATTTGAAGTGTTCATGGATGATTTTTCTATTTATGGAGATTCTTTTTATGAATGTTTGCATCATCTAACATTAATTTTGCAGAAATATAAAGAAAAGAACTTGGTTCTAAATTGGAAAAAATGTCATTTCATGTTAAAACAAGGTATTGTTCTTGGTCATATAATTTCCAGTAGAGGTATAAAATTCGACAAAGCGAAGGTGGATTTAATTGCTAATCTTCCACCATCCAAATCTATAAGAGAAATAAGATCTTTCCTTGGACATGCTGGTTTTTATAAAAGATTCATGAAATATTTTAGTAAAATATCTAGACCCTTATGCAATTTACTTACTAAAGAAGTACCTTTTATATTTGATAATTCTTGCCTTGATGCTTTTGAAAAACTTAAGAAATTGTTGACTTCTTCACCTATCATTGAGCCACCTAATTGGGATTTGCCTTTTGAAATTATGTATGATGCATCTGATTATGCTGTCAGAGCAGTTTTAAGACAAAGATTAGATCATTTGTCTTATGTTATTTATTATGCTAGTATGACACTAAATGATGCATAGTTGAAATATTCAACTACAGAGAAAGAAATACTAGTTGTGGTGTTTGTATTGGATAAATTTAGATCTTATTTTCTAGGTTGTAAAGTGGTTATTTTTATTGATCATGCTGCTTTGAAATATTTACTTACTAAGAAAATGCCAAGGCAAGATTGATTAGTTGTGTGTTACTTTTGTAAGAATTTGACACTGAATTTAGAAATAAAACTGAAAATGTTGTGGCAAATCACTTGTCTTGTCTTGATCTTAAATTTATCCAAGAATCTTTACCTTAGAATGAGTTTTTCCCAGATTAACAACTTATGAGTGTAGAGGTTTTACCATGGTTTGTTGATATTGTTAATTATCTTACTACAGGTCAAATTCCAAAACACTGGACCAAACAAGATAGAACAAAGTTCTTAGCTGAAGTGAATAATTTCTTTTGGGACGATCCATATTTATTTAAATATTATGCTGATCAGATTATTAGGAGACGTGTTCCAAAGAGTGAATTTTAAAGTGTCATCTTTTTTTACCACGAACAAGCTTGTAAAGGCCATTTTAGTGCCAAAAAGACAGCTATAAAAATTTTACAATGTGATTTTTATTAGCCTACTCTTTTTCATGACGCTTATGTTTTTATTCCTTGTGTGATAGGTGCCAACGCATGGGCACCATTTCAAAGAAGAATATGAGGCTACTCAATCCTATTCTTGTTGTTGAGATCTTTGATGTGTGGGGTACGAATTTCATAAGACCTTTTCCTCCATCTTTTGGTTATCAGTATATATTAGTTGCAGTTGATTATGTGTTGAAGTGGCTTAAAGTTGTTCTATGCAAAACCAATGATCATAGGGCTGTAGTGAAATTCTTGAAAAGTAATATTCTCTCTTGTTTTGATTTCCCTAGAACTATCATTAGTGATGGTGGTACCCATTTCTACAATAAACCTTTCAAAACTCTTTTGAACAAATATTTCATTACACATAAGGTTGCCACCCCATATCATTCTCAAACCAGTGGCCAAGTAGAGATTTATAATCGAGAGATCAAGCAAATTCTGGAAAAAAACAGTTAGGCCAAATAGAAAGGATTGGTCTTTGAGACTTGATGATGCATTATAGGCTTATAGGACAGCTTTCAAAACACCAATTGGGATGTCACCTTATAGACTTGTATATGGAAAAACATGTCATCTACTAGTAGAGCTGGAGCATCATGCATATTGGGTTATCAAGAAAATCAATTTTGACATGCAACAAGTTGGTTCTAAGAGAAAATTACAATTAGCAGAACTTGAAGAGATCAGGAATGATGCAAATGAGAATGCTAAGATTTACAAGCAACTCATGAAAGTCTTTCATGAAAAGCACATTTTGATAAAATCCTTTATACCAGGTCAGAAAGTACTAATTCCCGATTGCATCTCTTTTTAGGTAAGTTACGTTCTCGATGGTCTGGACCTTTTATAGTTCGTACTGTTTTTCTTTATGGAGCAATTGAGATTGAAAATCCTAAAAATGGTGATTTATTTAAAGTGAATGGTCAAACATTAAAGCTATTTTTAGAGTTAAGGGCACCAAAAGTCGAGAAGATACTTTTAGATGATCTTGTTTATCAGGATTAATTAATTCAGTCTTTACATTATTTTACTTAAATAGTAGGTTTTCTTCTCATTGTCTATTTTTCTTTTCCAGTTTTTTTCTTTTCTAATGTTTTTTTTATTTGTTAGTTTCTTTTAACCTTCCCCAGCCTATTCAGATGTGATCTTTCTAACTTCTTCTTTTATTATTTATGTTTTTTTATCTTTTTCATCTTTTTACATGCATATTTTCTGATTATGAATCATTAAGGACAATGTTTTGAATAAGTTTGGGGGTAGGAATAGTGTGTGCTTTGTTTATTAAAAATAAATATTCAAAAATTCAAAAAAAATTTGTATGTTTTTATGTGAAAAGCCAATGATAAGAACTTGATGGACAATGAATATAGTTCGTAGAAAGGGTTGAATATTGTCTTAGTTTATACTTGGTTCTTGTGTTAATTCCTCTTGATTGAGATTCTTTAAACATTATGAGCACTAATATCAATTCCTTCATAACTTTGACTTGAAATTTGAGATTGATGTAGCCTGAATTGACAATTTTAAATTGAGTAAACTATTTGCCTTGATTCTTATCTCCACAATATAAAATAGTTTGCACATGCACCAAAGTCAAAAATAGCTACCTATAACCCTTAAGAATGAAGCTATCCTTGAGTAATTTGGGCCTATGTATCACAAGTATGTAGAGGATAATCTACCATGAGAAAAAGGCTATCTTAAGGGGTAGAGTAAATGCTCCTGACTTTAAAAAAAAAAAAAGAAGCAAAAAAGAAAAAAAAAATCAAATCAAGTGCATGTGCTGAAAAAAATATCAAAAGAAAATGCAAATAAAAGCCTGTGAAAAAAAAAATGGAGATCAAGATGATAAGATTAGTTTGACCTATTCTTTTCTTTGTTCAAGGCAAAAGCTGTGGATATTGAAGATTTTGGGGATGGACTTTAATTGAATTGATTCACACACATATAACAACAATCAAAAGAGATGGAATTGACTAATGAATTAAAGTTAGAACTTTGCCAATATTTGAAATTTTCTTTGAGCTATATAATTTATGCAACTTTGAGGCTATTTTTATGTTTTATTTAATGTCTGTTGTTCTTTTATTTTTTTATTTAAAAAAAATGATGTTTGTGGGTATCATCGCTGAAGTCCTCACAAGACTATAACTCGTCTACTAGGGCCGCCTAGGGGTTTAAAGGCTTGTTGCATACGCTAAATGCAATCGCGATAACCTACGAAATTGGTTTAGTTAGGATTTACTTTTTGTTTTGTTACTTTTATTTTTGTTTTGTTTTTAGTTTCAGTTTTGCTTGAGGATTAGCAAAATCTAAGTTTTGGGGGTATTTGATGAGCATATAATATATACATATTTTACTCTTAATTAAATAATTGCTGGTTATTTTTATTTTTTATTTTTAATTAACAGAATTATTTTGTTGAATAGGGAATTAATTGGAGATTATGGATAAAAAGGACATGAAGAAGTTTAATTTGGAAGTCAAAGATACAGCCAAGAATTAATAGAAACTGAACAGAAGAAATCAAAGCAACTAATTAATCCAATTCATGAATATTGAATAATTAAAAGATAAAGCTTGCCAAATGAAGTGCACGTGCAAGAGCTTTGAGCTTCAAAAGTGGAAACAAATTTATGGCTTATGGTGGCATTAATTTGGAAGAGTTATTTTAAAATTGAAAAAGTATTTCAATGAGAATTCAAAAAGGATTAGTTGAGAAGTGATAAAGCATTTGATGGCTTTAGCTTAAGTGGAGGGCCCGCGCTGAGTAATTAGAAGTGGAATAGAATTAATGGTGGCGTGGCCACTAGTTAAAAATAAGGGAAAGCTGTTGATTTTTTTACTTTATGAGTTGGTGACTTGATGTGCAAGCATTGTAATTATAATCCAATAAGAATTCGGCTTGTGGTCATATACAAGGGAGGAGACAAGAGAGAAAAAAAGAGTAATCGACAGAGAAGAAAAAGACCAGCAGCTGTCCAATTTTTACACAACGACTGATTTTTTTTTTTTGTTGCTCCTAATTTAAGTATGTATAGTTAATTTTTTTATACTGAAATTAAGGAAGAAACCTATTCAATGAAATAATTATCTTTTTATTTCATTAATTTCTTATATATATGTTTTAATGTTTATGATTCTTAATTCACATGACTAATTAAACGTTATTAAATTCTTACATATGACTATGTTTGATTCCATGTCTTTTATTAAATGGTTTACACAAAGTATTTAGTAAAATTTTGACTATTTGTTATTTAATATGTTTACATGAGATGCTTAGATACCATATTATTAAGCAAAAAAAGAACATACGCAAGATTAATTTTAATTGGGCTTAATTGTTATATCCATGAAATGACATAGATTGATTTCGAGTTGTCACTTTAAAATTGGGGATTAATTGATAATTACATAATTACTAGTTGAATAACGATAAATTCTGAAACATTAGTAACTCTAGTTTTATTGAATTTTTCTTTGCTTTAATTTTTTTATTAATTTTATTTATTTAGTTTATCTTAAACTCAATTTGGTCAAGTAAGTTAGGATTAATATTAATTTTAGATTTAAATTAAATTTTTTAATTTTGAAGCAATCCTTGTGGATTCAACCTCATTACCACTATTTTATTTCTATATTTGTGCGCTTGTGAGTATATTAAATTTTACACAACAATTCCCTTGTAATATTAATCCTCCAAACGTGCTCCAAACAACTTATTTTATTTCTAAACTGTATAGATTATTCGGGAATCTAGTGTGGTCCCAATCAGCACATTACATTTTTTTGAACAGCCGCCGGCGGCTGAAAGAATGAACAATTTCTCACCAGGATTTGCTATATAATTTTGGACAAAATCGAAATATACCCTGATCAACAACAATACGCATTTTGACTCATCAATTGTAGAACTATCATGGCAGAATTTCCCTATCCTGCTGCTGAAGTAGAAGATTCATCAATATCAAAACTTGTACAAGAACTGTTTATCTATGGATCAGAAGAGGTAGCAGAAAAATACATGCACAATGCCAGAGATGATGCAATTCTTGATGCTTCTCCAGTACCGTTTATGGATATTCCAGTAATTGACATTAGTCTCCTCACATCACCGTCATCCAGCAGAGAAGAACTTGAGAAACTTCAGTCCGCTCTCAGCTTGGAAGGCTCCTTTCAGGTTTTATTTACTAATTTCCTTTTTTAATATTTCATTATCACATGCACATACATTTATTATCGCCAGCAAGCCGCATGATGGTGACCAAATCTCCTCCTCACCCATCTGAACGGCATTTAACCCTACAACATAAGAAATTTTAGCAGTTGATCCAACTAGTAGATACAATCACATATTTGTTTCTACAATAGGTCCCCCCCATTCCCCGTGTTAAAGTACTTGTAGTCATATCAAAATTTATTCCAAAATGACTTAGGGCCAAGCGCCAAATTAATACTCTTGATAAACTTCCCCAAACAAAGGTTTTTGGATGACTAACATTACTGACTTCTCTGGATAGCTTTTGTGCGGCATCAATAGCACTAGAATACAAATCGATGTGGTATAATAATATTGGTAGATAAATTTACAAAATATAATGCAGTTATTGATAATGATTACGAGGGTTCTATGATATTTTTAACCCAACCAACATCATCATGCCACATCAATTTTGAGCTCTATTATTATACTAGATGAAACATCACATTGAGCTATTGCGGTTTGATCAGGCAATCAATCATGGAATATCAAGCACCCTTCTGGACAAAGTTCGGCAAGTTACGCAGGAATTCTATGCACTTCCTTCTGGAGAGAAGCATAAATACTGCAGAGAACGTGGCAATCCCGAAGGGTATAGGAACGACATCGTTTCCGAACACCAGGTACCTGAGTGGGCTGGCCGATTCAATCTGTTGATAAGTCCTGAAGAGGATAGACGAATCAAATTTTGGCCTGACAAACCTGAAACATTTAGGTAAATAATTATGATTATGTAAGTACGTGTATATCATTTTCTTGATAATCAATAATACAACATATATCTTTTTTCTATAGAAGGTTTGGAGGGTAGTGGCGGAACAGCCAGTGACAAGATCGGGCTTGTAAAAGGTTGTTCTTTTTTAAGGACCCTTTATATTTTATAATATTTTAACTTAAATTAGAGTTTTATTGTTTTTCAAGCACGCCCTTAAGAAAAATTCTTTAGTACCTTTACATTTATGATTTTTTCAATTAAGCCTAGAGTTTTACTTTATTCTCAAATAGATCCCTAAAATGCCTACAAAAAATATTTTAAATACCTTAATTCTCATATAGAGATCTTTAAAATTCAATATCAAAAAGTAATTTGTGATTTGTAGATGGGGATGGGGATGGGGATGAGAAATCTCATCAATTAGACACCAACTTCATCTTTTTATTTTTATTCGAACTCAAATGATCACAAGCATAAAGCGCATTCACGATTAGTTGAATTATCCTCAAGTGAAATAACACATATGGTATGACTTATTCTTAAAAATATACCGAGATGATTATTTTGACTTTATTTTCTCTTTTTATGGCAATTTTGCTCAGGGAAATAATCCGTGAATATTCTATGAAGTTAGAAGTGATGAGAGAAATCCTCTTAAAGGCCATGGCGAGGTCACTAAATTTGGACGAGAACAGTTTTGTGAACATGTGTGGAGAAAAGGCAATGTTGGTTGCTAGATTCAATTACTATCCTCCATGTCCAAGGCCTGATTCGATCCTCGGCTTCAAGCCTCACACGGATGGATCAGTAATTTCGATCGTTTTGCAAGACAAAGAAGTGGAGAGCCTTCAATTCTTGAAAGACAATAAATGGTTTAGAGTTCCAATCAACCCTGAAGCTCTTCTTGTTAACGTTGGCGATCAGGCACAGGTATTCAAGAATTTCAACATGATCTTCCATCAGAATTTTTGTTGTTACAACTGACTACATAACTTACAACTTTTGGTGTGAAACATGCTTTCTTGTTTACAGATAATGAGTAATGGAATATTCAAGAGCCCAGTACACAGAGTGGTGACGACTCCAAAAAAGAATCGAATTTCAGTAGTTGTGTTCTGTCTTCCGAATTCCGAGAAGGAGATTGAACCAGTTGATGGATTGATCACTGAAGCAAGGCCAAGATTGTATAAGAAGGTTCAAGATTATGCCAACATCTATATTCAATATTACCAGAAAGGCAAGAGTCCAATGGAGGCAGCAATTATTTAGTTTAATTTTTTTATGCTTAATGTCTTAATTTTTGGTGGTTTTGGGAAGACTTTGAACGCTTTCTTTCATTTGTAGTTTACTTTAAAAAAAAAAAAAAAAGCCTTTGAACACTTTCTTTCGTTTGCAGTTTACTTAAAGAAGAACAGTTTCTTTGATTTGTAGTTTACATGTAATTAATATATTGTCGGAGGCTTGCCCAAAATTTCTAGGTATTCAAATAGTAGAACTAACATGGCAGAAATTCCCTCGCCTGCGCCTCATGAAGAGCAAAAATCATCAATATCAAAATATGTACGAGAACTGTTTAACAATATATGAGGAGAAGAAGTAGAAAAATAAATGTACAAAGGCAGCTAAGATGATGCAATTGTTGAAGCTTCGTCTCCACTCTTTATAGATATTCCAACAACAAAAATAATAAAAAATTTTAATGGTGAGACAATGGCGATAAAAATAAAGGTAAATCGTGTGATGCTATAGTGTTAATTTTTCACTTAACGCGTAACACGTAGGATTTTATAGTTGTATTGTCGTTATTGTGTCAGATTCTTCAGTTAAAAAATCAATACTCTTCTGAAATAGGATTTTAGTGTTCACACATCACCGTCATCCAGCAGAGAAGAGCTCGACAAACTTCTCTCAGGTCTTAGCTATCTTAGGAGGCAGCTCCTTTCAGGTTTTAGTTAATATTTATTCTTTTTTCAAATTCTTAATCAACTTTTTTTCACACTGGCAAGGTGGTAACCAAATGCTGCCTAGAACAGGGCAAACAACAAGGGTATGTAGGAACGACAAGTACCCAAATGGGCTGGCCGATTCAATCTATTGATAAGTCCTGAAGATGTTCTTGGGCTGAAATTTTGGCCTGATTCACCAGAAACATTTAGGTAATAGTAAATTCTGTTTGTATCATACCGTCACGTGTGTACTATTGACTTGAAAATGAATATCACGAAACAATTTTATTTTATTTTTTGGTGTAAAAGGTTTGGACGAGGAAGAGAAACCTCACGTTACCAAACACCAAGCCTTGCTCTATATTGTTATTGGAATTAGGGGACTGCGATCTACCAGCGGAAAATACATTCATGCCTAGTTGAGCTATGCCCATGCGGCAACAACATAACATATTATTAATAATGTACCGTTATGATTATTTTGTGTTTATTCCTCTTTTTTGGTAATTTTGCTGCAGGAAAATTATATTATATATGAAATGCTATGAAGCTAGAAGTTATAAGAGAAATAGTCCTTCAGGCCATGGAAACTGGCAAGGTCACAAAATTTGGACGAGCACAGTTTTCTAGACACGCATGGAGAAAAGGCAGTGTTGGTTGCCAGATTCTGTTTAATTTCGGGTTTGGAAAAATATGACCTCACATTTCTGATTGAGTTCATTGAAAATATATATTACAAAAAAGAAATTGCTCGATTGAATCCCTAGATGTGTGCCAACTAATTCCGACTAGTACCATGTATACGACTGTAACTATACATAAAAGATATTTACAACAGAATAATAACAAATGAATTGGCATCAATATTGACTTAGTCTATTAGGCCCCCTCAAGATGGAGCTCAATGGAAGAGTCCAACTTTGGTTTTGAGGGAAAGAAATCGAGACCGAGGAAGTGGCTTTGTGAGAGCATCAGCGGATTGATCATGGGAGGAAACACGAGCAACACGAAGTGAGCCGTATTGAACTTGACCATGAATAAAATGAAAATCAATAGCAACTTGTTTCATTTGGGAATGAAAACCAGATTTGAGATTAAGAACTCAATTGAAACGTTATCTGAACGACAAAATTCTAAAGTCAGTATTAAGTTCTTTTTCATGCTAGGTACAGAAAGGACATTGCTTAATGTAAAGGTAATTTTAGGAGAAGTAAGAGAGGTGGAACCAGTGTGAGTAATCTTGAGACCCACGCCATCTCCAATCATGTTGTCGTCAGATCCGGTGTATGGTGCATGAAGAGACAAGTTGCTGAAGTCAGAAGTGACGTGGTGAAAAGGACCACCGTCCAGAAGCCACTGTGGAGTATTGGAAGCAGTATTTGCAGCAAAATGAGCTCGAGGCTGCCATGGTGTCGGTGAGTTGAGCAATGGTAGATCCGCCTGGAGTATTGGATGACTAGATTCGCACAAGACGGAGTGAAGCACATTTCTTGGCACTTGTGAGGTTTTGGCTTGAGCTGTAAAGGGGGTAATGGTAGGAGTGGGAGAGCGCCAATGAGAGCATTGAGGATTAATTGGTCTTGTCGAATCCTTAAGGTATAGGCTGGATTTGGTGTACAGATGTTATCTTGAGTGAAGCTAGCAGGGGGACCAGGTTTTTGAACTATCAATATAGCCAAAAAGGTCATAACCTGTGAAGAGGGTGAACTGGAGTTTCCATGACACATATTTGTAGGTGGTGAGTTTAAGTGGGACCTTGAGCAGAGACGTTGATGGAGATTATCATGTTGTGTGGTTCATTAGTGTTGCGAATTGTTGGGCTGGGTATTGTAGAATTAGAGGAGTTGGAAGTGTTGTTTATAGTCATGATAATGGCTTGAAGGAAGGCAGTCTTATTGTAGCTCTAATACCATGTTTGGAAAAATTTGAGCTCACATTTTTCATTGGGTTCATTGAACACATATAATACAAAAGAAGCATTTGTTTAAATGAATTCCTAGATAAATGCCAACTAAATTCCTAGTATCATGATACAGCATTAACTAAAATACACATAAAAGATATGTACAACAGAATAATAACATATGAATTAGTATCAATATTGGCTTAGCCTATTAGATTCAACTACTGTCCTCTATGTCCAAGGCCTGATTGGGTCCTTCCGGCTTCAAGTGTCGAACGGATGGATCGGTAACGTCGATTGCTTTGGAAAGACAAAGAAGTCGAAGGATTTCAACTCTTGAAAACATTATTAATGGTATAAAGTTCCAATCAACAAGCTCTGCTTGTTAAATGTTAACGTTGGCGATCAAGCATAGGTCTTCCATATGAGGAAAAGGAGATTGAACCAGCCGATATTGAATGCCTCAATCTCTGGTTGGTCGTATTTGGGCGTAAGCCTCATAACAGTCATCTGTAGAATACGTAAAAGGGTTGAGACTATTTGACTATGTGCTTTCAAGAGTGTGTTCAAGAACGTGTTGAAGTCAAAATTAGCTTTTACTCGGAGAAAGAAATAAGGAAATTTTATGGAATGGGTGGGTGTTCACTTCATTTTGCACATTTGAATTTGGTACGAATAAAAGCTTAAGTCAGGAACACTTTCCTAACTCGTAAAAGAAACAAAGAGAAACACGATAACATGTGTAAACTCATCATTTTCAACCATATAATCGGATCTTCTTATTTCTACTATCCATCTTTTCAAGTGTAAAAATGATCCCAGCATCCACTTTTTTAGTTCGTTGTATTCATAACACGTTACTGCGTACTACAAGAGACGCTAATTATTCAAGAACATTTAATCTTCAAATTGTTTCAAGGGCAAGATTCCCCATCATTTTAACTAGAGGAACAGGGCACTTGGTAACAATATCAAACCTGGAAGAATTTGAGGCGTGTCCAAAGAGAGACAAGCTCAGGCAAGCAAGCTCTGCCAGAGACAACCTTGAGGACAGAAACCCATGCCAGTAGTAAGGATTCAAATCAAAGAAAGCATCAAAGAATCTCCTAGTCCCCTTCAAATCGAGCTTCAACAAAGTCTCCATACCAAATGAATAAAACTGCCTATTGCATCTTCTGTCAATTGGCCACAACTCATTCCACACTTTGTGATGAAGTGGCCTGCCTCTGATCATCCTGGTTGAGCCAAGGCACTCAGCTATTGCATCAGCCAAGGGAGGGGCTAGAGCCATGGTCCGAGCCACCATATACCCAGTTGAAGGATGGACTAAACCAGATGTGCCGCCAATCACCATCACACTTTGAGGGATCACAGGCAGAGGACCTCCCATTGGAATCAAACATTTTTCATCTTCAATCACTCTTTTAACTCTAATTCCCATATGCCTTAACCTCGCTACCATTCTGGTCTTAACCTCTTTATACGACAAAACTGGCCTACTAACCAAGGATGTTTCTTCCAAAAATACCAAATTTGAATCAAATGGCATTGCATAGAGAAAAGTTGGGAGTTTCAAATTGCTAGCTCGCAAGTAAGGCTCATTTCCTAAATGGGAATCCCTCCAATCCATGAGAACCATTTTGTCTAAATCAAAAGGGTGACTCTCAACCTCGGCTAAAATCCCGTGAGCAATTTGGTATCCATGGTTTCTTGGCTTGTCATACTCAACAAAACTACTAGCAAAGCCACTAGCATCAACAATCAAGCTAGCCTTAACCTCATTCCCACTATCACAAACAATCGAAGACTCGAACTCCTGATGATTCACGTGCCAAACTTTAGCCTTACGAAACTTAACTCCATTCGAAACACAACTCTCTAATAACTTTCCCTTCAAAATATTTCTACTAACACGACCGTAGGGCCTGTCTAGATACTTTGTCTTGTGATCATTAATAAAAACACAAGTCATAGGCCAAGTTTTGTCCAAACAATCCACAAGTCCTATGTCTTCAAACTCATCAACCCAAACTCCATAGTTGTTAGGCCACGTAGATAGAGGTGAAGGATCAACGCAACATACCTTGATACCATGACGCGATGAGACTTGCTCAGCTAGACGGAGGCCGGCAGGTCCAGTGCCAATGATGATCACATCAAATCGAATACGATCGGACGGATGAAACCAGGGGAGATCAAAGTCCAAGAATTCAGGTTCCGACTCCGGTGTCAGCTCTAGGAAGTTACCAAACTTGCTTGTCCGGATTCTGTGATGATGATGAGTCGCCTTTCTTGAACATGCATTTTGGCCTAATGGAAATGGGGAAAATGAATGTGATGGTGTTGAATCAATTATTTGCGAAACTTTAGCTGAAGGAGAAGGAGAAAACGGGCTAAGAAGAGTTGCCATGCCTGAGCACAGAGAAATGAGAAGGACAAAAGAAAGTGGGGAGGAGTCAATAATTGAGATGAAAGAAACAGAGGAATCTCAGAGGAAGAAGAGAAAAATGATGCTCTGTTACTTGTTTTTGGCGCATTTTCGAAGTGGAGAGGAGACCATAATTCACTGTTAAGTCAACAAAGCAGTGGGTGCTTTGCTTGTCAATATTTTATTGTGTGCAGAGCCAATATCGTCGATCAGCACTAAGAATATCAAATACTGACGCCACCGCACCAATATTATTATTGGTAGGTTCACATGGTGTTTGCGAATTATGTTTTGTCATTGTGAGAAAAGTTTTGGCCTGTCTTCTAACTCTTATCTCAAAATCGTACGGCATTGAATTAACCTAATTTTAAACACAGTCACTACCAGCCCCCACAGCATAATATTACTGTATGAGAAGTCAAAAATAACTTTATTGTATGAAAATGTTGATTGGACCAAAGAGTGGTAACCACTGGGAAACATGGAATCTTCACGTTACCAGAATCAGAGTAAGAGACCACTCGTATAGGTTTTTGGGCCTAGCTTTGCAAAGCCCAGAAAAGAATTGGATTTGAGCTGAACTATTGGCACCACTGCATTGCTGAAAAATGAAACGATGTTCTAAACATACCCATGAAATAATTTAAAAATTCATATTATTTCTATTCCCGCAAACTAATTTTCACAAATAACCTCGTTTGTTATTTTACCACAATTCTTTTTTCTCTTTCTATTTGTTTAGTTTTATTTGTATTTAGCCTTTACTTCTCAATTCTAAAACTGTCGCCTATCTCAATTATCTTAATTTCTTTGCATTTTGTCACCCTGCTCATCTTCTTTTAGTTGTTTTTTTGTTAAAATTTGTCAACTAAAACTTTTTATGAGTTTAACTTGCCAGTTTTGAGGTCCATGCGTTCAGAGAAGAAATAACTTTTATTAGATGTTAATGATAGATCTTCGTTATCATGGGAAATGGCTTATTGATTAAAAAATAAATAAATGGTTGGTAATACTACTAAATAGTGGCGAAATGATTAATTTTGAGACATAATTCTAAAATTCTTTTCCTTGTTTAATGTTGATGTCAAAACAACATGCAGGTGAGGGTGTAAAATGTTGGCTGTAATGCTAGCATGAATCGTGCTTTCAATTTATACTTATCCTTTTAGTGCGATTTTATTCAGAGGATAAAAGTCTAAACATAAAAGAGGCGTTTTAAGAGGAGATTAGAGGGGTGCCAATAGTTCTATGTTGGATTTTAGCTTATTATACTGGGACTCTTATGACGAGAAGAAAATAAGAAAGAGAAGGTTAGTCAAATAGAAATAGATAGTTGTAATAAAGAAGTTTCTAAGCAGAGTCCTCCATCTATGACAATAATCTTCTGAGTCTCATTAACAAATCGACGGCCATTCCCATAAGTTCCTTGTTACTGTTGCTGAAGATACAACAATCACCACGGCAGAAAACCTGCAGTACATTCAACGTTGAGACAGGACCAAATATTCCTTCCTTGGTTATTGTCTCAACCATGGAATGTACCCAGGGCTCGTTTGGATGGAGTATAAAATGATGGGATTGGATAATTTTACCCTGAACTTTTCCTAATGCGGTGTTTGGTGAAATTAATGGAGCCCACCATTTAATCTAACAGAGTATCAAAATTTTCTAACCCGGGGATAATAATATATAAGCAAAAATTTAGCTGAATACTGTTCACAGGATAATAAATAATTTTTTTTTTATTTACGGATTGATATTCTTATTATAATTGTTGATGATGTTCTTGTTATGTTTATGATGATATTATTTAGTGAAATATAAGTTTAGAAACTATAACATGTTAAATATAAGTATAGCTTCTGCCATGAATATAAAGCTCGAATCAAATGGGCATTAAATAAAGAAAAGTTGAGATTTTCGAATTGACAGAGGGTAAGGCTCATGAATCAAATGTGAATTTCTTAACTCTTATATTCATGAGAACCAGCTTATGGCAAAAGCATGCCTTCATTTTAGCCAATTGTAAGAGACAAGAGTCGAGCATCCTTCAATAGCACTTTCATAAGCATCTAAGATTGCATACAAAAATCTGACCTTCAAAAGGCAGATCAGTGATCTGTTCTTCAAGTAAACATTCACTTTTCAATGTCCACACCAATCACAAGACTTTTCCATAAGCTAAACCACGAGTCAAGCCATCTCATAGTCAGCTATCAACAAGAAAATGATGTTATAACATGCGTGCAATTACTTTGAAAAACCTGCATGCAATTGATGTTTATATAAAATTCAACCACACATATCATATATGCATTAATTAGTGTATATTTTAGAATTTCTCTCCCTAAAGAAAAAAATTATGTACCCAAGAGATTCTGGAATACCGTCAACATTGATTAGCAAGAAAGACTTACATTTACACTTGAAAGATAAACAAGATCAAGAAACCAAATTTAGATCATTTAAGCCTCCAATTTGCGAATGTATTTTCCATACATGGAAAACCTTTTTTTGTCAAAACCTTGAAAAAAAAAAATTAACATCTTCACTTCAATTTTACCTCTTCTGACTGGTTCTCCCTCCTCTGCCCTCAAACACCTCTTGTTGTATAAGCATCAATATGAAACAAGACTATCCAAATAAATAACTGTTTCATATATAAAGAGCAACGGCAAGCCATGAACCATGAACCTTTTCTCCCACAGCTCTTCTATGTCACCAATAGGGCAGTGGGGAAAAGTTTGGTATCTAGATTCCATCATTACCACCCATATATCGCGAGATAGGGAACAATCATCCGTGCAAGACAGACATAGACATCCTCTGAGATCATCAACTTGTTTAAAATAGCCTCCATCCTCCACATGAGGTAATGGCAGTTGCCAAAATTCCCCACTCTTAAGATCAAATTAAACAACCAAGTCATAGTGTAATACTTTCCGAGTCGTTTTTGCCAGGCAGTGCAAGAACAGTCTCTTTGAGGTTGAGGAAAGAAAAATGGAAATAGCAACTCTTCAATCCGTTTTCAAATTATAAAATATAAACAGTAATCTCAGTAAGCTTGACTCCATATTGGATAATTCTAACCAACTTGCAGTCATCACTGGACATCAGAGTCGTCTATATTGTGGTTGACATTCAAAACCTTGGCCCTATGGAACACGGTTCCCTGATAGAGTTGTTTTCAGTTTTTTAATTATTGACACGGCTGAAGGGATATAAGACGGAAAACACTGGCCAAGTTTTATCAAGACAATCCTGAAGTCCTGAACTATGAAATTCATCAAACTGAACTAAGAAATTCATCAAACCAAACTATGGAAAGTGGTGAAGGACCAACCCAACATACCTTGATTGGCATTACACTTGCTCAGGAAGACAGACCCAGCAGGTCGAAGCAATGCTGATCATTGGAGTTAAACTTAAAACAGGGCAGGTCCAAGTTTAAAAAACTGGGGTTTGGATTCAGGTTTTAACTCATCAAGAAAGTGATTACCAAACTTGTTGCTTCGGCTTCTGCGATTAATCATCTTTCTTGCAGGTGTGCATGTGCTGAGAACTTTCAGCACCAAAGGGAACGAATGGTTTCTAGGTGAATGGATTATTTGATAATTGTTTCTTGCTGCATGAGGAGGTTATGGGAATGGCCTGAGAATGGTCACCATGTCAGAGTCAGAGTTTAGCGGAGAGACAGAAAGAAAGACTGGAAAGACCAAAGAGTACTGGCTATCTATGCCAGCATGTGATCTGTGTCATACATATGTTCCAACGAGCTGTATGCAGCGTGATATCATTTACTAGATCAGTTTGATTGTTAGCTTTTAGCTTCTTTCACAAGGCATGTACTTGTCATAAACAGCTCATCGGTACTCAATTAGCTGAGTTAATACATTTTTTACCAGATTTTCTCTCAACGATGCTCTAATTTTCTCTGCTCCCAAATACACAGTACTGAAAAACGTTTATAGACTTTTCTATAAGGCTCAAAGGAGCTTATATTATTTCCTAAACCAAGGAAATTTATACTTTGCTTGAACAAAAGAAACAACTACTTCATATTAATCTACCTCACGTTTAAATGTTCTCCCTCCTCTGCTTGCCATTGAGTGGAACAAAGATTATTGACACGTGCAAATTAACAATTGCTTCCCTATATTCAACAGAGCATAAATTAATCCATCCAAAACCAAAAAGCTAGGAAGAAAAAGACCGAGTAGAATAAAAGCATGTCTTCATTTGGTCTATTACAAGAATCAAGCATCCTCCAAAAGCATTATCATAAGCTTCTTAACTATCAATGCGTCGGAGATTACAGATGAAAAACTATGGCCTTCAAAAAGGCCGATTTGTGACGTATTAATCATTAAGCCTTTTAATATTCATACGAATCGCCAACTTTTCCATCTGCTGAATATATGCCTACCAAGCCAACTGGTAGCCACCTAAAGAAAAAGAAAACCATCAAAATAGATTTATAAGAAACACCTTGTATTTACACTCAAAGATAGAAAAGATAAAAAAAAACAAAATCAGATTTTTTAAGCCTCTAACGTGCGCAAATACGTACTATTCTCTATGCGTATTAGATTGAACAATATTGAGAAATTCACAACATTATTTACTTTATTCCACTTATTTTTATTCTATTTATTCTTCTTCTACATGCTAATTAATAAAAGAATAAAGTTTGAATTATTTCTCGTGAATTGACTATCTTCAAATCATCCTATATTTTTAAAAACCTCAAGTTACCTGCATTTTTGTTCAAAAGGGAAGGAAAAAATTGGGGTAGATTGATGAATTTTTTTGGTCTTCTTAACAAAAATAAAGGATAAGCTGAGGTTTTAAAAAATAAGGATTGTGGTTTGAAAATAGTTAAGTCACGAAAGGTAATCCAAAATTAACCATAAGAATTGAAAATCTTAAGCAAATCAATAGAAAGGCTAAATTTTATGCATTGCATGATAGTAAAATTCTAGAATGACTTTGAATTTATCATATCAATCATACGATAAGTAAAGAATGTTATGGCATATATATATTTATTTTGAAAAAACAGCATACAATTAGTGGTTATATAAAATTTAATTGTATATGTCATACATTTATTAATTAATTGTATTATCTTTAATATATTCTAAAATTTCTCGACACGATAAATCATCATAAGAAATGTCTACATATATACTTACCTTGAAGATTTAAAAGTAAGAGAGAAAAAAAAAAAGAAAAAGAAATTACCTCTTCTAATTGATTCTCCCTCCTTCGTCAACTACATTTCTGGTATGAGCATCAAGTGAAACAAGACTATCCAAACAAATAATATTTGTGCATATACAAAGCGAACTGGCACATCATCAAGCATGGCCGCATTCCCCAGCAGCTCGTCCACGTCGTACCAACAAAAGGCCCCATCTTTTTCATAAGTTATAACTACACCCCCATACTTTAAATGGGCTATAAAGGTTTTACAGAAGGTAAAGGATTTGCAGAACTGAAAAAAGAAATAAAACGTTCAGTCCAAGACTCCCTCACCCCATATTCCTTCATCATCCATGTACTGAAAGGTCCCTGGGAATCTTATTCATACATGTCATAATCGCGAGTCAAACATAGACATCCTCTGAAATCGTCCCCTTCATCAAAATATCCATCATCCTCTGCAGGAGGTAATGGCACTCGGTAAAATTCCTCACTCTTTTGATCAAATGCAACCATCAAATCATATTTTGCTTCTTCGGGAGTTGTGCAAGCCAGCCAATGCAACGCGCCGCTTACAAAAGCACCTCCTCCATGAGCACCGAAAAGAGAAAATGGCAATTCTTTAATTTGCGCCAAGAATTAGTTTTCAAACTATAAACATAAACACTAACTCCAATAAACTTGTCGTCTCCGGATTGTAAAATTCTAACCAACTTGTAGTCATCACTGGCAGCGTCATAACCAAACCCATTAACACATTCATGGGGAACCATTATCATCACTGCAGCACTTGGGTAATATTCGGTTTTTCCTAGTTGATGGGGTTCCGCAAAGCTATTTCTTTACTTATTGGACGAGTTTTCATGCAAATAATCCATTGCACTAACCAAAAATCTTAATATTACTATAATCACATGAATTCTTAAATGTAAATTCATCAATTTCCACAGCATCATGAAGGGAATCCAAGCAGCTGGAGCATAATTTTTTTTTTCCGATAAAGCCATCCGCCCGCTCATCATAAAAAAAAAATGAGACTGAGATTGGAGTTCGATTCGATGGAGTGATTCATATGTAGCTTAGTGAAATATTGGCTGTCAATTAACCCACAAAATGTCTTTGAAACACACCTAAAACGCAGGAGAGACTTCACAGCTAGTCGGCTTAGTATTTCCGTCATAACATCCTTAGGGAAACTCGCCATTTGCGAGTTGTGCGACATTAGGTTTTTTTATTTTTCTTTTACAAGTCAAGACCTTTCAAGGCGGACTGCGGACTTTATATATACAGTGATACGCAAAAGATTTTAAAATGTACGGGGTTAATACAACTGATTAATACAACTGATTGATACAATTTAATATAATTACTAATTGTATGATGGTTATATAAAATAAATACGCACATATCATAATATCATTTATTTATTGTATAATTGATATGCTATTTTAGTTGATATACTATTTATTATGTATTTTAAAAGTTCTCAATAGGTAAACTTCCCTAAACTAATTTTTACTTAAATATTTTTTTTAGTTACTTCGAAAAATAATTTTTTATTTTAATTATAGTTAAAATGTGTTACACACACACACATATATATAAAACAATGTGCTTGATATCACATTATTTAACATGTATGTTAATTGTAACTTTCATTCGCTTAAAGTGTAATACATGTCGTTTAGGTTTTTGGTTTGGATCATGATTTCTCATGATTTGAATTTCTTTTACTAAAGGCTTAAGTGTATGATTAGTGGTTAATAAATAAAATAAAAAAAAGCTAAATAATCCATACATTATCATTAAAAGATTTATGACATAAAATCGTTAAAAATTTAAGAGAATACATTACAAAAGAAATCTAACTCTTTTGATCTCCTCTCAAAACCTAAAGTTAAAGAGTTGAAGTAGTTAGCTACCCACAAGTGCTACCCACCTCAATATCTACCTGAAAAAGAACTTAAATGATGACTCAAAATTGTGTTTCTCTAAAATAATACTGATATTATTATTATGTACTTATTTTTGGAAACCAACTTCCTATTCTTTTCCTTTTTTTATTCTTTTTTTTTTTTGGGTGTTCTTTTGGATTTGGTTCCTTTTTTATTTTAATTTTTTTAATTTTAAATTGAATTTATTTTATATTTTCATTATTAGTATGCAATGCATATACTTATTTGGAAAAATATAAAACACTAGGGGAACCCAACGTTATTTACCCGTCTCAAATCCCGCGCGTGGTGTCTCAGCCTTGTTCTTTTCGTTGTCCATCAAACCACTCGAAAATTTCCAAACTCTGCCTTCGATCGAAGACGACGACGCATCCTCTCTCACTCTCGTGAACTTTAACTGAAGGTATGAATCTTTAAATTACCACTCTCTCAATTTAACTTTTGGATTTTTCTTTTGGCCTCTTATTTAGCTTTCAGTTTAAGCTCTTGTTCAATCCAGCATGAATTTAAAGTTTTTTTTTTTTTTTGGATTAGGGATTACGAGTAATGTGTGTTCTTGTCATTAAAAAAATTTGTACTCACTGTAAAATTCTCATAAGATTGTGTAATTGATTTCTTGAATTCAAGATGGTTCCTGATATATCATTGAATATTTAGCTCTAAAGTTAATTAGTTCTTAAAATTTCAGTTTGGTTCTTGAAATGTTTGCAGGTACCATTTTGACCTTGATTTAAGTTGTTCATATGGCCGGAGTCCGGTTTTCAATTCTAAAATCACTTTGTAGTAGTTCCATCTACCCTTCGTTCAAACCACGATTGATACATTCTTCTAACTCTTACTTCAAACCCGCAAGATATGCCGACCAAAAGCACGTAAAGCTATCCTGTGCAGTTGTGAATAACAATTACGACATTAGTCAGTTGCACTCCACTTTAAATTCTATTAATAATCAACTTAATGTTCATGGTTTTGCACCTATCGGTAAAACACAATGTGACAAAGCCAATGCTGTTTCAGCATATTTACCCACAACAAAAAAATTTTGCTCACGGAGATTGGCTACATTTTCTTCAATAAGCCCCTTTCTGTGCCATCGATCATATTCTTCTTTCTTTGGTAGCAAAACTGATAAATCTACAGAGATTGATGTTCCAGCTGCATCTAGTGGGAGTGAAACAGATGTTGGTAACCATGGTATTGCTGGAAGTGATTCCTTTGATAAAATTAAGGATGCTTGGAAGAGTGTAGTAGATGGAGTAACTTACACGGGACAAAAGGCTAAAGATGAACTGAGCCCACATATTGAACAGCTGCTTGATGCACATCCATATCTTAGGGATGTGATTGTTCCAGTTAGTTGTTATTTGACTGGAACTATGTTGGCTTGGGTGGTGATGCCTAGGGTTTTGAGGAGATTTCATAAGTATGCAATACAAGGTCCTGTTTCTTTACTATCTGGAGGCTTATCCATCGAGCAAGTTCCTTATGAGAAAAGTTTTTGGGGTGCTTTGGAGGATCCAGTGAGATATCTGATCACATTCATGGCATTTGTACAAATGTTAGTTGTTCAAATTCAACATTTCCCATGTTGGCATTGTTTATTGTTTTCGTAGTTTGACTAATACTTGTGGCTATGACTCTAGTGGTATGATGGTAGCTCCAACCACTATAGCATCGCAATACCTTGCTCAGGCATGGAGGGGTGCTGTTATCCTTTCGTTTGTTTGGTTTTTGCATCGGTGGAAAACAAATGTCTTCACCCGTGCTTTGACTTCTCAAACCTTAGCAGGGCTTGATCGGGAAAAGATGCTAGCTCTAGACAGAATTTCATCAGTTGGTTTGTTTGTTATTGGGTTAATGGCTTTAGCAGAGGCATGTGGGGTGGCTGTGCAATCAATCTTGACGGTTGGTGGCATAGGAGGTCAGTGTTTGTTGTTAGCAACATGTTCTCTTTTGTTTTTGTTTCATTGACAATGATAGGAAAAAAATCTTACCATAAACGAGAGAAGTAGTTAATTGTTGATACCTTTTCTAAACAAGAGAAGTAGTTACAATTTGCCCAATGCATTCATCTTCTTGTGCTGCATGTTATTTTTTAAGATTTATAATCTCTTCTCACTACTTCCATGCATGTGTGTTTATCTTTTGATTTCCTTTATGATCTATAATAACTAGAGATCTGAGCTTCAGATATGTCAATGGGTACATTCTATTTGTCACATTGCTAAATTGTGTTAACCAGAGATTTCTGAGATTATACTGGTTAATTTATTTTTCTGGGAATTGTGTTTCTTTGGCCTTAACATCATTGTACTGTTTCTAGTTATGTAAAGACTATTTACTGCTAAAATGTTGAGTCTGCTCAATAAACAAATTACTAAGATCGTCAAAACAGGGCTTACTGCCTGGCTACCCACCTAGATGTGATTCCTTGGCTTGACAATTTTTCAATTTGACTGCATTCATGTCTGTTCCAAGAAGTGGGAAACTTTAAGATAGAAGTTTGAGTATCTTAATGGCTCTTCGACACTTTTTCACTGTTGGTGTTTTCTTTGGAAAAATGTGATTGGTTAATTTAACTGACTCTAGTCAAGTTTTTAAAATGGACATAAGTGAACTTTAATAATTTCTTCATTGCATATGTTTTAAGATTTGACTCTTCTTTAACTATATAAATTTTGTTGTAGGAGTGGCTACTGCTTTTGCTTCCAGAGACGTCCTTGGGAATGTGCTTAGTGGATTATCTATGCAGTTCTCAAAGCCCTTTTCACTGGGAGATACTATAAAAGTAAAAATCGCATATACATGATTGAAAATGATAGTTATTTATTTCTTCCAGATTGGCAATAAAGTTTGCTGAAACAGAGACTTTCTGTCCTTTTAACAACCATCCATCCCACTTGCCATACATGTCCTATAAAGGAGGTCCTCAATAGAATAAGAAAATTTCGCATCCCCTGAACCTCAAGGGAGATTTAGTGAATTTTTCCTCCTGTTTAGCTTCATTGAATTGGTCAAAGTAAAATTACCTATACGGTTCACTCTTTACAGATCTAGATATCTTTAATCTGGCATAATTACAGTCTTACCCTTTTAAGTGCTTTTATCATTTTGAAAAAATAAAATAAAAGAAATTTGTGCTCCTAGCTCTTATGCATTTGTTGAAAAATATTTATTTTTTAATTACTTTTTCTTTTATTGTCTTTCTTTTCTGCAGGCTGGATCTATTGAGGGTCAAGTGGTGGAAATGGGACTTACCACGACAACATTACTGAGTGCTGAAAAATTTCCAGTTATAGTTCCAAATTCAATGTTTTCTAGCCAGGTGAGCCTCTTTTTCCCTCCATTTTTTTCTTTAGTATAGTTTGCAAATTATGATCTCAACTATCAAACCAACTTATAGTGTGGAAACAATGTTCATGCTATTTTACTGTTGTTAAAATCATCTCAGTGTGGGCTTATTGATCATATAGACTGCATCTGCTATTCAGGTGCTAATGGACAGTAACACTGAATGTTGAAATACTAGTTGCTGGCCCAAAACAGTCAATCTGCATCAGATTAGGATATTGGGTGACAAATTGTTTGATTAACACAGTTGAAATATTGAAGTAGATTCAAGGATCTATTTCATAAAGCTTAATGGATGTAACACTTTGTAAAAGTTTTAGAATTTAATCCCTGGAGCCTTTATCTTTTATGTTGATTGACATTTTCTTGAGATCATGGATTCCATAGATCTGGTCCAAAATTTTATGCAGTTTTGCACAATTGGTGATCAATGTTGGATAATTCAATTGGTGATTGCAAAAAGCTCTTAAGAAGATCGAATGGTAATAATAACTTTTGGACATGGCATTACGGAGTAGTATTACCTTGCTAAACATTAATCAAGTTATATTCTAAATCCTTTAGTGTATATTTGGAGTTTCACTATTGATTATAATCTTATGTTTCATTGTTCTATGAGGACTTAAGTGTTAGATGTTCAAATGTTGATTTATATTCTCTTTACGCCTTGAAATACTTTTATGTATTTCTCTTGTAGCCGACTCTTCAATACCAAGGCTAATAGTTCAAATGACTAATATTTCTTGATAATTGCTTTGGATCTTTATTTTTTATCTTGAAATGCTTGTGTGGTTATCATATTGTCTATGCTTTAATGTCAAGACTAAGTTCTGATGACTAACTTTCATCAAATGCTTTATCTCTGTATTTAAAAGCGGAAGGGAAAACTAGTTTGTTGATCCCAAGGGCAACAAATTGACACAAAAATGTATGCACCATTTAGTTGTGCATGATTAACAACTTTTATGTTGATAATGTTCCACAACTTGGATGTTTTTCAGTCATACAATTTACTCATTGTCTATCTTTTTTCAATTAGAGAGATCTTAACATCTCCTTATAAAACTTGCAGGTGATTGTGAATAAGTCACGTGCTCCATGGCGTGCCCTGGTTATCAGAATTCCCATACAAATTGATGATTTAGACAAGGTTCCCCAGATATCAGATGATGTTAAAAGCATGCTAAGATCGAACACCAAAGTTTTTTTGGGCAAGGAGGCTCCTTACTGTTTCTTGTCTCAGATAGAAAGTTCCTTTGCAGAGTTGAATGTTGGATGCAATCTCAAACAAATGGTTAAGTTCTTTTTTCCTGCTTCAACTGCATTAAGTACAGAACTAGAACACGGTGGTAATGTTATTCAGCTTAAGTTTAAAGACAGTACGTTGCAAATATCATTTGGGCAGTATTATTGGCTTTTCTACGCCACTTTATTTTGTGTCCCCTCACCCACTCACACCTTACACCTACCCTCAAAGGCCAATCCCCTGAGTGAGTATGATTTAATTGGAAGATTTCTTTGTGCAGTAATGAGAGACCTTGCCATCTTAAATAGGAAGAATTTGCAGGCAGTGTGATTCATTAATGCTGAACATAGAAGTATCAATGGCTTTCTGTGTGGTTTATAACTTTAATGAATCACTTATTGATCTCTATGATAGTTGACCATTTGGATTAAGTATTTAATTATTTCTTCTTCGTTCTGATTAATGTTTTATACACTTAATACTCTGGACATTTCTTTTTCAAGTCTGTTGTGCTCTGATATGTACTTTTTAATATTTGTTTTCCATTTTCTAAAGTCTTTCACTTTGTACATGTGACTCCAGAGCAAGGATGAGTTATACTCTACACAACAAGATATTCTTCTACAATCAGTCCGGATTCTCAAGGAGCATGGTGCATCGTTAGGCAGAAAATACGACAGTTGAACAGTTGATGATGATACAACCAAAAGACAACAGCTTCCTTGCAGAAGGTTGCCCATGCTGGTAGCAAAGCATGGCAAGCGTTCTTGAAGCAATGATGGATCATTGCCGAAATAAGGTGGCCAACTGCCTTATAAAAGATGATAGCATCAAAGGAAAGACAGCGGTCGAGGGCTTGTGCAAGGAAAGCTGACAGTTTCTTTACATCGGAGCCAAACCAAGACCCCTGCATAACAATTTTGTCCGGTATATAAACCATGAGCAATGATAGTGCAATTACTGCTAGAAACATGGGAACTGCAGAAATGAAACATTCAGTAGCCGTCCGGTAATTGATTTGTGGATGATTATGCCATTGCGTCAGGCAGCAAAATCGTAACTCTTCAATTTATCATCAGAATTTCCCCAACTGATTAATGAAAACTTCTTGTGAATTAAAAAATTGAATAAGTAAATTGGAAAATTGAAGAAATATCCCAGTGAATTTTTAAATAACAAAAAAGATAGGAATTACTAGCTAAGATTACCAGCTTAAAGCGGCCTTCCCGTGTCAAGATAAGCAACCAAAAATTTCAAATCAAATTGCTAGTAAATGATTTTTGCTTTTTCAATTAAAAATCAAAATATAAAGCTCAGATAAGTTTTAATTAAGTAATGGTTCCTGATATAAAAGTTTGCGGTTAAATTCCCAGATATAACTCCTTTCTTCTTTCTCTATGGGATTTTGAAAGTAACCTCTCATTTGGTTAAACGACAACTTGTATGCCACAGAACGAAAACCATCTAGTATCAGATACCACATTGATACAAGTAGTTGTACGTGACCAAAGAGCGTCGCTACTGATGTTGCACTGTTTTGGTTGCGCTCAAATATACTTCCTACAAAAAGATGACTCAGAGGAAAATTACAAGACCAGAATTTCGACATCAAACAATGAAACATACGATACTAAAAATCCCAAGCATTTACAGAATACAACGATGGCCGGCCACAACGAGATAGCAACTCATCAGGCTTCCCAGATATATGTCGCTTATACTGAATGCTGTAATGGGAGCATCCACAGGATTATTTATGGCACCTTGCAGCTGTATAGATACTATATTTCCACATACTCCTCAAATAGTTGACCCACAAAACCAAGGAAACCCCTCCAAGATAAATTCACATAATTCACCACAAACAACATCAATGCACACCTGGGCAGAAATTTAACACCAGTGGACCACGACTCATGATCTGCATGAAGGTAAAGTGATGCCTCCACAAGCAGCAGCAATTATTATGTACAGCAACAGAACAATTAAGCATGTCAAGAGGGCCCTGCCACAAATTAAGATATGAGTCTCTATGCATCAAATGCAGGTAGGCCATAGCTGATGACAAACATCTACAGCAGACTGAAAATTGTTGTTAGGAACATCACACCCATTAAATTGAAGATGAAATCAATAAGACTTCCCCCCCCCCCCCCGGCGCGTATAAAGCTTATAAAAGACAATGTCAATAAATCACAGCTTCAAAACAAAACTGATAGAAAGTATACAGCAAACAGTTGAAAAAGTTTCAAATGTACCATATGATCAACAAGAAAATAGAAATGGAATGAGTTCTTCAAAAAAAGTCTAAAATCTTGCAATTTATTAAATTGGAAAATAAGAAAGCTAAATGATTGGCCTACTCATGTTTATACAACACAAAGTTAAATGACCAGCCTACTCATGTATATACAGCTCAAACCAACTGAAATATTATGAACTTTTAGAGTTTTCACTATTTATTTGCATCAATGCACTCCCAACCAACATTTGAGTTTTCATGATAACCTTTTTACTACTCCTTACCCTCTCATGCTCACTTTTGGTTGTCCTTTTTTCCAATAGACCTTTAACATTGATGGCTCAATTACAACCATAATTGTACTTAGCATTCCAGTGGATGAAAGTTTTGTTATTCTTTCTTCTCAGAGTATCTCCACAAGTTTAGGAAGAATTCAAAAATTATTGCCATGTTTGCAGTTGCAAAAAGCAGCTTGAACCACTTTTTATATCATATAGCAACCATAAATTTTAATCAAATGATAAGCCTTCATTACCAATAAAAATGTGTGACATGCTAGAAATCTACTGATATAATGTACTCTTTTCCATTAATACAAAGAGAAATTAAAAAAAAAGAAGTGATGTAGGAAACTCAAGTTAAAGATTGAAAATTCTGTTCTATGGATTTAGAATGGTGAAATAACCGTATGGTTTCAAGATTAAAGAATGTTCCTTGAGCATGTTTTGATAAGTTTCCCAAGAAAGCTAAATAATAGAAGGAATTCAAAGGACTTACAATAGCTTAGCATTTTTCATCCAAAGCGCTCTACGAAGGTGCTTAGACTGTTTCCTAAAGTGAAATGCGCCGTCTTGCATTGTTGCAGTTTTGTCAACAAGAAGCTCAATCCTATCACCTCTCTCCAATATTTTTTCAATGTTCTCCACCATGATGGTGCGTATCTGAAAATTGCAATGCTCATGAGCAAAACCAAATCTGATAAAACTTCATTGTACTGAAACAAGTTTAAAAAAAAAATTATAAGCCTAATTTCTTTACATGTTTTAAAAGCTAATACCTTAGCCAAAAACCAAAAGGAAAAATACATGATTATGAATATATAAATGCATAATGGAAAACGTGAAATAAATTAAAAGTGAACCAAAAAGATCAGTCCAAGATAAATATTCAAGCAGATAAGAAGATACTTGCCTCACTAACTTCGCCTCTCACACGATTGAGAGTATCTGCACTAGGATTGCTGGAGAAAAATTCCATCTGCTGATGCAAGACCCTTGAAAACTCATCATTCATAGCATAAGCAGGTGCATAGTGGGCCACTCTACCATAGTTTTTCATGAACCTCATGTGAATATCCTCCAAATATGAAAATGGAATTCTTCCTGGATCAAGGAAAAACAGAAGTATTATAATTCATGATGAAAATTAATATAACCGTGATTGTTCGTGGGCATACACATATGTCAATCTATATTGCATGCATGTGAGATGAACAGATCCAGTAAGGAGATCATGTCTGCAGAAACACTTAGGTATATCAGTTTCAAATGAAAAAAATAACAGTTCAGAAATTAGGATTCAAAATATAGTTTGCATCTTCAAAGCTTACTTATGTTCAAAAAGCAGTACAGGCGACTTAACAAATTTAAGAAATATGGTAAAGAGAACTAAACTTCGACAAAGAACCCATCACCAACATTTATAATATATAAAGAGATATGTGTAAGATAACAAAGAATCACAAACTAAGAAGCCAGATAAATACCATCGTACATAATGATAATTTTAAGTTCTAGAAGAAACATAGACTTTCTAAACTCAATGATAATGTAATATATCATTTTGAACTGTAGATAAGAGTGGTGTTGTAGAAAGTAAAGATTGGAATGAATAGAAGAATCACTCAACTGAAATTATTTAGAATTGTCATGCATCAGGTTGGTTGGATGAACTAAGAACTAAACAACCAGTAAGACATAACTTAAGGAAACAAAACCAGAAACCTACAGCATGAAAAGTTTTTGCATAGCACTCCCATAGTACTTTTCTAGGTGAAAGGATTCAATTCCAGGAGTATGCTCAGTAACTAAGAGTAAAAAGTTCTAAGAACATTAAAAAACTTCATAGCTTCAACCTTCAAGGCCTCACACACTGACAGTACCAAAAATACACATGCTTTCAAACTTTCTATAATTATTTAGAACTGGGGGCAGTCATAAGGCCTGGTGAAGTTTACAAGTTTACGGCTTCAAGGATAATCCAATAACCCATACATACAATAACACTGTAATCTAATACAACTGAATTCCAGCTAATTTCAGATCAATATAGAGAATGAATTAAAAACCTCATCCTCTATCAAACCAAATTCCAAGGTAATAGAACTCAATGCTTACAGCCACAACTTCCTGAATCCTGTATAGTTAAAGGTGTACGGAAACACAATTCAAATCTTCCAGGCGAATGGTGATTTGAATAAAAAGTTTCATAATCCTGAATTTCTTTCTACTGGAGCAACTACAAATCACCACTCAATTGCATAAACATTTAACAAATAAAGAGTAAAAATTTCAACTCAAATATAAAACTTTAAGCTCGTGATGTAGCCATAAACATAATTAGCAGTAAAAATACGATGAGATAAAGAAAATTTTGATTTTAGAGGGGAAAAAAAAAACATACTGCCAAAGGTGTCGTTGGCCATACAGAGGAAGGTGAGGCCATCTGATCTGAGTATATGAAATATGTAGCGATCCTGCGAGAAACACACCCTGGAGTCGGACTCCCCCGGCAGTTTCTCAAGAATCCGTCTGGCAACCGCCCCTGTGTTCCCCGTCACGGCGCTGAATTCCGCCAGCACCACCGTACCTCGCGCCACTAGCGCGTAGAGTATCGCCATATCCGATTATTTAAATTATTATCGTTATTGTTATAATTAATAAAGAGTTTTTTTTTTAATATATACACGAATTGCCTAAGTCAAAAATTCTAGCCTGCAGCATTTTGATTCGAAAAATGTTTATTGCCTTTTAAATGTTTCGCTGGAGTGAATTTATTGCAGAGGCCAGCTCCACTGTCTCTGGCCGACAAGTCCGCGAAACCAAGGCCGTTTTGGTTGAGAAAGATTTGCTTTGGGCCAGGCCCGCCTACTTGCTTGCATAGGATGGGCCTACCACTTCAGCAGCTGATGTCGTAGGGCCTAAGCAATGAGAATTTTTTTTACTTTTAATTTTAAATTAAAATTTGATGGGTCTATAGTAATCCCAAAGTTGTTAGAATAATTCATGAAAAAATGCTAAGATGCTTAATTCCCCCAACTTCTCATATATATCATTCAGCCATTCACAAACTTCTCTTTCTCAAACTCCAAACTGTCCGTGATATAGAGACGTATGCAAATTAATCATACAATCGACTTTATTTACAAAACATAAATCATTGCTTTATTATTATTATTACATGGGAAATCCGAAACCATGATATCCTCCCATGGATCTTCCCTGATCATTGAAGCCTTTGGGTGAGCCCAGTTGATGGGTCTCAAGCTGATCGCTCAATGGCCCAACCCAACTGGGATCATAGGATTGGCCCAATGAGTCAGCATCAACGGTTGTAATATCATGGATGCTGGACCTCTTCTTATCTTTCTTCACAGAAGAGTTCATACGTAGAAAGTATTTCTGGGCATGGCTGGCCACTTGAGTTGGTGTCCTTGAAACGACAGCGTTCCTCGAAATACTCCTCCAATCTCCTCTCCCATATTTTTCTAGTCCAATTAGAAACAGCCTGAAACAAAAATAAGTAATAAATTTGTTAAACATGTTTTTCCAGCATTTGTGCAAGAATTTAGAAAGCAATTGAAAATATATTTATTAATAATTTTTATTTGAAAATTTTTAAAATCACTTTTATAAAGTTCATGGACAAGTAAAATTTAGAACCAACCGAGTAAGATTGCGTAATTCCCACTTTCTTTTTCGAGTTAATTTTTCATAATTGCAAACTCATTTATTTTCTTTTTTTTTCCCTTAATTTATTAAAACAAAATCAACCACGTCTGAACAGAATATGGGAAAAAAAATTACCCTTCAAACTTTACACTAAAGGAGTATTTTTTTAGAAAAAATAATTGTGATTTTTTAATCCCAAAATTACTCTCTAAAAATGATTAATCATTACAACCAATTATATTTTGTATACTGTGTGCCTCAATTATCAAGAAAATGGAAATTAAAAAACAAAAAACTCTAAATCAACAACTTTTCAAAACGTAAAAAAAAAAAAAAAAAAAACTAAGCACAAAAAAGTAAACAATATTTTTATAAATTTTTATTTTCGACTGACCTGTGCTCCTCTGCAGTCCAAGGAACGCCCTTCCTCCTCTCGGTCTCCCTCTCTCTACTCTTATTACTATTATTCCCCAAACTCGCTCCAGACTCAGCCACCGGGGCCGGCGAGTCCAACTCGTCCTCGTAACCCGGTAACTCAACTAGCCCCGCCTCAATCTTCCTCAAATCCCGAACCAAATCGTCGTACCGTCTCTGCACATCCACCGAACTCTTTCCCGGAACCTGCCTCGCGATTCTTTCCCACCTCTCCGGCGTTTCCTCGGGGAACGTCACCAGCGCTCTCTCGAACAGCTTGTCTTCCTCGCGCGTCCACGACGACGAGGTAGACGCCGAGTGCGAGTAATCAATCTTGTTATGTATCATTTCTTTTTCTTTTTTGATGTCTTTTAAGGTTTTGCGTCGATTTTGTGGTATTATATACAACTTAATAAATCTGATTATATTTAATTTAATTATTAATTTATATATATATATATTCAAATAAAGAGGCAGAGGCGGCTGTGGATTTTGGATTACGTTAACTTTCTTTTTCAATTATTTTATGGTGACGTGGATTGGGTTTGCAGGTTGAACACGTTCCGCCGTGCTTGTGATTTTCCCCCTTTTTTTTTTTCCTCTAAAAGGGGTTGGTACTTGTTACTTTGGTTATGTTACCTTCTTGTTTGACTCTCGGACTATAAGTGTCGTACACGTGTATTCCCGCCGCCTGCCGTTGGGTAAATTTGGAATCTCCGCCGAATTTTGTTGAGTCTAAAATTATTTGAAATGTTTTATCTTTTATTTACTTATTTATTTATTTTTTGGTGAAAGGAATGTTTTAATGTTTTATCTCTTCAAATTAAAAAATTTGTTACCTTTTCTTTTAAGAGGTTTAAGGAATTTTTCTATATAATATTGAACAATACCAATCCATATTAAAGAAATTTAAAGATCGGAAAAAGTTACGTTACCCCACTCGTATCCATGACATACTAATGTTACCTCACTCGTAAACATAACATACTAATCTTTATCCATTAAAATTTAGTCTCAATACTAATCCTTAGCAAAGTTGTTACCGACCACTAAAGGTACATGTTTATTTCGAAAATATATATTCTTTAAACTTCTAAAATTATATCATAAAGAATAAATTTTTTTATTATTGATATTATAATTAGAAAAATTATTATAATTTATAAATAAAATAATTATTAAGATTAATGTATATTAAATTTATAAAAATACAATATATATCTTTTATTTTCACTAATATTCGAACGATATTTTCTACACTCAAAATTACATCATAAGAAAATAAATCATTGATGGCATTGTTCTCGCACCAATAATGTCTTCTCGATTGGAGGATAACATATTTATTCTTCTTAGACACAGATAGTTGAACTATAATACAATTGACTTCATAAAATCTAGGTCTACTAACTTTATGACCTCTGGCTCTGGTAACAAGGAATTAATAAATAAAATATTTGAAGGATAATATTTTATTTACACAGGATTACATCTTAATTAGCGTAATATACACATGACTTAAGGTGTAAATTATGGTCTGAAAGACAAGTCATAGATAAATAATCATATGATGAATGGTAGCTTATTATAGTGTAACGTCATATAACAAATTAATAAACCAATATTGTGAAAAAAAAAAAACCATTGTTTTACTGCTTGACCCCTCTCCTAATGAGTTAATTTGTTATATTTCTGGTTTTCGCTTTTTGTTCATTATCCACCTGGCCACATGCTGGCCTCCTTGACTTGTTCGCGGATGAGTTGATTTTGTCAGCTCTCTAGTTTTTTGACTTTTTAATGAAGTATAAAAAGAGTAATGCCGCACATGGTTTTTTTTTTTTAATTTGACGGTCGACGGAACGTTTTATATGTCAGTTTCTCACTCGAATGAATCGTATTTATATGTCAATAATTAATAATAAAATAGATTAAGGGTGGTTTGGATTATGGTGATTAATAAAATAAATTATTTTAAAATATGGATAAAGTAAGTTGTTAGTTAAAAAATTAATTTATTATTTGGTAAATTGTGTTGCTGCAGTTGTAGTTAGTAAGTATTATTATATAAGTATAATCTTATTATATAATGATTGAAATATATATAAGCTTACATTATCTTTTAATATTTATTAGAGTCTTTGCAAAATAATATATAATTATTTTTTGTTAAACTATTAAGAATTTGTTTCTTAAACATTTTAAGTTTTAAATTTTATTAATTTCATATCTTTTTTTTTTTTTAAAATCTGATTGTTTGTTTCTGTAACTTATATCTGATTTTCAAACGTTTACATCTTAATGGCAAAAGTAAACTTTTGTAATTTTTATTTGAATGGAAAAGGTCTTAATAAAAATAAATATTATGCTAAAACAATATCTTGATTAAATTTACTTATTTTCTAAGCTATAAAATCTAATTTTTTTAATTTACAATTATATAAAGGTTAAGTAACCATGTTTAATCTATTTTTATTCATAAAAATAAATAAAATGTCACTTTTATTCAAATATTAAAAAAATAAATATATCATTAAATATTTATATTCGAATTGATTTAGACTCATTCCAATTTTAAATTAAAAAAAGATGTCAAAAATTATAATCAAAACTTAAAAAAAAAAAAAAAGTAGACCGACTTATTTAATGAGCATACTGATAAAAAGAACTCCCTACTTATTTTTAGACATTACTGTTATAATAAAAAATTTATGAAATAAATATTTTTTAAAAAAATTTCAATAATTTTTTTTTGTCAAAATTTAAAAAATAAACTGATTATAATATCTCAAATGTGGTCTAATACCAAATAAATAGAATTTAATCATTATTTCAAACTATTTTCAAATTATATATCATTATTATTATTATAAAAGACGGAATCTTATCACCAAAAGATTCTGCGTCCAACAATAATCTTTTAATACTGATGGACGGCGAAATAAACAAGGATGAGATTAACCCTTTTGAGGATTAAGATCCTCTTTTATCACCGTCATTTTTGGTTCATGTGTTTCCTAATTTTGTTCTTTTTTGAAAAGGTAAGTCGAGATCAAAAGCGGGTAAGTATTTTGTGATTTAAAAATTAGAACGACGGTTGATTGTTTCAAAAGCATGTCTGGATACTGTATGCTAAAAATAGACTAGTTGAATATGTTAAGCTAGTGTTAGTGGTAAACAATTTTGTAATCAATTTGTAATGCCTAAATGACACACGTACAGTGTAGAGTGTCTACTTGCTATACATGCACATGCAATTATGCTGGATTTTCATGGGGTGGACTAACTTAGGTCGTGCTTGTTTTTTTATCTGAGATTTAAATGGGTCTCAATTTAGCTGAAGTCTGAATAGTTCTGAATGAAAATGTTTAAATGACATATTTATTTTTTTTTTTCAACATCTAAAGAGAAAAATTTTAAAACTAGTAGTTTGATGTAAAAATCTTTTTAAGTAGTACGTATATTTGTTGTTCACAATTTATAATTTTTACAAGTTGATTAGTTTGGTAGCATTAGAAAAAAATACTATCATTATTGATCTTAATTTAATTTTGTAATAAAAAATGTAATTATAACATCAACTTTTATTATAAAGTCAACATTGTTGTTTTATTTCTTATTCATCGCAGTGGACATAATTTAATTTGTTCAATATTTCAATTTAGTTAATGTTATCATATGAATAAAAATTTAAAGCAATTAAAAAAAATAACTTCAAGAATAATATAAAAATATTAGGTTTATAAATAATATTGGAAATATATGAATTGTTAAGGGTATTTTTGAGATTTGAAATTAAAATTTTCTATTTAGACTTTAGACTTCAGATAAAAGTGAATTTTCTTTTACTTTTTCTATTCATATAGAATTGTCTGATAATAAGTGATAAATTAAAAAAATATATAAAACATATAAATGTCTGAAAAAAAATTAAATTCAAACTTCAGACTAAAAAACAAATGACATCTTAGTTAAATCAAATAGAATTGTATTTAGTATTCTTTGATCTAATGTGGTAAGTTTTATTATGGATGTGAGTTATTTCAGTTGGTAAATTTTATTGAGTGAAAATAAAAAGTCTTGTGTTCGAAATCCCATTTATATGGGTAAGGATGAAAATATTCTATCATCATGTCTGAAGGCTTTTTCTTTTTTAGTTTGAGTGCTGCTAAATGTTGGGAAAGCTAAGAAAAACAATAGAACCCTCTCTCTCTTCGTTTTAATAATTAAAAAATTATTAAAAAAATACTAAGAAATAAAAAAAGTAGCGCATGCTTAGTGTTGGCAATAAAATCTGGATCCGGATGTTAAAAATTAAGATCCGTGCAGATCCGAATCCGAATCCAAATATTTATTTAATGGTAATATCCGGATCCGTATTATTATTTAATTAATTAAATTTTAATTAAAAAATATATAAATTAAAATATTATAAGCATAATTAATTCTGTAATTTTCATTGACTATGAAAAGTATGTTAAAAAGTTAAAAATTATAATAATAACAATAATTAGAGAATATTATAATAAATTGGTTTACCTTAGTTTTTTTATTTTTTTATTTTTTATTTATGTTGTGAAATTATCAATTGTGAATTTATGGTGATATTGTACGTTATTTATATTGAATTGATATTAAATTGTTAATTTATTTAATATTATTAAATAAATTATTAAAGTTAAAATTATATTTAAATTTAAAAATATGCGGATCCAGATATCCAGAAAATCCGCCCACAACCTGTGTGGATCTTACCCACTTTCGGATCCGCATTTTTTTTGGGATGCGGATGCGGATCCAGATGTAAAAAAGTCAATGTGGATCCGGATCTGAAATTTGCCATCCATACATATGCTCTCTTCAATTACAGTCTCCTTTGTCACTAAACACATCCAAAAATTTCTAAATCAAACAAAATTATTATTATCATTTATCGTTATTATCTTACTAGTAAATTGCTTTTAGGAGCATTAGAGATTACTATCATTTGATCTCTAAAACAATAAAATTTAAGCAAAACACAAGTACATTTCCATTTCACCGAGAGCAATGTGTCACGGAATGAGTATTTTCTTGTAATAAACTCACGCGACAGACTTAGCGACTTCTAAAGACACAAAGTCTCCAAGTAGCGCAACACTTTTCAACTAAGAAAGAATGTTTGTCTGAAAAGTGAGAGAAAAGCGAAAGAATGCCAAAACTATACAACTTTATTACCCATAAGAGTAATTTACTGAGATAGGCTTTCTGAGAGGCAGGAGCTTGTGTGTGTTGTGAGTTGTGTGTCTTTGGAATTGTGGTGTATTGTTGTAAAATGGCAAGGGGTGGTGACTATTATGAACTGGATGGAAGGCTAGAACCACCTGCTGTTGAATCACAAGTTCTTTCAAATATCTAAGGACTAGAATGGTAAATTTTAGAGAATTTTAGGATATTCACAATTTCTAGAACTTGGGCTGGACTTGCTAAGCGCACCCGTATTTTTATTGAGTAAACCCGCACGGGCAAACTTAGCCTCCGATTGCGGGATATTTGAGCGGTCCGTGACAAATGGCTGACAACTATTATTATTAATGCAATAAAAATTAATATTCAAAATGAAATTCCATCTTTATAATAAAAAAATTACCACTAAACAATATATATTGAAACCCATCTGGCTAAACATACAACGATTACAAAAGCATGAAAAACCAACATCTAGGGAATTTACAAAATTAATCAAATGATGCACAAAACAAAAAAAGTTATTATTATTTTTAATCACTGACCATAATAACAAGAAAAATGATAAAGAGAGAGAATGATGAAAGAAAAATGAGAGAAGGTGTGTTGAAAAAGAAAAGAGAGTTGGCTGGGTAGAGAGAGTGAGCAAAATTCTCTCATCTTTCTCTCTCTTTGTCATTACTCTAATAACAATAAAATCTCCTCATGCTTGGGCTTTACTTTGGCAGCAGACTCAACAACCTTGGTGGTGGATTCAACTTTGGCTTTGAGAGTAGCTTCGGATTCTACTTCTGAATCTAAAACAGGTGACGCTCCCATTTGGGAGAATTTGTGTGTGAATGGAAATGTGGGCTTTGCGTAGAGTTTTGGTCAAGGAAAAGAGCAGAGCTTCGATTTCGAAAGAAAAAGCAGAGGATAGGGATTATGTTTGGTAGCTGAGTGAGGATAACCTAAGACCATATGTTGCTTTTGGATTTTCTCTGTTTTTTTATTATTATATTTTTAATTTTATAATTACTAAAACAAAGAGAGAGAAAGGGAAGCAAAACGACAACCATTTCTGTTAGCTTTCTCTTGGCACTCTCTCAGCTTTCTTGACACTCAACGTTTTTATAAATTAACTATACAATAAGTATACGATGATATCTCTATTCTATATAATCAGTACATAATAAATACATGGCAATGACCTGTGATTAAGATAAAGGTGAAATGTGCTTATCTAAAAATTTATTGTGCTAAAAAAATATTAAGTTTATATGCACTGTACTATATTTTTTTCATTCTTTGCTAAGACTTTTATTCCACTATTTTTTTTCTTGTTTATTCTTTTCTTTTCGTTATTATACAATGAATTTTTATTTTTAGCCATTTTGCTAAGACTTTTATTCCACTATTTAATGTTTTATGACGATAATAAATCAAACAAATAGAACACAATTTCCACATTTGGTCTAAGCTATAACAGGAAAACACGTGTCCGCCCTCTATTGTGTGCTCACATGAAATTCTGTTAAGGCGCGAGTGTACAGTCATCACTTTTGCCTGTTCGTTAAGTCGTCCGGGTTCACTCCACTCTCTTTCTTTCCTATTCGTATTCGTATTCTTCCCATTGGTAAAGAGTCAACGCAACAGTTAAAAGAAGAAAGGTAATTTTTTTTACTCGCATTTAGCAATTTACTTATTTTATTCTTAAAATCAAAATAAAATCTGCATCGTTGTCGATTTATTTCTTCTCGCTCAATGAATATATATCTAACTCAGTTCGTTTGTTTTTGTATGGAATGGTCCATAGGAATGATGAGAGAAATGAATGGCAGATTCTGCATAATTGCTTTTTTTTTTATTTTCTGTCATTTTTTCTTTTTTGGTTGTTAATTGATTTGTTACTGACAATGGAAATGATTATAGTTGAATTACGGTGCAATGTAATTGAAAGCTGGGGACCGGCGTTGAATTGGTAAGCCGGTAGTGGGATTTGGCAGGCGTTGACTTGCTTTAACTTCTTTTCTTTTCAGATACCTTAGAGTTTAGTCTTCTATGGCTTGTTGGCTAGTCATGTGTAGAAATTAATGAATTAAAAACTTTTTTCAAAACGATACGAATTTTTTGGGTAAACTGTTTTAGAAAGGGATGCATCCTGGGGTTTGCTTTTTCATGATCATAATCATAAAGACAAGTAATTAATTAATTGATGTCTTCAATTCACAGAAATACTTATGGACCAGAAAGGGAAATGATCTTGAAACGAGAAGGTGGTTGGGAAATGAATGTATTTATGGATACAACTTGACCACAAACAAGTAATAGGATATAGCCGACTAACATTATTGCCAGGAAGTGAATTTCATAGAATGCTTCCATCATTTCCTTTGCGTAGTTTATATAGCTTTGTTTTTTCTTTTTTCTTTTTTCTTTTTTTATTTTTTATTTTTAGAGTTGAGAAATATGTCATCTGTTTTAGAACATGTGTAATCATTACGAAGGTTTTGCCTTCAGTTTTCTCTTGGCATCCTAAACAGCTTTGGTACAAGCCAATGACTCCGCAAAGGCCTCACAGCTCAATGACTATTCCACGTAAAAATTCAGGGCTAAGCTATGAGTGCATGTAGTATAATTTTCAGACACACAGTTGGCCTCCTGTTTGCAAAATATATATGTGTATAGACTCTGTCATAAGCTGCATCTTAGGACACTTGGGAGTTAATGGAATCCTTATGGAAGAAGCTGTTGTTATTGGTTCTGTGCACTCAGCCTAAGAAACATAGGAAAGCCTATTGGAGAGGTTCAGCATCCAACGACTAGGCCAAAAAGTGTGAATCTTGGCTCTCACAAGATTCATTTGCAAGATTGAGGTAATGCTAGCGCAAGTGGAACTTGTACTCAGATGTAATGGTTTAGAGACTGCAGCTGAACTTGAGCATGGGGATGACTGGTGTGGTTTCAGTATGAAGGTTTAAATGCTTAACCATAAGTGTAAAAGATTTTAACATATATTGTGGGGAACTGATGTATTGATGCTTAATTCTAGTATGAGATAGCTATTCATCTATAGCACTTCATTTTTTCAAAATGAGTCCAAGCACTCGGAATTAGATAAAAAATGGATTCCACAGAGAGAGATAGGTAATTGTAGCATTTTTTTATCTGGTTCAAACCGTTCTATTCCTCACCATGTTTGCAGTTTCATTGCAGGCATTGACCATAAATAGTTGACCGCTGACAAAATAGTATGGAGCAAATACTAATGTACTCAAGGACATAGGCTGAATTTTCTGCACTTGGTTTTAATATGGTTTTAACACAAATTGCTGTCATATGGTTTTAACAGAAATGACTGTTGTCTAAATTTCCCTCAAGAACAAGTGCATGAAAATAGATTGATAAAGTTAATCCAAGGCAATGTATGCCATAATTAAACCATCTTCGACCAGTTGTTTAACATTATGCCTTTTATCTGGAAATTTTTTCCCCCTTTTTTGGTTATCTTTGATCTCAGTAAGGCATTGATGCCTTTCATCATAAGATGCACCCAGATCATGCGATCCTTTCTTCACATAACTTAATTACTCTATAATTGATTTGTTGACACTATATTCTGTGAACATAATTGATTCTGTTCGTTGTTCTCTCTAAGCATATTTGGTTACTGCTTGCATTTCATAATCACTTCACCTACTTTTGAGGACTGTTGGGCCAATAGTGTTGTTGGGTCTCCTACACTCGTGGTTTTAATGCTTTGATGTGGACTTTTATAGCTTGTTGGATCATAATTAACAACTTCATGCGTTTGCAGACAGAACATATGATCTAATAATTAATAGCTCAGAAATATCTGTTTTCTACCTCAAGTTATGAAGAAAATAATTCAAATTCTTACAGTGGCCAGTTTAGTCCCTCTGAAGTAGATTAATTGGTTGGAGGTGTTATAGATTTCTTCTTAACATTTTTATATTGGCTGCCTAACTACTTTGCTGTGTCCACTAGCAAGACTCTAACATAGGTAACTGAACACTGTGCACCTATTAAACTAAGGAGTCCTGCCCTTCTCAACCATGATTGAGACTTCCTTTTGGGTGTCCTGCTTGAACCCTATTATTTTAGGACTTTAATGTCAGATCTTAAGCCAGATGCGCTGCATCAACCATGCTTCAATTTGGAAATCTTGTTCTCTTTCTGGGTTCATTTCTTTGGATGATAATGACGAGACACCAGGTACATTTTATAGTGTATTGAACAGCTATATTGTTATAGGAAGCTCTTCTTTATTGATACGGTTGAATCATGATCTTTAGTTAGGTTCTCTTGACTACGCGTAGCACAAGCTTAACTCATTTTCATTGGCAATTCTCTCAAAGCTGTAGAAGCTAGAATATCTTGTTTTTCTGGCCATGCAGCTTCTAAGGGAACGAATGTTGATTTAGCAAATACAAAAGACAACTAAATTTCATTTGTTGTACTTTTGACTATTTTCCTGGTTGTGAATAGTAAAAGGCTTCACGAGGATTCTGATGATTGTATGAATGAGAAAACAATCTTGAAGTGTAAATTTCTTAATAATCTTTGAAGTCAAAAATGCAATTTGGAAATTAACCCATATTCTTCATCAAACACTTATTATGAGTTTCCTTAACATGGACTATGATTGAAGTAGAACCAATCATTGTTTTGGATGCCTGATGGAGGTTGGAAATTGATTTATTGTGTTCAGTAACATGTCAACTACACATAGTTTGACTACTGTGCTTTCTGTTTCCCAGTCCTATTCTTCTTCTCCCAACTCCCTTTTTTTTTTTTTAATATATTTGAATTGGGTTGTTTTGAATTTTTGTAACTAACATCTCTCTCAGTACGTTATTATTTTTCTCCTTGTAGCCGTTTTATATTGTCAAATGTGTGTTCTTTTGTCTCTTTTTGATTTCTTGTTCCCTTAAGTTCCAGGTTTTCAACTTCAGCTTTTGAATTCTAAAAATGGAGGTCAACATGCTGGAAATAAGGTGACATCTCAATGCTGAAATTAAGTTAAATTTTCTCAATAGGTCATCTTGAAACTGATCATATCAATATGGAAAAATGATGTTCTTGATTTAGCTATCCTCTCATTAGGTTCCTTTTGTTAGTTCTTAAACCAATATCAAATTTCTTAACAAACAACTCTATTTAGCATACTATCAATATCTTAAATCCAGTTTATTGCTAGTCATGACCACCCCTGCAAAAAAATTGTCCACGCTACTTTCGAAAATAGGCTACTTTCTTGCATTAACTATTCTCGCTGTGCACACCTGGTAGACTCTGTCTAGTGATTTCCGTGACTGTACAACCTGTACCTATCAAACTAAGACTGAGTTGCGCCCTCTCAACCGAGATGACTAAGATCTTTTTTGCATGTCCACAGACTCTAACGTCAGATGATAGATGCTGAATCAACCAAATTCATATAGTTTGGCTTTTTTCCCCCTTTTTTTCTGGTCATTTTTCTGTAACGAAAATGGCTGAATGCCAGCTACAGAGATCCTTTGGCATAACACCTGTTAAACAGATATTTTGCTTGTTGTTTGATGGGGATGTATCATGATCTTTTATCAGGTTCCCCTGGCCATGCTTGTCACAGGCTTTAACTTATTTTCATTTTCCAGTCCTCTCACCATCGTACAAGCCAGAGAATCTTGCTTTTCTAGTTCTGCAGTTTTTAAGATGATTTTGATGATTTTGCATATGCAGAAAAAATTAAGGTTCATTTGTCATGCCTCTGACCACTGGCCTTCATCATAAAGGGTTAAGTCTTAACATTGTCAAGAATTCAATTTGGAAATTATTCCAAATTCTTTTCAACTATTTATCAACCTTCTTAAGACTTGACTATGACTGAAGTTGACCACAGCATTTTTTTCTTCTTTTAATTTTTCAGTTCGTAGTTTCCTCTTGTAGATTTTTATCTTTTTATGCCAGTGGGAGGTTGGGCTTGCGTTTGTGTTCCTCTGTTCTAGAGATAAAGTGAATAAACTTCTTAACACAAGAAGACTATGTGAAAATGCGTTTATTCATTATGATCCAACTATAGCATTTGGAAAATATTGGACTACTGAATCAACTGCAGATAGTTTTACTCCTTAGCTATCTTTTTCATTTTGGATGTGTAGAACTTATTGCCACAGTGTATTCTTTTTAATTATCTACTTGCTCATCTTTGTATTGTCCTTAATTCCGATTTTCAACTTTAGCTATTGAATTCTACAAGACAAATATTCAATGGGTTGGAAATACAGTGAAGGTGATATCTCAAAGCTGAATTAATAAAGTAAAATTCTCTAAATTAATCTGTCATTTAGAAACTGATTACATCAATGTGGCAAATTGATGTCCACAACTTCCTATGACCAATCCCCTATTTGGTCTCTTCATTGACTGTAGTAGAACCAGCTTCTAGTTTACGTTTCTTAATTAACAATTCTATTTGAGATGCCATTAATATTTTACATATGGCTTTATTACATTTATGACCTCCTAACGAGAAAAAATTATCTATGTTACTTTTGAAGGTAAAACACTGTCATACATGTCCCTTCTCGCTTTGGACAATCATTAGACTTCACGTAATGAGGCTGCATGGTGAAGCAGGCCATGGCTTCACTCACGGCCAATTCAGCTGTTCCCAATCCCATAGAGGTGGCTCAGGATCAGCAACAATCCTCCAGTTGTTGTCTAGGTTAATCTCTGGGTGATCAGAGTGGTCTTCTCCAGAGTATGAAGTTTCGGGCGAGCTTGTTCTTGGCCCCCATATGTTGTTCTGAGCAGATGTTGTAGCCACATCACCATCAACCATTATGGCGTCTTGAAAAGATGTGTTGGATCCATTACCTTGAACCATTATGTTGTTTGGCGCGGATGTTGTAGCCCCACCACCATGAGGTTGTTCCTCTTTTGGTGCTGCTTCTAGCGGGCGTCTATCAAATGCTCGAAAGCCTTCGGATGTCACATAGATTCGGCACAAGCTGAATTCATGCCTCAACTACAGTCAATAATAGGGTGAAAGAAGCAAGAGTTAGAAATGGAAGGCACGTGACCATCTCTGAATTATGAATAAAAAACTAATGTTCCTATAAATTTCATAGTTTAGTTACCTTAGGAATGACAGCTCTAGATGGATTGGATACTCCTTCAATGGCTCTATACTCATGCATCTTCCATTTGGTTTTTCTCCCAGTGGGAGCCTTACCCTTATAGAAAACCATCGTCTTCTTCACCCCGATCACCCGGTTGTCGGACGAATAAACATAACTCGGTGAGCCTGTGGCCTTCCAGTACCCAGAAGCAGTGGTTCTGCTCGGTCTGCCTCCCCGTTCTTCCCTCTCTTGTCTTGGCGTGAAGAAAAACCATTGCTCGGTGTCTCCTTGACATTTCTCTCCGGATAGCTCTGCATGCAACACGTACAAAAAGATAAAACGACTCGCTGTATATACATATATTCTATCCAGAATCCATGCAACTTGAATGCTTGTTATATATGTAAGCCATATAATTTTATATGCATTGGTATGTGGAAAATGAGCAGGTGGAGTAAAAGAATTAATGCAGTACTTGGAAGGTCCCATGGCTCTATCTCGTAGAGTTGAATGACGGGGATGACGCGATGCAGCTCTGGCCTCTTTCCTTCAAGCTTGTTGATTAAATAGAAGGAAACCAACTCCTCTTCCGTTGGAAAGAAACGAAAACCAGGTGGGGGTTCCTCCATTGTTTTGTATTTTAGTATTTGTTTGTTCTTATATCTCTTCTTCTTCTGCTTTGTTTGTTTGAGTTAATTGTTGCATATATACATGTATATATATGGCATATAATTGTGGCAAGGAAAAGAAATGCGAGTGAAAGTTTGCCGAGTGAAATGAGAAAAGTTTTGCCTTTTGAGGCATGCTATTGGTGGGAAACTTCCACGCGGTTATCGAAAACAAAAAGTGAGATAATGCTTCTTGTTGTTGTCCTGAAATTAAAATTCCATTTTACGTTAAATAAAATAATCCCCGTATTGAACCAGTCAGCTCTGCCTTCGCCCCCACCTTTTTTTCCCCCCTGTGCTGCCAACCCAGGCTTTCTTTTCATGCACCTTCTTGTCTAGCCAATCGAACTTTTGGCCTTCGAGATTGTTTGATGAAAGTGACGTGAAAAAGCAACGACGACAAAAAGGACCCTGCTCGATATGAATCGATCCGATAGGTTGGAAACTAGGAATCTTGGATGCGGTCACAGGGAATCAAGTGGTGGCTCATGGTGACAAATTTGTCAAGACACGTGCAAATGCTGGACTCCACCTTACGGCCACGCGAGGGGTTTTAATGGTATGATTGTGTCTTAAAAGTTTCGGCACAAACACGGTGGCATGCTGTGAGTGGTTGATAATCCTTCAAAAATTTTGAAACAATTTATTGCATCTTTTTTTTTTGTTTTTGTAAATGTATAAGATTAGTGCTAGTAAATAGTAACATAACAAAATTCAAGTAGTAAATTATGATTGTTGAAGGTGAGTAGATGAAAAAGAAAACTTCGTTCATTAATTATAGGGTAAATTATATATTATCTCTTGTAAATTGACTGTCTTCAATAGTTTGCTTATTTTTGAAAATCTTCTTCAAAACGCATGAGAAAATTAGGTAAGTTATATACATGTATTTAGGCTTTTGAGAATTCTTATGTTAATGAGAAATTTTTTTGTATTATTTTAGAAATTGCATTGGAATTATAAATACAAAATTTGAAACTAATTCTTTGTTGGTCAGGAGATCTCACCTCTGTTTCTCAATTTTCATGAAAGGGGTTTAATCCCTAGCAAATCATGGCGTGTGTGTGTGTGTGTGTGTGTTTTGTTTTATGTAGACTAATTTCCTTCGAATTCTAAATTGCTTCCATCGACAACCATAATTGATATGTTGTTTAAGGCTAGTCTTGACAGACTTTTAATTGTAATATTAGTAGAATTATTCGTGTTAATCACAGCCTGTCAAGACTGGTCTTGACAAGCTTCTAATTATAAGATCAACATAATTGTAATATAGTATTAGAAAAGTAGGAAGAGAAAATGAAAATGAATAGCCGAAGATGGCAGGGTATAAGAAAGTGCCGGTAAACATGTCCTACTAAGAGAATTAAGAAAATGTATTATCAGAAAGAGGCTTGAGCAGATTATTGCTATGAATAACACGTAATTCAATTTCCCTTCATGAGGGCTAAGAGAGAAAAAGACTCGGTCGTGGTCGGACGTGAAGGGAACAATTTGATAGCTTCAGTGATGTCTTTCTCAAATCCGTAACCTGATCCAGGAACGCGGAGCTCTAACGTCAGTTGTTTTACATGGGCATGAATCTAATTCTCATGTAAATAAATAATCTGCTTACCTTTTCTTTTCATATCCGCGTGAAAGTTACACATCAATTTTCTTCGCACACAAGGCCCACTTGAAAGCAAACATTACGTTGGGCTGTTAAACTTTATACATTTTTGTGACGTCACCAACGCCGATCATGACGTCGGGGGGAGGGATGGTGAATCGATCCAGCTTACGGAGTCAATTCAAGAAAGAGAGTAATTTAAGGTGATGTTTGACACGTAAAATTAAATTGAATCGATTATAAAAATTAGATTATATATAGTATTGTCCGTACAATATAGGATTAATATCGAATTAGATTATATTAAATTTAATATAAACAAAGTTAAGTAGTATTTAATTAAAATAATTAAATTTATTTAAATTATATGTTTTTATATATGATATATATTTTGCCTATTAAATAAAATATTATTAAAACAATTAAATATAAATTTATTTATTTATCAAATGTTAATGTTTTACATAATATTCAAGTGATAAATGGGATGTTTCTTAATAACATTTCGTTAATACATATAATATAATATAAATTAATTAATTTACATTAAATATTATTACAAATAAATAAATGAAAGAAGATGTCACAGGTAAATAAAAAATAAATTACTTATTTTTTATGGAACCATGAATAAAAATAAATAATTATTTAATTATTTGATAACAATACATAAATAAATAAATAAACAAATAAAAAAAAATCATAAAAGGACAATCATTGTTTAGTCTAATCCTCCTTAAACCCATGTGAAAATGAGGATAACTAATCTTATAATTGCAGGACTAAATTTGAATTTAGTCCATTTCGTCTAATCTAAGTGAGTTTGCCAAACATGAGATTCGATATTTTACCTAAAAATTAATCTAATCCCACACTTTATCCTACTCCCAAACATGACCTAAGGGTCTTATAACTTCAATTTGTGGGACATATTAACAAATTCACAAGAGTACAGGGGTTTATATAGCAAATGTAATTTGACTTAAATAGTAAATGTAATTTAAGGGTGTTGCAACCCATTTTCCCAATCACTTTCGTCAAGTAGGAAAACCTAATACAACTATAATTAAGATATTATTCTCCAACCAAGACTATGAGTAATTTGCATACGTGACATCTCCTTAAAATATTTTATAACATGGGATCATAGAGGTCTCCTTATAAAAAGATTGTCTCGCTCACAACGTAGATGTTTTGGCTCTTGAGCAAAATTAGAAGTTCTCTCTCTCTCTTTCTCTCAAGTTGTTACTAGATTTCATTGGTAAGAACACCGGGATTCTCACAATTTCTTTACTTTTCAGATAAAAAATACGAGGCTCGAAGCTCATAATCTCTTTCCATAGAGATGTCATTAAAGTCTGACCTCTTTGTGTTCGATCATTTTAACGTATGAATTTTTGTTGTCAATAGATGAACTTTTTTTTTTAAAAAAAAGAAAGTAAGTTGGCTCCTCTTGATCTATGCTAGCTCTGTTCTTGCTTTTGGGTACCTAATACTTAAATAACGTGTCAAAAGAAAAATTAAAAATTTACATTTTATTAGTCCCTAACTTAATTTTAATCACATAATGTATCCTTAAAAAAAAAAAAAAGGACATGTGAAAAAAAATTAAAATACTTTGAGAATGGGGATTACAACTAGTCCATATCTTCTCCTCGAAAATAAAATGGATATTATGAGAACAATCTCCTTACTCATTTCCAAAGTTACTTTATAATATTTTTCATCTTTGATCCTTGAAACAAATGGTCTAGGACTCCAGTTTCCGTGAGTAAATTTGCCAACCCTGCTCGCTGATACATATCCATCATAGACTTCATGTCCCCCACAAGAGTGCAAGACTCGTATGCAAATAATTTATGTCGTTTTCTAGCTCGACGATTACCCATAAGATTATCAAAATACCCTTCTTGAAGCTTATTGTTATTACTAAAATTTTCTTGTGCTTACAGGGAGCTTCTTTTATTATTATAAAATGACTGATGATGAAAAGAAAGGCCATAAGTTTAAAAATAGCGTAGTAATTTTAGCATTACACATTCTATCACCGGAGATAATTGTCATTGGTGTTGCTTTTTGAGTTTCTGGGTAGCTTCTCTTAATTAGAGAAGTTCTTACCTTCCTAGAATATATATAGAAACAATATATGCAGAAACTAGTTCAAAACACAAGAAACATGATTTAAGTTTGCTTTAGTAGTTTAATTAATTAGTGGTGTGGTGTGGTGTGGTGTGCGTACAAATCGATGAAGTGGTTCAAAAATAACAAACAACAAAAAGTCATTACTAATTAATAGTCCGAGAGATGATGCGTGTTCCTTTGAGACTCTTATGAAAGTAGGGAGAAAAGCAAGTAATAAAGAATGTCAAGGAGTAATGATGGGACAAATATAAAGTGGCATCAATATAAATTTATTATTTTAACGAAAACTGATAAGAATTTATACATTAATTATATGACCTTTAACACTTGTTGATGATTGGGAGGCATATTTGGTTGGTAGGATGATTTTCACTTCTTTATTCACTTTCAAGAAAATGTGTTACACAACCACTCGGCTAAATGCCGCGTGGTTGTGGTTAGGACTGTTGTTTTCATAATTATGAGCAGAATAGACAATTTTTTAAATATTATTAAAGATTAAAATCTGAATAATAATTTATAAGATTTAATGTTAATTATTCTCTAGTAATTATCTAATCATAAAAAAAATCATAAAATATGAGCATTATTTAATCAGATTTAATATAAATTAATTTTAATAATTACCTAAATATAAATATTAATAATAATTTTATGTAATATGAATTGTAATATAGACAATAATCATATATAATTAAAAAAAATACAAAGAAAATGCGTCACATTCGCATTAATGACAATATGTGAGTAAATGTAAATTCTCTTTCATTGGGTGGTTTCCTCCGATTTCGTAAGTAATTTTCAAACAGCACGGCACTCATAGCCTTGTGTGCTGCTTAGCGAGGCTGATTCAGGCAGGCAGGCTTCCAATTATGTAATGCCACTGCACTCATCAGTCGTTGGGCTCAATTTTGGTCAGATTTTTGCCACTCTTGGATAATTAATTAGAGTAGCCGTAGAATCTTTCTCATCCTGCTAATAGACTATAATGCCCCAAAGGCAATTGGTGGCCGTACACACTCGGTCAGAAAACGGAGGCACAAATAAACGCACAAATCTATGAGGGCCAGCTGTGTTCCTCAGTAGGTTGTTGCATGTTAATACGCTGCATTGACTTTGACGTTGGTAGATTAAACAATAAATGGCTCGACCAACCGACCAAACCTCCTCATTTAAATTTAATGATTTAAAATAAGGAATCTGCGTTCCCTAGTCAGCTCGCAAGTGTGTGTGTGTTTCTCTTATTCTCTGCATATATGTATATATAAAAACGGAGATTACCAGCATTTTTATGCTAAAACAAATAGATTACACCGCTCATGAGTTGTGTGGTTTAATAGATTTATTTGTAATAAATTATAAACTTGTGTAATTTATAACATTAAAAATTAACTCTCTTAAAACTTATGGCTTAAAAATATATTCACATGAAAGAAAAAAAACGCCTTCACTAGAAATTTTCCATTTTACTATACTTTAGTTGACTGTTAGTTAACTAATAAAATACCAATATGCCCTTACTTTAAAAATTAATTAAATTTTTTATTAAAAAACTAAGAAAACAAAATTAAAAAAATATATATATCAAATTCATCCTAATAATGCTTCTCTTCGCTGCCAAAACTTCTTATACTTGTGATTAAATATCTTACTTTTGTGCTAAACTAGTAATCTTGCTCTCATCAAAATATGAGATTGAAACCACCGTTAAAGCTTGGAGATATCAAATTGAAACCGCCATTAAAACTTGAAGATGAGTATGCTTTCTATCAATAGTAAATTCTGTTTCGTCAGAAGCCTTCAAACTGGTAATAATAAAACCATTATTCCATATTCATGTCAACCTGATCAATTACGAAGCAAATCTCGAAGAAATATCAAGTAAAATCCTTTTTCAAATTGGACAGATATTCCTAGAGAGTAGTTATTAAAAAAAAGAAAAAAGAAAATCCATACCCATGGATGCCATCAAGTCCTCCAATTCTTCTTTCAGATGAGACCCATTAATGCCAATGCATCGCTTGTACCGAGTCAAAAGTGCCAATAATTTTTCAAAGACGGTGGACCAGCGTCTGAGAAAAAAGAAATGAAAAGGAGAAGATAATAATGACCACGCTAAATATCTGGGAGCTGGGATTCATAAATTTTCTTTTTTCCCCCTCTTTCTTAACCAATAATAACTATGCTGCCGTTGTAATTTTAAATTGCGTACAATTTTCTCTTTGTTTTTACCCCTCTAATGTTAGCATATAACGTCAGTATTGGACTATGTTAACAAAAATATTGTGCAATAAAAGGTTTTCCAAAGATACAGTAGTAAAATAAAGTAAATCAATATTTTTTGTAGTCATTTAATAATCTATAATAGTCAAAGTAGTTAAATGATAATAACTCCATAAATATATTTATATATTTTGGAATTGAACATATCTACGCCTAATCCTAATATATTCGAGCCTTTTTCGGCATTTGTGGGAGGTTTATCTTCAACTAGTGGATAGTTTTCGATTGTACAAGAGCTTCATTTAATTGACATAACTTTTAAGTTACAATTATAAAGTTTTGGTAATTATGGTTTGTCGCAGCACTCTTTTGATAAAAAAATTATATTTACCAATATTATATTGTTGCAATAAAATTTTAAAATTTTTCATTTCTTGTGACAATATAATACTTTAGGGTTATTATTTATAAAATAGGGTTTATGAAAAAAATAAGACATAATTATTGATAAAATAATAAAATTATACGATAGAAATTTAAAAATGTGTTTAGTGACTTTTTTTATAAGTTACTTTTAAAAGGCTACTCTCTACTAACTTTTAAATGTTTATGTGCTAAACTAAAGAAACATTTGTAAAAAATCTTGTTTAAACGTTTCAACTTCAATCCTATACCGCCTTTAGTAACCTATTTTTAGTTAAATTCATGAATTAATATCAACTTTTTATTTCAAAATAAAAATTTCAATTTCATAGCAATTGTGCTTTTAAGTCGTAACAACACAATATCCAAAGCTTACCTTCTTGGATTAACTTTTTCTTTTTTAAAATCACATAAAATTTAATCTCTAATACAAGTCCTAGGCCCTAACCCTAACAAAGAAGAATATTAAAAGTAAAATTCAAATTTCAAAATAACACAAATATATATTCAAGTCTCTATTACCACTAATTAAACAATATAACATATAATATTTGCTTCAGCTACCATTACATATGCTTCAGCTGCAATAATTACACATAATTGGCTTAGTACAGTCCTCAAACACAGAAAAATATAACTACATATAATAACATATTCAGCAAAATCAAACTCACTATAAATATATCTATAAAATATAACATGCAGAAATAGTAAGCAACTAAGGGATTCCAATGATGGGGACGAAAGGAACATAATAGCTTGATGGCGCAAGGCCCCACTCTGGGGGCAAAGGCAGATCAACGGTCTTTGATGAATCAAACTCATTTGACGCCCCACATTTTGAACCTCTCATGCTTGATGGACATGAAATTGAGAATGCAAGAGGCGTTGAGATCTCGTATGAGTTGGAGTTCTCGAGCTGCGTGATTTTGGACACCATGTTCTTCTTTGAAGCATAGAGCTGGGCTGGACCTCCAAAGAGCTTTGCATGGCAGTTCAAAGGAGATGGGGTTTTCACGGCAGCATCCGATGGAAGGTTAACCTCGAAGGAGCCTGAAACTTCTGTTGTTGCCATAGCCAACTTCTTGACATGGTTGCACTTCACTAGAACCTTAACGCCTGAGATATGAAAATTGTGTTTCTCAGGTTATATATCTCAAGTAGCGGTGGAGTCAGGATTTTGGTCCAACGTAGTTAAATTGAAAAAACCATAAACTTACAAAAGACGAACTTAAGATTTGAATGCTAAGAAAGTTACTAAAACATAAAGTCCTTGAAAAGAATTAAATTTTAATAGAATCCTTATCTTATTATTATTATTATTATTATTGTATCTTTTTAACTTGAGAGTATTGGGGACCGCAAACTTCGGTTTACAAAAATGATTATAAACAATCTTACCAGTTGAACCGTTTAATTAAGTAGTTATAGGTACATATTAGGCCAAACTCACCTACTTGATAATGAAATGTTAAAAGCTAATTACTACGCTCTTAACTAAAGATTACTATGATCGTGCCGTAACTGAAATACAAACTAAGTGCATGTGAAATTAAGCAAGATAATCGCTAGTCAAGTCATTTTAACCTGAGAGATCATAGTCCTTGCTGCAGTCAGAGCAAGAGACCTTTCCCTTGAGGACTTGTTGGCATGTCGAAAGCTCGAAACTTGCAGACAGAGCTGATGCAAAGAGGAGAGCCGTTATGAGAGGAGAAAGCGCCATTGATGAAACTCTAAAGAGAATCGAGTGTGAAGACAAGATGATGTAATTTCTAATATTGCAACTTGTTATATAGAAAGATGAACGTACGATTTTTAAATGCAAGGGGTCCCCATTACAGACTAAGTAGTTGGGATTCATGAGGTGCAGTTAATTTTAGTTCCCCACAATTCTAGTGACACCCAGCAGGAGAAGTAGTCTCTACACTGATTAAAATTTAAGTTAGATTATTCTAATTTAAATTTTTAACGTAAGATTTGAATACAAATCTTAAGTCATTATTTTTTAAAAAAAAAATTGATGAATTGCCACCATAAAATACTATTTTAATTTTCAATATTTATTATTAAGATTGTTTAAAATTAATGACTCAAAATTTATGTCAATATTTTAAGTAGAAAATTTAAGTTGAAATAATCCTACCTTAATCTAATTTAATATTGTAGAAAGATAAATTTACTATATAATTCATCTAAAGTCCAATCCAAAAATCTCTTGGCCGGAGGTATCAGTCGTTAGCTAGTGATTTGCTGTAATGATTATTAATTTAAAGAATATATATATGCAAGTCCGATTTAAATTATATGCTTTTTTAACGTGTGCTCTAAAGAAAAATAATGTAAAAATAATAAGAGATGAACATTATCTTATAATTTGATTAAGCAAGTCATATTTTTACATAAAAGTACTGATATTCAGATAAAGACAGAATGAATAAATAAATAAATAAATGAATAAATAAAGCCAGAACATTGACTGAAACATTACCAGACCAAACCCGTCTTATTTTCATTTATGTTATGTGATTCCTTCAATTGTTTCAGCATTATTCTTTAAAGAAACTTCTTTAAATAGAGAAGCAATAAATTTCAACCAAACCTACACGATAAATTTTTTCACAACCCAATAGTCAAAATATTCCATTAAAATTGGTAGTAAGCTGTAAGCATCAACTAAAAGCTTGAAAGTAAAAGAGCATGATTTTCAGCACATTTAAGAAGTTGTACAAAAGTTTGGTGGGTTCTACTGCAAAGTGACACATTATGTCAAAGAAGGACCATAATCGAGCCATTCAAAGATGAATTAATTTGTACTGAAATGTGGTTGATTAAAGGTCCAAATGGGTGTGTCCTGACCCACAAGCAATGAGCCCCATGGACGAGGATTTGCAGAATTTCTTCAATGCTTTGGAGGGAATCTATGGCATTTCGATGTCGTTGCATTAATGGATATAATGCTTTTTGGCTTTTGCAGCAAGATGGAGTTGGAAAAAAGGAACAAAAATCCTTAAGAAATGATGTGTTAATAAGGCAGGTAAAGAATGTCACTTGACTCACTTTATGTGAACTACTTATGTTGGTATTTTTGGCAAAAAATACATGTCATTTCTTTTAACTGTAATCTCTGGATTGCTTTGGGAGTAACGGCATACTTACTCAATTAGAATATATAATTTTAACTTGTATCCACACCGATGTGACATCTTCTATGGTTACTTATTGATTAGACTGTATTTCCATTGTTAGAGTTTGGAACCTCCTAATTTCATTAGCAAGTGCTCTAATCTCCATGTGCAAAATTCATGAACAAGGAAAAAAAAACTATTATGCATGAATAATTTCCGTGAATCTTTAATAGTTTGTGTCCTTAAGAAGTGAATTAACAAAAATTGATCGATGAAAAAATCAACAATCAACGAACAACAATATTCAGAAACCATCTGGGGAAAACAAGCGTTCCTCTACCCTACGATTCAGAGTTGATCGTGACATTGATTCTCTAAAACAAACAACAATGTGAACAACATTCAATGCAGCCGCAAGGTTAGCAAACAAGCAGTTAAGAAATGCATTCTTTTCTTGTTGCGGCCGCATGGCTTATCCAATCGAATCAACAAGAAAGAAGTCCCTATCAATACTCCGAAGATAGCTACTTTGCGTACGAATTTCTGGATAAGGGATGCTTGGGGACCTAAAACAAGAGTAAAGGCAACTGGGTTCCAAAGCTTGTTTCGTTCTACATTGATAAGAGTAAAAACTAAATAGTGCTCACAAAAAGTCTGATCCTTCTAACATCTTATTAAATAACTGTCAACTTGCTTCGGCAATCAGTATCGACCTCCACCAGTATTTTCAGGCCATTACTTCTTTTCGCAGGGGGAGACTCAAAAAATTAAACATTTTAAAAATAAAAATAAAAACACCTAATTGATGCACTTTATGGCAAGCACAGTGGTTCCAAATATATGGCTTGCATGGAGAACATATCATCTACAAATACAAGATTCATTAAGTTTGACACCAAACCTAATGAGGAACATAATATGTTACATGGTGAACTCGTGCTCTCTACCATTTATGCTATAAATATTATCATAGATGGGATCAAGATATTGTCCCTCATTCAGTCATGTTATGCCCCTCACGTTTAACCCACCCTCATGAACCCACCAACAGTATCTTACCCATCCCTCCTACCTTAGGGGATTCAGTTCAGTGAGGAAATCCTATTGGGTTGCATGGCAAATGTGCTAGGTACGCCTATATGACGAATAGAGTGGGACTGATTGCCTATGATACAGCAGATCCCATAGAATATCTCTTACCATTTTCTGTTGTGGTTTTGAATGTCTCAAGAAACTCAATTGAAATGTTTGGAACCAACTCTGTCACATGTTGAATCACTTTATTAAATCGACAACTCAGAGAGTTTAGTATGATAAGCAAATCTTTTATATCTGCCGTTTTGGTAGCTAGCTGGGCCCAAAACAACCACAGACCCCAGCAAGATTGTCCATTCAAACTGCCGGCAACAGGTCCCCCTGGACCCTAATTTCATCCTGGCTGATAAGGACTAGAGAAATGGGAATCATTATATGGCCTCATTATATAGCACATAGCAACTGTTGTGGATCGCTTATGACAGAAAAGTACAGAAACATTCATAAGGACTCGAGAAATGGGAATCCCAGGCACATTATATGCACTTGAAACAGTTACACTCTTCTGAAGAGAACTGCAGCACACTAATCTAATTTTGCATCTGAGAAGTTTGTTACATGGTGGCACAAATCAGTATTAATGAATTCTAATACCAAACTAAAAACAGTATCATAAATTGGAACCACTGACCCTTCTCAAGAATGGAAGGCGGTCCATTGACAGTTGTTCTAGGGCAAGCTGAGGAAGACTTTGCCAGCAGTTGAAGTTGATAAACTAGCAACTAGGAAACAAACAGAAGCCAGCAATGATACAGACAATAAACTTATAGAAAGCAATGATCTTTGCCTGCATTGGTTTAAGTGTTAACAATTTCTAAATTTCTAAGGACAACTTTCAGTCACATGATTTTCCAATGTAATTCCAAAGGTGTGAACTTTTCCTTAAACATGCACTAAGAAAGTTTCTAACATAATGGTGTTCACTTTCCCCGAGTGTTTACGAAGTAAATAGAGCAGTGCATATTCCAGCAAATAAGAGTTAGCCTTTGAAACAAATGTACTATATTATTTTGAGTTCAGCAATAGCAATATCAGATGTAATTTTAAAATAAGATCACCAGCATGATTGTAAAAGTGCAACCTTGCAAGGCATTGGGAAAGCATCTTAAAATCTTTAAGACAAGGGTGACCTCAGCCAACCTTCAGTGCTGATGTGAGGCACTAAGGCAGCAACTTTTGTATAAAGGGTGTGTTTACTTGTAGGATTAAAGAATCGAATTTCAGAATAGAAATGATTAATGGTGTTTACTTGCTAAAGTAGAAGGGGGAATGAGAATGATATATGAGGGGCAAATATATCTTTAAAATTAAAGAATGAGAACTTGATTCCTACCGGGGGCCTTGGGAATTAACTTCTCATTCCTTATACTCTCCATTTTACCCTCATTGAATTTTCATAATTCCCAAATTTCCCTCAATTAAGTTTTGTCACTTTGCATTTTGGCCTCATAGAAGTTTTGTAATATTTGCAAATAGGACCTTCATTATTTATTATTAGTAATATAATAATAATATTATTATTATAATTATTATTGTTATTTATTAATGTCATTATTATTATCTTAATAATAATATTATTAAAACTTTATCAATTTTATTTTTTTAATAATAATAATTTTATATTTTTATTATTATTAACAATAATTATTTTGAATAATAATAATCATAATCACTATTATTATAATAAATAATGAGAATAATCAACTCATGTCATTTTATTAACTTGAAATAATATATTTCAATTCCTACAAGTAAAGTAAACAATTTATTTTTTATTCTCATTCTCCATTCCAATTCTATTCATTCCAATTACCGATTAATAAATGCACCAGAAATCTACTTGGATAGTCTCCAATTAGGTAGAACTTTGCTCTCAAACATAAGGCATTTCATACATGATATTTTGCCTTAGTACAACAAAGGAAATCCATTAATTATTAATCATCAGAAGAAAGGTCTTCAAAGTTGAAAGACTTCCCTGCCATGGATTCTTGCTTTGAAAATACAGTTGACTTAATCATAGTAGAAAATGTTGACTGTCAATATGAGGCTCTCGATGCAGATCAAGTTTTCAGTGTCTTTAACAATAATTACGAGTATTTTAATAATCAAAGGGTAATTTATAAATGCCAGTTTAGCTTACAGCGACTCTCCTCCCTCAGGCCAACATTTAAGGAACCCCAGCCCTTGGGCAACTGTGAGATCTAGCACTTCAAGGGCATCCTTCAGCTCTACCAACCTTGCTAAAACTACTGTTCCTTAAAAAAAAAAATCAATTTCATTGCCTATTCACAGTAGAAGAATGATATAAGAGGATGAACATCATATCCCACAAATTTTAACCTTCCCCCAAATCCAAATAAAATCAACCAATATGCCTAAGACATGGCAGTTATGCCAACTTATCTTCAACATTAGCAGGCAAGAACAGAAGAAACTAAAACTTGAAAATTTACTAGCCAGGATCCTTACTATATATCTGTTTTCCTGCTCCTTCCCCAATTCCTGCTTCCTCCACTCAGAATTATTAGCTTCATTTTGTGATTACCAGGAGACAGACAAATATATGCACCATTCAAACAAACCCTGACCAATTTCAACTTTAAAATCAGACAGCCATGCCCCTTGTCCATGCCAAAAGTTACGCCAATCATTATGAAAAACCATTAGAATTGAGAATGTCTGAGCTCCTGGAAATCAACAAAATAATAACCAAATTCTAAAAAATATTTTAATCCCCAAGAATCCATGAGGTTTGTTTTCAGAATTTAAACATGCAGTACCATCTGCGATTAGTGACAAGCAAAATTCAGCACTCACACGCAGCTTGTTCGCAATCCAAAAGATAAGACACTCAACAATAAAAGTTAAGGCATCCTGCCATAGTACGATTATATGTAACAGATAGTAGACGGGCATTGCTGGAAAATAAAATTTTTAGGGTAGCAACAAGAGATTAAGCACCTTAAATGAAAGCACTTTAAATGCTTGCTGAAACTTCTGAAGTTACTAATACCAACAAGCACACCCATGGTAGCTTGTAGGCCACAGAAATGAGACTACTATTATGATTTATTTATCCTCCTTGCTGCAACATCTTTTGCAAAGCATCTGATTTCCATGCAAATCTTGTTCCAAAAATTAAGCAAAGTACCAACCAAGTACAAGCAATGATTCATTCAGTAGCATTGAAAGCCCCTTTCATTTTCATGGAACTTTTATGATTTTTGAATTATTATCGTTATTATTATTATTATTATCAATAGAAAGTGACTGCTAAGCAAACCTAATGTCGCCTCAAAGCAACAAACGAATTAAAAAAATATTCCTCAACTCTTATTAAAAATATTTATCCCCGTACATTACTTACTCTAATACTCAATATTCTCTAAAACAAATCGCAATAAATTAAAGCGAGTAATGCTTTAATTCCGTAAATAATTTCTTTCTATAAAAAAATGAAAAAAAAAAAACCTCAATCAAGAAAACCTGTTTGTCGAAACACGGCGTTTCTAACCTGCCTCAGATCCCTGCCTTTGAGCGTGCGACCAACGCCTTCGAGCACCGAACACGACACAACGGGCGTGTTCGCACGCGCCACTATCTCGTGTGGCGGCAGCACCATCTCGTTGTCCGCCTCGTCGTCCTCGTCCACATCGTCAAAATATTTTCTATTCCTCATGGCCCTGGCCAGCGCCGGCACGTTCACTGGCGCGCTCTGGTACTTTAACTTCCCGAACAGCGACCGCTCTTGCTGCTGCTGCGGCGGCTTCGGAATTCCAGGAATCGCGCGTGACGTCGAGACCGAGGCTTTGTGGTAACAGTGTGTCGGAGATTCCGGAAGGGCGGCCAGGATTCCAAAGTTTTCGGAGAAGTTTGCTTTTTTATTGTTGCTATTGTTGTTGTTGTTGTTGTTGTTGTTGTAGAGGTGATTCTCATGGTGGTGGCGGTGGGGGTCGGCTGGTTCAGAGATGTCGGTAGTGAAGATATCATCTTCCTTGAGCTCGTCGAAAGAGGCGACGGTGGATCCTGAGGGTTGTGACGCGTGAGGATACGCGCTGAGCAAGCGGTTGGGGGAAGGCGACTTCCGAGGGCCGAAGCGGGTCGGGCCGTGAATGTCCATGCGGATGCGGGTTGAGTGGATGAGAAGAAGTGCTGTGTGTTGGGGGGGGGGGGGGGAGGGGCTGGAGTGACGTGGAAGGTGAAAATTTTTGAGGATAAATTGATGACATAAAAATAAATATTAAAACGTGGGGACAGCCCCAGACTGAGGGAGGAAAGTCAGATTCTCGTTTTTGGAATTTTGTGGGACCTACGTGTCACGGAATCGTTTGCATTCTATATAAATGGGAAGAAACGTTTTGCTCACCACACGCACTTCAAAAAATGAGACATAGCCTATCTAAGGGATTGTCCGCCTTAAACTATTAATTTTCTTGTTTTCGGGAATAATTAAATTTATTTTCAGATTATGTTTTTAAATAAAGTTTTAGAAATACAAAATGATTGTCAGATTATTAAAACATAATTTTCGATCCGGAGCTTGATATGTTACAAATTATATTCCTTACACATCAAATGATCAAATGGGATTATTACACATGTCCTAAAAGAAAGAGAAAGAACATACATTTTTTATTAAAATTAGGCTTTGAATATGGAGTTTGCAAGTTACACAGAAACCATAACTTAGCAGACCCTTTTCCCATTTTTCTCACTGGCTTAGTGGCAGAGAATCGGCTTTTAACTAACTCAAGACGTGCAGCACTAGTGGGGATTCAATATTTTTATGGCTAGAATTGTTGTCATTCGCAAAATTGAATGTCTATATTTGAATGTAGCTGGTATGAAAGTGAAAGCTGACGGAGATGAACCTTCACCATATACCACCACGCTTGCTGCACAAGATGTTTCAGAGAGATGCAATCTGGTTGTACAAGTCAGTATAAGGCTGGCATAGTTTAATGTTGAGTAGTGTCCTAAATTAGTTAGTAAAAGGGAAATACTTGGAATAAGGAGAATAAATCACTTTATCTAATAAGTTGGTCTTTTGAATTAAATATTTAAAAATCTTAAGTCAGGCCCCTCAATAATTAGTATCAGAGCTAGACCATAGTAGTTAGAGTATAATAGTGGAACAACTCATATGTGTCGAATAAAAGTATCAGGATCCAATGGTGGTTTCATCTAAATGGGAAATTATTGAGTTGTGCCCCTACATTGGCTAATAAAAGAGAAATACTTAAGTTTATAAAGAGTATAAGTCACTCTATTAAATAAACTAATTTTTTTAAGTTAGATGCTTAAAAATCTTAGCACCCAACATTTAAAAGAAAGCGTAAGACAAGTTGCTAAATAAAAGATAAATTTAACAAGAAAAAATGAAGCTATTTTGGTGAGAGGAAACAAGAAGAATGCTGCTTATTAATGCAATGCAAAATCGACAAAGGGAATGCCAAAAGAAGCACAAACACATAGCGACGGATAAGTCAATTTAATTAAGTGATCCATCTCTGAACTAATTATGTTGTATGTCTTCATGGTTTGGGTGCAAGACCGGCCTTGAGAGCTTCAATGGTTGCAGCGTCAGTCTTGAATGCCTTAGCCAATATGGTGTCATCAATGCCGGTGGTGAACAGAGTGTTGGGAAGGGACACAGTTCCTGCATTAGCACTGCCGAAGGCTGAAACTGCGAGAGCTGGATTCTGCGCATCTGGGTTGTACTGGAAGTGAACAAGTCCCTTGGGAAAAATAAACATGTCACCGGCTTGAAGTGTTTGATTGAAAAGCTTGTTGGTTGTGTCAACGAAACCAACTTGAAGGCTACCATCAATGAGGAAAAGAAGCTCAGCAGAGCGAGGATGAGTGTGAGGCGGGTTAGTAGTGCCAGAGGGGAATTGAAGGACAGCATAGGAAACACTTTGGCCATTGAGTGCTGGGAATTCGACCATGCTTGCTTTCAAGACTTTAAAAGCTGGAGGAGACCCTGCACCAACCAAGGCTCGCATGCCGGTGAATGTGAAGAAATTTCCATCAACTACGCTTAAATTTGATGGGACAATAAAGTCGGAGATGATATCCGGGTCTCCGGCCAATGCCATTTGGACTATGGCAAGTGAAGATAGAAGAAGGAAGAAGAGCTTTTGAGATGCCATGGGAAAGTGCTTTGAAATCTGCAGGACGTAATGAGATTAATTATTTGCTAGTGAGATGATGAATTTGGATTTGAAAGTGCGTAGTATTTGTAGAGTATGGGAGGCGAAGGAATTGTTTGTAAATTGTAATCCTGCAGGCCTATTGACAGATTGGGATATTTACAAAGTCTTTCTTGTTTTGGTCGAAGGGGTTTTGGCGTCATTTATCCGGCAAGGATGTAAAAGAGTATTAGTAATACAATTCCTTGTGTTTATTTATTTATTTATTTATTATTATTTTTTCCTTTGCTTCTATGCACGTGTTTAAATCATATGACATGCTCATTGGCATTGTGAAAATCAAATAAGAATTGACAAAAGTGCAGCTGGATTTGAAAAATGACTTGGGAAAAACTAAGCAAATGATTCTTATGAATTTAGAATCAAATCGAGGATATTTCACCAAAATAATTATTCTTTTTATTTAACCTTCTTGTCTCAAGTTCTTGTACTTAAATAGTTTGTGGAGGATTGACTAATATCAATACAATATTTGCGCCAAAATTGGTAGGTCATTGCACCAATGTATCATATCAGTAGCATCTGATACTCTGTTTGATGGATTAATCTTTGCGGAACTTTGATTTGTTTGAAGCCTTGAGATTTGTTTTGTGGATTCCTGTTTGAATTTTTTGAGAGATTAGTACATTCTCAACAAAATGTTGATCCAAGGTCTGTTGGGACAATAAAACTTTTAGTGAAAACCATCACATATAACTCAGGAATATTCATGTTATATCATTAAGAATCAATAATAAATTATGCGGAAGTATACCTGAATCCATAACGCTTAATTCCTCTATAGAGTTGTGTGGTTGGCCTTCCAAATCTACATGTTCTCTTAGAGAGTTATTTAGTTCTCTATGCGTTTTCTCTCTGAAGATGGAATATCAGAAAGAATTGAAACTTATTACAACATGTGACCTGGGGAGCATGACCACTTATATAGATAACAATTTCCTGTCACTAGATATTCCTAATTCTGCCCATCATAGAATTAAAATACTATTGGATCTTTACACATTAAAGGCTCATATCTTATTAAATACATTAAAACCCATAATACTGTAAACCTTAATAGATTACTTTTAATTGAGCTTAACCTTATATGACAATCTGCAACGCATAATTATTCACATATAAGCACAGCGTTGGATTAATAATCCAACAATGCTGAATTAAAAATTCCAACAATCTCTCACTTGGGCTATATGTGTAACCTTATAATTATGTTTTGCAAAAATAATCATATGAGTTCAACTTTACTGTCATTACCGAAATGTATCTATAACCAATCCGAACCATCAATCATACCAACATAGGATTAAAGCAGCCTTCGTTACATCTATCGCAACTCGACCCTCAATTGTTACTATGCCAATATAACTGAATGACATGGATCATGATGTGGATGTGTAGTATAGAAATTTTATGCAATATGATCTTAACATACCTATTTCCAACTAGTCCACCTTAAAACTTATTGAGATCAAACCTTAGCAAAAATCGAAGTGTGAACAAACCAAAACTTTATTTATGCAGAAAATAATCTTAAATATCCAAAAAACTGAAATAACTGAGAATGTCTATATTATAATAGCATATAAAATCACAAACTCTCACTAAAACTGAATATCTTTAAATAACATGACACCTATACAAGTAGTGTGCTCATGGAACATCTTGGGCGGCAGTCCCTTAGTAAGCGGATCCGCAATCATGAAGTTTGTACCAATGTGCTCTATAGACAATTGTTCACTTTGAACTATTTCTTTAACAACTAGGAACTTGATGTCTATATATTTCGACTTCGTTGAGCTCTTATTGTTATTAGAATACAGTATTACTGACTTATTGTCACAAAATAACCTGAGTAATCTATCAACACCATCTACTATACGCAGTTCCGTAACAAAATTCCGTAGCCATATCCCATTATTGGATGCCTCATAACATGTTATGAACTCTACTGCCATCGTGGAAGAAGCTATGAGATTGTTTAGCACTCTTTCAAGAAACAACACCTCCAACTAGCAGATAGATTTAACCCGAAGTGGATTTCATACTATTTTGGCATCCAGCAAAATCGAATTTAGTATATCCAACAATCTCAAGCTTATCCGACCTCCGATATGTAAGAATGTAGTCTTTTGTTCTCTGCAAGTATCATAAGACCCGTTTGGCCGCTTTCCAATGGTTTGCTCCTGCATCACTTAAATATCTGCCCAACATCCCAGTAACGTACGCTATATCCGGTCGCGTACAAACCTGAGCATATATCAGACTTCCTACTGCTGACTTCCTATTGCTGACGCATAAGGAATCTTCTGTATTTCTTTCTTTCCAAAGTCATTCTTAGGACATTGATTGAGGCTAAACTTGTCTCCTTTAGCCACAGGGGTATCCCTGATTTATAATCTTGCATGCCATATCTCTTGAGAATTGTTTCAATATATCTTTTTTGTGATAATCCTAGAATACCCTAAGAGCAATCTCGGTATATCTGTATGCCTAAAACAAAAGAGGCGTCATCAAGATCTTTCATCTTAAAATTCTTAGTTAGAAATCTCTTAGTGTCGTGCAATAAGCTTATATTGCTACTGGCAAGCAAAATGTTATCGACATATAAAATCAGAAAAATATACTTACTCACACAAAACTTATGGTATATACAATCATCGATTAAATTCATCTCGAAACCAAATGGGATGATCACTTGATGAAACTTGAAATACCATTGTCGATATGCTTGTTTGAGCCCATATATGGATTTCTTAAGTTTGTAAACCCCATTCTTTGGGTCTCCAGACACAAAGTTTTCTGGCTGCGCCATATAGATCGTCTCATCAATGTTGCTATTAAAAAACGTTGTCTTTATATCCATCTGATGTAACTCAAGATTGAAATGCGCTACTAATGCCATTATAATCCTAAAAGAGTCTTTTGAAGAAATCGGAGAGAAAGTCTCTTTATAGTCGATGCCTTCTTTTTGCGTAAAGCCTTTTGCGACAAGACAGGCCTTGTACCTTTTGAATCTCTTTTGATCTTAAATATTCATTTGCAACCAATCAGTTTCGCATCTTGTGGCAATGAGACAAGATCTCATACGTCATTATCTTTCATAGATTTCATCTCTTCATTCATGGCATCAATCCATTTTTGAGAGTTAGAACTTTCCATACCTTGACGGAAATTGATTGGATCATCTTCCATCACACAAATGTCTACCTCATATTCTTGGAGAAATACAATATAATCATCTGGCAATGCACTTCTCTTTTGTCTGGTGGATCTCCTTAATGGCATAGGTTCTTGAAATGGTAGAGTTTGTTCTTCTGGAATAATTTCTTCTATAGGGGGTTCTTCAACATTGTCTTGATTTGTTGTGTCTTGAACAAAGTCAGGAATGAGACCCTGATCAATGCCAATAACACCTATGTGAATATCAACATATTCCTCTTTAAAGACAAAGTCTCTAACTGTATCTCCCCCCGTAAACTCAACATCCTTAAAGAACCAAGCATTTCTTGACTTGAAAATCAACTTCATCGTGGGATCATAAAACTTGTACCCCTTAGATCATTCGAAGTATCCAATAAAATAACAACTCACCGTTCTTGAGTCCAGTTTCTTCTCATTAAGCCTATAAGGTCTTGCCTCAACTGGACATCCCCAAACATGTAAGTGTTTGAGACTATACTTTTTACCTCTCCAAATCTCATAAGAGGTTTTGACAGTCGCTTTAGCTGGAACCCTATTAAGGATATACGCTATAGTCTTAAGTGCTTCTCCCCAGAGTGATTCTGGTAAGGTAGAATGAGAAATCACACTCCTCACCATGTCCTTAAGCGTTCTATTTTGTCTTCAGCAACACCATTCATAATGGGCGAACTTAGCATAGTGTACTGTGGGACGATATCGCATTCCTTTAAGAACTTAACAAATGGCCCTGGATGTTGTTCACCTGAACCGTCATATCTCCCATAGTATTTACCACCACGGTCAGATCTGACGCTTTTGATTCTTTTGCCAAGTTGGTTCTCAACTTCAGTTTTAAAGTTTTTGAACATATCCAAAGATTGTGCCTTTTCATGAAGGCAATATATATAGTCATATCTAGAAAAATCATCTATGAACGTCATAAAATATTGTTGACCATTTCAAGCAGGTGTAGGAAATGGCCTACAAATGTCTGTATGTATGAGTTCTAAGACATCCAAACTCCTATTGGCTTCAAATCTCCTTTTATTGGTTTGTTTCCCCTTAATACAGTTAACATAGATGTCAAAATTTATGAAATCTAAGGGGTCGAGAATTGCGTCTGATACAAGTCTCTCTATTCTCCGTTTGGAGATATAAACTAATCTCATATGTCATAACGCAGCTAAATTCTCATTGGTTAACTTTCTCTTTAAATCTTGTGTACTTAATTGCATGGATTCATTAAATGAAGCAATTGTATCAAGCATATAAATATTAACATCGCCTGACAAAGAACCAGAACCAACTAGTTTTGAATCATGAAACAAACTAAATTTTTCATTTACGAATGAACAAGAATAACCAGATTTGTCCAAAGCAGAAATAGAAATCAAATTCCACCTAAAAGACGGAATAATAAAAGTTTCATCAAGATCCAAATAAAATCCAATCTTTAACAATAATCTAAATTTTCTAATTGTTTCAGCTTTAACTATCTTGGCATCGCCCACGTAGATGTATCTTTCAGCATCACTGGGTTTTTGGCAACTCAGGTAACCTTGCATAAACACACTGATGTGAGTGGTTACTCCAGAATTTATCCACCACGTGTGTCTAGGTACCGAAATTAAGTTAACCTCAAAATAAACCAAACTAAGAAGCATACATTTCTTAGCACGCTATGTGTGATAATTAGTGCAGTGCTTCTTCTTATGCCCCTCAGCCCTACAGAAGAAACAACTAGTACCTTCTGAATCATTTAGTTTCTTTTGTTGTTTCTTTTGAGGTGTTGTATCTACATCTTCTTTATCATTCTTCATTTTCTTGCCCTTAGAGGTAGAGGCTGGGTGAGCACTTTCTGCCTTATCTTTCTTCAGTCTATCCTCTTCCTGAACACAGTGTGATATGAGCTCATTTAGAGACTAAGTCTCTTTCTGACAATTATAGTTCACCTTAAACTAGTTAAACTGTGTTGGTAAGGATATTAAAACCAAATGCACTAGCAAGTCCTCAGAGAGTTCAAGCTTAAGTGCTCTTAGCTTAGAAGCAAGATGAGACATTTCCATGATATACTCCCTAATATTGCCTTTACCTATATATCTAATTGAAATTAAGCTTGTCAAGAGCGTACCAATTTCAGCCTTTTCGTTCTTGACAAACCTCTGCTCAATCTGTGCAAGAAACTTCTTAGCCGTAGTTGTTTTCTCAGTCATTGAGCCCCTGAATGCTTCTAGAATGGCTTTTTTCATGATTATGATATACATGCGATTTGATCTCTCCCACTTTTCCATTTCCCTTTTATCATCAGGGATATTCTCATCTGTAAGAATAGGATTGAAGTGCGTAAGAAGGCTTGTATCTTGTATTTAGTAAACCCTATAACGTCTAATATATGCGTCAATATCCATGACGGCGAACTATTCAAAATTTCTATTTTCTCTTCAATCTAAATTGATTTTTTCTGCAAATTTAGAGGCATCGCCATTTAACAATAAGCTGATTTGATTTATGTTTGGGGTTTACATATACTCATAATTAAATTGTTATAATTGAAATGGAGAAACAAAAACCAATATTGATTAGGTAGGTATCAATTTTGCTTTTCTTCTATCATTTATCATTAAAACAAAATTAAATTTAAATAAGAGTTGGTCATCTCAAGATAGTTAATGGTTCCAATTTGTCCTTAATTTTGGCTTTTGTGAATTTATGGTATTTTATATATTATAATTCCAAAATCATTATGTATTCAAACACTGATAATAAGAACATGTCAAACAATGAATCTTCATTTGGGCCGATTTATTATTCACATGTAAAACCGAATAATCATCACGTGTTTATTACCACTGACTCACATGTAATTTTATTAAATATGGACTTTCGTTTTGACCGATCGATATTTACAGGAATTACATATACAAAACTATTTGTATTCTAAAATAAATTAATTTCCATAAGAGAAGTCACTTTGGTTACATGTTGTTTCAATTAATTCATCTCAAAATGCATATAAACCAACTAATATTTGAATTTAAAATTGCCCAAAAATAACCCAAAAAATAAAAGAAAAAGAAAAAAATTTTTGACTTTGACCGTTCAATGGTCAACGATGACTGTTGACCGGTTCGGGTTGGCCGATCTAGCCGATTCTAGTCAACCCAAACCGAAGTTGAACCAGCCCCAAATTTAAAAAAGAAAACCCTAAAAAAAAATTTTTTTTTCTTCTTTTTCTTTCATAGCCGCCACTTCTTCTTTATCTGCTAAGGCCTTGTGGCTGCGGCTCAGCTGGTAGCATGGCAGATGGTCATGCATATCCCAACTATGGCCACAGCTTGAGTGCCCTGCCACAGCCTTAGGGCCGCAGCTTCTTCCTGGAGCGGCCGAAAAGCCGCTTCTTCCCCCCTCTTTTCTTTGTTTTTTTGTTTTCCTTTTTCTTAATGCGGCGGCTTACCAACTTGATCAGGCTGCGACTTTGCCGCACCTTTTACTGAACGCCAACGGTAGCTTTGCAGCCGCCAGCTTTATACCTTGAAACCATTTTTGTTTTGTTTTGTTTTGTTTTTAATTAATCCTTAAAAAAAAACAAAACCAACAACAATCTATCTAAAATATCATTAATCAAAAATAAATTTGATTCTCAATGATTCAACATGAATAAGCTCTGATACCACTTATTGGGACAATAAAATTTTTGGTGAAAACCATCACATATAACCCAGGAATATTCATGTCATATCATCAAGAATCAATAATAAATTATGCGGAAGCATGCCTAAATCCATAACACTTAATTCCTCTTTAGAATTGTGTGTTTGGCCTTCTAGATCTACACGTTCTCTTAGAGAGTCCTTTAGTTCTCTTAGAGAGTCCTTTAGTTCTCTCTGCGCTTTCTCTTTGAAGATGGAATATCAGAAAGAATTGAAAATTATTACAACGTGTGACCTGGGGACCATGACCACTTATATAGATAACAGTTTTATGCTATCATTGGGTATTCCTAATTCTGCCCATCATAGAATTAGAATACTATTAGGTCTCTACACATTAAAGTCCTACATCCTATTAAATACATTAAAACCTATAATACCGTAAACCTTAATAGATCACTTTTAATTAAATTTAACTTTATATGACAGTCCATAACTCATAATTATTCACATATAAGCCTAATGTTGGATTAATGATCCAACAATGCTGAATTAAAAAATCCAACAAGGTCTTGATCTATTTGGAGAAATCCACTGCAGTAGCGAATTTGGCGGTGGTAGTAAGAGTTGTTGATGATCAAAGAGCTTGGATGATATTGATCAAGAACAAAGATGTTTCTGCCAGGTGAATTTTCGGGTCAATTGTGTCCCAGCATTTCGAGAAATGATGGTGGAATTGAAGGGTACAGGTTTCATTGTGTGCTTATAGTTATAAAGACAGTAACAATGAAATACCCAAGAGTGTGACCATCTAAGCCATAACAATTGATCACACAACATTATCAGATGCTGAGATTAAAGTGCCTAGAACATAAGCCGTCAGTAAATTTAAGGTTTTTCTTAGCCAGTGCTACAGTTGATTCGGAAACTGACATATTAGGCTTAGGGAGATCAACATTTGCCAGCTCTTCTTCCTGTTCGCAATTTAATTTTAGAGCATTAATCCTCTAACTGAACGGAGTTGCTGTTGGACATAACTTGCTAAACGGGTAGAGTGCTGACAGAGCTGATAGCTGTTTTTCAATTAAGTGAATAAAAAACATCACCGGTTTTATCTCTTTTATGTCGGCATTCTATCATATTTTTTCAGTCTGAATATCACTGCTCACCGGCTTTGCTTCCGTATATTTCCTGTTTAATTCAAATGCCAAGTCATTACGAAGGCTGTCATTGTCCAGGATTAATACTCATATCATCTCATGTTCATAATGAGGCTTATACTTATTTCGAGCTGCCTTGGCTAGAGAGATTGGTTTCTTTGGAGTAGTTGGAGAGGGCAATGTGTCTCACAAGTATAAAGGATTCTCAACATCCTCCAAGATACAAATCTTACCTGTGCAATTCGGTACTTAATCGTGAAGATTTTCCTGCATGCACAAGACAAGAAGGTCAATGCTCTCTGTACTTTGTGAAGGAAAGACAGCCTGCCTTGCCTTGCAATTGTGGATGAATCTAGTTTCCTTAGTGAGCTTGATTATTTCCAATGTATATGGATAGCAGAATCATTAGCTTGCGCTATGAATTGCAGGCACTCTAGCGTTGTAATACACACAGCTTCTTCAATAATGAAGAATCATTTTCATCTCAATTTCATTATTTTAGTACAAGGACTATGTTAAGCTAAAGCAATTCAGTTCAGGCGCTCTTGACTCTGGTCTTCTTAATGTAATAGTACTTTAACTGGAAATATTAGCCAGTTTCAGAACACTGAAACGTAAAACTGTTAATGGACATTACTGTCAAGAACGGTTATTTATTAAAAGCAGAATTCGTAAGGGAAGTACCACAAGAAGCACAAAACATTAAAAGAAGAAACAAATTTAAAGTGATGCACACTGAATTCAATTCATAGCATTAAATTTTATCCTCAACGCTTGGGCGCAAGGCCGGCTTTGAGAGCTTCAATAGTTGCAGCATCAGTCTTGAATGCCTTAGCCAAGATGGTATCATCAATGCCAGTGGTGAACAGAGTGCTGGGAAGGGACACGGTTCCTGCATTAGCACTGCCGAAAGCTGAAACTGCGAGAGCTGGGTTCTGCGCATCTGGGTTGTACTGGAAGTGAACAAGTCCCTTGGGAAAAATAAACATGTCACCGGCTTGAAGTGTTTGATTGAAAAGCTTGTTGGTTGTGTCAACGAAACCAACTTGAAGGGTACCATCAATGAGGAAAAGCAGCTCAGCAGAGCGAGGATGAGTGTGAGGCGGGTTAGTAGTGCCAGAGGGGAACTGAAGGACAGCATAAGAAACACTTTGGCCATTGAGTGCTGGGAATTCGACCATGCTTGCTTTCAAGACTTTAAAAGCTGGAGGAGGCCCTGCACCAACCAAGGCTCGCATGCCGGTGAATGTGAAGAAATTTCCATCAACTACGCTTAAATTTGATGGGACAATAAAGTCGGAGATGATATCCGGGTCTCCGGCCAATGCCATTTGGACTATGACAAGTGAAGATAGCAGAAGGAAGAAGAGTTTTTGAGATGCCATGGGAAAGTGCTTTGAAATCTGTAGGAGATAATGAGATTGATTATTTGCTAATGAGATGTTGAATTTGGATTTGAATGTGGGTGGTATTTATAGAGTACGCCATGTGAATGATGTGCTTGCCATTGTAATCCTGCGGGGGCCCCATTGACAGAGGGGACTTCTACCAAGTCGTTCTTGTTTTGGTCGAAGTAATTTTTGTTTTCATTTATCCGGCAAGAAGGTAAAAGAGCATTAGTAATATTAGTTCCTCAAGTTTAATTTTTTACTTCTTATTTGATTTTCATTTTAAAAGGGTTGTGAGAGGCCGTTGAAAGTTGATTGAGGAACTGAAAATTTGGAGCGGCAAAGCCGCACATAAAGAATTGTCGTTATTTATACCGTCTGGTCAGTTGGAAAGTTCTGCTTAATTTACCGGCTGTGCATGTTAAGGCCACCGTTGGAGTAATTCCTTAATTACTAAGTTTAACTGCATATTGAAAATAACCTCAGTGGACAATTAGAGCAAGAAAATAACAAAATATTAAAAAGAAAGAAATTAAAGTTAACGAATTAATGGCATCCAAGCACATTCGACATAAAAAAAAAAAAAGACCAATGAAGTCGTTTTAGCTTTTGCGTTGTCCACGATGCTCACTTGCCTTGTACAAATGATCATTTTGAAAATTGACAAAAAGTGCAGCTAGATTTGGAAAATGAGTCAGAAAAACTAAGCAAATGATCCGCATGAATTTAGAATCAAATTGAGGATATTTCGTCAAAGTAATTCTTGTTTACTAAACTTCCTTGTTATATCAGTTGGATAGATAATTGGAGAAAATATATGTTTCTACCGGCTGAATTTTGAGGACAATTGGTGTCTCAGCATTTCAAGAAATGATGGTTTAATCGAAGGGCCAGGTTTCCTTGTGTGCTCGTAGTTATAATCAGATACCCCAACAGTGTGACCACCCATGTCATAACAGTTGAGCATTCACCATTTATATTAGCAATAATGCAAAATCCCCAATGATGAAATTTGCAAACAATATAGGATGAAACTAAAGTACCAAGAAGATAAACCATTTTACTGATATCAGCACTAGATACAACTCCAGGGCAGAGATTTTCCACAGCTGGGCGCTATGGCTTTATCTCAGGGGACTGAAAAGTTCACAGAGATAAGTGCAAAAGCAAAAGCTAAAGCAGCAATGATTGACAATTTACTCATTTTCTTTAATTTTTTCTTGAATATATTACGCTAATGAAATATGATTCTTTCTACTACATGTTTTTTTTTTAATCAAATGCTTCATCGGATTCCCATTTTCATCAAGCCCATCCCACATGTGCCAGAACGGGAAATTCCACATTCAAATTTCTAACAAGATTACAGTTTCTCTCATTTACAGTTCCATCGATTAGGAACAAAACAATTCCACAAATTACTGTAAAGACAGTGCAAAATCCCACGTTCAAAACTGAATGAAGAAATCAAAAGATATCAACACAACTTTCTTTACATTTTGGGCCTACGATGTTAACTAGTGATTTTTAAGTAGTTTTATTTAGCTAATCACTAGGTACTTAAACCTTATGAGATAAGAGTGTTAAAATTCATTATATTATATCACCGTGATAGGTTGGATTTTATAATTTAGAGAATCTAGAAAATTATCTTTTTTTAATTCCGTTCCATTTTGATTATAAAATTATAAAATTTGTGATTTTATTTGTTTCGCTTTCTTGCTATTTAACTGGTGATCTTGAATTCGTAAAACTCATTTTAATTGTGAAATAAAAGTTGATGGTGTGAGGTAAATATTACTTTTATATAAAATTTTAAAAAAAACAGTAGAGATGTTATATGTGTTCATCAAATAAATGTGAGATAAAATTAAGTTAACTTCAAACCCACAATAACAAGTATTTACTAAATATTTTAGAGTTGTAACATTTAAGCTATAAGTCCTAACCACAGTATTAAACAGGCCCAAAGATGATTTTCCGAGATGAAATACCAATAAAACTCTTTAGAAACTCATATTTGAAGTATACATTTTTGCTGTTTTTTATGATGTTCCCAACTGGAATAGGCCAAAAAAGCTGGCTACATTTGTCCCAACACGCGCATTAAACATATATATCAAAATAATTTTTAATATTTAAATAAATTTGTTTGCAAGCCGGGAGTGAGATGTGTCGTCGGCAGCCATGGACTGGAGACATAACAAATAAATCAAAAGTACAAAACCGAAGAAAAAGAAATAGGTAGCATCGCACTGCTCTTAGCAAATTAATATTCAGCGTTTATTGACGGCCCGGCATGATTTCCTTATCTCCCCTTGATTGCCAGTAAGGACTTGAACTCGTCCCATCTTGACCATGGCCTCGCCAAATTTAGCATTAAAGTCATTCCCAGTTGCTATATTAGCCACGGTGGTTTTGGTTAGCGAATTCATTGCAAGATCTTGGTCTATTTGCAGAATGCCTCTGCGCATCATAATTTGCTTGTAGAAAGAGTTGTCAACTCTCGATGAACTTGTGGGATTCTGATCAAGATTAACTAAATTATCACGTGCTGAATTCATCGGACAGATTCGTCTCAACGTGACGAGTAGTGATGGATCCATGTTAGGGTCAGGTTTTCCAGTGTTTTTGTAATTGTAAAGACGATCCTGGAAGAAAGAACAATGTGCTATCCCCACAGTATGCCCGCCTATAAACATATTTATCAAGAAAACAAAACACATTATTGGCCACATTATCGAAACAGAGAATGACAGATTATCGAATCAGAGAATGATAGTTAGGTTGTTCAGGTGTGTCTCATTTTGGTTAATAAAAGGAATTTATTTAGGTTTAAAAGTAAGATAGGTTAATTTTTTAATATTGGATAACTAGAATCCCTAAGTCTAGTTCCACGATAAATTGGTATAAGAATAAAATCTTAATAATCAGAATGTAGTGATATAATAATATAGATATGTTAGATGAAAGGACGGGTCCATTTTTAGTTTCATCTAAAAGGGTATTATTGGTTGTGTCCTACATTGATTAATAAATGGAACTTACTTAGGTTTATAAGTAAAATGAGTCCCTTCGCACAACATATTAATCTTTTATATTAGATACCCAAAAATTCTAGGCACAACAATAACAATATTTAAATATTTCTCATTTTTTAAATTATACATTACATTCTAATATTTAAATTTTAACATACAAAACCTTTTTACCTTTTTAAAAAACATATTAAATTAGATTGACAGCAAGGTTAACGAAAAAAGACCTCAAAAAGGTTGTTTTTCTGTTGTAGTTTTCAACTCTTCATCATTTCCAAAATGTAATGGATAGTTTCAGGGATTTAAAAGGTTAAAATGAGAGATATTCAAGACCTAAGTGTCGAAATTATGTATGAATATGTATCGTGGAGGGAAATGTGGAGTATATATACCAAGAAGATAGACCATGTCTGTGGCATTGAGTCCTTTCTTAGCAAATGTTGCAATGGATTCAGCTACTGGAATATCCGGACCTGGCAGATTTACGTTAGTTGCTAGAGATACAAATCCATCCTTTCTTCCTGTTTCTACGTTGTATCGCCCTCCTCCACTCTGCATCAACCAAAAAAAAAAGAGAACCATGTGTCATAGTTGCATTGATTCCAGGAATTTGAATCCAGTGCTGATCTTAATTAGCTGAGTTGTTTTTTTTTTCCCTCCTCAAATCTTGTACCATGTGTTTATTAGTAATAGTAGAAATTATTGATCAGCACAAAGCTAAAACATCAGCATGCACTGAATCCAAATCCTAATTGGAGTCCGTTATTCATTTTCCTTGCTACTAAAACACTTTTGTTACCAAGGAAACAGCATCTCTGGTTGCCATGGCAATGATATCAGCGCAAGAGACGACGCCAGGGCAGATAATCTCCAATGCAGCCTTCGCAGCGTCAATAACATCAAAGCCCCTCACGCTTAAATTTGGAGGTGCAGTTTTCTCAGAGGTGCGCCCGTCCACTAGAATCGACGCGTCACATCCCTTTCATATCATAACATTATATAATGTACCTTTTAGCCTATTCATAAAAAGAGCAAATTGCAATGCAATTAAACTAATTAATTGAAGGACTTACATTGACAAAGCAGTCGTGGAATTGCATACGAAGGAGAGCGGGTGTGATAGTTGGGTCACTGATGAACTTTGCCTTGACAACACCAGCAACAACAGACTCAACATCTACAAGCAGGCGACACTTTCCCCTATAAAATCCCACCTGAAGTGCACCATGGCAATGGCCTGTAAAGTTTACAAGAATGAGCCCTAGGGCTAGTACTAATGCAGCTGAACTTGACATCATCATCTTCTTTGGAAAATCGCTGGCAATTCGATATGGAATGAAGCAGTCTTTAATTTGTGCCTATTTATAGGCGTTAAGCTGAGGGGACTTAATTATAAATGCCAACCCAGACTGAAAAAGTAAGCTCCACAGTTGAATAATATGTGTGTGCACCATTACTTCTCTATAAGAGAGGTTCAATTTCATCGTCCATTGTACGTGCATCCAAGTAGTTTACGCTGACTTTGTGTCTCTGAATATCTTATTTTTATTATGAATAATTAATATTTTGTACATAAAATTGGAGGCACATACAAAATTAATGCAGTATGCTACATATCCCAAAATCTCATTTCAAATAATGTCACATTCATCAACTGGTTAATGAGATAAGCAATTAATTCATTCACAACTTGTACAAAAGTACCCATAATTTTCATAAAATTAGGCATGAATTTTTAGGATGTCTATTTATTATTATACAAACAAAAGAATATATATATATATATATATATATATATATAGGTGCATAGATAGAAATGTTCTAGTATGGAATTTTAAAGTATAGAAACGTTCGGGAAATTGCATAAATGATACCGTTTAAACACTTTAAGTTTTAAGCTTCTTAAACCGCATGATTTTAAAATTTTCCTAAATTTTTCCCACATTTTAAGATCTCGAACTAAAAAACTACTATATATATAGGAGTACATGTCATGATTATATTTACATAAATGGAAATGCGGTTGGTATATAAGCAAAACTCTATTGAAACGATCAACTAATTAAATTCAATGTATTGACTTTAAATTTCATGTATTTAATTAATTATTGTCAACGACTGAAAAGCAGAGGCTGTGGAGCTGAAGAAGATATATATACTAGCCGTTGGAAACAAAGAATATAATTAAAATGCTAAAAAAGGAATTGATCCTGCTGTCGTGGTATGTACCGAGGACTTTTTCAGTGTACTATATATAACAGGTTAACAATCACTCTTTTCATATGGGGATAGCTCACGGGTGGGAGGGAATTATATTATCGGTAAGCAAAATAAAATCAGATGCGATTATTTGCACTTTAAAGAATTATTTTGAACATTCTTCATATCAAAAATATTTTTATTATAAAAATATCCTTTCATAAAATTACTAAAAATGACATAATTACTTCAACTTAAAAACAAAAATACTCCACACATCCATTTATTATAAACCGTTAATCTTCAGTTTCTTTATCAATTCATCATTTTGAGGCTCATGAAAAAATGATACAAGATCAGAATTGTAAATTCTGATGTGGTTCACGAATCGGCACCTTCACCAATGAGTTTTAATTGCATCTCGAAAATCACATTAATTAAAAAATAATATGTGGGTCTGATGAAAATGTCCTAAAAGTGTAAAGTCTAAAAGTTTACTAGATGTACAATTATTACTATTATTACTAAGCTTTAGACTTGAACGAAAGTAGCCATTAAATTGGCTTTGTAAAATTTCGTGGTAAAAAGTTTACCAGATGTGCAATTATTATCTTTGCTGTGTGCGACCCAGAAAAGCAGAAAACAGAAAGTTTTCAGATTCGTGGCTTGTCCCAATCTTTTTGGTATGAAACTATTTGTTTATAGGAAATAAACTATTTGACTTGTCCCCATCACTTGATGCTTATTCTGGAGAAGGTGTTTATAGGAAATAAGTGTTTGTTAGAAGATAGCGGACAGACAAGGAGAGTAAACACCCGGTCAGATTAGGTAAATCTATGTGCTAAGGTTTAATGTCTTCATCTGAGCAAAGATAATAAGTTTTAATTGATTTCGTAAGGCATTAAAAAAAATTTATTTCATAATGGTACATTCAGCTCTGATAATAATTGTTGTTTTCTTTTCTTTTGTTACATCAAATGTTAAACTGGATCATTTTGCTTATCCTACCAATTTCTATTTTCTTTCTTAAGTGCTTGATCCGTGTGAGTGTTTGAACCTAGTTTTTTTTTTTCATAATTTTTAGGGGATCTGTTTTTTATCCTACGCCATCTCTTCTACCTGTTTGTAGTTTGTATCATCCTCCTTTAGCTTTATCAAAAAACAAATAAACATTCATGTAGCAGTATAGATCGTGAAGTTTAATATTAGAATTGCCATTTACATTATCACATCTCAATTACTCTTTGAAATCTCCCCTGCAACAAAAACAGATACTTACAAATATCGTAGAATTCTAGTTGTGTTGGCTTTTTGTCTTTGTGTTATTAGCTATGTTGAAAATAACGGGCGGGTTCGCTGAAAGCTAATTAAACTTTAACATTTGTTTTCAAATGACCATTGAGTGCTTTTGCATCCTATGCTTTTGCTAATTTACTTATAAGACTGTCTCAATTATATTTCAGAATTGGTGAAAGAGTCTTGGATCCGTGAATTCTACTCTACCAACTGCCAATGTCAAGGCTCCCGCTAGATGCAATTATGGAAATACTAAGCCGACTACCATAAAGCCTCTTCTACCCATAAAGGTGGAGAGACCCTTGGCCGAGTGGCTGGGTTGTGAGGGCACCAATTCAAGGCCCCACAAAAGCATTGGGGAGCTTTGAGTCCTTCTTCAATTATACTTATAATTGAGTGGAGGCAGTTTGCTCTCTCAATGTGAGTAATGTGAGTAGAGTATGTGTCCCTCGAATATTAATGAGGACAATGCTTCAGAAGAATTCATGCATATGAGTTATAATCTAATTGTCATAGTCAGTTTCAAAAAAACAAAAAAAGTAGAAAAGATAGGGTCATATTAGTCCATATACATGGTGCACCACACTTTTTTCGTAGTACAATTATTTATTATGTGGAGTGTTTGAGAGTGAAAATCTCTCTCAATTTCGAAATAACCTCTCTTTTATTACAGCAGGTCTTCGAGTTAAATTTCAAACAATCTATGTATGCAGATCACGACATCATTTCTAATTAAATTATAGTTGTCATGATTGGAATGTAACATCACAAATAAAAATGTGGAACTCCTTTTCTTTTTCTTTTCTTTTTTCTATATATTCTTAACAGTGTTAAGATCGCATTTTATATTTATCTTTGTGAATCTTCAAGCAAGAAGTTATTTTCTTGAGCAAATTGATAGCATCATATCCCTCTTAATATTCATTCTTTCAAATAATGCAGCCTTCCGGGTGATTTTGCTTCGAAGGTTTCATCAATTGCTTTCATAAACATTTAGAAAACCCATACAAATATTTGCTTTTATAATCGCTTCTCTCAAATTTTTTAGATCTGTGAAAATTTATGAGGGACGAGAAGAAAAGAAAAAGAAGAGAGGATCCCGCTTCAGGGAAACAATACAAACTTCTTTTTGTGCGTGAAAATCTTCAATCTAATTAATTGTTTATTTCTTAAGTTTGATTTTGAGCCAAATAAAATAAATTTATTCTTCTATGTCTATACTATAGCTATTATGTCATATACATAAGTAGATTCACTGTAGGTAATATAACTCCTCCAGTAATTAGTACGAGCTTAATTTTATTTTTTTAATAAACATCGATGAAGTAAGAAAGACTGGAAAATAAGCTTAAAATGAAGGATTAAGATCATCTCCTACTTCTTTTCTTGAGCAATGATCATTTCGCAGAATTTTTTTCTCTCTAGTCTAATGAGTGGTTAATATTGAGTTTTGAACTTTGACGTTGACAATCAAACTTTTTTTTTTCACTTTATTTATAGGAGCTACTCATTAAATTACGAAAAATTATAAGAGAAAAAATATTAGGAGAGAATCTTTATCCTGCAATTAAACAGTGGCTCTGGGTTTATTTATTTTTGTTTTTGTGGCAATGTGTCCAGCTCAAAAATATGCTTATGTTGAAAAGCGCACTATATTAAATTATGGATAGATTTAGCCATATTACAACTAGTAGGAATTTAACTTGGATAGAAAAATTATTCACAAATAACTATAGATTATCTGAAAGGATGTAGGTTTATTATCAAATTTTTTTTTGTTCTTTTTCTAGATGAGATCATACGGCTAAATTAATTTTGACAAAGGATGTAAAATATGTTGTGTTGTAAACTATGGTAAAATATTTTGGTAGAAGGGGCAAGTTCAACTGACATAATTTTATACACAAATTTTGGACTTTTTGAGATAAAATCTAATTAAAGTACATTTTATTTTGGTGTTAAATATGATAATTTTTTATTTTATTTATATTTTTTAAAAAGATAGTAGCGTGGAAAAAACCTAAATTAATTTTTAGCCTCCGACTCTCCCATTATTTGAATTCAAGTGCCTAGTTAAGGAAAATTATTTAAAAACCAACCGGCCAAGCTTGTAATGCAACTATATGTTTGGTGAGATGTTAGAGGGTAAACATGTTACTTCAATTGTTAACTTGAGTTCAGAAACGGGTATATAATAATTTTTATGGTAGGTTTTAACAAGATTCAAGATTGTGAATGACTAAAATAGTAAATCCCAATTAGATGATGGAATGTTGATTTTCATTCTTTTAGCAATTTTACAGAAACTCCACGCTTTGGTTCACACCCATTTTTCTTCTCAGACATTTTATCAAACACGTCGTTTACTCAGCCGAGTAACAAGTTGCGAAGCTGCCTCGAGATTTGGTCAAAGACATGCCGAGTTGACTGCCAGTGAAGTCTCTCTGGCGCTTCAGGTCCGTTTTCCGAAAGCATTTTATTCATTAGTTGGCAGCCAAGAATTCATATAGCTCCATACCTCAAGCGTTCCATTCGGACCAATTCCAATCTGGGCCGCATTTTTTTAAAAAGAATTAACTGAAAAGTTCGTCTGTACAAGCTTGGATTCCCTTGATAACTTTGTAGAAATCGATCACCCACGTATAGCGGACATCATGCTTCAGTTGTTGGCTGTTGCAATGAATTACCCTTAACAATAGAATTGCTCTTTACTTCTTAATTCTTTGAAATCTCCGCTTTAACAAAATGTCGAAATCGATACTCAAGAGCATCAGAATTCTAGCTGCGTTGTCTTCTTGTTATTAACAAGTTGACATGCAAATTCGTAAACAACAAATCTAAAATGCTGAATTTAAAATTATATAACGGCCGGTTTCGTTCAATGCTATGCTTCAAATTAAAATCTTAGCGTTTACGGATTTTTGTGCATCCTATGCATTTGGTAATTTGATTATAAAACTGTTTCAACTATCTTTGAGAATTGGTGAAAGAGTCTGGGATCCGTGAATTGTACTCTACCCACTGCCAATGTTAAAGCTCCCGCAAGACGCAATCATCGAAATACTAAGCCGACTACCCATCAAGTCTCTCCTGCGATTCAGATGCTTGTCAAAGTCATTACGTTCCTTAATCGACAGCCCAGATTTCATAAAATTAAATCTGAACCGCTCCATGGAAGCCAACTCAAATCTCGGCCTCATTCTTGTAGGTATACCCCCCAACCAATTCTTCTCCGCAAGTTTGGATTCCAATATGGATAACAATGCCATAAAACTTCATCGCCCATTTGATCATTTTGTAATTTTTGGTTCTTGCAATGGATTACTTGCTCTGCAAGACTGTAATAGAGGTATAGCTTTGTGGAACCCGTCGACTAAGAAGTACAAGATATTACCAAAATTCTGGAATGATTTCAGATATTATGATTGCGTTGCTGATGGATTTGGTTACGACACAGCTAGTGACGACTACAAGTTGGTCAGAATCATACAATTCGGCAAAAACAGAGTCGATTACACCGAGGTTACTGTCTACAGCCTGAAAAATGATTCTTGGCGACAGATTAAAGAGTTTTCATTTCCGTTTTTCTTCCCCACAAGAACTGGAGCTCTTGCGGTCGGGGCTTTGCATTGGCTGGCTTTCGAAACCACCAACACAGCAGAAGGCTACGGTTTGATTCTTGCATTTGATCTAGAGACCGAGGAATTGTTTCGAGTGCCTTTGCCTGATATAAAAGATAAAAGATGTTTTGACTTGCATGTTCTTAGTGGATCTCTATCTCTAACTTGCATCATTTACAATCATCAGCAACCTTGTAGTATATGGGTGATGAAGGAATATGGGGTGATGGAGTCTTGGACTAAACTTTTTTCTTGCTCCGTGGAGAGGGTGTGTCGACCGTTGGCTTATTCAAAGAATGGGGATGAAATTTTAGTTCATAAAAGTGGGGAGTCCCTTTATTGGTACCATGTGGACAAAATGATGGGGGTTAGATTGGTGCACATTCACGGTGCACCACAGTTTTTTCGTAATATAATTATTTGTGTGGGTAGTCTTGTTTTACCTCATGCTTAGAAATGGTCCTATCTTTTATTGGAGTAGGCTTTTTGGTTAAACTTCAAAGTGGTCTTTCTCAATACATATCGTGACAGAGCTTTAATTATGTCATCATTAGTATTGTAACAAAACATTTATAGGATTGTAATGTAATATTAAATTTTAAAAGTGAAACTTATTACGGGATTATGTCCATCTGCCCTTTAATAAAAATAATGTTTGTTTTAAACTAATGACTTTAGAAATTGAATAATAAAAGCAGCGATTGACATGATTTGCAATATACGTATCACACCCCTTCTAACATATTATGAGTTAGAACTTCACACTAACCAATTTACAAGGTGTAATATACATAACACCTTAAGATTAAAAAAAACATATTGTTATATGCACAACTGATTTGACAATAAATAGTCTTCACCATTTACAATCAAATAAATCCAAAGATTGAGAAATGAAATAGAGAGCATGTAAAGGAGTTTTCTCACTTGCTTGCTTATTATCAATTTGTTCCCTTTAGCTTCATTTCATTTATATTATTTGCATGCATATATGAACACTTCACGATTAATTTCACACCAAACAATTCTTTTTTATTATTATTATTTCATTTCATGGTATTAACCTCACATTTTATATTTTTTCATTCCTAATTGAGCAATTATTGATAATGTAGTCATAGGCTATGAATGCTTGTATAAGATGAGGCTGCACAAGGGGAAGAAAAATGGCTTAGTTGCCTTAAAGTTTGATATTAGCAAAGCATGTGATAGAGTAGAATGGGCTTTTTTGGAAAATGTTATGAAAAAACTAGGTTTCTCATCTAAATGGATTGAATTGATTATGAGATGTATCTCAACAACATCCTTTTCAGTTCTTATTAATGGAGTAGCAAAAGGAATGTTTCAATCGAAAAGGGGCTTGGGACAAGGCTGCCCCTTGTCACCTTATCTTTTCATTCTCTATGCAGAAGGCTTTTCGAATCTTTTGCAGCAAGCAAAATCTAAGAAGCTGATCTAAGGTCTGAAATTTAGCAACAACTTAGCAATAACTCACTTTCTCTTTTTGCAGATGACAGCCTCATATTTACAAGGGCTAAGACTGAGGATTGTTCAAGGTTGAAGCAAATGTTTAATAACTATGCAGCTGCCTCTGGTCAAATATTCAACTATGAAAAAACCTCAATGTTCTTTAGTGGAAACACCCGAGCAAAGCAAATTGAGGAAATCAAAAGCATCTTCAAACTCAATGTTGTTTCAAGACATGAGAAGTATTTGAGACTGCCATCTATGGTGGAAAGGAAAAAGTGAGATTCTTCAATTATATCAAGTTGAGAGTGCAAAATAAGATATCCAATTAGCAATGCAAGTTATTCTCTAGTGGAGGAAAAGAAGTCTTAATTAAAGCAATTGCCCTAGCAATCCCCACTTATGCTATGAGTGTGTTTAAGATTCCCTTGGGTCTATGTGCTGACATTCAAAAAATTGTTGTGTGCGGAATGCAGAATCAAATACACTAAATAATTACGGAGAAATAAAATACACAGAAATTTAACGTGGTTCGGCAATTATGCCTACGTCAACGGGAGCAAGAGAAAAATAATTATATTACTAACAATTATTTGAGTATAATATTTGAGTAACAAATCTCACTCTCCAGAACCCAAATACACCTAGTACTCTCACATACACTTGAAAGGAAATGCCTCTCAATTGCTTACACTCTTCGATTGCTCACTCTCAACAATTCTTCACTTAAATTGCTTTGCACTTTAAAATGCTTCTTATAAATGTTTTGGAATGATCTACAAATGTATTCAGCTTCTATATTTATAAACAAGATGGATGCACTGTTGCACCAAATCCGTTGTCAAATTGTCAATTATTTCAGCAACTAAATTCTTTAAGATTGACAAATGCATGCACGCGGCTCCAATCTTTTCCAAATAGTCAACTTTTGTGGCTTATGCATGTAGCTTTGGTGGCCACTGAATAACACCATGCATGCGGTGCATGTGGCCTTTTGACTTTTCAATAAAAACAATAGCTCAGTTTTGGTGTTGGAACTCAAAGGAAGATCACAAAAGCATCCACTGGGCTAAATAGGAAAGGATGTGTAAGTCCAAAGGAAAATGAGGAATGGGATTTAGGGATTTATCCAATTTTAACCAAGCCCTTATAGCCAAACAAGGGTGGAGATTGATTCAATTTCCCAATTCTCTAATGGCAAGGGTCCTACAGGTGCAATACTTTAGAAAGTTAGACTTCTTAAGTGCAAAGCTAGGGTACAGGACATCATTTATTTGAAAGAGCTTTCTTTGGGGTAGACAAGTGATTCAAAATGGCTTGAGATGGAGGATTGGATGTGGAGATCAAGTAAATATCTATAATTATAATTGGCTTCCCAAACCCTCAACCTTTAAAATCCTGTCAGCTCCAACTCTACCAATAGATAGCACAATTTCATTGCTAATTAATGAAGATCATAGATGGAAGGAAGACGTCATCAGGCAACAGTTCTCATATGAGGATGCATACCAAATTCTAAAGATAATATTACTAGAAAGTCCAAGACAAGATCAACCTTTGTGGGCCTATGATAAATATGGGAATTACTCAGTGAAGAGTGGCTATCAAGTTGCCTTAAAGCTTAAATTTTCAGATTGGCCAAGCACATCTAAGGAAAATCCATCAGAATGGCATGCTTTATGGAAGCTTGATTTACCTAAAAATGTTAAAATATTTATGTGGAGCGCAGCCAAGAATCTGCTTCCAACAGCAGAGAACTTATGGAAAAGAAAGGTTTCGCAGCAGCCCTAATGCCAGAGATATGGCAAACAAAGAGAAAATATTGCACATGCTATTTTGAACTACAAAACAGCCCTAAAAATGTGGAAGAAATCAGACTTTGCAGAGGATATGAAATTCTTCACCAACCAAGACATCTTGAGTATCATCCAAGTTTTGGTAGCAAAGAAAAGTAAAACAGAAATGGAATTGTTCATGGCTATCTGCTAGGCAAATTGGTATTCCAGAAATCTCTTTGTTTTTTAGGGAAAGAAAGAAGTTCCTCAAGTATCAGTGGCTAAAACGGATGCAATTGTGGAATCATATAGGAAAATCACACTCCCTCCATTGTCGGTAGTTTTAAGACAGAGGAGTGCAGAGAATGGGGATTGGAAACCACCTCCAGTAAGATGGCTTAAATTGAACATGGATGCTGCAACAAAGGTGGAAAATCAAGTAGCTAGACTAAGAGCAGTGATTAGAGATTTTGAAGGAAATTTTGTGACATCGGCCCAAAATCAAGATAGATTCCATGGGGATGTTCTTGCAGCAAAAGTTAATACAATTCAGCTGGGAATTAAACTGACAGAATCAGTTGGGTGTATGTCTCTGATAATTGAATCAGATTGTCAAGAAGCTGTGGATTTGATTAAAGGAAGGAAACTTAGTAGAACTGAAATCTGTTGGAGTGTTTCAGACATCCAAGAAAGTTTAAGAAGACTGAACAACACCACCCTACATCATATCTCAAGAATTGTAATGCTACTGCCCATTCCATTGCTAAGATAGCTATAAACAATACAAAAACTATAATGTGGATGGATACTTGTCCATCTCACTTGTTATATCTTTTTCATTCATAATGTTATGAAAATTAAGGTTTTCTATCCAAAAAAACCTCACATTTTATATTTGCCCGGATAGTAACGTGACATTAAATTTAAAAAATTTCAACTCATTTTTTAAATTTATTTTCATGGTCTTACCCTCACATTTTATATCTGCCTTTGTGAATATTTGAGTGCGAAGTTATTTTCTTCAACAAATTGACTGCATTATATACCCCTCAAATTTTATACACATTCCCAATGATTTTGCTTAGTTTCATCAATTATTTTTATTAGCATTTAGAAATCCATATAAGTATTTGCTTGTAAAAACACACAAAAATGCTAACCTTATAATCCATTTTTCTCTCAAATTTTTTAGGCGAAAATATGAAAATGAAGAGAAGATCTCAACATACGAAAACAATGCAACGTTTTTTTTTTTTTTTTTTTTGAGAATCCTCACTCTAATTATTTGTTTATTTTTTAAGTTTGATTTTGAGCAAATAAAAATGTCATATTTTAATTATGATCACTTAAATTTTCTAGGAAAATAAGACCTGGCGCTTATTGCTAGTGTGCATATTTTATGACGCCAAATGCACAATTGACATACTATGATAAATTTACCAACATATTATTTACAGAAGCATTAAACAAACTAATATGACACTTTTACCCTTCATAACAAATAAATTTTACTGAAAACCGTACTGAAATAAAATTTTTAAAAAAGAAAGATTATTGCTGTAAACCTTTTTGTTGCACTGGAGAAAACAAAATGAAAGAACAAACTGATCCGATGAAAAAAATGAAGTAAACAAATGAGAAAGGTTAAGCCAAAAAGCGTAGAGGCCTCTAACAATCTTCCACAGGTGGATTAATCATAAACTGCCCATAATTTTATTTATTATTAACAGAAATAAACGAACCAACCAACCTCAGCCGAAAATTACTCGAAGCACAGCAGAGAGGTAAGCGGGACGCTCTTGTTGAACTCATTTGCCTTTTTTCAGACATTTTATCAAACACCTGGCGTACTCGGCCTAGTAACACAACTGGCGACTGCCGATGGCGAAGCTCCCTCAGGATTTTATCGACGTCATACTAAGTTGGCTACCAGTGAAGTCTCTCTTGCAGCTTCGGGTGCGTTCCGATAGCGTTATGATCATTAATTGATAACCAATAATTCATAAGGCTCCATCTCAAGCGTTCCATTTGAACCAACTCCAATCTCGGCGTCATTTTTAAAGAAGATTTATCTGAAAATTCGTCTGCACAAGCTTGGATTCCCTTGATAACTTAGTAGAAATCGATCACTTGGCTTTAGCAATGGATTAGTTGCGCTATAAAGCAATGATAAAGGGAGAGTTTTGTGGAACCCGTCAACTAAGAAATGCAAAATGTTGACCAATATTTTGATTGATTCTAAAAATTATGATGTTCGTGGTTGGATTAGGGTGGATGGGTTTGGTTAGGATGCTTTTACTGATGACTACAAAAGGGTAAGAATCATACAGTTCCAAGAAAAGAGAAAGTATCTTGAAATTTTTGTTAACCGTTTGAAAAGCAATTCTTGTAGTAAAACCAATGGCTTCCCATTTTGTTATGATGACATTAGTGGATGTGGTGCTCTTGCTGGTGATACTTTGAATTGGGTGGCGGTACAAAAATTCGAACTGTGTGGTGAAAGATTTATCTTTGGATTTGTTTTGATCTAAGGGATGAGTTATTTTTCTTGTGCTTCGGCCTGATATGCAGGGTAAATTGATATGCAAGTTCGGCGGGTTTCGGGGGATGTCTATCTGTGACTTGGATGTGTGAACATTTTTACGGTACATGGGTGATTAAGGAATATGAGGTCAAGGAGTCTTGGACTAAACTGTTTTCATTTTAGCTGGGAGGACTCCCAAGGAATTGCTTTTGACATTTTTATCAGATGTTTTACTTTTGATTATTTGAGACCTTTTGCGTATTCAAAGAACGGCAATAAAGTTTTAATCTATGATGGATGCTGCAAGCTTTATTAGCATAACTTAAAAGATCTGGGATCTGAGCGAGTTGAGCTTCCTGGTCAGCCAGAACATTTTCAGGAAGTCTTTCCTTGTGCGTACAGTCTAGTTCCTTTTAATGCTGGTACAGGAACGGGTGTTCAGAATCAGAGTAGCAGGCAAAGGAAGAGCAAAACCAATCAGAAGAGGTTAAAAAAAAAAGAATAAATGAATTCATTGTCTTTTAGGCTCTTACAGATGAATCTCATTTACATATGGAAAATCATTTCATCAGCTTGTATAAGAAAATATTATGCAGTCAAGTAAAGAATTAAGTAAACCTTTTATATTCTTTGATAATGTTCAACCTGATTTATGTTCCCTGATCATTTTTACTGAAAGCATACTAAACCTTTTCTTACTATTGTATTCTGATGGTTTTACATTCTTCAGGGTTTAACAATGGATGGCTTGGCAGTATTTGTGCACATGGTAAGTCCACCATGGAAGTATAGAAATAGAAGGTTTGGTGAATATATTCTTACGGTACATGTATTAATTCTACTCCTCTGGAGTCCAAATGTTGTTCTAGTATCTTTGTTGCTTGTATAGTTTAAGAAGCAGTTGCTTGTATAGTTTGTGGTATTAGCTACCGTCATTTTTAATTTGAAGGATGCTTGACTCTTGTAATCGAGTGAAATGAAGACATGCTGTCACTTTACATGTCTCCTTTATTGATCAGCTTGTGTTCTTATATTGAGGAAGTTGTTGCGGCTAGTACAGTAAAGTGATATCGTGCAAATTGAATCTTGAATTTTTTATTGAAGTGCCCTGATAATTAATTGGATTCCTTCTTATCACCTAGTAGTGTCGTTATACTTCGATTTTTTCCAAGGTTTATCATCTAATATGGTGATATCAAATTAATAACAACACATTCCATCTAGAAAATTATAATAAATGTATATACAATCTGGAAAAAAACAAAATTAATTATTTGCTCTATCTTTTGCTTGTGAAAGGTAGGGTATTCTCCACAGAGACCTTAAGATATCAGCCCCTTATGAGAAGATACTGAGGTTTTGAATCCCTCTTCATCTCTCTGTTTAATTCTTAGTCGTCATTCTTCCACTCTTGATCCTCCTTGCAGTGGCTGAAAAGTACCATAGGCTAGTTAGTCTCCCTGTTTGAATTTTACTCTTCTTTTGCAAGGGTGATCCCGCTATCGGTTTGCTAATTGAATTCCATCTCCATCTCTACGATTTTGACAGTAAGGAAAGAATAGAAATGGGATTTAGATTAATTGGGGACTGTTCCTCTTGGAGTTCTTGATTCATCTCCATCCCTTTCCTGCACGTTATAGGTACTCTTCTTTTGCCGAAAACTTAGTATTCAAACCGCCCGCATTATAATTACTTCAACTAGATTAAACAACCTTTATGTACTAATTTTCATTTGCTGTAGATGAATTTGATGACTGTCTTTTTCGTTTCTAAATATGAGTACTCTGCCCGCGACAAATTTTCAAGCAAAAGAAAAGTTTTTGAGATGATGAATATATTAGTGTTAAGATTTTTTACTGTTGCACCTAAAGCGATCGCTAATATTTGAGGAAACTAACAGAAAATTATGTATCAATTTCGAGGCGGGAACTCACATTAACATGTTTGGTATCTACTCACATTAACATTGCTGTGCTAAAGCAGCAACTCAATGGACGCTAATGCCGGACTAAGAAGCCTATAACATAACTGGCCTACTCACCATCAATCTAACATGTAATGGGGCAAAAGAATATTCTATTTAATTTAACAAGTACCCCCCACCAAAAAGAAATCTTATCATAAACATAAAGAAAGCCTCATCGTCCACACGTTTTTATCCTTTTGGTCAATCGTCGAAAGCGAGCAGCACTAAGCAGATGTAAGCCAGCATTAGCAAGTAGCAACGAGCAGAGAACCCCACTTCACTTCTCAGCATCCAATTTTTCTGCTTGGCTCCTGTAATATATTATTCTTCGGGTGCTCTTTGCCCTTTGCTTTGATTTGCTTTGCTAGTAAGATTTTGTCAATTATCTTTCCAAATCAGTAAAAGCGTCTTGGATATTGGATTCTGCTCAAAACCACAAACAAATGTCAAGTCTTCCGCTGGATGTAATCTCCGACATACTGAGCCGGCTACCGGTAAAGCCTCTGCTGCGCTTCAGGTGCGTATCAAAGTGTTTTTGTAGCTTAATCGACAGCCAAGATTTCGTGAAGCTGCATCTCAATCGAGCCATCGAAACCAACTCCGGTCTCAGCCTTATCGTTCCAACTTTAACGTCAGATAACAAATTTGTCTCTCTGGAGTTAGATTCAGTTGATAATCCTGTTGAAATTGAGTACCCATTTAAAAAATATTGTAGGGGTCACACTTCAGTGATTGGTTGTTGCCATGGATTGCTTGCTATGTTTAACCGAAGGTTAGGTATGTCTGTGTTCAACCCAACAACTAAGAAATTCAAACTTTTCCCACGGTTTTGGAGTGATTGTTATACGGATTACATGAGTAATAATTTTCACTTCGATGGGTTTGGTTATGATGCTTCTACTGATGACTATAAGTTGGTGAGAATTGTACAGTCGTATAAAGTAGATTATCTTGAAGTTATTATTTATAGTTTGAAAGCTGATACTTGGAGACGGACTCAAGAATTCCCATATTATATTCTTGATGATCGATGTAATGGTGTTTTCGTTGCCGGTGCTTTGCATTGGTTGGCGGCGCGAGGCTCTGTAAGAACTGGTCAAAATATGATTCTTGCATTTGATCTGAAGAGTGAGAAATTTTACGAAGTGCAACAGCCGCATGGAATGAAGGGAGGTTTTTGTAGCCAGGTGGGGGTTTTGCGAGGATGCCTATGGATAAACAGTTATTATCATGATGAGCCTCGCTGCGATATATGGGTGATGAAAGAGTATGGATCGCAAGAGTCTTGGTCTAAACTGTGTTCTTTTTCAAAAATGCTTCATGAAACTTGTTATTATACGGAAGCGTTTGCCTTTTCAAAAGATGGGGATAAAGCCTTAATTTATCAGCACAGCAGAAGTCTGCATTGGTACAACCTAAAAGATCATAGGCAGAACGTCGTCGAGATTCGTAATGAGAACCAAAGCTTTTGGGATGCATTTATCTGCATGGGAAGTCTTGCTTCAATTGATGCTTATACAAGTGTAGGTGTAGACACGGTGTAGCTTGCAGAGGAGGGAAAAGATCCAACTACTAGGTAAGGCTGTCGAGTTTCAATATCTTTGCTCTGGCAAAAAATACATCCCATGTAATTACATGTGATTTTTAACTCAATTTCACCACACGATAGAGGTTATGGTTGTCTAATTCATTTTTTCGCATTACATATGCAGAAGTGAAAAGATTAACCTTCTTATATTTGTACATTAGTCAGTGCTCATTTAAACCCTGGGGAGACTGTTGATGTCAGCAAACTATTTATCCCGCATATCCATTATTCCCAATTAATAAAAATAATAACAGAAAAGTCTTAGCATCTTTAAAGGGGTGATTTTCTGATCCTTTCTGTCTTGCAAAAGTATTAATCAAAATTTTCCTTACTGACATATGTCAATGGTTTTTGTTTTTCTTTAGGCTGGCTTTGGTAGTATTAAGCATAGTTGTTCTAATATCTTTGTCGCTTTGATTGGTTAAGGAGCTCTTACTTGCATAAGAGAAGCTACGAAAGTTATTGCTGCTTCGCTTCTGAAGGATGCTGCTTTCTCTAATATTTAGCTGAAACGAAGACTTGTTCTTACTCTTCCTGTCTCTTTGATTGGCCATATTTTTTGAATAAGCCTGTGAGTGTGACTACAGAGGTTTATTTACTCACTCTGGCCGTGCTCTTGTAATCGAATTGGGTATGTTATTCGATCGGGGATGTAAATTTCAATTGCTGTGGCATTCGTCATTACTACTATTTTCCTTTTTACTATTTACTTTTTCTGATTAAAGGATTGGATTTTGTTGATGTTGCTACTGCTAGTGCTGACTGCGACTGGCTCAGAATATTGGAAAATTATTGTTTATAGTTTGTAAAAGCAATTGTTGGAGAAGAATCAAAGGCTTGCCATTTTGTTACGATCTGTGTATTTTTATACGTGCTCGTGCCGGCGGTGCTCTGAATTTGGAGGCACTGCAAAATTCGAAACGGAATTGTGAAAGAGGGTCAAGGAATTACTTGCACAAGTATCTAGCTCGTTTATCGGCCAACGCCAAACCGTGTTCTAACAATATTGAGCAAATTGTTTTCTTTCTTTTGCCACTGAGGCATCATCTCGTGGTGGCCCCTGGCCAAGTGCTCTCAATAAACTTTTTTAAAATATTAAGAAAACTGGATTTTCGATTTAGATATGTTTGATATGGAGATTGGACAGGATAATAGTTGATAATTATCTTATTATTTAGTTGATAATTATTTTTTTAGTTTTTTTTATTACGTAGGGTGATATTTCTTATTCATAAACTTAAGTAATTATTCTTTATTAATTAATGTGAGGTAGCAATCCTCTTTATAAATTCAAAAAACTTCTTTTTATTAGCGAATATGAGACAGGATTCAATATTTTTAAAAGATAAACATCGAAATCAAAAGAAATAAGATTATTTTAGCTTTTCGGTAAATTTAGATAAGTTTAAACCCTTTTTTCTTTTCTCATTCTTTTTTGGTGTCATGTTTAACTACATGTGTCAGGGTCATGCCTTTGGGTTATAAAAAACCTCACAAGAAGTTGCTTCTAAGAATAACTAACACAGAAATATCTTATGCTTTCAGATTTAATGACCTAACTTACTAAAATTAAGTTAATTAAGTCATACAATTATTAAGTTAAAAAATAATCAACATCTTATTTATAAAAACTTGTGTAACTTTCTTAAGTGATGTGGGACAATCTTAACATTTTTAAAAGATAATCATAAGCGAAGCCAAAAGGAATAAGATTACATCGGTTTTCCAATAAAGTTAGATAAGTTTAAAACCTAATTTTTTTTCTTTCCTTTTTCTTTTCTCGTTCTTTCTTGGTGCCGCATCAAGTATATTTTGTCATGGCCATGCCTTGGGTTATAAAAACGCCTCATGAGAAGCTGCTTCGAAGAAGAGCTGACGCGGAAACATCTGATTCCAAACTGCTTATATATAGCTTGTACGTTTTGTTATTCCACCAATTGTCATGTAGGAATGTGAAGAAATAAACGCAAAGGCTCTTCATATCTTTAGAAATAATAGAAATGATGGGATTCGGGAAATCGGGATTCTTCCTCTTAGTGCTCTTGTTTCAGCTTCATCTCCTTTCTACGCATAAAATAATTTCCCAGGAGGATCCTCTGGTTACAGGTACTTTTCTTTTGCTTAAAAATCCTACTCTTCCAACTCAAGAACATATTGTTTGAGCTAAATTAAACAACTTTTATGTTCTAGTATATTGTCTGCTGTAGGTGGTAACTTTGTTTCTACGTATCAACATAACATCTTATCAGTAAACTCATGATGATGCATATAGGAACCATTAAGGGAGTTTATTTCCTTAGTATCTTCTTTGAATTGCAGTTAGAATTCGGTTCTCTGTTTCTAGAATAAATAATTAAAAAAAAAAAAAAAAGGATAAGAGATTGGTAAAGTCTAATTTATTTTTTAAAATTTGAACTGAATAATTACTTAAATTAAAAAAATTAATCTTTTAACCTTGGGACAAAAGAAGAAAAAAAATAGAGAATCTTGTTCTCTTTTGTTCTGCTTAGTTTTGCTTTGTTTTCAAACATACACGTAAAAACTAATTTAAAATCTAAAATATGTGAATTTGTTTGACTCTTCACTGTCTTACGTAATATGCGGTAGCTTCTCCAAACCCAATATATATATATATATATAATAAAAATAAATAAAGGAATTTTTCCGTCCCCCAACTGGCCCAGATTACTCAGCATCTGCAAAAGGCAAATATTCCTTGCTTGTCGTTGCGGATGCATCATCATGGAAACTTTATGTTAAAGAGTTGTTTATGACCCAATTGGGCCGGCGGATGCTTGTGCCCTGGGCCCAAGCCCCATGTAGGCAAAAGTAATGTGTCTTGTGTTTGCAATAATTCAATACGGTAGCAACAAATAATATATGTGATTTTACGGGGTGCCACCATTTCTGTAGACATTGATGAGCAACAAAATGTACACCCAAGATTGCAAGAAAAAGCAGCCGTGAGTAGGCGTGGCGGAGTTACCGGAGGCCATGCAAGTGGTGGAGGTCATGAAGGTTCCGGCGGTCACGGGGCTAGCGCAGGAGCCCACCAAAATGGCCATGGGGAAACATCACCACACAAGCAAGGTGGTGGCTCTGTCATTCCCCTTTATGCGGCCGGTGCGGCCGGTGCGGCTGGTGGTGCTCAGAACCACCGTAATGGCAACCACCATCATGGATCTAACAATGCAAGCCTCGGTCGGGGTGGCCTGAATTACTTGCTTTGCACTATTTTGGTGTCAGTTGTTTTTGTACATTTCATGTAATATTTTTCCTTTTTTTTTCTTTTTTGGTTTTAATAGTGTCATGATACCGACTTCATAATGTATGGATTGTTGCTTTTGTGTTTACGGCTTTTACAATTTTAACGGTTGACGTGTATAATATATAGTAAGTTGAAGTTAATCAATCTTTCTTTCATTTTTTTTCACTTTTTATTTTTAACAAGTTAGTATTATATTTCATCAATTTCTTGATCTTGTCCCATTTTTTTTTTTTTTTGGTTCTTTTGGGATTGCAATGTAATTGAATTCACTATTTCAAAGTAACTATCACAATCCCATGTTTATTTGCTAATGGTGAACAGCACAAAGCACTAGTAGTGCATGCTTATGGTATTTACATGTAAGTACTTTTTTAAATTTGCTTAAGCACTTTTTCATTAGAGTAGTCAAACACTTGCACAAGTGCTTTTTTTTTTTTTTTGGTCTGTTTGAAAATGTATTATTAAGCACTCCCAATTAACCGTTGGCTACACAATGAATCGATCAAAACTATCATACAAATTCAAAGAGGAAAAACAAAATCATAAACTTTGTAAGATTTTTAACTTAGCGAAAATTTTTATAACCAATGAATTTATGTTATTCATAATAATTTATTCTGCTGACTCATCATATATATCTGATCAATGATATGCATCTCACCAGCGAACTCCACTTCAATCCTACAAGAGGGATGTTTTGGGGTAAATTTATAATTAGATTAAAAATTGAAACAACTTTATTATCAATTCAACTTTTATTTACTCTTGAATGCAATTGAGACTGAATTAAAATGGTCTTTTTATTATTATTCTGCAACATTTATATAATTTGAATATGAATTTGTATGTAATTTTAATTGAATCTTTTTTTTTTTCATTTAACCTACGCAAACTGGTACAAATTCGAATTTAGAACATGAGTTGCAAAAACGCCGCTCCTTGCTGCTTGGTAAACCTTAGCCTGAAATCCCACATTATTAGTGGTTGAAGATATGGTTTGAAAGCATAATTTTGAATCCTGACACCGTCCTTTGACACCTGTCCAAATTCCGCCTCGTCTTAAGTCTCACTCAGCTTTTTTAAGTATCAAAATTAACCATGGCAAACACGTCACCAAAACAAATAGCATATGGGCATTAGCGTCATTTTAATCACCATACCCAACGGTCTAAGATAAACCCCTTCCCGGCTTCCCCCTTGGTCTCGTCTTTGTTGGTTGGTTCATTATTTCAAAAGCAACCAAGAATAGAGTAATTTACAAAGAAGGTCATGGGCAAAAAGGTAAAATGGAGCTGGAGCTCTGCTTTGATAGGGGCGGCAGCAGCAACGGCGACGGCAGCTCTAGTCACCGCGAAGCCGAAGGATCCCACATTCCACTTGATCTCAATCAACCTCACCTCGTTTAAACTCAAGTTCCCGGTCCTAGACGCCGAGCTCATCCTGATCGTACACGTCGTGAATCCCAACATCACTCCCATCAAGTACTCCTCCACCACCATGTCCATCTTCTACGAGGGCTCGCTCCTCGGCTCGGCTCCCGTGAAGGCCGGATCCCAGGCGGCCGGTTCCTGCCAGCTGCTCCACATCCCGGCTCGGCTCGACGGACTGGAGCTGGCCCACCACGCACACAAGTTCTTTGCTGACGTCGCGAAGAGGGAGATGCTGCTTGAAGCCAAAGTGGATATCGCGGGTACGGCGAAGGTATTGTGGTGGGATCATAAGTTTAAGATCCACGTGGACAGTCATGTGACCGTTGATCCTGTGTTTCTTGATGTGATTGATCAAGAAAACAAGTGCCAATTGGAGGTTTTCGTAAGTTGATAATTTTGTGTCACATCTTGATTTGGAAATCAGAAATGTAATTTGAACATTTATTAGCTTAAAAAATTATGTTCATCTTGTGGAACTAGCTAGTGTGTTATTTTATAATCTTGATAATATTTTTCCTTCAATAAGTTGTAATATCTTGAGGGCACCACCTCGTGTAAAGTCTTCCTTTTAATAACATATGAAATATGGTAAATTTCTCATCAGATATTGTTAGTAGGAGCAGATTTTTTAGTAGTCTTAATAAATTTTTAAGCTATACTATAAATTATATGTATATCAATTTTCAATGGACTTCTAATTATGAAATATATGTGTAGATTGTAACATTCTTTTTATAATATCCATAAACAAATTTAAAGGGTAATATAGTCTTTTTAATGATAATTACTTACCATGATGATCAGAAGTAATATTTCTCTTCAATAATGGACGACCACACTGTCACGGTGTCATTTCGATTTTCTCGATGAAAACTAGTGTGTTTTTCAAATTACAATTATTTGTCTCTTTCCCTTAATTATTTCACCTTGTGAAACTAACGCATCATACAATAGCGCACTCTTTAGAATTTTACACTTTTTCGATTTTAGGTATTCATACTGGAAACGATCAAATAATTAACTTTTGATACACTCATAAAGTTGTGATGCGTTGCAATCAAAAGATATTACATAATTGTTAATATCTTTGAGACTATCAGTAAGTTGATTGTTATATAGCATCAATCAAGGAGTGACACGTTACTTACTATATTTTTATTATATGAACTTTATTTTCCTTATTTTGAAATTCATGTTCTTGTAAGTCTCAAATAATTTTGTTTTCGAAATTCCACATTGTTTTTATTTAGTTGTTTTTTGTAGATTCCATGTGGTATGGGTAGGGTAAAAAAGAAAATTTATTTAGGAATATTATTCACCAACTATTTTGTTTTTTTGGGCTTTTAAAAAATACACAATTCTTTTTTTTAATTGAATTTCACCTAAAGTTATTTTTTTTTACTTTTTACTTCCGTCTTTAGACTATTAAGAGAACTAATGGAATCTTAACAAAATGATAGTTTTACCCCATAAATGAAAAATTACAATTTCATCCTAAATAAATGCAAAAAATAATCAATGATGAAATGAGGACAAGTACAATTTAGCAAACGACGTCGTTTTGGGTTGCTCTAATGAAATGATCAATTTGCCTCTATGATATCAGTAATGTTATAACAGTCTCTAGACAGAAGTGGAAAGAAATAAAAACAAAAATAATTTCAAGTAGAATTCAGCACAAAAAAAAAAAAATTGTATATTTTTAAAAAAAATCTCCAAAAATAAGTGGTTGATGGATCATTTCTCATTTATCTATTAGTTAGCTTTAGGAAAGTCTTATTATATTTGGGTTTACCTTATATGCCTAAATAATCAAACCCGCCAATATTAATATGTTAATTTATAGAAAGGTCCTTGCTTTTTGCTTAAATTTGAAATATATTAATAATTTACAATTGATTAAGTGAATCATTTTTTTTGTCACTTAAGCCCCTGTTTGATTGCCGTAGTTGAGTGATCCAATAATTTTATAGTGTAGTTTTATTGGGTTGCCAGCATACCGGTTTTGTATAGGTTTATTAACTATCTTTAACCAAAACTAATTTTCAAAATAGAAGAATTCATTTTATTATTATATTTCTATTATGTAAAATGATTGAATTGTATAGAAGATAATCTAATTTATACAATTATTTTTTTTAATGAATCTAACATATGACAGTAAAATTTCACACATTTGTTTCAATTCCATTATTTTATTTCATAAAATTAAAATAGTTAACTAAATTTATATAAAAGAAGCTTTTGCAGTCGAAGAAGAGAGGACAAGAGAAATTAAGATTTAAATAATCAATTGTGTAAACAAAACGATGTTTTTTTAAAACGTTAAGAAATAAGGGACATCAATGTAATTGTGTAATTACTGATTGGGCTAATGGGCCTGTCGTCTTATGTAGATGGATTAGCCCAAAACTAATTGAGTCCTTGGGCCGAAAAAATTCCCACGGGATATTTAATCCTATTAAGGAGAGAGAATTCATAATTAGCTTGAAAAGTAAAATCCATGTGAAAAATAGAACTTGTTAAAAAAGAAAAAGCCAAAAAATAGGAAAATTAAGAACCTATAAAGAGAATATTTTGAGAGAGTCACGGCATTGTGAGTGGAAAAGGCCAACAAGGAGACGATTAAAGTTTGAGAGCTTCGATTCCTCTCAATTTTGAAAGGTTGGTTACATTTTTTTATGAAATTTTTAATTTTTAATTTTTAATTTATTATCTCTCTAGTGCCCCTTATAACTAATTTCCAAACTCTTTATAATTGATTTTGGTTAACATAATCAAATTTTATAGTTTACTAATGTTGTGATCTGTACAAAAGATTTTAGAAAGATGATATTAAAGTTTTCATTCTTATAAAAGTTGGTGTCTCCATTGTGATTGTTTAATTGTTTCGTTTTGTGTTCTCATTTATTGTATTATACAATCAAGGGCAGGAGTTAGAACTGAAAATTGATGGCTAGAAGTGATAGGATCTGACTTTAGGGGCCGAAATGCAGATAAGTATAAAATAAAATATCTCATTCTTAATTTTAAAGAGAATTAACACCTTATGTATATAGTGATAACTCATTGAAAAGGAAAAAAAAATCAAATTTTTACGTTAAAATTATAAATATACCATAAATAAAATGAATTATTTCTTGTGCCAATAGAATGGGTGATCTTAAGTTTGATTCGTAATTTTGAACCGATGTAGACCCGTGAATTTTTCCAATTTGTTGGATTATTTTTTTTATTTGTTTATTTTTGTGAAGACTCGAAATGAACCGAACCACCCTCCCTTGCTCGCAGACACTCGTTTCAGCTCCTTTGTACAATGTGTGCTATTTAGTGTCATTGAGGTTATCTTCAATAAAAACGGAGCTTTTTTTTTTTTTAGTTTAAATAAATTATTTGTAGTAATTTGATTTTTCAATAGAATAGGCTTTCATTTATTTATTTCATCTATTACAGTCTTCTGAAAAGGTTAAAGATATTCAAACCCATAAATTTAATGATAATAAATAAGGTGGAGATAGAACTGATGGTTGTGGTATCATATAGATTTTCTTTTGAAAAATTATAATCTTTTCTAAATTACTACAATCGTATTTGTTTCCCTTATTTCGTAATTTAAAATTTTAGATAATTAATTTATCCCTGTTTAAGCCAGATTTTATTATTTATCTCGTGGTTATCGTAACCGGTGATAATTAATTAATACAGTGAATTCTGCTTGTTGGGCTGGTGGGCTTGCCAGCTCATGTTGATAGCCTAGCCCAAAACCTAATGATTCCTTCGACAAAAAGATTTCTTATTGAAGGTGTGGAGTGATAATTGAATGGGAGGAAATTAACTTAGGAAATAGGAAAACGAGAACCTGTAAAAAGAATTTATTATTATTATTGGGGGAGTCAAGGCATTGCTGTGGAAGAAGCCAAGAAGCAGACGACTAAAGTTTGAGCTTCCACCTTTTCTTGGTCTCTTAAGGGTTAGTTCTTTACCTCAAATTTTACGTTTTTAAGAAATTTTGATTTTTAATTTATTCTCTCTTTAGAAGTCTCTCTTGAAACTCGCTATAATTAATTTGATTGTTGAGAGCTAAAGATTTTCATTTACATGGGTGCATACAAAGATCTTAGAAAGATGATATTGATTCTAATCTTCTCAATTTTCTTCCATATAAAAGTTGGTGTCTTGATTATAACTGTTTGTTTTATGTTCTCGTTTACTGTATTTTGGGGTAGAGTTAGAATTCAAAACTTAAAGGATAAAAGTGATAGGATAAAACTTTTATATATGCAGCCTAAACCTAACATCATTTTGATATAGTTAGTTTTACAGAGATCATTGAAATTAAGATGATGTTGGATTTTAATTTTCATATATAATTTTTCTTTATATGAAAGTTGGTGGCTTGGTTGTGGTTGTTTTAATTGTTTAGATACCCTTAGTTTGGTAAAATTGTAAAAAAGATCCTATATTTTCAAAAATAATCATAAAGCCCATGTTTTTAGAATTGGTCACGTAAACCTTTTTAGGATGCTGGATGAATCTTAGGTATGTGTGAGTCTGTGATCATTTCCAAACATAAAAACGATTTCAGTGTCCAAAAATAAATATGCATGATTATTTCTAAACACAAAGAGGAGTCTCTATAATTATTTTCTCAAACTAAAATGGTGCTGGCATCCTTTTTCCTTTTGTTTTGTGTACTCGTTTATTGTGCCTTTGCAACCGAGGGCGAAATTAGAATTAAAAACCTTAGAGTTAAAAGTGATAGGGTAAATTTTTATATATGCTGCTAAAATTTAAAAACACTGAACAACGTATGAACCGATCTTAATATGTGAATTTGATTAAGTTCATTGGATCTCTTCTTATTTTTTCGAGTATGGTATACTTAACAAATTCAATAACATAACGCTTATGGATATTTTTTATTTGGCATTTCAGCTGCAATTGCTTTAGCAGACGACGAGTAGAGCAAATTCAAAATCCAAAAGTAATGATAATAATAATAATAATAACACACAAATGAATGTGAGGCGAACAGAAGCCAATAAACCTCAAAAACTAGTGCCAGTTTTGATCAGCGAACCGCTACACGTTCCTGGAATGGTGAGTCTGCATGAGTGCAAGAGCTACGCTGATTTGTTTGAAGAGATTGCTCGAATACATGCTCGGCTGCCGGGAATTCCGCCGCGCCGGTCGCTGGCTGACCCCATGCCTGGCTTCGTTTTAAATTTTTTGCCTCCGAGTGATGACTTGCCGGACCTTAATCCTAGAACCGAGCCCTGGGAGAGATTCTCAGCCGCTCTTGACCTTATTACCGCAGTGCCAATTAGTGCTTTCAGATAAAACATATTTATATATATATATATATATATAAACTAATTGCTGTTGTGTAGTTTTCCTTTGTTGGAATTTGTATTTGGAGGTGAAATTTATGGTTTTAGTTAATTTGCTCATCAAAAGTACTAATTTATATGTCCTGCTATGTGCTGTTGCGTATCATCTTTATATTTTGACATTATTCTCTTCATTTTTGCTCGAGGTAAAATGCTTAATTGGTTAACCAAACCATTCGCCTTCCTGTTAGAAATTAGTACAAATTTGATTGCTCTTGTTTGAATTAAAATTTTTTCCCATCATATTCATAATTCAAAAACACAGTAAATTACTTAAAATGTGGGTTGCGAATTGTGATTCATCTCACACATGCTTTAATTACTTAAAATGTGGGTTGTGAATTGTGATTCATCTCACACGTGTTCCTGCTGCCATTGGGCTCGTAGTCTAATCCCGGAGCTGATGTTTTTAACAATATCGAGGGCACCTGTAAAATTTGTCATTATAAGATCATGTTGGTGAATTCTCTATATTTGTTTATTCAAAATGAATAAATTTACATATTAATTCATAACATAATGTATAAATAGAAAATTAATCAATTTTTCTTTTTCTTTTTTTTTTATAAAACATACAACCAAATAGTAGAACATGTTCATCATGGCCATTTCCCGTATAAATTATAAGTACTTTCGCGGTTTTACAAGTAATTTACCAAACATGTTTAGTAAGATTATCAATAAATTATTTCATAAGTGATTGTCTCTGATTATGGTCTAAATTCACCAAACATTTCACTAAAGTATTTTGAGCACTGATCATTTTTGTTAAAAATTATTTGAGAATTCGATCCAATAATCTCCCACACTAGGTGTGGCCTTTGTTTAAAACATAAATAAATAAAATAGCACGCAATCAAAGAGCAAACAATGTTTAAATTCCAATACAATAATTTTGAATAAAAGGAAAAAACACAACTTCCGATCGATATGAAGCGTCCAATCTGCATGCAGTACCGTGCTCAAGTCTCAAATTTGTGTTTTACTTGTTTGGGGAAATTTCTTCTTAAAAATAACTCGTAAAAGTAAGGTTTCGATTCTAAATCATTAAGCTGAAGTAAGGGATTGGACCAAATCTAGAACCTTAAATTAGTGGGGCAAAAATTATAATAAAAATTAATAATTAATAAAATTGACCCCAATATCAAAATTTCTTTATAAAACATAACCTCACTTAAGCAAAATTTTTCTGAAAATTTAGTATGAAATTAAGGAGTTTTTTTTGTTTTTTTTTGGTCGAGCAAGGTCAATTACCCACACTAATGTCCATGTAAATCCCCCTACTTTTATTGAGTTTGAGTGACACTATCATACTATTTACTAATATGCTTTAATAAGGACCAAATATGCTTTACTATTTACTATCTTACAATTTATCTGTCATTATTTCCACTCCGAAGCAACAGTTACTAAAGTATATGTTAAAATTTTTTTTATCAATATCCAAAAAAATTAATGGAAATTGAATCATTTATATAGGATCAAAATAACGCTTCGCGGCTTACATGACTGATATATAAACATCATTTCGAACAATATTGATTGTAATATTATGTGAAATAATAATGCAACGTATATATTTAAGGTTTAACAATCTGAACTGCATCCAGCATAACAATGTGTTTCGTCGGTAGAGGACAGGTTTAGATTGAAAACTGAGTAAATTTACTAAATAAATTTTGTTAATATATTTAATTTTCTCTCTCTTTCAACACGATGTGCATGTAAACTGATTATGTGATTGCTTTTTAGGACACGTTTTTAAAACAATCTTATAATAAACATATTGCTAATTATGTTGATGGATTTGGTAGGTATATGTTAAACTCATGATCGCACTATCATAAAATGTGCATGGAAACCATAATTTTATGATCAAGTTATATTTCATATTTGATAACAAACCCATTTATTGTCTGCACCTCATGACTCTCAGCCTTGATGATTAATAACTTACATAAATGATAAATTAAGAAAAACGATTTGTAATCTTAAATAAGATATTGGGGGAAATTTACTAATTTAGTTTAAACTGTGAAGGGCTCCGAACTCCTTTAATTGTAACAAAATATTTTTGTTACCCCATTAATTTACAGATAATTTAAGGGTTTATTTATGAAGAGGTGCAACTAATATTTGACATTTCCACCCATTGTGGAGCTATATAATTTAAATTTGCAGTGCGAGTTCGAGTTAGTTGCAAAATAATGTTTATCTATGTGTATAAAAACTCTAGAAGTTCATTCCCTCTCATTTAAAATTTGTTTTATTTTAAATCTTTGATTATTCTCTGTATATTTGTGTCAAATTATTTGCGAGCAATAAAGCTGCCTCGTTGTTTTCTTCAAAATATTGAGCGTACATAGTTTTCTTCAATTTGCTTTATCATCTTGTGCTTGTAATCAAAATTTTTGGATTGATGGATTAAATTCTCAACAATTGTATTAGAAAACAATACAATAATAAATGTTTCAGGAGTATCAACTATACAGATAAATGGGTGAATATATGTGCCAAGTAAAAGAATGTTTTACATTAAAAATTGAGTATTTTCTTTTCTTTCAAAATTACAAAACACTTCATTAATTTTTTTTCACAGTTGATTATTTTTACAACATAATTAATAATTATTATTCTAATTAATTATATATTACCTATATATTACTAGTTTCCTCTATTGAAATCAATATATATTACCTACCTCCTTATTGTTTTGTGATAGCCAATGATCTCCATTGTACCATAATTTGGTTTCAATAAGAAGAAAACTGGCAATCGCCCTATGTTACCAAACTTCCCTAAATATAACAAATCAATGGTTATTTTGCAATATGTTATCAGCTTGTTTCAAGTTCAAGCATGTTACAATTAAGATGCTGGTTTGTCTCCATTGATAGTTGAATCAGACTCGTTGTTCAATTGATTTAAGGTATCAATCATATTCATACTGAATTATTCCATATTATTTTTTAAGTTCTACACTTTCTTGCACCAAAGCATGATTTCCGGATATGTCATATCGCAAGGATTTGTTATCAAATAGCAAATGCTTTAGCTCATTAAACTTTTTGCTGTTCTATCAAATAGCAAATGAGGATTATATTAAAAAAAAGTTAAAATTATAACAGTTGTTTTCCTTTATTATCTCAAGTCATTCACTAATTAATATTTACAATCTATACGATACAAAGTTTAAACTCTACACTTTCTTATATCAATAAAGAGAGTTAGCATGCTGACAGCAGTTGTTTTTTACTTACACAACAAACACTTCTACCTTTTTTTTTTTTTATTTCACAAATATCACTTTTTTATTCTTAAACAAAAAGGTTAACGACTCAACTGTTTTTGTGTACATGGCACTTTTTTTTTTTTTTTTCCATTTTTGAAAGAAACAATGAATTTCTTTTTCAATCTTTAGTTTGTTTTTGAAGGAATGTCGTGTTGCTGCTACGATCAAACAAAGTAAATTGTTCTCAAAGTTTGGTAGAAAGTACAGTAAAAAATACAGCCCGCCAACCTACTTTTCGCTTTCTTGTACATAAAATATTACATGTATGCAAGTATCTCGCTTCTTTAAGCTTCCTCCAATTTCGTTTGCAAATGGAAGAATTAGTTGATGGAAGAATCAGAGGGACTGGGTCCTGCTTATTTAATTATCATTGTTTTAGACAGCTTTAAGCACTAAGGCAAACGAGAAAACGAGAGTGTTCTCATTATTTCTAACACAAAATTGAGAGCTCAATCACGCGTCCAACAAAATGATTCTTCTTCCTGCCAATCATGATCGAAGCCTAAATGACTCTGAATTCTGTGTGATTTTTAATGAAGCCGGCTAAGATCCTTTTTTTGTATGATTTTTATATAAAACATGTTTTCAACTACAAATATTAACAGGCAACGCGTTTAATACGCCTTTTGTGGCCTGCCCTATTCATTTTATTGAACAGGTCTAGCTCTTTTTATTTACCCAGTATTTGCAGTCAAATTTATAGATTAAATAAGGGGAAAATATTGCTTTTGAATCGTGTCGGCAATGATATTGTTCCAAGAATCATCTATTGTGGTTACTAATTACGATTAGCTGCAATTAATAGATATTGAAATTGGAGGCCAATAACCCACATGCTACTACATAGCCAGCAACTTGATTCTTAGAAAAGAATTAGTAAAGGATTTGGAGAAAAAAAGAAGAAGCTAATATTGTGATCGGAATAGAGTGACGATTGGATTTGCTAGAGCTATCAATTCATAATGGCGTTATGCACGTATAAAGAAATTTAGAATGAAATGAGAAAAAATAAATAAATAAAAGCAAATTCGAGTTGAATTTGATATAGGCAACGAAACTGAGGCAATTCCTTCATCTTCTAGAGATAACAAAATAAACGAACCTCGGCACTTAAGTCGACACTTAAGTCTGTCTGCATTTGATTTAAAAGAAAAAAAAGAGAGAGAAAAATACAAAGAATATCTTAGAAATTAGTAATATTTTAGAAATGAGTAGAATATTTATGAAGGTTTGTAAATACAACAATAATGAATAAAATAGTTGAGTGTCTTTCTTTCTTTCTTTTTTTTTTTAATTGAAAAAAAAATTTAGATGAAGTGAAAAACTCAGCAATAAATACCAACATTTGCTTGCTATTATATTATTACTCGAGCTTGCGTGATTGTAGGAGTAAAGCGCATTAAGGATCAGCCGAGCGGCACCTCTCGTCAATTGAATGCATTTGTAATGGCCATAAATACAAGTATTTGTAATTATTAATTAGGTAGAAATTAAAATGACTGCTATTTCTTTTTTAAGTTCCCTGCGTTGGGAGTTCTCAGTCTTGTCATGCAAGATACTTCGAGAGTGATTTTCAGTAATACATGATCATAAACTATGAACAAAAAAATAAACGTGGATGGCTGTTAAAAAACTCGCACCTAGAAATCATTTACAACGATGAATGATTGAGATTTAATTTCACGATCCTATCCTTGATATAATTACCGATCACAGCCAAAAGAAAAAAAAAAAAGGCGTCACCATTGAGTCCAATATAGAACGGTAGAAATTCATGGCCAACAAAAAAAAAAAAAATCAAATTTACAATATAAAGCTATTCATGACATCATGAATTTTATTGCAGTCTTATTTTTGCTCAACACAATGCCGAACCTAAAGTATATTGAATGTAGAAAAAAAAAATAGATAATTGAATTTTTTTATATTAAAAAAAACATAGTTGATTTTTAATTTCTTTTATTTTTTTCTATAATAATATGCACTACAGTATTTAATTATGGTTATAAATAAATACGATAATAAAAATTAAAAACCATTTATTTTCCCACCAAATCTTTATCTCCGTCTTTCTCTCTCTGTTGCTTGTTCAAAGCTCAAGAGAGAGAGAGAGAGAGAGAGAGAGAAACAGAAAGGAAATGCAACAGAGGGACTTAATGATTCTCACGTCCCCCAGCAGCCCCCCACTCCGTTTCTTGAACCAAACTCCAAAATCCAAAAAAATCTCTGCAACAATTACAAATCTTTGAAAGCTCAATACCCTTTTCTTTTTCCCAATAATTAAAATAATATTTTCAAGAAAACGACTCTCTCTCTCTCTCTCTCTCATTGTCTGTCTTTCCCATTTTGCCATCAATCCATCATCAGCTTTTAGAGTCATGACCGAAGTCCTGCATTTCCCTTCTCCTCCAACCACCCCCTCCCCTTCTCCATCTCCATCCACATCCTCTTCTCCTTCTTCCTTATCCTGCGCGCCCCCTTCCTGCTTATCCTGCGCACCCAACTCCATTCTTCTCCCCAATGGCGACCCCGTCGACGACGAAGACGACGACGACGCCGAGGGTGGTTCTAGTAATAATTCGTTAGTGGTTTCGCGAGAGAGGGAGGCCGAGGGGGATCAGTTGTCTTTGTTGGCTCTGCTCATCGCCATTTTCAGAAAATCTTTGGTTGCTTGCAAGAGCGATAGGAGGGACCTCTGTGCCATGGAGATCGGCTGGCCTACCAACGTCCGCCACGTGGCTCACGTCACTTTCGACAGGTTCAATGGTTTCTTGGGCTTGCCTGTTGAGTTCGAGCCCGAGGTCCCCCGTCGAGCTCCCAGTGCTAGGTACATTGTGCCTTTCTTCTCCGCCTCCATCCTTTTTTTTTTTAGTTTTTCCTTTCTTGTGATATCAAAATTGATTTTTTTTTTGGTTATTTGATTGAAATGTGAATGTGGAATGATTGAATTGCTTTATTGAAACGGAGTGTTAATTTATGATTATTGGAATTTTCCTTCCAATATCCGCAATTGGTTGTAGTTTTTACGTGCTAGTTTATGCAGTGCAAATTTAGTAATTGTGATAGCTTCGTGTTAAATTGGTGAGATATTCTAGTTTTTCAATGCTGTATTACTCAATACAATTCTTCAAATATCCTTTTCTTCTTCTGCTTCTTCTTTCTTTTTCTTTTTTTTTTTTGTATTGTGGATGCTGTTGATTGAAGGTTGTATCCGACTATTCAGTTTGTGAAATTTGTTGCTTTTTGTGTCTTAATGTTGGTTGATCGAAGGATAAGTTTTTGGTTCTTCTAGCTACTGTTCAGCTTCTATTATTTTCTTTCCCTGTGTATTGCATGGCTTAAAGTTATTTTTCCAATTTCTGTCTCTTGCTTCAAATCTGAGTTTGTTTTTCTTAGCAACTGGAGAAAAAGGCATGTTGAGGTCCTTCTCAAGGGCAGTCAATGCAGATTTTAACCTAGCTTGTAGTCAACTCCTTTCGGTCTTGTCTCAAGTAATCAAATGAGTTGTGTTTACATATCATTTGAAGTGTGTTATACCTATAAGGTCCTTTATTCATATGTTCATCTGATGTGGCAAAATCCATGTACCTTTCCTTGCCAAGCTTCCATTAGAAAGCCTTGTATTCGCTCTTGTTTATATGTCTTCTTTTTACGTTTTCACATCCTTTCTTATGTGTGCACTCTCTGACACAGAGGCTTAAACATTGCTGGTTGAGAAGACCCATCTGTTTTCCTGAGAAACCGATGTCACAAGGCCACCTGTTATTGTCCTAGATTGCTATTTTTACTGCTTATTCACTATTTGGTAGATATCGATAGCTGGATTCAGTTCGTATACACATGCATGCACTCTGTTTGTGAAACAAGAGATTTCATCAGAGAGGAGATTAGTTCTCTGATAGGAAATTTACATGAATGCCAATCTGCGTGAGCATCACCTCAGAAAATTGAATAAATGCAGCTAATTCTTATAAAAAATTATGAAGAACCTGCAAGCAGATTTTGTATGGCATTTATATCAACTGAGGTTATGTAGCCTTCATCTTTGAGGCTCTAAGACTGAAACTATTACTCATCTGTCTGTTACAAATTTACTCTTTTACTTAACTAGCACAGTAATTACCTCTCTGATTTCCTTTGTTTTTTTTTTAAATCTTTTTATATGTAGTGCAACTGTTTTCGGAGTTTCCACAGAATCTATGCAGTTGTCATTTGACTCTAGAGGAAACAGTGTGCCAACGATATTACTGCTAATGCAAAGGCACTTGTATGGTCAAGGAGGCTTGCAGGTATCCCACTTTGTCTTTTTCTGTTTCCCTCAGCTGTCTTTCTCATCATCAATATGGTAAATGGAAAATTTCTATTCAATTAAGTATTATCGCCTTACCCATATGATGAAGCTTGTTTTGTGTGAACACTTTTAGCTGAATTTATTTTATGTATATCCGTTTGCCATCTGAAATCAGAAATCTGTGCATACAACTTCGCAGGCAGAAGGGATTTTCAGGATAAATGGGGAAAATAGTCAAGAGGAGTATATCAGAGACCAATTAAACAGAGGAGTGATACCGGATGGCATTGATATACACTGTTTAGCAGGACTTATCAAGGTATGGCGATGATAATTAACCTCAGTTGCTTTGCCTTTACAATCAGGATGCACTTAGGTAGTCGTTCATAAACATTAAGCTATCAAGAGTCATTTTTCCATTTGATGGAATCCCAAGTGCAGTATTAATCTGAGCTGCTTGCTGGTTTTACTTCTCAGTTCTGAATTTTTGTTTAATTACTTTCCAACCTGCTTAATCCGACTGTTATTGATGAAATAGAAATATACCATGCTCTGCATTGTGTTTAGTGATCACTTCATAAACTATGTTCTGTCTACTCTAGACTGGTTACTCGTCGGCTGTCCTTTCTATTACATGGTCCTTTCAATGATGATTATGATGGAAGCCAATGACCATTCAATGATAATATTTCTTTCTTTGAACTACATAAGAGAACTGTAATTCAGGATGAGGAAGAAAGCTTTTGAGAAGGGAAATGTAAGTTATTGTGCTTAGTATTTTAACCTACCTGAGTTTTCTCCTTTGTGATTAGGCGAGGTGATGTGCATGAGGACCATGAGTCTCTCAGGGGGTTATAAAACTGTCGTTTGCTAAAAGCACTCTGGGGTATACACCTGTGTGCTTGCACCAGATAAACATGGAATTATTATTAGTTGCGAGAAGTTCTATGAGGACCTATATTACCCAACCTTGCAATTGTTGTATTCCATAGTTAACGTTTTTCCTTGATCTCGCTCATACATTGGTGGCATTTGAGTAGTTAATTAAAGGTTCAAAAGAAGATGTTATTCCAGGCAATTGTGTGTTTTGAGAAAATGGTTCTTTGGTTCAAGAGTGTTAAACTTTCATCTTGTCCTTTCTGTGTGGGCAAGTGCAACCGAACATGTTGTACAATACATTTTTTATTTTCCAAATTGACTCTCATTTTGCATAAAATGTTTATATATTGACTCGATCATATTTTATTTCTTAGGCTTGGTTCAGAGAACTCCCAACTGGGGTTCTGGATCCATTATCACCTGAGCAGGTAATGCAATGCCAAACAGAAGAGGATTGTCTTCAGCTTGTACGGCTTCTACCCCCAACAGAATCTGCTCTGTTAGATTGGGCCATCAATCTGATGGCTGACGTTGTCCAACAAGAACACCTAAACAAGATGAATGCACGCAACGTTGCAATGGTTTTTGCACCAAATATGACTCAGGTGAATTTGTTTTGTTTTTTTTTTTGCCTTGATTTGCTTAAGTCTCAAGTCCGAAATGCTCTTACTTTTCAAAATGATTGCCAAGTAAATAATGACCTTTTTGGCATTCCCTTTTGTTGTTGGAATTTCAGTATATATCTAATGTGTACGTAAAATGCCATGTAAACTGCTATCAATTAATAATCTCTATGGAGCATCTGATGTTTCATTACTAATCCTGAATTCAGAGACCCTATTTCCATGCAGAAGTCATTCAGTTGTTTGTCAATTATGTTGCTTATGGCAATGCCTGGTTTGGATAGCATTGCCAATGACTGTTACAATGACCATATCTTATGACTTAATTTTGGTTGCAGATGGCAGACCCTTTGACTGCTTTGATGTATGCAGTTCAAGTGATGAACTTCCTCAAGACACTTATATTGAGAACATTGCGAGAAAGAGAAGATTCTGTGGTGGAGCAGACTCCTAGTTCCCATTTGGAGCCTTTTGATGAGAATGGTCACCGGATTGCCTCAAGATCCAGTCTGGTAGATGCTGTTAGAGATAATGAAGAGATGGAGCAAGCCTTCATCACTGAGGAACCTGTAATGGAAGGCTCCACAGAATCTGGTCAGAAGAATGAGATTACTGTTGAAGAAGACTGCGATCCTATAGCCTCTGTTGAGAAGTTAACGGTAGATAGTGATCATTCTGGTGAGGCTCCATCACAAGTTGACACCTTCATTTCTGAAACAGATGCCCGTGGATTCATTTGTGTAAAGGCTTCTGGTGCTCTTGCAAACACTGCAGTGTGCATGATTGGCCAATCAAGTGATTCAAATCTAAAAAGGGGTCCCAGAAGATTTGACAAGCAGCAAAGTGTGCTTCAGAAACCAGAAACAGTTGAGAAGGCAAAAGGAATCAGCAATCTAAGCTGTATAAATTCAAGAACAGAGCGTATTGAAGCTTGGCGTTGACAGATGCTCAAATGCAGTTGTAGCTCAACTGATTCTATGAGACTATGACACTTGACTCTGTAAGTTTGTTTGGTTTGCATGTTGTGAGGGAAAAGTTTGTGAATTGTCATATATGTTTTCTGCGTGCCGGGAGATATCCTTTGACCCTTTTCTAATTCCATGGACATCATCTTGATGATGCAGCTAACATTTTCTGTTTCAAAAGATACTCTCTGATTGACTTTGCATGTTATTCATGTGTTTCTTATGTACATTTCCATTTCTATTCCATGGGCTATTATTTTTTCCCTCTGTTACCTTTTGGTCGTATTATGAAACAGAGACCATTAACATTTGAGATACAGTTGACGGAGCTTCATAAACTAACATTCTATCCAGTTTTTGAGGAACGCTTTGTGTTTCTTCATATTTATGGGGATGGCCAAGCTGACACGTGTTTCTTCAATTTTTTGGGACCACAAAATAAGTGGATGCTCACTAGGACATCGCCGCCACTGATAGCCATAGGCATTATGAGGAAGAAAATTACACACGATTATCGCATCGGCACCTTCTCCGGTTAATTTGTATGTATCAGGTTTCATGAATAGGATGGGGCGTTTATTCAGTCATTTATTTATTTATTTATACACTGATATATTACAATCAGAATTCTATTGATATTTATGATAAGAAATCTATTAAAATTATTCTTGATAATTTTAATATGAAGAATCTGAATGTCTACCCTTACATAATACTAAGTAAATATCTATTCTATCCTTATTAATGGAAATATTTTTTTACTCCTATTTAATTTAATTGGGAAGAAAATTGAGTCTTAACAATGGTTGGGATTCAAACCCATGCAAGCTTTGATTGAGTGCATGGGTTGTGCCAATGGTCCGAGGACTAGGATAGGGCACCGAAAAGGAATGATAGCAGCCAGTGTTGCTCCCAACAAAAAAGAGTGGACATGTTAATATGATCAATGAGAATATTCCTGGTGCTGCTGCTGCCGCCAAAGCGCCCATGAGTGGAATGTAGCTTTAAAAGGAATCTTGGTTGTGCCTCGCTCTCTTAGCTAGTCTGTCTTAAGAAAATTTTGATAAGGTAGGGTGGTTAATATCAGTTGATTGTTACAATTGATGATGCCCTATTTCTGGAGATCTCTCTCAGTTAATTGAAAACTTACGTCTCAAGTAATTAATGCTTGATGTCGATTTAGAGCTATTATTGTTAGTAAAAATTTAACATTATTTCATTCGAATACTTGTAGCACGTAAAATTTTTACCTAAAATGTATCTATGTTTTAAGTTGTTAGAGTTTTAGAAAATATATATAAAGTGAGTTTCCAATCAAGAATTTCTAACCATATGAAAATTAGATATAAATTAAAAAATAAAAAAAATAAATTTCAATACATTATGGAATAAAAGACATTACATTAAAGTTAATAATTTTTTTTATATTTTAACTTGTCACTTACTTTAATATGATGAGAGATTCTTAATGAAAACATTTCCATATATATATATATATATATAAACACCACATTAATTTAAGACAGAAAAACTTAATATTAATAATATTTAAGAAGAAATATTTACAGCATGTTTTGCACTGCCTCTGACATTTTGACTCAGCATCTATGTTTAGCGATATGATTAGAGAGATAAACATCATTTTGAAAGATGTTTTAAAAAGCTAAATTATCTGATTTTGACTCTTATTATGGGCAGCGGTTTCTATTGTTTTGCCAATCACATCTGTGTACCCCTGGACTGCACCGCAGCAATGACTAGGCATGTCTTGATTGGAATTTGCAAAATCAACCTGATTGATTTTAACGTCTTGATTGGCATTCGCCAAAAATCAGTCACCTTCTCTGACCGAAAGGGAAGCCATTAAGCCTCAGGTGTGAATGGCATGTGATACTGGCCTTGCTCTTAACATTTTACCATTAGCCACATGTTACATATATTGAGCTGAAGAGAAGCTGTTGGAATTATATATATATTTATATATATAAATAATGACCACTAAAAATTTGATGATGGGTGGCTCAATAACCGCTCATCCTTGTTAAGCTCCAACAGAAGAGCTGCCACCCCAATTAATAGCGCCTCTGTCTCTTTGATTTTGTCAACTCGAAGTGCAAATCTCGTGCCCTCTTCTCTTCCTTTTCCTATTACTCGACTCTGCCCCCACCGCACCGCAACAACAATAACTTAACCTACTTTCATTCGTAAGCATCATCCAACAGCATAACTGGATAGCCAAAATAATATGGCAGCCTGCGGGAGCCTACAACGCATATTTGAAAACTCATTGCCAGAAAAACCAGCCTCACTTCTTGAATCCCTCTCAACATGGAACCAAATGACACCTGTAAAACCCGCCAACCAATCCTCATTCATTGAGATCTTTGGTGAACTTCATTTCAAACAGGGCTCTGATCACTCTTCCTCTTCGTCTTCCCTTCCCATGTCATCACTCGCTTCCTCTTCGTCCTCTTTGGTAGACTTAATAAAGGGTAGCAAGACGGTTCCATCTCTGGACTCATCTGCAGCCACACCAAAGATCATAAATGACAGCTTTTCTTCTTCAGTGAATTCTGAAAGCTCGTTGCACAGCTTCAAATACACGGGTTGTCACAAGAAGAGTGATAGCTTTTCGTCTATGAATTCCGACAGCTTGCAGCTTTGCACTGAGGGGCTTGGTTTCGAGAGCTCTGATGATGTTGAGGACTTGAGGAATGAGATGACTGAAGAGTGGCAAAGCCAGCGGGGGAAGGTGAGTGTTAAAAAGCATTCACCGACAGAGAACCTGTGCGGTGAGTTCAGGAGGTCAAGAACAAGCGGCGGAGAATTTCCTCCTCCTATTTCTTGCATAGGGAAGAGTGGTAAGCCTTGGGTTTGCTTCAAGTCTTACAGGCATGATGGCAGGTTTGTTCTTAAAGAGATTAGGATGCCAAGCCAAGAGTTCTTGCATGCCTGCAGAGAAGACGGGCGATTGAAGCTGCAGTTTGTTCATCCAAATGACGACATCCAGGATCCAGAAGAAGGTGAGTGCGAGGAAGATGAAGATGAGGAAGAAGAAAATGGAAGCGTCCATGATGACGACGAAGGGGAAAGGGAGGCCGATACCAAAAATTATGAAGCTGAAAGTGACTTGCAACATAGGGAATTGCAGGTTTAAGGGAGAGTATTTTCAGGTTGTGACTTTGTTTCCAAGGGATTTGAAAATAAGCCGACAACAAACCACATGAAATCAACTTTGCTGTCCACAAGATAATCCTGGGCATTTTTCTTTCCTCTTCACTGTGGAAAAAGAAAAGAGAACAAAAAGACCAAGGCATTTTTCTTCTTCCGTCAAATCGATTCCTGGGCATTAAATCTCTTTACATTTTGCAATTGTACATCACCGGATGTTCGCTAGAACATGAAGCCACAAATGCCTAAGTAATTTTAATCATATATTGCCCTACATACGCTTATGGTTAGATCAGAGTATCACATGTCAACTCGAGAAATACTGGGGATAATAGAATATCAATAATTTCCCCAAGTGGCTAGCTCATTGTCATTCAATTAATTTCTTAATGCCGGCGAGTGAAATCTCATCCTCATATTGCTGCCATATGATGTTGAAAGCATGATAAATAGCCAACATTCAATTTACAAGAAATTATGAGAATACCATCCATATCAAATCAAAATTCAAAACCAAGGTAAAGGGAGCAAAAAATATCAGGCATGGTCCCAAATGGATATCTCATACCCAACACTCAACTTAGAGCAGTGATACTGGGGATAACATCTCATATCAAGATCTGACAATATTAAGGGAGCCCGAGATCATGCTATGCCCCAAATCTATATATCAAAGTTCCAACCAATCAATTGGAAAGATTGACAATAGAGCATTTTCTGACAGATTCTGCTTGCCTACGGCATCTTGCATGCTACAGTAGACACAGCACAGAAACGATGATCACAGTGAAGCTGGTAAAGAAAGACTTTAAAATTGAAAATTCACCTCAAACTTTTAGCTGCTTACCCTAGTAATGGGGAAGTGAAGGTCAAACTTTGAAACATATTACCAGACATGAGTTCAGAACATGAATAGTGACATCAGAAGTGTAACTTCATGTGACCCCAAACCACAGGAGCCCTAATTTAGACCTTGACATGTGAAACTACCACCAACACAGGCTCTCTTTACACGTGTAATGACCTGAAAACACATGATCACTGTGGTCCTAAATCCGTCTATAAGCTAAAATACAATTCAAGATCCTAATGAGAACCACAAAATGGTTATGTATCAGATTAAAACTTAGAGCAGCACTCAGGAAATATATGTCCAGCATAAGGATCCTCACTGGTCATCCCTGAAGAGATAAAGAACTATTCAACAATTAAAAGTTTAATAATGAATGCCCATTTAGTAAAAAAGGAAATGAGAAAGAAAATCTGAAGGAATCGACTCAAATCCCATATAATTCACATTTTCCCACAGATTGTTTTGGCAAGCCGCAAGCTTCTTTTACATGGAAAGTAGTTGCAATAGATAGACAAACAAGATTTTTCTAGAAATGTTTAGATGTAAATAAAGCAGAAATCTTCTATAGACAGCACATAAGATTTTTAAATAAAGAAGAGATCTTCCATGGACAGCACATAAGATTTTTAAATAAAGCAGAGATCTTCTATGGACAGCACAAAAGATTTTATCTACCAGTCAAATGGCAAGACACATGTCCTCTACCTCTATGGACAAGATTAAAACCATTAATGTAACTCATAAAACGCCTAAATCAGGGTTTCAATATCATTTTTTTTGGGCCATGGGTTTATGATACTTTAAAAATGCTTGACCTCCCAGCCATATACGCAGACTTCAGGTAACAGAAACAGAAATCTCGATGCCATACCCTCACTTTCTAAAAGATTTGAACAATCCAAGTCAAACAGTAACTCGACCATATAGTCAGATACATGATGACGAAATAAGACAAGAAGAATTTGGCAATAGACTTCTCGGCGAACAACTTGTATCTCGAATGAAAGGCTTGCAAATGGAACATGTCTGATTTTAATTTGGACACACTGCACATGGCTTCATAGTAATCAATCCAAAGTTATCATTGGTACAGGGCCTTAGAACCATAATTTGGTTCTGAGGCTCAATCTCAACAACTCAAAAACGTTGTCTTTTGGTTTTGATAGCCCAAAAGTTACAACATCATCTGAAATTCATCATCTGAAATTCATCATCTTTCTTTTCCCCTTTCTTGTAACAGAAACAAAAAAAGGCAGTAAAGGGATTCACTTTTTTTGCTTCCAAGAGCAAGGAAACCATTAGATTACCTCTACATCAAGGTAGTAAAAATAGAGAGGGAACTACATCACAATGAGGGATTGCTGCCATCTGATGTCAGAAGAACTTTATACAATTGAGGACGTCGATCACGAAATACTCCCCAACTAGATCTCTTGGACTTGAGTTTATCCAGATCAAATTGTGCAACAAGAACTGCTTCCTCTTTATCATCAGCAGCAGCAACAATCTCCCCTGTTGGGCCTGTAACCAAAGCGTCCATTTTGAACATATTCACAACAAGTGGTATATCGCTATCATGAGAAGGATTGAATTGCATGCCAGCTGAAAGAGGAACTAAATACCTGCAATAAATGAGTTCCCATAGAATGTGATTTGACTCTTTCCATGCTCTGTCTCAATTATTTCTTTTCCAATGCGATTCGAAGCAACTAGAGGTACCTGAATTAGTCAAGAGTAGGTTAATCCCCTATGCAAACATAGGCTTCTCTCAAAATAAACTTCAATTCTTGGTGCCACAGCAGGGACCAGCATGCAATACGCCGAAGTCTATTTTGAAAGATCTTACATGTGTTATGTCCAGAATGTTATAAAAAGGAAAAGAAAATAAATTATCAACAATAATCATGGCAGTGACTGATCACACGAGAAAGTGAGGACAATGGGATGCATTAGAAAAGAAAAGAAAAAGAAAAAGTGGAAGACGGTCAATTTTTTGGGGATGACAGAAGCACAGCAAAGAATAAACTTTATTTGCAAAAAACAAGTTATTGTTGTTTGATGGCAAAAGATTTAGATCATTTAGTCATATGAGGTAAGACTACACATTGTTATCAACTCTTTCCAAAGCACATGAACATTAGGACAAGGTTGCACAAACTAACCTAGAATCAACTGGATTAATCTTACAATGAATAAAGCTGCCAGTCTAGCAGTCTATGCAACTTACCACATTAGCCCCAGCATGCCCTTGCATCACTCGCCTCCAGTGATCACAAGAATCAAGTCCATCATCTTGAGGTTCAGAACCAATAGCAGTAGGGTAAAACAATATCTCAGCACCTTGTAAAACCATAGCCCTTGCAGCCTCTGGAAACCACTGATCCCAGCATATTGCTGGCATTGAAAATTTAGAAGAAACCATTGAGACTATAAAGCAGAAGTCAAACTGAAAGATATGCTCACACAATGTCGTTTATTTATTAGCATGGCCAAACAAAGTAAAAATAACTTCAAAAAAAAGGGTAAAGCCTTACTAAAAATCAATAAAGCCCTTACCAACTCCAATTTTTGCAAATTTAGTTTGGAAAACCTGTTCAGAAATGGCAAAGGGAAGTCAAATTGAGAAGGAAAATCATCATCAAATATCAAATCACTGAAGTGCATTACATTTGAATTAAAATTATTCCACGCACCAACCTTGAAGCCAGTGTCCCCTGGATTGAAGTAGAACTTTTCCTGATAGCCTGAATTGGTGGGAAAATTTATCCTAAATGTTAAAACTAAAAAGAGGGCAAACATATGATTATTCAATCAACAAAGCATCCATATTTAGCTACCTGGTCCATCTGGGATATGGGACTTCCTGTAGAGTCCAAGATCAGATCCATCAGCATCAATGATCGCTATTGAATTGTAATGGGCATTATTGGCCTCTTCAAAGAAGCTAACTGGTATCACTACACCTAGCTCTTTTGCAAGCTCCTGCATCCTAAACAATGCCCATAGACATAAAAATGAAATCAAAACTGGTTTATTTGTTCTTGTGGCCGATAAATGGTCATCACATTAATTAACAGAGTACAGAAGAATCCAGCTTAGTAAAGTAAAACCAGAAGCTAATTACAATCAGATAGGTTTACTTGAGAACTGTGGGGTGGTCCTTATACGGCTTAGCACGCTGAAAGAAGTCCTCTCTTTGTGCTTGGCAGAAATAATAACCCTCAAAGAGTTCCTGGTGAAACACACAGGAAAACAATAATGTAAGCACAGCGATATCAAGATGCAACAGTAACAACGAGAGTCATAAGAAAATTTTACGCCACTATTGGTTGCATGGCAAACCTAACAAAACGAAGGAGACCCTCCCTTCATCTTTCTGACAATAGGTAATCTGATTTACTTATTAGGGCCTCAGTTCTTATGGAAATCTTTAATTGAAAGATAAAAAAAAAATGTGCCAGCAGCAGAAAAGATCTTTGTAGATGATGTTGCAACTAGATGCAACAATGGCATTATCTGAACCGTATAAATGCTGTTCATCCATCAGACACAATGCCTTCAGCACAAGCAGAAACTTTCTAAACTAGCATCACTACTTTGATCTCAGTGACAATGTACAACATATTGAGAAATATGCTTTTGCTCTTGGCATTTTATATAATCTAGCATTTGCAAAATACATGGATTTGTTTGGAGTCACAGGGATCGTAAGAATTAACAACTGTCAAGGTAAACAAATGCCGTTACATTCAAGGTACACATGATGCAGCTTCAAATATGCATTCAGTCTTACATAGACTCAATGAAATAGATCCTGAAAGCAAAGGATGCAATGTCTACTTTGATAAAAACAATTACCTGAATAAGAATTATGTTTGCACCTTTTCCATGAGCAGCTCTGACCAGCCTACATAATATATCATGGAATGTTAAAATGCAAAAACATAATGGGGAAGCTAATTGGTGGCAAATAGAATTTTAAAGAGAATTCTATCTACAACAAGACTTATATAAAGTAGAATTGTGTAAAGCAATTGGCCCGATTTAAAAAACTGATCAATCTCTCTTATTTCATAATTAGTATCTGACATTAGTGCCCCAAAAAATGTACAAATTGAACCTGTCTAATGTGAAAAAGGTGAAGGGTGGTGTTGTCTGAATTAGTACTTTAAAAGATTCAGACAATATAAACCTATATAATCACTCGTGATCACGCACAGGAAGGAGTACACGCACACACACATAGCATGATTCAATGGATGAAAGTTTGAGTGATCAAAGAAAACGAAACTGCCAAAAAACTCTGACCTTACAATAGCAAATATAAAAAGAAAATAGCATTCAAATGGTAAGCTGCATACTTCCATATTCTTTCTGGTATATTACTGCTATTGGATCAAAATTATCCACTTTTGCTGACTTCCTGAGTGCAGCAGCTCACTAAATTGCCAACATCAAACTCTTTAGTTAACCAACCAGATGGTTCAGCGTAGAATGTGCAAGATAAAGTTGAAAAACATGGATTATCAGTCCAACAACAATCTTTTTGGTTCGTCAATACAGAAAGGTTACTGTTAGTGAGACTCTATGAACTTACTAGACATGGTTTAAAAAAAACAATGATGTTTCGGGGTCTGGTTATGGATCAAAACCCAGAGCAAATTCTTCAATCACTTCAAGTACATAATAGTTGAAAATAATTTTCGAACACACTGAAGATTCAACGGAACGAAAACTTTAAAACCCAAAAAAGGAAAAAGGAAAATAATTCAGAAGTGGGACCTTTCAGCGGTGGCAAGATTAGTAGAGACATCATCGGTGCAAGCGAATTGCAGAGCTGACACCACCGCTTCACGTCTCTTTCCCTTCTCCATTTTTTCCTTCCCAGACAAGATGCCGATACCTGAGCAACCAACCAGGATTTGATTTGATGGCCCAGTTAAAAGTATCCTCGTTTTGTCTAGGGTCGGCAAATTGAGGGCCTGGGCCGGGCCTTTGCAAGCCCATGCCCGGGCCCGTACATTTAAAAATAAGCCCAAACCAGCAAAAAGCCCGTCCGCTAATAGGCGGGCCGGGCTCGGACCGGGCCTGAACTTCTATGTTTTTTCAAAATAAATTTTTAGGAAAATATAAAACTACAAACTTAAAAAAAAAAACTTAAATTATAAATAATTATGCAATACAAAACATATGATTATCCAAATAAACCATAAATAATAATATAAAAAGTAAATTAATCTAATATTTCCGGGCCATCTTCGTCCTCGTCATTCAATTCTTCTCCAGTAAAAATTTCTTTTTCAGGAACTCCACCTAATAAAAAAATGTTAAAATAAATAATAAAGCAAAAACAATTAATAATTGATTTTGCAAAGAATATTTTTATACCCATTGCTAGTAATTTCATAACCAAATCTTTGAGACATAATCGCTTCCAACTTGTCTGGATGTAGTCTGCTACGATGTGGACTCAATACTCTACCCCACGTACTAAAAACAGACTCCGAGGCAACAGTCGTCACAGGTATGGCTAAAAAATCCTTGGTCATCTCAGCAAAAATAGAATATTTGCCATTGTTCATCTTCTACCATTATAAAACATCAAAGTTCGGAGTCCTTTTAATTAAAGGATCCTCCAAATACCTATCCAAGTTGGGCTTCGAACTAATAGGTTGATAAGTTTGGGTTGCATATACATCAAAATCATCCATATCATCTATATTATCAAAATCAATAGGTGATTGGTTGAAAGGAACGACAAGTGAGGTAGAAGACTCACCAACAATACTGTATCTTGTAGTTGCGTATTTGGCCTCATAATACCTTATCATTTCATCACAAAGCCCACGCACTCTCTTAAGCTGATTATCAAGACCTACTCCATAGATCTTCAAATAATAATAATTAACCAACATCATTTTGTATCTCGGATCAAGAATAACAGCCATGACCAATATCCCACTAATCTTTTCCTAATGCTTCAAAAAATTTTCAATCATGTTATCCGTGATGTTCCTAACTGCAGGAACATCTAATGTCTGCCACCCCTTCACTGAAATCCTCATTTTGCAAACCAATGAAAAAAATAGATTAGCAATGGGATATGTTTTACCTGAAAACAACTCAGTCAACCTTGAAAAATGCCTCAAATAATCCAACATCTACTTAGCCAACTCCCATTCTTCGCTACTAGGCAAACAATTATATTGTGGCTCAAGTGTCTGTAGCCGAGAAAAAAAATGTCTATACTTCACTACAAGCTCAAGCATAGCAAAAATAGAATTCCATCTGGTTGGACAATCAAACCCCAACTTTTTCACATCCATTTGCAATTGACGACAAGCCAACTCAAACTTTTCCACCTGTTTAGGCGACGAACTCCAATAAGAGGCATTGTCTCTAACACGTGCAATAACACTCTCAATCATTAACAACCCATCCGTCACAATTAGATTCAAAATATGAGCCGCACATCTCATATAAAAAAATTTACCACCCAATATCATCGACTCAGTTGACAACAATCCCTTCAATCTTCGACCATTGCATCATTAGTAGAATAGTTATCCAACGTAATTGTGGACAACTTTCTATCCAAATTCCAATCCATTAAACACTTCGCTAAAATTTGAGAAAGACAATCAGCCGTATGTGTGGATTGCACATATATAAACCTATTCATTAAAAATAATAATAATAAAAGTTATACAAAGTTATAAAAAATATTAAATAAAAATATAAAAAATATTAAATAACAATTTTAATAGTTAATAAAATACCTTAAGATTCGACTTTGCAAATGCCAAGAGTTGTCAATGAAATGTCTCGTAACAACCATATAACCTTTCTTTTGATTATTAGTAGTCCATATGCTTGTAGTAATTGCCACCCTACTGTTATTAATCTCCAATAAATTCATTGCCTTTGTCTTTTCTTCATTATATAACTTAACGATTTCATTCTTTAAAGTGTTTCTGGACATAGGCTTGGCCATTGGATTGCAACAATCAATAAAATCTCTAAACGTCTCATACTCCACAAATATAAGAGGAAGCTCGTGCTTTACTACCACTGCTGTAAGCTTTTTATGAGCAATCAATGGATCAAATTTTTGAATTCCAAGCTCACCTTTTTCTGTCTTCACCAAGTGTTGTTTATTCTAAAGAACCTCTTCCATTGTCGGTTGATTAAAACCATGAATTTGCCTAGCATGTCTATTCAAATGACTAGTCCCCGATCCACAACTAAGAATTGTTGCACAATGATTGCATTTTACCTTCTCTACCGCACTGACGTTTATCTTTGTGAAATGATCCCAACAATTTGAGACAACTCTCTGTTTTCTTTTTTTTTAGCACGTGTTTCTCCTTGATCATTTTCCATCTCGGCAATGGAAGGTAAATAAGAAGCATTCTCCATTATAAATTATAATCCTACACAAATTAAAGCATCCAACAGTAGCAACACATTAAATTAATTGGCATATTTGGCTGCTGGACAGTAGACAAAAAATTAAAGCATGCAACATATTAAATTAATTGGCATATTTGGCTGTTGGACAGTAAACCAAAAATTATCTTAATTATGCCGGCAAAGGTTTTTTTTTTTTTGGTTAAATTATAAACATCACACTTTCAAGTTTCAAATATGTTGAAAATCTAAATGCATAAACATATAATGCAATTTAAAAAATTACAATAAAAAATACTGCCAGTGCCTAATTAAATATAGAACAGATTATTGCAAATTGTAATTTTGCCCATAATAAATAAACAAGCAAAAGAAGAAATGAAGCATTATTTTTCCCAGCACTGCAATTCTTAAATAATTAAGCAAAACAAGCAATGAAGCATTATTTTGCCCAACACTGCAATTCTTAAATAATCAAGGCAAAATTACAAACCAAGCAATCACACAGAGCACTTAATACATTTTTTTTTTCCAGAAATGTGAATCAAAATTTCATTTGCCCAACATTACAATTCTTAAATAATCAAGCAAAACAAGCAATCACATGCAACACTTAATACATTTTTTTTTTTCCAGAAATGAGAATCAAAATTTCATGTGAATCAAAAGTTCATTTGCCCAACACTGCAATTCTTAAATAATCAAGCAACCACACACAACACTTAATACATATTTTTTTTCCAGAAATGAGAATCAAAATTTCAAACGACACTGGCACTTCTTTGTACCTCAAAATCGAACTGCACTTCTCCTGGCGCTGCTGCTGCCGTATTGCGTCACCAGCTCTCCGTGTCGATGTGTCGCTCTATAGCTACTGCTTGGTTCGACTCGTGGCTGCCTGCTGCCTCTTGCAATTATTTTCTGTCGCACGTTGCTGAGTGCTTGGATATTGTCAATTGGTGGCGATGATGGCAGTCGTTGACAGTGGTGGCTCGCGGTTGGTGAGTGGTGACTGAAGTTGTGCGTCTCAGCGTCAACAATGCTTTTGTGTTTTCTAACTTTGTTTTCAACTTTCAATTGCTTGGTGGAATGGTGGCTTGACTTGTTTCGTGCGTTAATTAGGGTTGCTGCTGGGTTAGGGAATAGTAGATTAGGATTTAGGAGATTTTGATTTTTTTTTTTTAATTTTTTTACATAATATAAAGCTCGGGCCAAGCCTGGGCTTTATGCATTAAATCCATGTTCAGGCTCGTTACCTACGAGCTTTTAATTTTTAAGCCCAAGCCCTTAAATTCATTGTGTGGGCTGGGCTTAAAATCCATGGGCACGGGCTGGACTTTTTTGCCAAGCCTAGTTTTGTCACAAGCTTGAGCTTTTCCTCAGGCTTCAGTTCTTTTCTATTTCTTTTTTTTTTTCCTTATTAACTATTTTTCATTTAACCGGCCTTCGATGATCAACTTTTAAAGATTGATCTGTGTAAGTTTTGAGAAGGGAAGAAAGTATACGCTCATTTCGATACTTTAAATTTGATGGTTAAAGATTTGCCGTTAGCTGTCACCGCCCATGCACGACTTTTGTATTTGTTTGTAATAATTTTATTAAATGTTTCTGTAGATTTCATTCACTCACTAGCAAAGGCATTTTTTGTCTAGGTAAAAGATAAGCGCACTGAAACAAGAGAATTTTTACTAACAAAAGGTTTATCTGGTAACACCAAAGCCAGACTCTGGAATTCAACCAGTATCTGGTGAAACAAAAGAGAAATAATACAAACAAAACGGGGTCAATAGTAATCCAAGTTTTATTTATTTCCAAGTACTGTGTGAACTCAGTAGTGTGCAGTTGTCGTAGACAAAATGTCATCCATGGTCCTTAGATATAATAAGAAGCATATTGATCTCAGTCCTAGACTTCTTCTTTCTTCCTGCTTGATTTGAGATACCATCCGAGAGCACTAACACCAGTTATGATACCAGCCACAACTGCATAGTTACGGTACTGGTCGGTTGAAACCTTCTCAGTTGATGCTCCCGTGGCTGAGGTTGGTTTGGCTTCAGCTCCTGACCCTGAGCTGGCGGCAGGTGTCTCTTCCGGCTTGGGTCCCTGAAAACAATCAATTAAGCATGAGTTTAGGCAAATATCAAACAACTACTTCAAGCAAACTGAGTTTTGCGGAATGAAAACCCGACAATCAACTAGACCTCAGCAAGAGTGCAAATATGTTCTGTTAAAATCAAAGCTATAAACATGCACTCGTAATGATGCACCTATTGAGGGGAGGCAAGAGACACTGAGAATATGAAGAATCTCAAATAGTCAATACCTACGACCCTGTTTTTTTACCAGGATTTTGTATAGTTTTCAATCGAAAAGGTATCACAACCAAGAGCCCTAATTATGTCCACTCTAACTCACCACTCCTATATTTTATGCCACAGTGGAAGCTAATGACACTGACATGTTTCAAACACTTAAAATCCATCACATTTACATTTCAAAACTTCATTTAGGCAGCAACACATGTTCATATTTGTATATACATTTTCTCCCTCCCCCCGGGCCGGGTCTTTCTCTCTTTCTTCTCTCTCTAGTTTCATTCTTATAAACTGTCATTCTCACTCATACTCCACATACTTGTGGCCTTAACGTTGATTAGAGCATGTTGAATTGCTGCATGTTCTCAATCAAAGGTTGATCAGAAACTAGGAGAAAACTCATTTTACACTAGAAAGTTAATGTCAATAGAGACACTCCTAAACGCTCTGGCAGATCAGGGGATGTTATAACCTATATTTGGGCAGGGGAAATACCATAGTTAGTGCACCAAAATTTTCTACTATCTCATTTCTCTTTCAATAAGGAGCAACAAACTTTCCCCACTTTGCCCCATAAGATCAATGACCAAAACTTACAGCTAATGATGCTGCTCAAGAGCTCACACTATCTCAGACATGGAATATAGTGTGATCATACCTTGCGTGCCATCTTCTCCAATTTCTCTTGCTCAACTTTCTGCAAGATTAGTAATACTTAGTAAAACATTTATATCACAAAAATATAAACAGGCAGATATCCCAAGCTACAGTCCACCATGTCACTCATAAAAAAATGAGTAACATTAAAAATTTTTCAATCCCATCAATAAGTTTTGATGTTCACAAAAGTGAAGTTGAAGAAGATGCAAAAATAATTTCACAAAGTATTGCTGGACAGTATTTGGCTGGTACCTTATAGCAAAACTCTGATCTACTATGAAGGAATATTCAATAACTTGTGCAAGCGACTATTCTGATTAACCATTAACAGTTAATTCTTTATCAGAATAACAAACCTATATAGACTTATCGCAGGACCATATGTTAAGGACAATTCTGAGTTATATTTACCTCAGGATCAAGTACATGCTCCCTTATAGGACCACTAGATCGGAAGACTATAATCAAGCTCTATTTCTTTTAGCCAGATTGCCTACTTCACAAGACAATAATATAAAACAATATTGGTTCACGAGATTGATAAACCCCACCTTTATTTGACAGATTGAGGAACATGAGAATCTGAGAGGATAAAAGATCCTATCAAGAAAATGAAACACTAGAAAGATAACAGAACAACATAATGATGAAAAGGACTTAAGATACGAATAAATATCAAACTACACAATCAAATTTATCACAATATTACCACATGTTAAAACCTTAGTTTGCATCGCAGTAACAGCATTCACATAAAAAAAAAACTGACCGAAATCACAGCAAAAGGATAAAAAACAGCCTGAAACAAGAAGGACGCATGTACACATCAAAAGTTGTATAAACATTACTTTGATGTAAACATTCTCAGCTGCTTTTTCCTCCTCACTCAGTATTTTGCCACTGCTAGAGAACCTTCGAGAAAAATTTCTTACAGCAATCCTTGAAGCCATGATGGTGGTCATAAAACCCCTGCCAACAAAATAAAAGACAATAAACCCTCCAATAAGACAATGGTCTCTTAATCAACTAATAGAATTAGCTCCAAACACAAGCAAAAGAAAGAAAAGCATTTCTCTGATGTCAAATATCTTAACAACATACAAAATGTCCTTACGGTTCTCTAAAATACAAGATTATAGAAATAGGTAACACAGTGTCAGATCCTATTCAAGATGGTATCTGCATTAGCAAAATTCGAACAGGGCAATCGACATTGAGCATCAGAAGCTCAAATAACAAAACCCTAACCTATCAAAGCATCGAAAATCAAAACCCCAGTTGCGCAAACAACAATAACCCAACTGTAAAAACATTGAATAACTGAAATAGCAAATGAATCAATAAAAGCTTACTAATTTGCGAGAAAATACAAATTAAAATTAATTATTTAAAGAAAATTTGCTTTACTTTTGGGTAGACGGAGAGAGCTTTTCAGCTTTGTGTATTGGAGAAATGAAATGGGAGGCTTTGTTATGGTTACTAAACAGTATAGGGTTTGAACTTTGATGGGGTTCTATAAAGTGGACAGAAGATATTCGCCGTCCGATTTACGAAAGGGAAGGATTCGCTGCCACTGGATGCATTTCATTAAAAAGAACTCGGCAGCTAAAAATGGAACAATCTCCGTTATTTTTAATTATTGAATTTCTTTTTATTAAAAGAAAATTTGATAACCAAGGAAAGACAAACAATTCAACTCTACACCAAAAATAATAGTGCTATTAACACCCCTTTATTATCCCCATAACACCCCTTTCCTTATGTAATTTTATTCATACACAATCCTATAATTCTAATTCAACTAATCTGTTTCTCTCTCTTCTAACTCTCATAAAAGATAAAAGCCCACATTCTCTATTATTTATTATTTCTGTAAAACTCTTTCAATCCATCAAAATGTCATTTTTTTTTCTTGACTCCTCATTCATCTAAAATTCTTTTGAACTAATCTTTGTTTCTATTATTTTTCTTACGGATTTGGTACTCTCACGCTTTTTTTTATAATGAACTGTTCTCATATTTAAAGATTACTTTTAAGCTAAAGCTTAAATATGTTTATTTTAGATTAGAGTTATCACTAAGAAAAGTTATTTTGTGTAGAGGGTAGAGACCCAAACTATAAAGAGAATTAAGTCCCTATTTTGTTTTAAGGGAGGAAACTGAAAAAAAAAAAGTGACAGTTATATTTATTCACTTTAAATATTTAGTTGAGATACTAACTGATGTGATATTTTATGTGTTATTTATTAAATTGTGATAGGTTAATAATTAACAAAAAATCAATTAATATCATATATATAGCATTAAATGGTTTGTGACACATTAATAAGTATCTGCACTAAGTATCTAAACTAAATAAGCATGGCATTAAAAAAAAAACAGAAATATGCGTACATGGGGTTAAAGAAGAAAGTGGTATTTTTGCCATTAACGTAAGTATAATTGAAAATGGGGTTTCATAAGCATTTTAAAGGGATGCTTGGAGCTCCACTCTCACAAAAAATTAAAATGCCCACGAGAGTCCACTTAAAACTAGGCCCAACAAAAACTTTCAACATGAAATAAATTTAAAATTTGATTTAGTTAGATATTCAAATATAATTATTGATAGAGTATTTAACATCCCTTTAAAATCCTTATAATAATCTTTTCAAATTCTATTTCTTAGTAATACCCCAATTTAATTGATAAACATCAATTTATAAATTAAAATTTATATCCTGCTATAAAATTTTACCATAAAAAGAACTATTTTTTAATTTTTCATTTATAAAATTCATACAAATTATAAAATCTTAAATAATGTTATTTTTTTAAAATAATTTTTATCTCCATAACCTCAAAGTCTCATAAGTTTCTCATAAAAAATATTTTTAATTAAATTTTAAAATATATGTATAAATTACGAAATAAGATGTGTATACATTTGTTTAAAAAATAATTTATTCAAGTCTTAGATTAAATTTTCTTCTAAAAAAAAGTAATTTGTCTTTGATTATTTAGATAATTTTAACTAAAAAACGGTTTTATGAGAAATTTCAGGGAGGTGTGAAATGACTATTCATAATCAACGATTATAGTTTGAGCTTTGATTCACTCAGTGCTTTATCCACCCAAAAGCCTCAGTACTACAACTCAATGAGCAGTTTCTCTTCGATCTTCTCTGCTATCGAACATGCACTCAGCTCATATTCATATTTTAAACTAATTGCAATTACATTTGCTAAAATATATACCAACTACCCTTATTTTAAATGGCCCTAACACTGTCTTACAATCTATACCTCTTCCTACTCCAAGTTTATAAAAAGTGTGCTCGATATTTGTATGTTGACATTGGAGAACATTATATTCTTGATTTGATTTGTGAGTTGTATAAAATGAAAATTTTGCCTCTTTACACTTCATGTTCTTTTCCAATTATAACACCTAACCTCACATAGAATGAAAATGGTTTGTCTCTCCAATTAATTATTTGCCTATCTATAGAAGTATACTATTTAAACAAGAACATTAAATATAATTCATAATACGTATGATTATCACACTTCGACATTATTAATCTCCAAATGAGAGCACTAGCCGAGTTGACACAATGACACTCAATTTACTCGATCCATATAAGGTGTGGGTTGTGTAAAAATATAATTAAACTTAGCCCATAAAGTGTGTGTTGGGTTGAGTTTAAGTTGGAGTAATCCTAATATCTATTTTATATTTTTTTAATATCATCTCTAAATTAAAATAATTGAATATTAACAAACATTATTTCTTGCATTTAGTATTTATTTACATTTTAAATATGGATCCAGCTACCTTTTAACCAGTGAAAGGTACCCCTTACTTTATTGTTTAATGTTATGATCGTTGGATATATAGGAAGTTGATTTAATGGCTCTTGTTTGATAACGTTAAATTTAATCTCAATTAGCAACCGTTTCAGAGTGCTCCCACGTGGTAGGTTAAGGTTGTAAGAAAAATTTGAGAAACGTGAGAGAACAATTTGGGTTCAATTGGCAACTGTTTCAATTGAATATTCAGCTCTTGCTTGCTCAATAATGGCATTAAAGGAGTCCAATTTGTGTTGACCAAATACTAAGCCAATTTTAATCACACCTTCTTCATCTCTGCATTCATTAAGAAAGAAGGATCCATACCCAATGTGACCCACCTCACTTTTTCCTGATTTGCTCCACCTAAAATCTATATCATACACACAAACCAACAATTGAAACTAAACGATGCGGCACTTTAATTATTTCTATAAGATCGAATACCAACTTCTCACCTCTATTAGCAGCCCTTTCTCTAGTTTACAAATAGCTCTTTCAATAGCTTTGGCTACAACAACAATCTCGTTATTCCCCATTAACTCACTTCGTCTAGCTAATGTAAATAATGGTGCTAGTCAATTGCAGCAGTAATGGAAACTCAAATAATTCTCTGTAATTGAGAGAGATGCAATGATTTCGATTGATACATAGAGTTCGGTTTTGGGCAAAATAAAAGAGAGATAATTTTGGAATAAAAATACTTATAAAATTTTTGTAATTTCCACTCATACATTGTTGGGTTAATTGAAATTGTTTTCATTGGTCACACCATGCATCTTCTTTTATTATTTATCTTTTTATTAGTCTTCTTTTATTATTTATCTTTTTATTAGTCGTTGGATATCACTATTTTTAAATCTAATGGTTATACCACAAAAGAACAAAACAAGAGGTACTTAGGAACTGGTAAAAGGTAGTTTTGATCTCTCTATATATATATAGAGGATCTCTCTCTATATTTTTTTAAAATAATAGCAACTCATTGGTGCCCCGATTTTTTTCTTTTTTTTGTAATCAATTCTAGGATATAAATAGCCAAAGACAAGAATATTCTTCCCAATTCCCATGTCCAAACACTCAGACTAACCAAGCACGTATCGTTTCCGGCGCACGGTAGTCAAACCGAAGCAAAACCCTAGCTTGCCAAACCCTATATTTGTTTGTTCCTTCTATTCATTAATCTTCAGTGCTGCCGCATCTGCTCTTCACTCCGAAACCTCTCACTGCATTTCCATCAAGCAGCACAATGGTGAGTAAACCTACAGCCCTTATGCCCTTAGTCGCTTTGCCTTTTATTCCTTAACAAAATCATAGATAAAGAAAGATAATTAAGTGAGCAAAAATCCTTTTTTTTTTCATGGATGTATTAGGTGCATTTATGAAAATTGTTTTTGTAGTGATTTCTCTGATACCTAGTTGATCAATTTTGAGATAGGTACTGTTTAATATATTAAATTTCTACAATTTTTTTTTCGGTACAGCATAACTCTGACCTAATACAAACAAAAAACTTGTTTTTCGCAATTGAGAATTTAAGTTTAATTGCTTGTTTTCAAGAATAATTGTGGTAAGATTTTATGTCCTTGATTTTCAAAAAATTGTTTTATGCCCTGCAGTTTCTTGTCTGCTTGTTTTGCTTATTTCCTTAACTATGATTTATTAGTTTAACATGTTATTTTTCCTTTGCGGTAGGCACCAAAGAAGGATAAGGCCCCACCTCCTGCCTCGAAGCCAGCAAAGTCTGGTGGAGGGAAGCAGAAGAAGAAGGTAAACTGAGATTTCGATTGATGGGGTTGCTCGGTTTGTAATTTGTATTTTATTTTGGTGAATGTTGGATGTTTTGTGAATCTGGGTAATAATTTTGATTTTGTTTGGTGGTATGCAGAAGTGGAGCAAGGGAAAGCAAAAGGAGAAGGTGAACAACATGGTTTTGTTTGACCAGGCAACCTATGACAAGCTTCTTTCTGAGGCCCCCAAGTACAAGCTTATAACTCCTTCAATCCTGTCTGACAGATTGAGGGTACACTAATATCTTGTCTTGTTTATTTTGGATTTGGGTTTATTTACTGGTTATTATTAGATTTATAAAATTTAGAAGGTTTATGCCTTGTATAGCAGATAATCAGTATGCAATTTAAAGCTTGGAATAAGCTTGTCCTTCCAAAATTATTCCCCTGCTGGCCATTTTTCTTTTTGTAACTTTAGGAGTGAAAAATTCATTTTGTAGTGTATAGTTTACATGTGCATGTGGATTCCCAATTTCGTTCCATGTGCGCTGTAAGCAAGGTGCACTAATATGGTGATTTATCTCATGAATATTATTTGCTGTGGTCTTGCTGATTTTGTAAAAGCACTCTAGTTGTTGGACCTTTATAGTATTATTCTTGCTTGCAGTTGTTTCTATGGATATTTTCATTGTTTTCAATTGTTTCTAGGGATATTTTCATTGTTTTCTATCTTACTGTGTACCATTTAAACTTATTTTAGTATTTGTTCAAAGATTGAGCTTTACACTTTTATTAGTTTCTTATTTCCATAGATTCTGGTTTTTTAAGAGTCAAAGCTTGCCCGATGATGGACAAATCAAAAGAATTGAATGGTTGCTTGGTTTTTTATTCATCACTACTCTTTACATACCACCAATCACGCTTCTCTCTCTCTCTCTCTCTCTCTCTCTCTCTCTCTTTTCTCTGTCTCTCCGCACTCTGTGTGTGTGTGTGTATGTATATGTTTCTGTGTGTGTTTCGATATGTGTTTGGTGGTGTGTAAATGTTTTGAAGAAGGCCATGCATTATGCCATATATGATGCTTCTTAAGCTATGAGATCTGAGGGCAATTCTTTTTTTAACCAAGCCATTTTTTTAACTCCTATGCTTTCCAGCTCTACTTGTTACCATATATTTTGTTTTAAAAAAACTGTTGCAGGTGAGATGTACCTGTAATTACTTCTATATTATTCAATGTTTAAGAGTTATCATGCATTTGTTACTATTAAAAAAATTCTTTTATTCATTATGCGTCATGTTGTTTTATTCTCCTATTTGCTATCAGATAAATGGATCATTGGCACGTCGGGCTATCAAGGATTTGATGGCAAGAGGTTCCATCCGGATGATATCAGCTCATGCCAGCCAGCAGATTTACACCAGAGCCACCAATACCTAGATGAGGATAACCCTTTCATCATCACTCCATGGATACATAGGTTGTTTCTGCTCTGTTTCAGGGAACTAGTAGTTAGAACCTTTTTGGTGATGACTGTGCTTTGTGCCTGAAATTTTGTTTCTTTTGCTTTTTGGTATTCTTGATGATGGTTAGATTTTTTTTTTGTTCATGTTAGTGAAATCAATTAATGGTTTTCCCCCCCTTTCCGTTACAATTAAAGATGTTCAAACAAAGCTTACTTGGTGAAAAATATTCAATATTTTCTTTGCTTCCTATTATCCTATTTGTTGCTATAGTGTTTGTGACTTTTCGTTCTTTGCATTGTAGCATTATGATACTTTTGGTTGCTTGATGTACGCCTTGCTCATCTTGTTGTCCAATATAAATTCCCTTGCACGGTTTTTCATATTAAACAAGTCATTGACCATCAAGCTATCAGTATTGTTATGAGCTATGATTTTAGGGATTTAATATTTGAGTCTCAATTTTAGTCACAATGCTAAGCGTTATTCATTTATTAAAAGATAATTTCTAGTTAGGAAGAATGTAACTCCCAAATGTCAGTATTACTATTAACATTAATGAGTCTTCATACTGTGTCTCAATGTTAGTCACAATGTTATGTATCACAATTTTATAATTTATAAAACTATTTAACAATTATCTACTGAATCAACATCACGTTACTAAATGCACATCGCAGCAATTGGGATTCAAATTGAGTATTAGATATTGGAATACCTAACACCACAAGGTACTGTTTTTGTTCAATTTTAAATCCAAAATTCAAGTTAAAATATAATACTATAGAACACATACGTGTAATTTCAGTCAGGTTCATCATTATATGCATCGGATGTTTGGGGCCAGGGATTTTTAATTAAATTTATTTAGTTAGACATAGGTAGTTAAAGAAATTAACTTGTGCTTGCCTGTCTCTCTATCATTAGATGTAAAAAATAAAAGAGAATAAATAGGACAACTAAAAAAGGTTGTGACCAATTGGTAAAATTATTGTCACATAAAATATACTAAATAAGTAGAAAGTTTTTTCACACACGTTTAAAACATTATCCCAATTAATGATAAGGTTTGCGTTGAGATTATGAAGATCTGCGCTGTAGATACTTCATAAATGCTATATTTATGAGTCATTAAATTCATATACCTAATAATTTATACTACAATTTACTAAATTTTTAAATAGTATATATTTAATTATTCAGTTTAAACTTTAGAATGAATGCAATTCTTTATGATATTATAACACCAAAGGATTTTACTAAATAGGCATGCATTAAAATGGATTCTACCATAGTGCCATTGTTCTCTTGTGCCTATAAAATCACCAACTTGTGACAATATTTTGACAGTAAAAATTAGTTCAATATGACATGAAGAAATATTGGCTTGAAACTTCTTCCCATGATCAAAACATTAGTGATCTTATCTTCCTAAATATCATTGGTCGTTGTTCATGGCATTTCAGAAAATTTCAAGCACATGGCCTACTTCTGTTCGATGGTAAGGGATCAAGTTACCTAACATGGCATTATATTTAAATTTCTCTTAACAAATTACAAAACAGAATATAATATACGATAATTATGACACGTATAACTCTTTGTTTTGACGCGTGTTTGATCAATCACGATTGTATTAAGTAGTTAAGAGAAAGAATTTTTTCTTAAAAAAATTGTTTTTAAAACATGAATGACGTCAAAATTTTGTTCTTCGTGATCATAATTGATGATATGCATTAAATTTTGCAGGTGAATATTATAAAAAATGATTCACCATTGGGAGAAGACAAAGCATCGTCCATGCGCTTCTCCCGCTCCTAAGACAAAACAACTCCAGCTATGAAAATAATACATGATGGGGGAGACGCGTATGGCGAAACCAAGATTTTGATTCAAAAGGGGCCATAATGGAGAACTAATAGACTTAAGTGGGAAAGAGAAAAAATAACATAGACTTTACTGGAATGGGGTAAATTTCAGTGAACATCCTCATCTTTACTGAAATATTTTTTTCAACTTGGGGATATTTTGGCCCCGGCACAGAGAGGGTGCTTCCTGGGTATTTGTGTTCTTATGTTTTGAATTTGTATTATTCTCAGCGTGAATGAATATACATATAATTTGATGACAATCTCAGCATATTTGTTTCATACTTATTTATGTGCCTGAATGAGTATATAATTAGTATATATCTTCTTATTCTTTCCGATTAAGCTTTTGGATCACTTTAGAAAAAACAAGAAAAAGTTGCATAATTTGGTGGGATCCATATAAAATTAATCACAATAAATCTTATGTCTAGCTCAATCTCTCAATTGGGTTCAAATTTTTAAGTCATCAATGGTTTCAAAGGATGTAAATTACCTTCACATTATATCACACACGCACGCACATAATTAGTTAGTGTGTGTGTGTCTCATATATATATAAGCAAATTAGAAAATTTAGACACAAATAGATGCATGAATAAAAAAATTAAAAAGAAAGCAATGCCAGCAATGAACAAGATGTTGCCAACAGAAGTAATTAAACAAAAAAATAATTATAAAACCACAGACAATTGTACAAACAATTTCACGCAAATTAATATGACAACACTAAATTTATCTTAATTATGATTTACGGATGAGCACAACAAATACAAAAGACTCGCACAAAACTACACACCCTTCTAAGCGTATATCATGACTACACGTGAGTTTAGAGACACTTATATACTGAGCTAAAAAAAAAGATTTTAAAAAAATCTATGTGATTTTTCTTCCTTTGAAATAATTGAGAAACGATAAAACATATATTTAATCAAGCCATGGTACAATTGCGGGCTTTTAGTGTAAATAAATGCTCGAAAGATATGTAATAAACTCTTTTCCTGTTAGAAGATAATATTTTGTAGATTTTGGATGCAGAAATGCAATGATGTACGTATTCATAAGTCATTTTTAAATTCGTGCATTGGATGCATCATGTATAAATGCTTTTACGACATAAAGTTATTGTTAGTTTCCTGCCATTCGTCAGAAAATATTTTGGCGTTAGTTTCCTTTGCCCATAAAAAATCAACAAGTTGAGCATCGATCTTTGTTCATATCGTTTCAGAAAACTTCAAGTTCGTTGCCTACTTCTCGCGGAGGTAAATAAGTTATCTAAATGTTGTATTACATGATAAAGCTCTCTTATACATTACGTGTGTATAAGAGAAATTGAGAGATGAGAATGCACAATGCGATACAACTTTAATTTAAGACATAAGAGTTGATGTTAGAGATAATAAGAATATGCAATAAAGTCAACTTTGACACATATAGGGATGGCAATGGGTATTACCCACAGTGGGTTAACCATTACTAAACCCATACTCGCACAAAATTTAAATTACCAAACTTACCCGTAACCCGTTATAGGTTTTAATTTTTTTAAGAAAACTCACTTGTTGGGGGGTTTTGATAATTACCAAACCCGCAGCTGATATCTGACAGATTTTTGTGGATTTTCACATTTAAAATCACAAATGTTCAATATATAAATTTATAATAATAACATAAAATTCTACATAACATACTCAATTTAAATTTTAACTAATATAAATGGAAAATTAAAATTTCAACATCAATTCAACATAATTGTTATTTTAAGATATAACTTGTGGCTTTTTTGTAATAGATTTGTGTACTTTATACTTAATCTAAAGAATAGTACTTTTTAAATATTAATATGAAGAACAAAATTATAATATTGAAATAATCTATGCATTAAGTTAAAAAAAATTCAATCAAAATTATACTAATTATATAATTATATTTTAAGATTTAAATATTTCTTCAATTAAAATTAAATTAAAAAATAATTTAAAAAAATTACGGGTTTGGTGGATATCTATGTGGGTATCTATCGGATTTTTGGCTAATACCAAAACCACCCACAACGTAGTGCGGGTTTTAATTTATAATACCAAACCCGCTCACAACCCATAAAATTACCCATAACAAGCAGATTTATATGGATTTGTAGGTACTATTATTATCCCTAGACACATTTAGTTGTCTCTTCTTTTAATATTTATATAATTTTTTATGCGTGTTTTCTTTATATTCAGATTCTCTATTGATCATAAATTTTGCCATTGCTCCTTTGCTCAAGTATTATGGAATGGCTTGTTGATTTGTTGAACATTCATCTCCCTAATCGTGGTCTATGGGTAAATTTTTGGGATGTGCTGGAAAGCAAAAATTTCCCATCTCAAATCTGGAACATGTGGTTGGTGGCTTGCAACGGCGTTGTTCATGTGATTTAGAGAACCCGTAACTTTATCTGATTTCAAGATGCATCTCTCTCTGTTCATAATGCCACGGCCTATTGTCAAAGTTTAATATTTTTTCTTTGTCAATCTTGTCCAGAGAGTGTTGCTCACTTTCATGATTTGGTAATTTTTGCTTGCTTGGGTATTGATCCAACCTTTGGAAAAGCTCCGAAAGTAGAAACAGTGATATGGCTTCCCCCTTGGATAAAAGTGAACATTGATAACTTATTGAAGAATAATCTTGGCTCTCTGCTTGTGGGGGATTTTTTAGAGATCATTATGGAACCTCCTTTGGCGGCCCGGTTTCTTTATGTTCATTGGTCATCGATCCTCTTTTCATGCTGAATTTATGGCAGTTGTTCTTGGGGCACGACAAAAAAATTCTCATTCCTTAGATCAAATGCAATTATTAAAGGATAAGAAGGGGAGTTCCATTCCCCTGCCACTCAATCAAAGCACCCATTAGCTAGGAGAATTCCACCTCCCTCTAATCTAATAGCTTCCGCCTCCCTCTAATCTAGCTGTGAGAGAATCATGATATGGGAAGTCTTGGACTCTTTTCCAAGAATTAGCTTTCAAATTATAAACATATACTTAATTATTCGAGTGTGAGATTCTTACCAATTTGCTGTCATCAATACCAAAACCAAACGAAGTATAAGAATAGCCAAACCCATAACCATCAATATTGGGCAACGTTTTGTGTTTCTTATTTGACGGGTTCCACAAAACCATAAGTCCGTTTCCCCCGGTGATTTGTGGAGCAAGTAGTCCATTGGAACAAGCAATGATTTGGACATAGTTTCCGCAATTGTCAAATGACTGATCAAGTTCTACTGGAAAATATTCGGGAGGATCCATTCTAGCTGAGAATATTCCGGAACAGATTTCAACAAAGAGGCTGGAATTGGAGTAAGTTTCTTTGGAATGACTGAAGTGGAGCTTTATGAATTCAGGACTGTCCATTAAGGTACAAAAGTGCGTCGACACACATCTGAAGCGCAGGAGAGATTTTACAGGCAGTCGACTTAGTATCTCCTCGAAGATTACATCAAGCGGGAACGACGACATCTCTCTTTGGTTAAGAGTGTCATTTAGGGTTTATTTAAGTTTTTTTTTTTTAATTATGCGTGAGGAATTAAGTGATATAATTTAATAGTGTCAGTGTTTAATTTGATATGAAATCGTAGTTTAATAGAATTAATATTCAATTAATTATAACAGTATATGGCTTAATAGTATAAGCACATGAAAAAAAATGAAGACGTTTGCATTTGAGAATTTCTATTATTTGGAATATGCGATTTTTACTTGTATAAAGAATAAAGCACAATTTAACTCTTTTAATAAAGAAAAATCAACCATACTGGATAAGGAAAAAATAATTGCTTCGAACAGCGAAGCCTGCGGTTATAGGAAAAATTTCGAGCTGAATAATAAAAAATTTTATTGAAGAAAGTTACGATGGCCAAGGCTTTATATCCCTTTTATATTCATAGAAAACCCTGAAAAGAATAATTCCTAAAATAATCTGGAGCTGATAATGTAGGAAATTCGAATGTTTTTTTCAGATAATTTTGATTGGTGGGATCATACTCCTTCTGTGATTTTGCCTCATCTTCATTAATTAATTGGGATGCTCTTGTTCTAGAAATTAATTTTGACACTGTGTTCTTTGTTATTTTATTTGTTTACACATAGCTGCATTGATGACTATGACTCATATATTCAAGCTTAGTTTCAATAGCAGCTCCAATTTTAATTTCGTGCCGATATTTCTCCTCTATATCATATTGAATTGATTTTGCTTTCAAAATACTACGACAATGATTTTATAGTGATACAAGACCAATGGCATAATAATTAATAAGTTTTGCGATATTTACCTTAATATATGCATTCTGTTGGAATAATATTTATGCGTATGTTATAAAAAAAGAGACTGAAAACATGTCTCGCTTTAGAAAGAGTGAAGCATTGTACTTCCATAGCTCTATTTGGAAGTAAGCTGCTTTAACTATTTATGCACTGGTCAAAGGGGTAGAAGGGAAAAAGAAAAATCAAGCCTTCAAGACCCCAGACTTCACAAGAGAGAATTCAATGGCCATCAAAATAAGAAAGAGCTGATCGACTACTATCCAAGTTGCCCAAATCCAATAGCCACCGCAAATAAAATGGAAATCATCAAGATATGTTAGTAAGAGAAGTTACATATAATCTCACAAGATAGAAAAGAATAAAATAAAAAAATTAAATTAACGTATATATATTCTAAGGACTTGATTGATTGGTATTGTAACTGGACAGCGGTAACTTTCACTAAAGTGTTCCGTGAACATTTGTGATTGTAGTTTAAAAGATAAAATAACTTATCTCACATTTGTATAATTAAAAACCTATAATATTTTTTATAAAAACTATTATTAATAGTCATACTTTTTTTTATAGCTATGGCCACAACACTTCAATGCCAAATAATTCTTCTTCTAGATGTTAATAAAACAAATTTGAAACACTTTCGAAGTGATATTAACCATAAGGATAATACATCATGTTGAAAAAAAAAATACATGAGCAAAAATCACACGCAATCTACTTGAAGAACCATTGTAAGGTATAAGGATATAAACCGTGCCCCAAGTCCATAATTAGAAGAAGTGAAGAGACAAGTATTCATGCGATCACGTTAATTACAAGCTTTAGTTCTTGTATTGAAATTTCATGGCTGCCACAGTGATACACTGCCTCTAAGCGCCAATTCTATTAATTAAACATACACGAAGTGCGTCGAAACAAGACTATCCACACAAATATAACAGCGTATGAGAAAGACTTGATACGGTAAATTATTGAGGCAACCAGAGTGAAAAACACAAGAGCTAAATATATATAGCCTATACTGAACTCTATAAAAAGTACTTACTGTTTGCTTAGGCAAAGGAGACTAAACTTCACTCATCCTTGGCCTGCTATACCCTCCCCTGTGTTTGCTATTCTAGTTAAAAGCTTCATTATGCTTTTCTTACATATGAAAGAAATAATTGTTGACAATATATATATAGACAATGACATAATAGAAGGGGCACAAAATCTTTAAAAATAAGGAGGTGCTTTTGTATATATATAGGGAGGATCTTGTTTACTTCTGTTAATTAAATTATTTCTAACAATAAGTATTCCCTTTTGTTTGTCCATTATATTGTTGATAATAACTAATTAATTGACTTGAAATGAGGGAATACGATAAAGTGAATTATTAAGTGCAGCAGAGTGAAAATCAAAGGCACATTTAGAACTTAATCTTCACTTAAGAAAAATATGAAAAATTTATGACAAACTAAATAAGTACCCCTTCAAACCCCACTTATATAGTACCACGCGGGGAAACAAGACTCTCTACGCATACAGTAGTCTCACTCCAAAAGTGTTGCGGCAGGCCAGGAATCTGAAATTTGTGCGAACTCTGCTCTTTTAGATCGTACCAACAAAAGTGATAGTCGTGTACACGAAGTAAAACCCTATTTCCACAATTTGAATAAGCAATGGCGCCTTTCAAATATGCGTCCTTCGGGGACAATGAAAATGAAAATGAAAACGAAAGCAGTTTAGTCCAAGACTCCTTAATCCCATATTCCTTCATCACCCATATATCGCAGCAATCCTGATTTCTCGTGTTCAGCCAAGTCACGGATGGACATCCTCCCAAAACCGACAAATTGTTCAAAAACTTAAAATAAAAATTCTTATTCGTCATATCATGAGGCAAGGGCACAACAGAAAAATTCTCATTCTTTAGATCAAATGCAATTACACAAAAAGGATAGCCCCATTCCAGTTGCAACCAATTCAAAGTACCGCCTACGAGAGCTCCACTTCCACATAATCCATATGTCAAAAAACTATGATATGAGAAGTCCTGGACTCTTGTCCAAGAATTATTTTTCAAACTATAAACAAAAACTTGTTCACTCCGTAATATTTTGAAACTATGAACACAAACGTTTTCACGTGATATTATTATTCTCACCAATTTGTAGTCGTCAGTAGAAGCATTATATCGGGTAACGTTGTTGTTGTAATATTCAGAATCAATCACAATATCGGGTAATATTTGATGTTTCTTGGTTGATGGGTTCAACAAATAAACTTCGTTTCCCAGGAACCTTTGTAGAGCCAGTAATCCATTGCAACAGCCGATGACTTTAACAGGATTTTCGGTATAACTGTCAAGTGGATGATCAAGCATTTGTACCGCAATATCCAGGGAATCCATACTTGCTGAGAAGAATCCAAAATGGCCTTCAAGAATAAGGTTGGATTTGGAGTAAGTTTCTTTGGAGCGACTGAGATGGAGCTTTATGAATTCAGGACTGTCGATTGAGGCACAAAGCTGCTTCGACACACATCTGAAGCGTAGGAGAGACTTTACGGGCAATAAGCTCAGAATCTCAGTGATTACATCAAGCGGGATTGACATCTCTTTCGTTATTACGAGTATTGTTTAGGGTTTCTTCTTCTCCTCCTTTTTTTTTTTTTTTTAAGTTGGATTTGTTTGGGATAAGCGAAGTTTAATTGTGCAAAATAAAACTCAAACTCTTTAATTAAAAGAAAAACTCAACCAAAACTGGATAAATTTTACTTTTTGACCTTATTTTTCTTTTCTTTTCTTTTTTTTCCTGACGATACTTAACTTCGTTTTTATTGAAGACAGTTACCCAAAGTACGAAGACTTTACGCCTCTTTTATGATGATAGAAAATCCTTTCGCTGCATAATTTTCACAATTCTAGATTTTATTCCCTAGTAAAATATTACAGTTAAAAAAGAAAGCAAACGCAAAAAGTTAATTGCAAATCCGAGTTTCCGATAAAAAAAAGATAAAAATAAAATAAAACAAAATATCCTGCTAGCATTAGGAAAAAATTTTAAAATTGTTTTAGGGAAACAGCGGAATAATAGAACAGTGGTATGGTTATGGTGTCAGGCATATATGAGCAAAGATTTTTTACTCTTTAAAAAAATATTTTTTTTATTTATTTTATCTATTTCATGACTGGAATGTTGGGACACACTCACACCATTATTTTGAATTAAAAGAGAAATTTCAATAAATGGCATATCTATTCATTCGATAGACAACCAAGTCGCATCCACTTTATCATAAGTTGTTTGTCTTTCTTATTTTTCCTACGAATTGGATCAAAACTAATTCTTGAATGAAGTATTCAACTCTAGGAATGAATCAAAGTAAGAACTTTAACTATCTATGCATCTAGGAGGTAATTGAAAAAATTCTGCACTTCGAAACGCAGAATTTAGCAAGAAAGAATTCAATGTCCATCCTAATAATAACCAAGAGCTGATCGACTACCAACCAATCTGTCCAAATTCTATAGCCAGCCTCAACAAAATGAAAATCATCAAAATGCATCAATAAAAAAAATTTAAATATATTGTAAAAAGGTAGAAAAGATTGTAAAAAGGGAGATAATCTAAACCCTCAACATGACTTTATTTGTGCATATTAGTTCATATTCACATTGTCTATAATTATGGTTGGTCTATTCCTCCGATTTTTTCTACTCGTTTCCCAGAGCTATCCTCTGATATTGCTAAAGATTCTTCTTCCCAAGTATCATTATACGGATCGTTTAATCTGGATACATTCGAAGTCAGGCCTTTAGAGTCTTATAGATAACTATAATTTTTGCCGCAACAAAGCCTCCACACAATGTTAGTGCTCTCTAATTTTGAGAGACTTTATACTGTTAGGCGAATGATGCGTGAAGCAAGGACACGATTAAAATTAAATGGGAAGAAAAATGAAGAACAAGCACACAAAGAGGATACAAAAAAATTTACGTGGTTTGGCTTTTAGCCTACATCCCCACCGATGAAGACATAATGAAATATTTTATTAATAAAATGAGGATTACAAATATTAAAAAATTTTGGCTCACTACCCAGATACCCAATACATTCAATCTCTCAAATCACTAGAGTCACAAGAGTTTTATTATTTTAAGCTCAATCTCACAATCCTTGACTCTCTTCACTTACAAAATTGGATGCACAAAAATCAAATGGGTAGCTCCCTTGTTAAGGAAAAATTGGTTATTAATTTTTTATTATTATTTTTCCTTGTCAAGATTTGCTGCAGGACCATTATTTTCCTTCAAACTTTTCGGGCTAACCACCATATTTCTAATTCAACATTTACTGCTTCTAGAATAGTTGACTTTTAGATGCAGCAGCCACTTATTTTGACATTCTCCCACTTGGAGATTTGATTGAGAATCAATCATAACTCTGCACCATTCTTTTTGCTTCACCATTATCATGTTGCTTATGTCTCTACTAGGCCATAAGAAGATCTTCTCCATACAAACTTGTCATTATTAATTGGCTTAGTTAAAACATCCGTTAGGTTGTCCTTGGTATGGATTTTCTGTAAATCTACACTTCTGCTTGTCACCACTTCTCAAACAAAGTGACATTGAACTCCTATGTGCTTCGTCCTATAATGAAAAATTGGATTCCTTGTAATGTGTAAGACACTTTAACTGTCATAAAACACAAGAATTTTCTCTTATTTGTGCATGAGCTCCTCCAATAATCTTTGCATCCAGAAAACTTCCTTGCAAGCTTGTGTAGCTGCCATGTATTATGCTTCTATTGTAGACAGGGCCACAATGGTCTATAGTTTTGAAATCCAGCTTACAGCTCTTGCAAGTGTAAACACATAGCCAGTAGTGAGTTTTCTTTTATCAAGGTCTCTTGCAAAATCTAAATTCACATAACCCTAGACAGTAAACTTTGATCCTCAGTAATATAATGCAACATCTGAGGTTCCATTGATGCATCTCAGAACCCTCTTCACAGTTTTTCAATGCTTTCCACCAAGATTTGCCATGTATCGACTGATTGCTCCCACTACCTGTGCACTGTCTGGTCGTAGAGTAGATCTTCTTGTGGCCTAGTAGAGACGTAAGCACCATGACAATGGCGAAGCAGAAATGATGGTGTAGAGATATGATTGATTCTCAATCAAATTTCCAAGTGAGAGAATGTCAAAATAAATGGCTATTGCATCTAGAAGTCAACCACTCTAGAAGATGTAAATGTTGAATTAGAAATATGGTGGTTAGAATGAAAAGTTTGAAGGAAAATGATGGTCCTACAACAAATCTTGACAAGGAAAAATAATAATAAAAAAAAATACCCAAATTTGGCTATAAAAAGGGAGCTCCCCACTTGGTTTTTATGCATCCAATTTTGTGAGTGAAGAGAGTTCAGAATTATGAGATTGAGCTTAAAATAATAAAGCTCTTGTGACTCTAGTAATTTGAGAGATTGGGTGTATTGGGGTTTTGGGTAGTGAGTCAAAATTTTACAGTACTTGTAATTCTTATTTTATTAGTAAAATATTTTCTTCTGTCTTCGTCCGTGGGCGTAGGCTAAAAGCCAAGCCACATAAATGTTTTGTGTCCTCTTTGTGTGCTTGTTCTTCATTTTCCACACGAAAAATTATTTCCATTGAAGAAGCACACAATGAGAACACAAAAAATTTATGTGGTTCGGCTTTTAGCCTACGTCCATAGACGAAGACAAAATAAAATATTTTACTAATGAAATGAAGATTATAAGTATTATAAAATTTTGACTCACTAACCAAAATCTCAATAGACCTAATCTCTCAAATCACTAGAGTCACAAGAGCTTTATTATTTTAAGCTCAATCTCACAATTCTCGACTTTCTTCACTCATAAAATTGGATGCACAAAAACGAAATGGGGAGCCCCCTTTTTATAATCAAAATTGGTTATTATTTTATTATTATTATTTTTCCTTGTCAAGATTTGCTGCAGGGCCATCATTTTCCCTTCAAACTTTTCGGGCTAACCACCATATTTCTAATTCAACATTTACAGCTTCTAGAGTGGTTGGCTTCTAGATGCAGCAGCCACTTATGTTGACATATACCGCCTAAATTTTCAAAGCTTATTTGGCGCATGTCCCATGGCGAACTTCTAACTGATCACAAGCTCCAAATTAGAGGCATTCCAACAGCTTCCACTTGCCCCCTTTGCCCTACATTTTCTTGCGGAGAACCAATTGATCAAATGTTTTGCCAATGCTCCTTTGCTCAAGCACTATGGAAATGGTTTGCTGATATGTTTAACATTCATCTCCCTAATCGTCGTCTATGGCTAAATTTTTTGGATATGCTGGAAAGTAAGAATTTACCATCTCAAATCTGGAACATGTGGTTGAGGGCTTGCAGCAGCGTTGTCAATGTGATTTGGAGAATTTGTACCTCTGTCTGTTCATAATGTCATGGCTCTTTGCAAAAGTTAAATATTTATTCTTTGTCAATCTTGTCCACGGAGTATTGTTCACTTTCATGATTTGGTAACTTTTACTCGTTGGGAATTGATCCAACCTTTGGAAAAGCTACAATGTAGCTACACTGATATTTCCACCCCCCTCCTCCAACTTGGGTAAAGGTCAAAGCTGATGGCTTATCGCGGCTGGTTTCGCTATGCTCATTGGTCATCAATCCTCTTTTTATGCTGAATTTATGACAGTTTTTCTTGCTATTGAACAAGCTTGGTTAAGGGATTGGCATAAATTTTGGATGGAATGTTACTCAATGTCCTTGGTTTATTTGGCTTCACTTGCTTCGCTCAGTGGAATGCAATATCTCACAAATTTATCTTAAAGATAACAAAGTCACTAATAATTTAGTTAATGATGGCTTTAGCTGTCATTCTTTTACTAATTGGTGAAATTCACCTCCACATTCAATTCGGAAACTACTCCTTTTAGATTCTTGGGATATTCATAATTTTCATTTTATGTAATTTTTATCACACTCTTGTACTCTTTTATATTCTTACTGGTACTTTTTTTTTTTTAATTGAATACATATTCTATAATGAACTCGATTAATATGTATCGAAAAAACTCTCATTCGTCATATCATCGGGCAATGGCACCACCAAAAACTTCTTAAGCTCTAGATTTGCGGACTAAAGTGGTGAATTCAAAACTTAGGCACGTTAAACGGTGACGTGTTGCTTGTTAATATGCTTAAGAATCATGAGCAGAGCATGTGACTTAATGTTGGCAAAATGACAGAGGATTGAAGCGTTTTGGAGGTCAGCTTAAGTAACGCATGTGGTGAGCACGTGAGAGGCGAATAAAGTTAGTTACAAAGCTGTTCTACACGTGTCCAATTCTGGTGAAATCTGGGTTTTAAGGTCAGTAGCTACATAAGCTGATGATCTAGACAGTTTCAATAGAGATTTTGAGGGCTTTCGAGAGAGGTCTAAGAAAGTAAGAAAGTTTATACTTGTTCCTTGTAATTTTCTAAACGTGTTTGATGGCTTCTTCCGTGGATGTAGGTTGTGCTCCATTGCACAACTGAACCACGTAATCTGTTTCTTTTCTGTGTGTGATTCTTGGTGAATTCTGTTCAATTCTTGTTCTTTGTTTCTCTTGACTTTCGATTTAAGTTCATGGTTAGTCATTAAGCAAATCAGGATTATTGATTAATTGTTTGCAACTTGCTTGATCTTGGTGAAGGTCTTAGGCGAGTGTTTGATAGTTTAGTCTTTTATTTTGCTGTCAAAACAGGTTAAGGATCAAATGCAATTATAAGAATAGGATGGCAGTCCCATACCAGTTCCACCCAATTCAAAGCACCGCCCACGAGAGCTCCTCCTCCACGTAAACTAATTTTGAGAGAATGAGGGTATGGGAAGTCTTGGACTCTTTTCCAAGAATTGGTCTTCAAACTATAAACAAAAACTTGTTCACTCGACATTATAATTCTCACCAATTTGTAGTCGACAGTGGAAGCATCTTAACCAAATCCAAGCTGACCGTGACAATGTTGTTGCCGTTGCGAGATTCATAATCAATCACATTATCGGGTAATATTTGGTGTTTCTTGGTCGATGGGTTCAACAAATAAACCTCATTTCCAGGAGGCTTTGTACAGTCATTAATCCATTGCAACAATCAATGACTTTAACAGGTTTTTCGGAATTGTGAAGTGGATGATCAAGCTGTTCTACCGCAATATCCAGGGAATCCATACTTGCTGAGAAGATTCTTGAGTAGTCTATAAAAATAAGGCTGGATGTGGAGAATGTTTCTTTGGAACGACTAAGATGGAGCTTTGTGAATTCAGGACTGTCGATTGAGGCACTAAACTGCTTCAACACGCATCTGAAGCGCAGGAGAGACTTTCCGAACAAAATGCTTAGTATCTCAGTGAATACATCAAGCGGGACCGACATGCCTCTTTCGTTATTAAGAGTATCATTTATCCACTTTCTTTCAAATTTTTTTATTTTTAAGTTGGGCTTCTCTGGGATATGAGAGTCATACAAAAACAAAGCATAATTTCTTTTAATCTTAAGAGAAACTCAATCAAACGATGCTCTTAACCAAAGAAACTACATCTATAAAAAAAAATTTAATTAAAAAAAAGGGTCCCTCTATGATGTTTTATAAAAAATTCTAATATCAATAGTGGAATTAACGTGGACCATTGGATGAAATCAACCGTTTATAATAAGTTGATTCCAATTCACAAGCCATTTATTATAAGTTGATGAGTTTTTTTGGAAGTGTATAATTCAAATAAAATTTGCATATTAATATTTTATATTTGAAGACTAGTATTGTAAACAACAAAATGAAATGGTACATCTATATAATGTGTATAAAATATATCTAGTTTAAAGAGTTTTTTTTAAAAGAAAAGATCTAATTTGAAGTTTTATGCAATAATTTTATAATGATTTTCTTTACTATATATCCCCTTGTTAAAAAAAGTCTAATTGTATTTTTATTTTTTTATCTTTTACAGTGAATCAATGATTAAAAATAATTATTTATTATTTATATATAAAAATAATTATTTGTAATAATAAGTTATAATTTAGACATGAATTGAATTAAGATCTAAGGAATTACTTATAACTTGGGTAATTAGTAACTATCCATTAAACATAAATCAATGGTAGAGCTGCTTTATTTTAAATCATGTGGTTCATAACAATTCCGCTATTGATATTGTAATTTTTTTAATCGTATCATAGAGCAATCCTTCAAAAAAATAATAACATTAAGCTTGATTATCTGAGATATTTAATTTGTATTAAAACGAATGTGGTAAAGAATGTGTCATTATTTGATTGGTTTTAAATGAGAGTTAATTAATTATTGAATTTTATTATTTCTAATCCAAATAATATTTTGAAAGAATGAGTAAGTATAGAGTGAGCACCCTCATTCTCTTTTTTATTATTATTTTTTTTAATGTAAGTATGTAATTAAGAATTTCTTCTTCTTCTTCTTCTTCTTCTTCTTCTTCTTCTTTGCGAGTGGTTCTATTAACACCCCTCAATAATTCTCTCACAGCCCTTCTTTAAATATACCTCATTTAGTTATTTCAAAACTTACTATTCCTCTTTAAACACCACCATTAATTCCCTTAATACTCTTGTTCACTATGAAGAAAAAATGACAGAGTCTATATAAAGAACTGGGTTTAGTAATCTATTTTAAAACCCAAATTTACATTAGAAAAGAGGAGGGATTTGAGTAATAAGAAGACAATATAAGAAATTTTAGCAAAATATATAATAAATTTTTATATGTAGGAAATTATATTTTCTAATATAAGGAGGAGTGGAGAAATTTTGGCAAAATAAGGAGCTTCCTTCTAGAAGTAGAAAGGTAATATCTTTGTTGTGAGAAGATTTCTCTTTCATACAAATTTCTTATTTTACAATGCTTGAAACGGAAAAATTTATTGGCTGCTTCAATTCAATTGCGTGCATCAATGAAGCATTAAATACGAATAAAAGCATAAATTATATGAGACATGAGGATTTAGAGAGCTTGTAAAGAGAGAGATGAGTTTACAAATATTGGAAATTAACTCATCAAATTTGACTGAACAATTTATAATCTTGCCATATGCCAGAAAATACTAGTAAGAATTTGCGAACATATATAATCAACTGTTTATTTTGAATGGGTGGAGAGAAGAAAAGTTTTGTATCCGAATTCTAACCTAAATTTTAATGTAATTTCCTGCATGGTTAAAATTGTAGAAACAAAAATGGGCCTTTAATAGGATTGTTGGGGAGTGCCAATAGTGCCACTCTTTTTGTTTTTTCCTCCCTTCTCTCTTTCCTCTTTTTTCTTTCTTATTTCTTTCTTTCGTTCTTCTATTCTTCCTCTCTCTTGTGTCCAAAAATAAGACAACTTTTCTTTCTATACCAACAATCTAGGGATAGCTAGGGATTGAGAAAACTAAAATGCCCTCGAATCAAGAAAGTGAGTAAAGTACCATAAAAGAATTGGGTTTGTTACACTATATGCCACTTCTGAAATATGTTTCTATCAGCGTGTGTGTGTGTATTTTGTTGCTTTTAAAATGATGTAAAATATTAAATAAAAGGACAATTAGCAAGTTCTATCTTAAATATGATTTACAATGACCATAATTAAAAAAAAAAAAGATCACCCGCACTGAGAATATCTATTATTATGCTATTCACTTTGATAATAATAATAATAATAATAATAATAATAATAATAATAATAATAATAATAATAATAATAATAATAATAATAATAATAATAATAAACACAATTAAAATCTTTTAATGAAGAAAAATCAACCAAACTGGATAAGGAAATAATAATTGCTTAGGACTGTGAAGCCTACGTGGTGGGTGTCGAAGCCAGCAAATATAAATACCTATTCTAACAAAATTGTGTATAGTGATTGAGCAGGGTCGTGTCCACAGAGATTGGTAATTATTAAATCCTTTTAAAAATAAAAATGTAAAATTGAGGGATTGTTGAAAATAATGAAAATCAATTTAAATTAATAAGAATGCAAATTAAAGGTGTAATTCAAAATGGGAAAACTCTGGTTGAAGGAATTAATTCAGCTTTGATTCGACTACTGATCATCGATACAACTACAAATCATTACTGCTTATGAATAGACCGGTTATAGCTACTGAGACACTCTAATAGCCAATCTCTCCTTAATTAGTCGATAACCAAGGTACGACCGTTGGTTATTTCCCTAATCAATAGACAATCCTAGATACGATCATAAGATTTAATCAATTGACAACAAAAAACTAGAGAGACCCAAATCCTAATTAACAAACGCATACGATGGTTCATTTAAATTAGATTATTTATTCCCATAACACAACGCACTGCTATGTTATTTGCCACAAACATCAAAATCTTCATACGATGAATCTTTCAATTGACAATAGATTAAATTGATAATTAAATAGTGGCCAATTATCTAATTAACAAAGATAATCATGACAATAATTCAGAAAATAAATAAATACCCAAAAAGCAATAAAACAATCAAAGCATAAGAAAGATCTCACAGTAATGGTGAATCAAAGCTTCATTAACCTTCAACCAGAAAATTGAGTTTAGTTCCTCATGGAGAAAAAGAGAAAACCCTCAAAAAAATAAACACAATTGATAATCCAATTCTAATTCTAATCTCCCTAATCCTTCTTTATCTCCTCTTTTTATAGTTCTCTTAAAAAAGATAAAGATAAAAATATCTAAAATCTTATCTAAACTTACAAGAGTCATAAAAATATAAAACACGTTTAAAAAGAAATAAAAACGTCAAGTCCGCAATTGATAGCACGCGCCCATGCCTTATCAACAAACTTCTTCTGAAATCGACAGTCACGCGCCCACGCCTTATCGACAAACTTCTTTTGAAATTAACAATTTCTCCAAGAAGCCATTTCATCTTTAAATATCATCTTATAGCTCAATTTAGCACTAATCAATGGAATTGCACCTACAAAAATAAAACACAAGTAAATCACAACTATTAAGTGCAAAACTTTGATATTAAAGGGGATTAAACAATTCAAAACTAGTGCATGAAATGTACTATAACAAATTCCCCCACACCAAGATAATGCTTGTCCTCAAGCATATAACTCAAGAATAATCCCAAATCTTCCCTCAATTCTCATTCCAACTCATCCAAAAACAATCTTAAGCAAGCGCACCTCAAGGATTTAAGTCAATCAACATTCAAGAGATAAGGATTTCAAAGCATAGAATCTTAGAAGCTAGCATAAAGTCACTCAACCACCAAGACAATCTTTTCAAAATCCAAATGCAACAAAATTTAATAGCCCTCACATTGATTTCACTCCATGCACTCAAAGTGTTTAGGGTATCATTTATGCACTCAAATCAAATCAAAGAATGCTATTACCATAAGCTTGCTCATATATCACATTTTAACCACAAAACATGAATTAAATACAAAAATCTAAGGGTCTTAATAGGGTTGTAATGGGGCTAATGGATTGAATGAAAAAGAAAGGTCTATGGAAGAAAAAGAGATCAAAATGAGAAGAATGAACCCATTGAATGAACCTTATGACATTAAAATGTTTATTGCTACTCAAGTCGCCAAGAGTTTTTTTTTTTTTTTTTTTTTCATTTTTTTTTTCATCATTTTTTTTTCGATGAATCTTGCACAATTTTTTTTTTCAAGCATAATGCAACTTGATGTAATTGAGAAACTTTTATTCAAGGTAGCAAAAGCAACAAAATATATCCAAACAATGAGTTAAAAAATCTCCTTAAATTAAGGCTCAAAAAATAGATAAATGGGTAAGTAGATGTAGAGAAGTAGATGGTTAAGGATCAAACAAAGGTAACGAATTAAAACAAATAAAGATCTTCGAGTGGAGAAAAAGAAAAGAAATGTGAAAATAGAAAAATGGAAAGAGGTTTGCCCTTATCATTTTAATGCATAAAATCCCGTAATGCGGCTTCAACATGCATAACAAAGTAAGTTCTAGAATAGACAAACTAAGATTGATATTCACTCAACAAAAATAATTAGAGCAAAGTGGTTGCTCATAGGCTCAAATCCTCTCAAAATTGGTGAATTTGCCATCAAATCATGTGCACTCATCAAATGAATCAACTATCAATAGTGGTGAGTTATTCATTTAAGCAACAAAGACCAAGCTAATCAAAACTCGAATCTATTCATGCATCTCAACTCACATCTAAGAAAAATAACACTAACTCCAAAATCATTCGAGGATGAGCAAAATGAAACAAAAATGATTTCACAAAAGAAGAGAGAGAAAAAAAATGGCACGACCAAGAACGCTATTCAAAATCATCTCAAAAGCAACAAAATAACACTTCCAGACATTAATATTGCAAAAATCACTCCCCTATACCAAAAATCACTCCCCCACACCAAGAACATACATTGTCCCCAATGTATGATAGTCACAGTTCACATAACAAAATAAAGCATAGGGACAAAAAGATTAAAGGCAAAGAAAACGTCCCTGGATTGTCCACATAACGTCGATGGGCTTGGCGAAAATGGTGGGTGGAACAGCAAATTAACGTCGCGGGTTGTGACTGGAACGGATCTGAGCGTGGATGGCGTGCATGACTTGTGGTAGGTCAAGCTCGTGGGCGGTGGAACTTTGGAGCAATGAGTGGTTATCATGGTCTGCTGGAAAATTATGGGTCACGGGTGTGGATATCGTTCTTTGGAAAATTGATGGTGAAGTTGCGGTTCTAAAGATCGTGGGTGAATGGCATGTGGATTGGGGTTGGAAATGGGTCGTGGGTCTTTGGAACCGATCGGAGCTTGGCGAGTTGTGGGTTCTTTGGAACTAGAGCGGATTTGAGTGCGAATGGCAATTCTTTGCTTGGTGGATCGTGGGCGCGATTGACTCGTTCTTTGCAGCGGGAAAGGTTCGACGTGCGAGGTTGTTGGGTCGAACGCACTGAACGTCGGCTTTGGGCGTGGGCGTGATGGATCTCGCGACGATCTGGATGCGGATGGCGTGCATGGAGGTTGTCTTGCCGTCGGGAGGGCTCGTGGGGAGTGGATGGAATGGATCGGGCGGTGATTGCTAGCTCACGGGTTGGCCGGAACTCGTGAAGAGGTGGCGTGCATGTTGGATCGGGTGCGCGGCGCGGTGGAAGTCGTGAAGATGGTGGGATCGGATCGCGGCCGGAAATCGCTGAGAGGCGCTGCAGATCGTTCGTGGAGAGTGATGAAACGGCTTGTGGTTGCTGAAAATTGAAGCACAAAATCAGTTAGGTTTTTTTTTTTTTTAAATTAAAAATAAAACAATAAAATAAAAACTAAAATAAACAGTTGAAACTCTAAAAATTATAGAAGAACTTTTTTATTAAGCACATGGGCAAGCCTTAATAACTACTATAATAAATTAAAAACAGAAATACTTATTAGTTAAGGCGTGGGCACGCCTTATAACATACTGTAATAAATTAAAGGCAGAAGTACTTATTAGTTAAGACGTGGGCACGCCTTAACCAAAAAGTTCTTCTGGCCAAAATAAGTATAGATATTATTTAAACAATCTAAATCAAAACCAAAAACTAAAAATGCACAAAAGTTTAAAATAAACATTAAATCCTTTGGGTTGCCTCCCAAAAAGCGCCTTCGTTTTATGTCTTCGGCTAGACATATTTATGCCTTAATCTCCATAAATAGGACTTTCAAGAGCCATTTCCTCTGCAATATTCACCGAAAAACCTTCATAAAAAGGTTTTAAGCGATGACCATTAACTTTAAAAATTTTGTCATAGGTCAAACTCTGAATCTCGACTGCACCATGAGGAAAAACATTAGTAACAATAAAAGGTCCAACTCATCGAGAGCGTAATTTACCAGGAAAACGTTTAAGTTTAGAATGAAAAAGAAGAATTTTTTGACCAACAGAAAACTTTTTTCTCAAAATTATTTTGTCATGAAATGTTTTCATCCTCTCCTTGTAAAGTCGTGAACTCTCGTAGGACTCATTTCGAATCTCCTCCAACCCTTGCAATGCAGAATTTAAAACAAACTCTCTTTCATCCTTTTGCAATCCTTTGATGCCCAAGCTGTTGTTTGAAGCAATTACCAATGAATCTTCAACGTCCAAATCAAAAACTTCCTGTACTAAAGGATTAATAATATTAACAGAAAATACCGACTGTTCATCCCTAGGATATTTCATGGCATCATTCATATTGAACTCTATAACCTCTCCATCAAATTCCATAGTAATAGTCTCTTTATGTACATCCATTTTAGTCCTAGCAGTCTTAAGAAAAGGCCTTCCTAACAAAATTGGAACAGAATTAGAAGAATTATCCTCTTCCATATCAAGTACATAAAAATCAGCAGGAAAAACCAATTCATTAACTTGTACTAAGACATCTTCTAATACCCAATCAGAATATGCATTAGACCTATCAGCTAGTTGAATTATCACGCCAGTTTCTTTCAATGGACCAACATTCAAAGATGAATAAATGGAACGAGGCATGACATTAATAGAAGCTCCTAGATCTAACATAGCCTTCTCAACTCTAACACTACCAATTTTGCAAGGGATAGTAAACATACCTGGATTCTTGCACTTAGGAGGTAGTTTCTTTTGGAGAACGGCGGAAACATTCTCCCCCATGTGAACTCTTTCATCTCCTCTCAACTTCCTCTTGGAGGTGCAAAGTTCCTTAAGGAATTTAGCATAGCGAGGTATTTGTTTTATAGCATCTAATAAAGGAATATTTACCTCAACCTTGCGAAATGTCTCAAAGATGTCTCTTTCTTGTTCTTCCTTCTTGGATTTTGCAAACCGACTTGGAAAAGGAGGAGGTATCACCACAGGTAGGGGTTTCGCTTTGCTAGGTGGCGCATCTTGAGATTGAGGCATCAATTCCTCCTTCTCAAGCTCATTTTCTAAGTTCTTTGTCACTTTTTTCTAGGCTCTTGCAACTCCTTCCCACTTCTAAGGATGACAAAGACTAACGTTTTGTTTTGGATTCACCTTTGGTTGTGAAGGTAATCTCCCTAATACTTGAGACTCTAAGCGGCTCACTGGAGTTGCTAGTTGGCTCACTTGGTTCTCCAAATTTTGAATGCTTGCTGTAGTTGCCTGCTGAAATTGTTGAGTGTTAGTTTCAAGTGATTTAACAATCTCTTCAAGAGACATACGACTTGGAGTTTGGTGAGGAGGAGAATCGGTTGGAATTGTTGTCTTGGTGGGTATTGTTGTTGAAATCCCGACGGCCTAACTCCATAGCTGAAGTTGGGATGATCCTTCCATCCTGGGTTATATGTTTGTGCATAAGGATCATATCTCCTCTGAGGCATGCCCGGAAATCCTCCAACTGCATTGGCTTGTTCGAAGGGTTCTTCTTGAAGTGTAGGACACATATCAGTTGAATGACCCATATTGGAACAAATGCCACATGTCTTCACCTGTTGCACATTACCTACAACAAACTTTTCCACAAGAGAGGTAAGTTTATCTAAACGTTGATCAATAGAAGAAGTACTTACCTCATTCACTTTCCTCGAAGTGAGATCTTGTCTATTGCCAAATTGTTGTGCATTGGCAGCCATGTTTGAAATCAATTCCCTTGCTTGAGTAGGGGTCTTGTTCACTAACACACCTCCACTAGCAGCATCTATCATACTCCTATCCATCAATGAAAGTCCTTCGTAAAAGTATTGAATGAGAAGTTGATCAGAAATCTGATGCTGAGGACAACTGCCACACAATTGTTTGAATCGCTCCCAATACTCATACAAAGTCTCCCCAAGAAGTTGTCTGATACCACAAATGTCTTTTCTAATGTTGGCAGCTCTTGAAGCAGGAAAATACTTTTCGAGGAACTGCTTCTTCAAATCATTCCACGTTGTAATCGATCCAGGAGGCAAGTAGTATAACCAATCTTTAGCTAACCCATCTAAAGAGAAAGGAAAAGCTCGCAACTTAATCTGCTCCTCAGTTACACCTTGAGGCCTCATGCTTGAACACACAACATGAAACTCCTTGAGATGTTTATGAGGATCTTCACCTGCAAAACCGTGAAACTTGGGCAATAAATGAATAAGACCAGATTTTAGTTCAAAGTTTACCTCCAGATCCGCATATTGAATGTAGAGCGGTTGCTGATTCAAATCTGGTTCAGCTAACTCTCTAAGAGTTCTTTCTACAGGCGCAACTCTATCCATAGCTTGTTCTTCGAAATCGCTAGATGATTCAACAAAATCAAACACTGTATCTGTTTCAGAAAGCAAAGGTGACGAGGATCGTTGCTTATCTCGCTTGGCCTGCTGTCTCGGTAGTGAGTCTTCTCAATTTCAGGATCAAACGAGAGTGTACCTGTACGAGAAGAACGAACCATAAACCAAGTAAAACGTAAAAAGGATTAAATAAATGACACCAATCCCCGGCAACGACGCCAAAATTTGGTGGGTGTCGAAGCCAGCAAATATAAATACCTACTCTAACAAAATTGTGTATAGTGATTGAGCAGGGTCGTGTCCACAGAGATTGGTAATTATTAAATCCTTTTAAAAATAAAAATGTAAAATTGGGGGATTGTTGAAAATAATGAAAATCAATTTAAATTAATAAGAATGCAAATTAAAGGTGTAATTCAAAATGGGAAAACTCTGGTTGAAGGAATTAATTCAGCTTTGATTCGACTACTGATCATCGATACAACTACAAATCATTACTGCTTATGAATAGACCGGTTATAGCTACTGAGACACTCTAATAGCCAATCTCTCCTTAATTAGTCGATAACCAAGGTACGACCGTTGGTTATTTCCCTAATCAATAGACAATCCTAGATACGATCATAAGATTTAATCAATTGACAGCCTGAAAAACTAGAGAGACCCAAATCCTAATTAACAAACGCATACGATGGTTCATTTAAATTAGATTATTTATTCCCATAACACAACGCACTGCTATGTTATTTGCCACAAACATCAAAATCTTCATACGATGAATCTTTCAATTGGCAATAGATTAAATTGATAATTAAATAGTGGCCAATTATCTAATTAACAAAGATAATCATGACAATAATTCAGAAAATAAATAAATACCCAAAAAGCAATAAAACAATCAAAGCATAAGAAAGATCTCACAGTAATGGTGAATCAAAGCTTCATTAACCTTCAACCAGAAAATTGAGTTTAGTTCCTCATGGAGAAAAAGAGAAAACCCTCAAAAAAATAAACACAATTGATAATCCAATTCTAATTCTAATCTCCCTAATCCTTCTTTATCTCCTCTTTTTATAGTTCTCTTAAAAAAGATAAAGATAAAAATATCTAAAATCTTATCTAAACTTACAAGAGTCATAAAAATATAAAACACGTTTAAAAAGAAATAAAAACGTCAAGTCCGCAATTGATAGCACGCGCCCATGCCTTATCAACAAACTTCTTCTGAAATTAACAATTTCTCCAAGAAGCCATTTCATCTTTAAATATCATCTTATAGCTCAATTTAGCACTAATCAATGGAATTGCACCTACAAAAATAAAACACAATTAAATCACAACTATTAAGTGCAAAACTTTGATATTAAAGGGGATTAAACAATTCAAAACTAGTGCATGAAATGTACTATAACACTACGGCTATAGGAAAAATTTCGAGTGGCCGAAGCCTATGTTTGTTGATAGAAAAAATTACTGAATAATACAAAAAATCTTATTTAACCAAGTTACGATGGCCAAGGCTTTATATCCCTTTCATAACGGTTTATCCCACTGAAATTAACACTCTTGGTTTAGAAATTAACTTTGACACTACGATCTTTCTTATTTTATTTTATTTTTTGTTTTATACATAGCTCCATTGATGACGAAGGCTCATATATTCAAGCCTAGTTTCAATAGCAGCTCCAATTTTAATTTCATGCGAATATTTCTTCTCTATATCATATTGAATTGATTTTGCTGTCAAGATACTATGACAATGATTTTATGGTAATAAGACTAATAGCATAATAAGTTTTGCAATATATACCTTAATATCTGTGTTTGTTATTGGTACAACCCACTTAGTCATAACCAAGCAGATTGAAATATGAAAGATTAGATTTCAGCGCAGATCTAGCTCTGTGGTGATACCTGTCACTGTAACAGTTTAAACCAAATTATTCTTGATAGTACAGGTTGAGTGGAGGTATGGCTGAAATAATATTCGGACGCACTAGTTCATCTCTGGTCGTTAGTTGTTTTGTATTGGTTTATCCATCTGTTTGTTCCAATAAATTGATCCGAAAGTGATGTGGAGTTGTTGTTATGTTTAATTTCTCCTTGGTGGAATAATATTTATGCTCATGTTATTAAGACAAAAAAAAAAGACCGAAAACATGTGTCGCTTTAGTCGAGTATAAGAAAGAGTGAAGCATTCTTCAAAAAGTACTTCCGCGGCTCAATTTGGAAGTGAGCAGCTGTAACTATTTAAGCACTGATCAAAGGGGTAATAGGGAAAAAGAAAAATCAAGCCTTCAAAATGCCAGACTTCACGAGAAAGAATTCAATCTCCATTAAAGTAAGAAAGAGCTGATCTACTACTATCCAGGTTGTCTAAATCCAATGGCTACCCTAAATAAAACAGAAATCATCGAGATATATTAGCAAGAGAATTTACATATAATCTCACAAGGTAGAAAAGATTAGAAAAAAAAAATTTCTAAACCTATGCACATTAGGTTGAACAATGTCAAGGAATTCAAAAATTCACTTCACACTATTTTTTTATATATTCCGAGGTCTTGGTTGATATTGTAGTTAGACAATTGTACCTTTTAGTAAAGCATTTAGTGAACATTTGCAGCAGTAGTTTAGAAGGTAAATTGACTTTGTCTCACGTATGTATGATTCAAAACTTGTGATATTTTTTATAAAAATACTATTTAACAATCATATTTAATTTTTTTCACAGCTATAGTTGTAATACTTCAACACCAAACAAAACCTAATTATGTTGAAGAAAATACATGAGCAAAGCTCACGCTCAATCTACTTCGAAGTATCATTAAAGGTATAAAGATATAAACCACACCCCAAATCCATAATTAGAAGAAGTTAAGAACTAGTATTCATGCGATCAAGTTAATTACAAGCTTTAGTAATTATATTATAATTTCACAGCCTGCTACAATGATACTCTTACTCTAAACACCGATTCTATTAAACGAACAGGAAGTGTGTCGAAACAAGACTATCCACACAAATACAATAGCCTATGAGAAAGATTTAATACGATAAATTATTGAGGCAACCAGAGTGAAAAACACAAGAGCTATATATAGCCTATAATGAACTTGGGTAAAAGCACTTACTATTTGCTTAAGCAAAAGAAACTAAACTCAACTCATCCTTAGACTGCTACATCCTCTCCTGTGCTTTTATTCTAATAAAAATTTCATTATGCTTTTTTCACATATCAAAGAAATAAATATTGACTATTAATAGACAATAACATAATGCAAGTGGCACAAAATCTTAAAAAAAATGAAGAGAGTTTTTGTATGAAGAGAGGATCTTGTTTGCTTCTATTAATTAAATTATTTCTAACAATAAGTATTCCCTTTATTTATCCATTATATTGTTCACAATAACTAATTAATTGACCTGAAATGATAAAGTTAATTAGTAAGTGGACCAGAGTGAAAATCAACTGCACATTTAAAAACTTAATCTTTACTTAAGAAAAACATGAAAAAAATTTATCATAAATTAAATAATTACCTCTTCAAACCCACTTCTCAACCTCTTTTCTCCGTCTGATATATATTACCATGAGGGGAAACAAGACTATCCACGCATACAGTACTTTCAATCCATAACTGAGGCCGCAAGCCATGAATCCGAAACTTGTGTGAACTCTGCTCTCTTAGATCGTACCAACAAAACTGATAGTCGTCGAAACGAAGTAAAACCTTATTTCCACATTTTGAATAAGCAATGGCTATCAAATATGGCTCCATTCGGTACAATGAAACCGAAAACAGTTTAGTCCAAGACTCCTTAATCCCATATTCTTTCATCACCCATGTATCGTAGCAATCCTGGTTTCTGTGGTAGAGGCAAGTCACGGATAGACATCCTCCCAAAACCGACAAATTGCTAAAATACGTAAAATATAAATTCTCATTCGTCATTTCATCGGGCAACGGCACAGCAAAAAACTTCTCATTCTTTAGATCAAATGCGGTTATGAGAAGAGGATGGCAGGCCAGTTCGAGTTCCACCCAATTCAAAGAACCGCCTACGAGAGGTCCACCTCCAGATAATCCAGATGCCGAAGCACTATGATACGAGAAGTCTTGGACTCTTTTCCAACAATTAGTATTCAAACTGTAAACAAAAACTTGTTTACTTGACTTTATAATTCTCACCAATTTGTAGTCGTCAGTAGAAGCATCGTAACCGAAGCCGAACCGATCATTATGTTGGGTAACGTTGCTGTTGTGAGATTCAGAATCAATCACAATATCGGGTAATATTTGATGTTTCTTGGTTGATGGGTTCATCAAATAAATTTCGTTTCCCATGGACCTCTGTAGAGCCAGCAATCCATTGCAACAACCAATGACTTTAACAGGTTTTCCGGAATAATTGTCAAGTGGATGACCAAATAGTTCTACCGCAACATCCAGGGAATCCATATTTGCTGAGAAGAATCCTAAATGGCCTTGAAGAATAAGGCTGGATTTGGAGTAAGCTTCTGTGGAACGACTAAGATGGAGCTTTATGAATTCAGGACTGTCGATTGAGGCACAAAGCTGCTTCGACACACATCTGAAGCGCAGGAGAGACTTTACGGGCAATAAGCTTAGAATCTCAGTGATTAGATCAGGCGGGATTGACATCTCTTTCGTTATTAGGATTATAGTTTAGGGTTTCTTCCAATCTTTTTTCAAAATTGGAATTGTTTGGGATAACGGAATTTAATTAATTGTGCAAAATAAAACTCAAACTCTTTAATTAAAAAAAAAACACTAAACCAAAACTGGATAAGCTTTGCTTTTTGACTTTATTTTTCATTATTTTTTTTCTGATGATAAATAACTTCGTTTTTATTGAGGAAACTTACCTAAAGACCGAAGACTTTACATCTCTTTTATGATGATAGGAAATCCTATCATAGCATAACTTTTACAATTCTAGATCTTATTTCCTAATAAAATATTATAGTTAAAAAAAGAAAAAAAACCAAAAGCAAATCCGAGTTTTCGATTAAGAAAAAGATAAAAATAAAACAAAATATCCTTCTAGTGTTAGGAAAAATAAAACTTCAAAATTGTTTTGGGAAACAGCGGCATAGCATAATGGTATGGTTATGGGATCAGGCATGTACTCAGCAAATAACCAAGTGCTGACTGGTAGTTAATAAACAAAAAGATTAAAAAAAAAAAAAAACTAAATCTTATGAACCAAAGATGGATAATTAGAAAAAGATTTTTTTTATTCTTCAAAAAATTTCTTTTATTTGTTTATTTATTTTATCTATTTTATGGTGGGAATGTTGGTCACACTTACACTAGTCTTTTGAATTAAAAGAGAAATTTCAATGAATGGCATATCTATTCATTCTATAGATAACCAAGTCGTAGTTACTGCTGTAACACTCGTTCTATGTATGTTTGAAATTTAAATTTTTTTTTTATCTATTCAATTATTTAACTTTTATATGAGTGGTTTTATTTTAATTAGCATTATTTATGTTAAGGTATGATTCTTTTTATTTATCTATTTTTATTGATTTATTATTATTTTATTTATTTAGTTTTCTAAATAAAATATAAAAGATTATCATATTTATTGTATAATATTTCTATTTATTTATTTATTTATTATATATAAAAGTAAGAATTTTTATAAAACCTAAAATCTTTTATCTCCCTATGATTAAAACTTTTAACCTAATAACTATATAAAAGCAAAGAAATCTAGGGTTTTATTTTATGCACGTTTGAAATATTTTCTAAGGTAATTATCATTCTCTAATCCATGTTCTCTAATCTTGTGAGTTTGATGATGAATGCATGAATTATTCTTTTTATCATGAATGACTTGGTAAGCATGTGCACTGTGATTTAATTATTAGTTTTTCTTTATTTTTTATTCAATTTCTGCACGAAACTTTTCATAAAATTAAACTAGACATCCTAACATTTTCATGATATATTTTATACAAAGAGATTCCAAGTAGCCAATTTGTGGTGAATTTTCGAAGTTGGAACCGTGGCGCTGGAAAATTCCGATTTCAGCAGCATGTCTGACTTCACCGATTTTTCGGACTATCCAAAAGCTCTCTGAAATTTTTTTCGACTTTTCTGTCTAATATTCGTTATGTCTAATTACAGCATGTTTAATTTCATAATTTTTGGTTTAGTACAAAAATTAATAAAAATCGTTATATTAGGCTGCTACAGTTCTGAAAACTGTTTTCCAGAATTGCGATGGTTAGGGATAAAACTATTTTAGGCTGCTAAAAGGTTTTAAAATGACATATAAAAATAATATTCATATAAAATTATGAATCCTCTATGATTTAAAGTTTATTTCACTGATTTACATTGAGTGAGCATTAAGTTATGATTTTTTGAAGTGCAAAACATAAACCTGAATGTTTCTGGACAGATTTCCTAGTCTCTAAATGTAAATTCGTTTAAAATAGTTTTTCATTTTAAAAAATTCTAGAACGTTGCTATACTGTTTCTTAATGTCTCAACTGTTGCTAAATTAAATAATCTAATTTTTATGAGTTCTATTAAATATTTTACGAATTTTCTAAATCAACTATTTCTGTTTTTACCACTACTGGACAGTGTGCATATGTGCATGTAAAATTCTGTTTGCAATATGTTTATGATCTTCATTCATTTTTTTTGAAGTTTTATATGAAATGCTACACATGTTTATGATTTCTTTTGTAGTTTTTACAATTTTCTGACATATGATTAGCTTGGTCAAAATCAGCTTATATAGGATGGTCAGGTTTAGATTAGCTTTAATGGTCTAGTGCTTATAATTAGGTTTGATTATGTTGGAGTTATATCAGGGTTAGAATGAGTAGTGATATTGATAAGGGTGTGTTTTGATGTTTAGGACGAGATTGAGCTCGGGGTTGAGGTTATCGTTCTTTATTGTTGAGGATCGAGGTAAGTAGATTCATGCATAATATACGTATTTTACTATTAAAATACTTTTAAATTGAGGTATGTATTATGTTGAATGAAAAGAATATGAAGCTGAATTATTTTAGTTTATTACAATATTTTGTTAAAGTAAAATCATTATTTAGAATTATTTATAACAAAACCTTATATATTAAAAACTTGTGTCATAAATTGTTTTAAAAATGAAAACTTTTATTAAATTTTTTTAAGTCAAATACTTTGAAGTAATTATAAATTATTTAAATACAATTTACGAAAGTTTACAAATGATTAAAAGTTTAAGGATGTTTTTAAATGTTTTAGCTCATTGTCCGTAGTGATGTTATGTTATGTTATGTTATGATGTGGAAGGCTAGCCGGATTATGTGCACATACGATGTTGAGGTTAATGATTCCTGCAGGGTACAGTACCCTGAATGATGTTATATGGCCGGGTCACCGGGTCTACATGTGATACTATATGGCATGAGCTAACTATGTTTCATGTGTTTTGAAAGGTTAACTATGTTTCATGTGTTTTGAAAGGCTGACTATGTTTTATGTGTTTTGAAAGGTTAATTGTATATTCGCTTATTACTATTATTATGCATATCTAAGAAATGTTATCAAATTATATTTGTAACGGTTTTTTTTTTAGTATTGTGCATGAGTTTACTTACCGAGTTAACAGCTCACCTCTCGTTATTACATTTTTTGCAGATAGAGTTAGATAATGTGAACTCAGGGTCTTAGGAGGAAGAATAAGAACGTGATGCTATTTTGGGGAATAATGTTGCATTAATTAGCTACAAATGTTAGCTTCTATTGGGGTGATATTTATTGGAGAATTTTTCTTTTATTTCATTACTTATTATTTTTGAAGGTTTAGAACATTTATTATGGTTTTCAATTTAATGATTTTAGAGAAGAGAATGATGAAATGTAATTTCACTCCAATTTTACTTTGGTGCATTGGTAGTGGAATTGGGGCATTACAATTGGCATATCTATTCATTCAAGTTGTAGCTATTGTATCATAAGTGCATATACTATAAGAAAACAGGAAATAGATGATGAGAAAAAAAATTATCATAATAGGTGGTGGAAAACAAAGAGTATATCCATCATCTATGCACGTGCCACTCTTTTATGATAGAAAAATAGTCTATTATTAACTTATAATAATGTTTACAAGTCATATATATGTCATATTAAAATTATGTGGAAAATGAATATTTTAATCAATTTTTTGATAGGAAAACTGATTTTTTTTTTAAATTTGAAATTTTGGTGGGGAAATTGATTTCTGCACATAAATTATTATCTACTTAATTTTAGCAGCAAGTTATTTTGTTTGTGATGGAATTTATGATTGACATTTTTTGTCATAATTTATTTTGTTGCAATAGAATTTATGCTGATATTTTTGTCACAAGATCTAAATTTATATTAACAGAAATTATGATTTATTTTATTTAAATTTGTGCACTCCTATATTTGAAATTCAATTACAAATTCAATATAAGCAAAAATTTAAATTATATGTTCTACTTCGTCCAAAAACACTTCATGTTAATAGCATCCTGATAACAATGTAAACAATGTATAGAACAAGTTATGAACATATTAGTAATAAACTTCTAATAAAATCTAAATCTAACTCATATCTAATAGCTATATCCAACTAAAGTAATTCACAAGATAAATTATAGCAACCAAGAGCAAACATTTCGAATTTTACAAGCTAAGAAGCCATCCAATCCTGTAGTGGCAAAACTCCTTCCTTATTCTCAGTAAAATTCCAATATATAAACTCATCACATTCTTAGCAAATACCCTAGTGAAACTCCAAGTCCAATAGTTTCTTTCAACATGCATGTGCAAAATCAATTGAATATACCCAACATTATCATTATAAAGTAAGAAAAGTGGTTAGCCCAGTTTATGTGTAATTTCATATTTATACTAACCATTTTTTAATGCACTAATCATTTTAGAACAATGGTTAGCCCATTTTAAATGAACTTGATCTATCTGAGCTTGCGTGCATACAGTCTTTCCATGAAACTAATAACCATAAAATCCAAGTTGTCAAACCTCCATAACAATGCAATATATATGGCATAAACCAATCGTATGATATTATTCATCACTAACTCACATCATTCATTAGCAAACTAAAGTTTGTTATAATGTCCTTCATGTACCTCAAGACATAATAGCTGCAATTCATGCTTTCTGGTTATTGAGGGGTTTAGTCACAGTTATAAACCAAAAAAGTAATTATAAATATACTCTATTTTAGACTTAAAGTGGCAGATACACAACATTTAGTTGAGATAATCCGTTTTACCTTTACAAATCTCATCTTAGAATTATAAATATACTCCATTTTTCCTTAGAATTCTTAGCTAAGAATAGGGTTATAGCGCTATATGATAAATTTCAACAGTTAAGTATCTAAAATATATTAGAGAAAGTGAGAATATGAGGATTATAAAATGAAAAGGAATACATACAATCCTCATATCAACAGGCAAAAAGCGTAGTATCTCAATGAATACGTCAAGCGGGATCGACGTATCTCTTTTGTTTACCCCCTTTCTTTCTCATTTCTTTCTTTATGAGGATTATAAAATGAAAAGGAATACATATGGTCCTCATATCAACAGACAAAAAGTTTAGTATCTCACTGAATACATCAAGCGAGATCACACACATCTCTTTCGTTTACCCCCTTTCTTTCTTATTTCTTTCTTTATGAGGATTATAAAATCAAAAGGAATACATACGGTCCTCATATCAATGGACAAAAAGCTTACTATCTCAATGAATACATCAAGCGGGATCGATGTATCTCTTTCGTTTACCCCCTTTCTTTCTTATTTCTTTATTTCAGCCTTTTCTTCCTCTCCATACCGATCTCTCTCTCTTGTCCATAAATAAGACATCATTGTCTTTTTATACCAAGAATATAGGGATAGTTAGGGATTGAAATAAAATGAAATGCCCTCGAATAAAAAAAGTGACTAAAATACCGTAAAAGAATTGGGTTTATTACACTATATGCGCGCCACTTCTGAAATATGTTTCTAGTGTCATGTAAAAGCTTTTAAAATGATTTTAAATATTAAATAAAGGGACAATTAGCAAGCCCTACCTTAAATATGATTTACAATGACTACAATTAAAAAAAAAATCACCCGCACCTGAGAATTTCTATTATTTGGTTTATGTCATTATTATTTGTGCAAATCATAATAATAATAATAATAAGTAAATAAATAAAACACAACTAAAATCTTTTAATGAAGAAAAACAAACCTAGCTGGACAAGGAAATAATTATTGCTTGGGACTACGAAGCCTACGGCTACAGGAAAATTTTCGAGTGGGCGAAGCCTATTTTAGTTGATAGAAAAAATTACTGAATACTACAAAATTTTATTTAACAAAGTTATGATGGCCAAGGCTTTATATCCCTTCCATAATAATAGAAAACCCTGAAAAGAATAATTCCTAAAACACTCTGGACTTCTCGACGACATGTATCCTCTCATATAGCTTAAAGGAATTTTCACTATAGCTTCGCCTCTGCCCCTGCACAACATGTTTCCTCTCATATTTTTTGGGAGGGAAATGACGTTGCTGATAACGTAGGAAACTCGAATGCTTATTCAGATAATTTTGATTGGTGGGATCATAGTCCTTCCGTCATTGTATCATCTTCATTAATTGGGATTATCTTGGTTTAGAAATTAATTTTGACACTGCTTCTTTCTTATTTAATTTTTTCACACATAGCTCCATTGATGACGATGGCTCGTATATTCACGCTTAGTTTTGATAGCAGCTCCGATTTTAATTTCATGCCAATATTTTCATTTTGAATTGAATTTGCGGTCAAAATACTCCGGCAAGGATTTTATGGTGGTATGTAGGAGAACAATAGCATAACAAGTTTTGCAATATTTACCTTAATATATGCATTTGTATTGGTACAAGCCATTTATGCCTATGTTAAAAAAAAGAGACTGGAAATTTGTCTAGCTTAAGTCAAATATGAGAAAGTGTGAAGCATTCTTCAAAAGTACTTCCCCGTAGCACTGTTTGGAAATGAGCTGCTTTAACTATTTATGCATTACTCAAAGGGGTAAAAGGGAAAAAGAAAAATCAACCCTTCAAAACGCCAGACTTTATAAGAAAGAATTCAATCTCCATCAAAATAAGAAAGAGCTGATCGACTATAATCTCACAAGATAGAAAAGATTAATAAAAGAAAAGATAATCTAAACCTATGCGCATTAGATTGAACAATATCAAGGAATTCAATAACTTCACACATTATTTCTTGTATATATTCTAAGGTTTTGATTGATACTGTGGTTGCGTGATCGTAACTTGTAGTAAAGTGTTTAGTAAACACTTGAGTAGAAACCAATAATATTTTCTAAAAAAATATTATTTAACAATCATATTTACTTTTTTTTTATAACTATAGCCACAATATTTCAATACCAAACAGAACCAAATTCTTCTTCAAGATGATAATAAAACAAATTTGAAATACTTTTGGAGTGACATTAACCATAAGGATAACACGTTATGTTGGCAAAAATACATGAGCAGAAATCACACTGAATCTACTTAATGATCCTTATAAGGTAAAAGAATATAAACCGTACCCCAAATCCATAATTAGAAGAGTGAAGAGACTAGGATTCATCCGATAAAGTCAATTACAAGCTTTAGTAATTATATTATAATTTCACAGTCTGCTACAGTGATACCCTGCCTCTAAACACCAATTCTATTAAACAAACACGAAGTGCGTCGAAACAAGAATATCCACGCAAAATATAATAGCCAATGAGAAAGATTTGATATGGTAAATTATTGAGGCAATCAGAGTGAAAGACACAAGAGCTAAATATGTAAATCCTATGATGATCTCGATTAAAAGTACTTAGTATTTGCTTAAGCGAAGGCAAAAGAAACTTTACTCATCCTTAGCCTGCGTGTTAGCTATTCTAACTAAAAACTTCATTATGCTTTTTTTTTTCGCATATCAATGAAATAAATATTGACAATCCATGGACAATAACACAATAAGTATTCTTGTTCACAACAACTAATTAATTGACTTAAAATGATGGAATATGATAAAGTTAATTAGTAAGTGAACCAGAGTGAAAATCAAAATGCGCAGTTAAAACCTAATCTTTACTTAAGATAAATATGAAAAGTTTATCATAAATTAAATAATTTCCTCTTCAAACCCACTGTTCGACCTCTTTCCTCTGTCTGCTATATGTTACCGAGATCAGGGGAAACAAGACTTTCTACGCAAACGGTACTTTCAAACACATAGTGTTGCTGCAGGCCATCAATCTGAAGCTTGTGTGAACTCTGCTCTTTTATATCGTACCAACAAAAATGACAGTCTTCTGGAGAATATAGACCAAGTAAAACCTTATTTCCACATTTTGAATAGGCAATGGGTTTCAAATATGCGTCCGTTAGGGACGGCGAAAACGAAAACAGTTTAGTCCAAGACTCCTTAATCCCATATTCCTTCATCACCCATATATCGTAGCAATCATTATTTCTTATAAAATTTGTGCTGTGGACGCAAGTCGCGGATAGACATCCTCCCAAGACCGACAAATTGCTAAAATATGTAAAAGAAGATTTCTCATTGGTCATTTCATCAGGCAAGGGCACAACAAAAAAATTCTCATTCCTTAAATCAAACGCAGTTATAAGAAGAGGACGGCAGTCCCATTTCAGTTCCACCCAATTCAAAGCACCGCCTACGATCGCTGCATCTACGCGTAATGTGGCTGTGAAAGCACTGTGAAATGAGAAGTCTTGGACTCTTTTCCAAGAATTAGTCTTCAAACTATAAACAAAAACTTGTTTATTCGGCATTAAAATTCTCACCATTTTGTAGTCGTCAGTCGAAGCGTCGTAACCAAAGCCGAAGTGATCGATGACAGTATTGTCGTGGCGAGATTCAGAATCAAACACAATATTGGGTAATAGTCGGTGTTTCTTGGTTGATGGGTTCAACAAACAAACTTCGTTTCGCCAGTGCCTTTGTAGAGCCAGTAATCCATTGCAACAGCCAATAACTTTAACATATTTTTTGGGATAACTGTCCAGTGGATGATCAAGTAGTTGTACCACAACATCCAGGGAATCCATATTTGCTGAGAAGAATCCTGAACACAATTTAAGAATAAGGCTGGAATTGGAGTAAGTTTCTTTGGAGCGACTGAGATGGAGTTTTACGAATTCAGGACTGTCGATTGAAGCACAAAGCTGCTTCGACACAGATCTGAAGCGCAGGAGAGACTTTACGGGCAATAAGCTCAGAATCTCAGTGATTACATCAAGCGGGATTGACATCTCTTTCGTTATTAAGATTATCGTTTAGGGTTCTTCCAAACTTTTTGCTTTAAATTGGATTTGTTTGGGATAAAAGAGTTTTACTTCTACTTATACAAACGAAAACATAAACTCTTTTAAACTTAAAAAAACCTCAACCAAACCGGAAAAGAAAATAACAAGTGATTAGGAGAAAGAAACTACATCTATAAAAAAAATAAAAAAATACTTGATTAAAAAGAACAATGATATTAGGATCAATTAGTTAGGATATTTAACCTATATGTTAGGATCTTTAACCTATATGATATGGCAAAGGATGTGGAACTATCTGATTAGTTTAAGTGATAGTTAATTAATTATTGAATTTTATTATTTCTAATTTATATGGTGAAATTTTATTGATGACACATTAGTTAAGGTATAAAGTTTGTATCCGAACTAAGTATAACATTATTCTTTTCTTAAAATCAATAATGCTATGTTTACTTAGTTGAAGTATTTAATTTGTATGCCTGAGTGATGTGATAATTGATATAGTATTATTCAATTGGCTCAATTTCTCACAAATTGTAGAATTTTATTGGAATACATACTAACCATTTCAACTAATCATAGCATTGTTCCAATTTCTCACGGATTCTAGGATTTATTCCCTAACAAAATAATAAACACAATAAACGCAAAGCAAATAAATTTTCTTCTACCGCTAGAAGAAATTGTTTTTGGAGTCGGCACCAAAATAACGGAATTTGGCAAAAATAACACAACGACCATTTATACCTAGGGAGCTAGGAACTTGATGTTATGAAACACGTTCATGATAAATAAATTTCAAAAAAATATCTAAAACATATCAAATTGATTTCGCTGTCATAATATAAGTTATAGAGTCATTTCCTCCTACGGGTGCACTCATTTTTTTCATGAGAGGATGTTATTAAGAATTTGTTCTTCTCCTCTTCTTCCTTTTTTACTTCCTTCCTCTGCTCTTTCCTCTCCTTTCTTTCTAATTTCTTTCTTTCTTTCTTTCTTCCTTTTCTTCCTCTCCATAACGCTCTCTCCCTCTTGTCCAAAAACAAGACAACATTTTCCTTTTATACGAAGAATCTAGGGTTAGTTAGGGACTCAAAAAAAAAAAAAACTAACATGCCCTTGAGTAAAAAAAAAGTGATTAAAATACCATAGAAAATTTGGGTTTATTACGTTATAGGCCACTTCTAAAATACGTTTCTAGCAGAAAAAAAAGAAAAATGTTGTTGTTTGTAAAAGATGTTAAATATGAAATAAAAGGACAATTAGCAAGTTCTATCTTAAATATGATTTACAATGACTACATAAAAACAAAAGAAAACTCAGATGACTAATAGAACATCTTTCGAAGCATATCATACAGCTAATAGTTTCATTTTTTTTAAAGCAAAAAAAAAAAAAAAAAAAAAAAAAAAAACGGATAGGGTAATCCATTAGTGGCACCACGAGTTAAAAGACAAAAATTACAGTGTGACAAATTAAATAAAAAATTGATAAAGTTTTGAAAGCGTTAATTATTAATATTAAAAACGACAAGATATTTATCACACAAGTTCAAGTAGATCAATTTTTAACTAATAATTGAAAAACGACAAAACACTTGCCGATCACATTGCAGGATTAGTACTTATATGTTATAATATTATTCATGTAACGTATCAAAATAGTTGTTATATTATTTTGATGATATGTATGAAATGCTATTGTTCCCATATATGAATAGTAATATATCAACGGATCTGTACTAGTGCACTATAACATTACGCAAATAATAAGAAACATAAAATTTGAAAATTTCATACAGAATACAGTGTTATGGTGAATAAATTAATTAAGGTCCAACCCTATTTGAAAATGTTTGATATACAAAATACTAAATAAGTGGCATTGTTCTTTTAGGCAGTGCACGTAAATAATGTTCAAATATATAAAACATAATCCTATTAAATGATAAGATTTTACCAGATTTTGTAAATCTTAGATATAGATATGCAATAATGGATATATTCATGTATAATTAAATCTACGCCTGTTCCAAAATGCCATTATTGGCTCATGCCTTTATTAAGTAGAAGATCTTTTCAAATGGTGGCAAAATCGATTCATCTTGCATTAGTCTTTCTTTGCCCATATAAATTCACTGGCTTCAGCTGACAATATTTTCACAACAAAATATCAGTTTCAATATGATATATATGGAGAAAAAATATTGGGTTGCAATTTCTTCTCATCAATATGTTGCCGATCATTCGATTGGAATTTCTAATTAGCTTGCTAATTAAGCATGATCGATCGTTGTTCATGACATTTCAAAAAATTTTGAGCTCATTGCCCATTCTACAAACTCAATTTGAAATTGGTTAGATTTCAGCTCAACTTGTTGAAGAAAGGGCAATATTAGTTTTTCGCTTTTGTAACCAATATGTTAGCTATGGCGCTTTCAATGTAATTAAATAATTTTTTGTTTACGAGAATTCATATCTCTATCTTGAGATTAATGAACGTTATTAGCAAAATCTTTGAAGAGCTTTGAATGAGACCCATTTTACTCCATCCACAAATAAAATTAAAAAGCCAATGTTGCATATCTAACATCAATTGAAAACCAAAGTTGTATTTCTTTTCGGAAATATTATTTTCTTTTATTTTATTTTTGTAATTAAGAAGAGAACAGTAATTAAATGAAAAAAAAAAAAAGGTTATGCTAACTAGATCTCCTTTTTTTTTTCTTTTTCTAATATGCAAATTTCTCTCATGTCGTTAAGATTTGCTAAAAGAAGAAAAAATAAATTTAAAGTTAATCTGTTTAATTACAATTTTAACATGTACATATATAGCAATCCGATCCTATAGTACATATTTAGAATTAAAAGTAGTATTTAAAATAATAACAAAAGGGACCAATTAGCGAAACCACGTGAGTTAAAAGATAAAAAAAATTACAGTTAACAAATTAAGCTGAAAATTAAAACAAAAATTATTAAAGTCCTTTTAAATATAATTGAAAAATGACAAAACATTTGATCACATAAGTTCAAATTAGATCAAGCCATGGAATATATAGTAGGGTTATTATTATTTTTGCTTTCAAATTAAGGGATACGCTGAAATAATATTATTCGTGCAATGTGTCGAAATAATTGTTATTCAAAGTGCATTTGAAATTAAGGTTGATAGCTGTAGTTTTTAAGCTACAACACTAAAGTATTTAGTAAACAATAACTGTTGTATCATAGAAGTTATGCTAATATAATTTTTCACTTGTATGATGAAAAATTTATTATTTCTTTAATAATTTTATCAAAATTATTATTTAAAATTTATATTTACTATATATTATTAACTTTTGTTTTATAGTTATAGTTTTTTTTTCCACAACAACTGCAGTTTAAAAGTTACAACACTTCAATCCCAAACACACCCTCAATTACTTTGATGACATGCATGTTATTATTCACTTTATCTCTCTCACACACATGCGCGAGCTATTAAAAAATTCTAGACCTTATTAAAGGAAATGCTATTCTCATATGGTGTAATAGTATAAAACTATTGCCCAATGGTAAGGCTACATGGGGCTTGATAGGCCTATAACCTGTCCAAATCTTTAGAAAATTTACAAAAATTCCATTATGATAAATTTACAAAATTACCACAACTGTAGTTTAAAAGTTACAACACGTTAATCTCAAACACACCATCAATTTCTTTAATGACATGCATGTTACTGTTCACTTTATCTCTCTCACATGTGTGCGTGAGCTATTAAAAAATTCTAAACCTTATTAAAGGAAAGGCTATTCTCATGTGGTGTAATAGTATAAAACTATTGCCCAATGGTAAGGCTACATGGGGCTTGGTAGGCTTATAACCTGTCCAAATCTTTGGAAAATTTACAAATATTCCATTATGATAAATTTACAAAATTACCACAACTGTAGTTTAAAAGTTATAGCGCCTTAATCTCAAAAACACTCTCAATTACTTTGATGACATGCATGTTGCTGTTCACTTTATCTCTCTCACATGCGTGAGTGAGCTATTAAAAAATTCTAGACCTTATTAAAGGAAAGGTTATTCTCATATGGTGTAATAGTATAAAACTATTGCCCAATGATAAGGCTACATGGGGCTTGGCGGGGCTATAACCCGTCCAAAATCTTTGGAAAATTTACAAAAATTCCATTACAATAAATTTGCAAAATTACCACTATTTTTATTTACTATTGTACCACTCTATTAATTTACAACTCGGCCATTTATATAAATAGATAAATAAAAGGGAACATTTACTTCATTCGAGATTCCAGAACGTGCTTTCTTTCTTGGCTTCTTCAGTTCTTCTTCGTCTTCTTCTTAGTAAGAATAGATAATAAATTTATTTTTTATTCAATCATTTACAATATATTTATTAATTGTAAGGTTGTAAAGACTAAAGGTCATATTCTTTAAGTCTTGTTCCAATTTCATTGTGCAAGATTAAGTAATTGTTCGGTCAAATGAAGATAAATTAACCATTAAATTCTAGTATTAAATTGATTATTGATAGATTAGAAATAGATCATTTGAAATTGATTATTGATAGAGATAGATCATAGATTGGATCTAGTATATTATTTATAACGTTAATCATTTGTTAATTAGACCTATCGTTTGGCTTCTGGATGTTATCAATGGGTCATAGTGATGGGCTAACGGTTGTATGTCTTTTGTTAGTGAATTTATGATTGCTTCTTTTAACTTCTTTTATGTTTATCTACTATTTTGACTACGACAATTGAAGGAGCGTAGATACACTTCAAAATAAGGTGGAAAAGGAGTTTTTATTAGATTATATGATTATTTACGTTGAAAGAAAATCTGTAGATGTCATTGGTAAGGCATAATTTAAATAGTGTTTAATTGTAATTGATGCTTATTGTATATGATCTAGTTTCTTATGTATTAATGGAATTTCCTATAAGATTTATTTTTTGCAATTACGATAATATTTGGACTTGGAAAAAATTTAGCCCACCCAAAAATTTTTTTCTGGCTTCGCCCTTGGTATTACCTTATTATGCTATATAGTGTAATATCTTTCTCGGACTTTAATAAAGTACAAGGTATTATATAGGGTATGTATATATATATGTGTGTAGTTATTCTTTAGTGAGAATATTAAAAAAAATAAAAAAATACATATTTCAATACACTAATAAATAAAAAATACTGTCTCAATATATAGAAATTTATATTTTTTTTTATATTTTAATGACATTTTCACTTTAACAAAATAATGATGTCCTCACTGTATATACACACACAATTCTAACTAAGACATTACACATAATAATAAGAATCGCATAATTTGAAAATTTCGTACATAATACAATGATTTAAGTAAGGTCCAACGTTAACGGTGGAATTTTGGTTTTTGGAAAGGCTAGCCAGCCCATTGGTGCGCTAATAATTTTCACATACTATATGGGAAGAGACATATAGAGTTCTTTTAAGGTAATTCCGTTGTTGATTTTAGCAAATTTAGGATTGACTTTTGGTGCTTATGTTTCGTGGGACCGTATTGTCTACTACTATTTTTAAAACCTTCTGTGAGGATTAATTGTCTGGGGTGGCCAAAGTACCGATTTTCATAATCGGTCTACGAGCCTTTTGTTTATTTTATTATTTTTTTCATAAAGGCCAAACCTTTATCTTAAAAGAAAAAAAAAAGAATTTCACCCTTATCTTAAAAAAAAAAAAAGAATAATGAAATATGTACAAGAAGCACAAAAGATAATGAAATTATTGCTTTATAGTTTTTTTCTTTTTTATAATCTTTGAGTGATGGTTTATTACTTTTGTGCTTTAAGTGCATATCACTGTTAAAAAAATTACTATTAAAAGATAAGATATGACCAGATTTTGTAAATCTTATTTGTGGATATGCAATAATGAAAATATTTATGAATCATTAAATTCATGCATGCAGCGCACCACCGTGCCATTTTTAGTCTCCTGCCTTTATTAATTGGATGATTTTTTAAACGTGTTGCGAAGTCGATTGATCCGGCACTAGCCATTGTCCGCACATATAAATTCACTGGCTTGCGACAAATATTTTCACAACAGAATCTCCTTTCCGATATGGAATGGAGAAGAAATATTGGCTTGAAATTTCTTCTCATCAATATGTCGATGATCATTCAATTAGAAACTTTATTAGCTTGCTAATCAAGCGCGATCGATCGTTGTTCATGACATTTCAGAAGGCTTTTACCCTATTGCCTACTCCTCCTCAAGGTAAAAAAAATCAAGTTATTTATCCACGTTTAACACGTGTAATATTTCTTCTTCTATAATTGTTTAATACTTATGTCTTTTTCGACGGGTGTTTTCTTAATCCTAGCTTTTACTTAAAATTACATCATTTGATTGTTGTATTTGCATGCACGCAGAAAGAAGCTTGGAGCGACAAACGAAAGTAAATTCATAATCCAAGCACACCGAGGAGTAACAATTGAGCTAAGATTGCACCCTCTTGCAGAACTATATCAAGGCTGCAATTTCAGCTCTATGTGAACATCAAGAACAGGAGGGAGTTAAATGCGCCTGCAGATTCTACAAACTCAAATGCAAATTACCTAGATTTCACCTCAACAGGTTATTGGAAAGCCCCTGGATTTATGTTACAATTTAAGAGGGCAATGTTGGGTTTTCACTTTTGTAACTAATATGTTGTCTACGTCTTCAAATTTATTAATAAAACAATATATATTTTTTTTGGTTTAAGAAAAGTTCTCTTTCAATTCTTTCATTAATGGATTTCATATATAGCAAAACCTTTTTTTTTTTTTTATAAGATATATAGCAAAACATTTTTTTTATAAGATATATAGCAAAACATTTTAAGTGCTTCGAATGGGAACTACTACCCACAAATACAAATTAAAAAGGAGATCAATCCAACAAAATTATTACAACGCAATCATAATGAAGTATTAAACTCCATTATGGAAAACCAAAATTGCGGTTCTTTGAGAAATATTGTTCTCTTTTATGATTTTTTAACTAAGAATATAAATTTTTAAAACTTGAACACTCACCAAAAAAAAAAAAATAGACGTATAACGAAACTGTTGATTCTCCATTTGTGAAATTGATTCTATTATCACATAGATTTTTCAATAATTAGAGTAGGATAATATACTTCATTTCCCATAAACCCGTGATTGAATTTATTGGATCGCTGTTGTTAATGATCACTAATAACACTTGAGACTTCTTGATTGATCGACAAAATCTTATCTTAGTTAATTAAAAACTTGAAAAAAAAAATGATTGCATTAGATTATGCCACATGTTATCATTTTTAAATGTTAAATGTTTCTTAAGTGTAAGATACTAAGATACTATATCAACAGCACACATTATCGGTTTATAATTTTTTAAAAAATTTGGAGCATATTTATACATTAAGGTGTTGTTTATTTTTTATTTTTTGTCTAAAGTCTAAATTTTACTTATTTTCTGATATCTAGAATTTTTAGTTTATTTATTTTCTATAACTTATGTTTGATTATAAGATAACTAGATCTAAATGAAAAAAGCCAAATATTATAACTTTTATATGGATGACAAAACATCCAAATTAAACTTTAATATTCTCTTTCATTAATACCCCTATTAAAAATCATTTATTTCCCACTACATAAATTATCTTTTTATTTTTTTAATCCATTTTCTTTGTTTTATGCGTATTCAACTACCTATTTTTCTTTTTTATTGTGAACAAGAATTTTAAATATAATAGCACCTTATGTGAGCGTGTTTTATAATAGTTTTTATCTCTTTGTACTTATAATTACTATTTTTCTAATATATTTTGAATATTATTTACTACATCAATTTTAATTCAAGTGATTAAATAATTCTTGGTTGGCTTCCATAATTAACAAGAAAAAATCATATAATATACTAAAAATAGTATCATAAATATCATATATTAATGTGAAAAAATATATGTATTAGATATATTTTTTTATTTTTATACTTATTTAAGATGCATATTATAAAATATTTTCACTAATCAAATAATTTATTTATAACTTGTTATGTTTTTAACAAATAAATATAAGTATTATTAATATTTATGAAGTTATATTTGTCAAAATATCATATTTCAAATGTTTTCTTTTTAAAAAATAAACAACTTAATAATTATATTCAGATATTGAAAAAAAATGAAAACGTCATTCCAATATATGCATTCATACCTATTTAGGCTTTAATCAGATTCAAATTTATTCAGATTATATATATATATAACAAACGCTGTCTACAACAAATCAATAGATATGTTTTTGAGCTATTCTGGATGAACTCTTTTATTATCTTTGAATGGATTAGTCTTTAGTAACTCTCTAATTTGTAATATATTATAATTCCAAAAAATGTTTAATATTAAATTAATGAAATCATAACCAAAAACAGAAAAGTTAAAAAAAATAAAATAAAACGCGTATAATTTGAAATGCGGATATATTTCTTCGAAAAAGAAAAAAGAATTGGGAATGTATAAGTCAGCAGTCTACATTTCCGACGTGGCGCAGTGCTACTGGTTAGTCTTACGTGTGTCTGCGCAACCAAACTTCGCAAGCTCCAACCTTGCTGTCCCACTCTTCCACAGGCCTGTTTGTTTCCCGAGAAAACTAAATAAGAAGGGGAAAAAATAAAAATTTAAAAAAAACTAAAAAGAAATTTAAGAAGCATGGCGGTTCGAGCCACGGTGTCACGGTTTCCATCCGACCCGGACGTGCAAGAAGCGTCAGGTCTGCCATGGGGCGTGACGGTGACGCCGTTCGCGACGAAGGACGAGAACGGCGTAGCTCCGGTCTACGGATCCGACGGGCATATGCTTCCTCGTTGCGAGAACTGTTACGCTTACTTCAACAAGTACTGTGAATTGGAGCAATGGGCCTGGACTTGCTCTCTTTGTGGGACCCTCAACGGCCTCTCTTCTCAGGCCATTGCCAGATACTCCCATGCTCAGTCCTGCGCCGAGATGATCTCTTCTTTCATCGATCTTGACTTGCCCTGTAATTCTTTTCTGACAAAAATTGAAACCTTTATTTATTAGAATTTTGCTTGTTTTTGTCTCTTCCTTTTTTTCATAATGTTGCTGCGCTGCGTTTCAGTGGAGGGTTCTGAGGAAGAGACGATGCAAGCGCGTCCGGTTTATGTTGCTGCTGTTGATTTGTCATGTAAGATTTTGTTAATTGCTTTCTTACTGTTGTTATATAATCATCATTATAGTTTTACTCATTCAGTTACTTGAGATAATTAGATGAAAATTATGATGCTAATTGCTTAAACTGAAAATAGTTTTGAGTTCATAGGAGCTAAATCTTGGCACTTGTTTTTTTTAGATTTGTTTTTATTATTTCTGTTGCTAGTGTGTGTTCAAATGAAAGATATTGCTAGTTTTATATATATATATATTATTGTAGAAACATGTATGGAATTTGAATGTCATAAGTAGCAGTAAATTGCAATGCATTGGAAGATTTCTATGTACCACATCTTCATTGATAAAATCATGGAATGTATTAATTGTTTGCAGCTGATATCAAGTGGAATTCAGTTTGATTAGGGATCCTTGTTTCTTTGTAATTTGCATTTTTTTTTCCTTCTGCTGTTAACTTTATGTTGATGATGCTACTCATTGTCACCTCTCCTTTTGTTTTCACTTATATCTACCCTAAGCTCTTTATCACGAACAACATGACAATGACTAGTATGTATCTTTGTGATACTCTTGATAATATGGGGGCAAAAAATATGCCAAATAACATAGAATGAATATGAATATTGGGCTCTTTTGCATAGCAATTCATGTTAAACGTTATAAGAAATAACAGTATAGGTCTTTTACTTGATAAATCCGATTTAATAACGTAACTTTTAATTAGAAATTGTGGTGATTGATTCTCACTTTACTTACTTTACTTGGAGCTTATACTTTCTTTTAAAATATGATTATTCTTTTTTGTTAGAGCAGTTACATATGTTTACATTTTTTTGTGTGCATGTGTAGCATTGTGAATGCATATAATATTTTAATTATCTTGTATTTGTCTGCAGCTTCAGAAGAATTTTTAGAACTCACTAGAAGTGCACTGCAGGCAGCTTTAGAAGGTTTGCAATTGTCCATTCAAAATGGTGTTCTGATCTCTCTTCTGTATGACGCCTTAGAAGCATGGACTTTTCTTTCATTTTTTTTTTCAGCTGTTCCGTCTGGTGCGCTCTTTGGGCTTGCAACCTTCAGCCATAAAATAGGACTGTATGATGTTCAAGGGGCTATCCCCGTTGTAAAGAATGTCTTTATTCCCTCGGATACAGAGGACACCCTGTCACTCGAGCTTGACGATGTCATGCCTTTGTCACAATTTTTGGCTCCGGTATGTTAGTTAGGATTTCTCTCCATCCTTTCTCCCTTTTGTTTGTCTCACATTGCCATGGCCATTGCTCAATGTAGAGCTAAATGGCTAAAGGATCTTTAGCTGAGCCCATGTACTCAAGATGAGGAATAGTTGACTAATCTTCTTTATTATTCAGTGTTTTGATTGTCTGGACCCTCATGATTAACTGAAACCTCACTCATGCCATGTGATTTTTCATCAATGCAGTCCTAAGTTCAGAAAATTTGCTGTAGGTTGAAACTTTTAAAGACAAGATCACATCTGCGCTTGAAACACTAAGGCCAACAACATCATGGGAGAGAACTGCTGGAGCAGCTCAAGGATTAGATGGTGTCTTAATGGGTGGGCGAGGTTTTGGTCTGGCAATGGAATCCCTTTTCAATTACCTTGGATCAGAATATGGAAGCACATTTGCACTAGGTAGGTGACGGAGTTTTGAAGCTCCTGTCACTCATTATCAAGCTTGGATTATGTTCCAGAAGACCCTGTTTTGAAACACAATTTTTCCTTGCTCTTTTGATCTTTTTCTTTCTGAGATATGATAAATGTATTTGTCTCCATTGAACATGAATGCAGCCAGAGTGTTCGCCTTTCTATCTGGTCCTCCTGATCATGGAGCTGGGCAACTGGATACACGAAGGTACGGTGAACAGTATGCTAGTAAAGGAGAGGATGCAGACCGTGCTCTACTTCCTGAACAGACACCATTTTATAAAGATCTGGTAAGTTTGATTTGGATTTTGCTTACTTGAACAATGGTCATGTGGTTTTTCAACTATAACATTAACATTTATTTTGCAGGCTGCTGTCGCTGTTCAAGCAGGTGTTTGTGTAGACATATTTGCCATTACAAATGAATATACAGATTTGGCATCCCTGAAGTTTCTCAGTATTGAAAGTGGAGGCTCATTGTTTCTGTATTCAAGTACTGATGATTCAACTTTACCTCAGGACATGTAAGTACCAAAATGTCGTAGCTAAATGCTCTGGGATCCCAATGACTCTTAAAGTGGCATTATATGATTACAGTTTTCAGAATAAGATAGCACTAAGGCTTAAAAATGCATTATGGCAAAATATAGGGCTTACTCCCATAAATGGTATAAAATATTAATATGTGTGTGTTGACTCCAAAGTAAGTTCATTTTTCACTCTCTCTTATTTAAGAAATGACCAGACATGGTTCATTTTCAAATAATCTATCATCCAGATGATAATCTTGCAAATATTGTGCCAGCTACCGGATGCTAAGTCGACCATATGCTTTTAATTGTATAATGCGGCTGAGGACATCTTCTGAATTCAAACCTGGACATTCTGTAAGTAAGACTGCAAGAGTGTCTATGCATCATATTTTTCAGGGTCTAGTACTGGTATATACTTATGATATTTGCATTTTGCAGTATGGGCATTTCTTCCCTGATCCACAATATGAAAATGTTCAGCACATTATTTGTTGTGATTCTTATGCAACGTATGCTTATGACTTTGATTTCGCTAATGCCGCTGGATTTTCCAGGTACAATTATGTCATGACTGTTATCTTTGTTACTACTGTATTTGATACACATCAGAATGATTTATTACTTTCTATAGTTTGTTTAGATTATCAATTGTTTTGTTAAATGTTATCTCATTATGCAGACATACTTCTGAACAACCGATGCTACAGATTGCATTTCAATATACATCTGTTGTGCCTCCTGAGGAACTTTCAAGTGCAGGATTGGGTTCTGTAAGTAGGTATGGTCAATCTAATTGAAAGCATTCTTCAAGTTGGTTTACTGCTCATATTGTTTATGATATTTTTCATTTTCAGTTTTATGTGAATTTCAATCTTTTATATATTATTCTGAGTATGTTTGTAGGATCTCCCTCTATCAACCCTTGTACGTAAATGCTTGGAGCATAGTATTAGTTTTGATTGTGATGGTTCTGCTCCTTTTCATTACAATATTGCAATATCAACTTCTGATTCTCTACAGTTTAAGAGAAGTCTTTTGTTTGCACAGATTTGCTTCTGTGACTGTTCAAATTGTCTTTGAGATCCTGAAGTAGACGCTGCATATTGATTTCTCAAAGTTTTCATTTGGCCACATCTTACTTGCCATATTTTACTACCCTTTAGAACTTTTAGTCTTAACTTGACATTATGTTTATGCAGGGGCAAGCATTCCCTAAAACGACGACTAAGGATTAGGACATTGCAATTTGCAGCTGCTCAAAACATTAATGAAGTTTATGACAGTGTTGACCCTGAAGCTGTTTTGTCAGTACTTGTGCATAAGGTAATTTTCCCCCTCCCATTACTCTCAATAATAGAGTATACAAAATATAAATGAATAAAAAGGAGGAAAGAAAAGATTTAGCTGGTGCCATATTCCTTTTGTCAAACATTTCATGGTCTGAGGAGACCCTGTTAATTTTGGTAGTTGATTACATATCCATGTGTTTATCAATTAATCCACTTGTAGACATGAGTGGAAAAAGATTTATGGGGAGGTTTGGTGTGAATAAAAATCCATTTAACCTTGCACAATGGGATAGTGAGAATGGTGGCAAACATCTTCCTTTAATTTGGACTCTAATAATCCTTTAGGAATACTACGCCTGCCAGGTGCCAATTGTCAGCAAATGCTAGTTGGTGGAATGCCCGGACATAATCGTAATAACTTCTTCTTAGTTTTTTTGGTCAATGTTCCATGATTAAGTTGTGATGTTCAATTGAGTGGTGTAAAGACCATTGGATTCAACCAAGTGGTCTGGGGTTCAGTCCCACACATTTCCTGACCACCAAGGCTGTAGAGTACAAAGAAAGCTTATTTCTTTCTTTAATAATGAAAATTGCTTTCTGACTGTTGGTAAATGTACTGTTTGTTTAAATAGGTTATATTAGCCTCTCTTGAGCATGGAGTTCGGGAAGGCAGGATGTTGCTTCATGATTGGCTAGTAATCCTTGCAGCTCAATACAATGAAGCTTTTAAACTTGTTCAGCACAATATTGGAAATTCATTAAATTCTCAGATTGATGTTGAATTCCTACAATGCCCCCAACTACAGCGTTTACCTCGTTTAATTTTTGCATTGCTAAGAAATCCTCTTCTCCGATTCCATGAAGAAGGTGTTCACCCTGATTATCGGATTTATCTGCAGTGTCTTTTCAGGTATTTCATATTCTCATTATGAAATTAAGGTTTTCTGAGCAATCAGGAGTTGATTTTTATTATCAGGAAAAGATATAAGTTTAGCTATTGTAGTTCAGGATATGAAAATTTATGGATTTTAGAATTTTGAGAGTACAACAAAGAATTTTCGAAACATAATGTCCTTAACAAAACAGCTGGTCAACACCCTTTCTTTCATTATTATGTGGCAGGCATCTAAAAATTTGACATTTGCAATTATGTGTAGCTTATTAGTCTGCCTGTTCGTGTCTTCCTGGCAGTTAGAATGTTACATTTGTTTTGTGACCTAATTTATCCTTTGTTTAAATTTTTGGTTATCTTTTCAGTAGGAAACTACAGATTTGTTGTTCAAGCTTGTACAATTATTCTGCCTGTTACTATTGATTTCTCACATTTTATTCAGTGTCTCTTTGGAGGATGTTTTTGACATCCCCAATTGTATTTTATTGATGTCATTACCATGTTTATCATTAACCTATAATTTGTGATGTAGCGCACTAGAACCAAGTCCTCTGCAGCGTGCTGTTTATCCACTGCTTACCTCATATTCTACACCAGATAAACAAGCATTTCCGCGCCACTCACTGAGTCGTGCGGCATTGATCACTAGTGGCAGTCCAATATTTTTGCTTGATGCTTTTACAACTATAATTGTATTTTATTCTTCTACAGCAGACCCTACAATTCCCTTTCCTCCCCCCCAGGATTGTAAGTTCTCCCTGATTTCTTTAGGATTTGTGTAAACATACCACTTTCCTCTCGTTCTCGTATAAAATGTCATTTTCTCAGGTTTGTTACGAACAACAATCAACAAAATGAAGCAAGAGAGAAGTATCACTCCTAAACTCATATTTATCCGGGGAGGGCAGGATGATGCTACAATTTTTGAGAACTATCTTATTGAGGAACAGGATGTAGACGGAAGTGGCCTTACCAGTGTCATGGGTTTTGTTTCCTTCCTTGAAGAAATCAGCCATAGTGTTGTGGAATACATGAAGTAGAAGTTCCATACCAGATACTGCTGGCAAGTCATGCGATCCATCCAGGAAACGGTAAAACTTTCACATTCATTGGACATGCATAAACCAGCCAAAGAAATAGGCTAATATTTATACAAATGAATTTTCTTCAACACTGTCTGGTCAATTTAGATGGGGAAGTTCAACATTTTGTTAGATCAAATTGGAAATGGTTTTCGAGAGTAGTGTGTACCATTCTTCGGCCTTGCAAATTTTATAGAGAGCACATTTAGGAACACACATATCCATCTTTTTGTAAAACAAAAGTAGCACAGATTCAGCTAATTAGCTGACTGTCCTAATCATTCCAAGGCTCTTTTTCAATTTCCTCAAAATGTGTTGGAATGGAACTCTATATTCAGTTTGATAAGGAATGGTAGCTACCATTTGATAATTTTCTTTTCTGTTTGAGCTTTATTTTTGTTAAGGAGTGCATTGTAATTTTTCCTTTTATCCTGAAATACTGCATTTCATTCATTTTCTTTTGATGTGTAATTCTGTCAAATGGTTCAAAGTCATTCCAGGTTGATCAAATTTACCTCGTCATTCGTCGTTGAATTTGTGTGTGTGTGTGTGTTTTCTATTTTCAAATTGTTGTCATATGTAGATATATCACAAGGGTTTATTGGGAATTTAAATATATACACTTATGTTTCAATATACAGGTCTAATGAGCTTTGCTCACTAATATGTTTCCACTATTATTAAGCAAGCCTCTACTGCTATACCATATTTATGTAAAGAGAATAATGGTGCGTTTACTAAATTGGAATCGGAATGAACATGAATGGGAATGGGTTGGAATGGGAATAAGGAATGAAAATCAGAATAAGTTGTTTATTTGAACTATAGAAATCGAAATCAGAATGAGCTGGATTACCATTAATGTGTTTACTTTATTTTAGAATCGGAATCGGAATGAATTTGATTGTAATAAATTACCAAAAAGTACTTAATGAATTATTTTGATAATCATTATTTTATATTTTAATTATAGCGATTATTTATTCAAAATTTTTTATTATTATTAATTATTGTCAATAATATATTGATATATTAATTAATTGTAAAATTAATTAATTATAATAATATACTAATTAATTATAATAATTATATTATTAATTATTGTAATTATTTAGTCAAAATAATATTTTTATTAATAGTTATTGTTAATAATGTATTAATATAATAATTAATAGTAATTTTTATATTAATTATTTATTATTAATAATAAATGAATTAATTATAATAATAGTAATATATTAATTATGGTGATTATTTAATCAAAAACTGTTATTATTAATATATTATTGTTAATAATATATTTATATATTAATTAATAGTAATAATTATATGAATTAATTGATGATAATATACGAATTATGTTATAATAAATATATTAATAATTATTATAATAGTAAATTAATTAATTATAATAATAACATATTAATTATTGTGATTAGTTGTCAAAAACTATAATTATTAATAGTTATCATTAATAATGTTTTAATATAATAACTAGTAGTAATAATTATATTAATTAATTAACAATTGTATTAATAATTATTATAATAGTATATTAATTAATTAATTATAATAATAAAAATATATTAATTATTGTGATTATTTATTCAAAAACTAAAATTATTAACATATTATTGTTAATAATGTATTAATATAATAATTAATGGTAATTTTTATATTAATATATTATCAATAATAAATGAATTAATTATAATAATAGTAATATATTAATTATTGTGATTATTTAATAAAAAACTATAAATATTAATATATTATTGTTAATAATATATTTATATATTAATTAATAGTAATAATTATATCAATTAATTGATGATAATATATGAATTAATTATAATAATTATTATAACAATAAATTAATTAATTATAATAATAACATATTAATTATTGTGATTATTTATTCAAAAATTATAATTATTGATAATAATGTATTAATATATTAATTAATTATAATAATATAGTAATTAATTACAAATGAGGACAAAGTGAGTATTTTCAATTTTGGGGAGGGGCAAAATGAAAATTCCAGGTAATAGGAGATTTATTCTCACCTCCCCCATGGGAATTAATCTCTCATTCCTTATTCCCAAATAGTGGTGGGTCTTACGATTTCGATTCCGATTCTTACTCTATTTTTGCGAAGTAAACGCCATCAATTATTTCGATTCCCCAATCCGAAATGTAAACACACCATAAAGAGAGTTGCGTAAGGACTCAAACTAGTGCTTTCAACAATGTTGAAGGCACCGGTCTATTGTCATTAAGCAACAATTCTAACGATGGATTTATTTATATTTAAATGGGGGATTGTGACTTTCTCCCTAATTCTTTTTTTTTTTTTAATTTTCACCACCACTTACCCCTAACAATTTTGATTATTCTCAATTTAACATTAGATAATGCATTACGATAACTATGGAAATTTGAGATGATTTAAATGCAAATACAATAACACTTTAAATGAATTTTCTTTTCTTCATTAACGCACCGCATGCTCGTAAAGTTCGAAACTAATTTCTGAATCTTGAGAAACCATTCTTTATTATTAGAACTAGACCTTCCTCCCCAAGAAATAACAGTATCCCTCTAAATGAATGAAGTTATGTTAAAAAATACTAATTATTTAAAAAAATTAAAATTATTAAAATTGTTTTTGAAATGGACATTTATATATATTCTGTAATGAGATGCTAAATTTCCTTTAAATATCTTCTTTGCTTGAAGATCTTTATTATCTATTTTTGTCAAACAATTTCCTCTTTCCTACAAAATTTGGGGAAAAAAAAATAATAATCTGCTTTCATCGAAATTCAAATTCTTTTAAAAGATTTTTATTTCATGAAAATTGAACCCTCAAATCTCATTCGTACTCTATGATCGCCAATCATTTAACTAAAGGGGGCTAAATAAAAGTATTCTTTATAAGTAAGAAAATGATGAATACAAAATTCTTTTAATGATGGTAAATTTATTATTATTCAATTTAACTGTCGCTCTCGTAGGGTTCTGTCCCCTTTACAATTGCATCAAATTAGACTGAGAGAGTGATATTTAATTTAGTTTAATTTAATTTAATTTATTTGATTATTTCGCATGCAACACGACTAATCGTCGTTTCGACAGTCATTCGCTGGTCAACCTTCTCTGCAAATCTTCGCTCTTTAGCTTCTCCGGTACTCTCTCGCTCTCTCTCTCTCTCGTTAGCGCTGCGGCTTTGCATTTTTCTTTAATTTATTTAATTTATTATTATTATTATTTGGGTATGATGTGGGTTTTGTCCAATTTCATCTGGGTGTTAATAAATATTAGTGGGCGTGATTTATAAGTGAGGATTGGAGTAGTAAATTGTAAGAGTGGAGGTAAGAAATAAACCGTTTTGAGGCTGTTCATTGTAGAGTCAACCCATCCCAAAGATTAAAATTAACTTTATTTTTAGCTAGAGAATTGCTCCAGATTTTAAATGCTGTAACAAATAAAACTGTTAGGAAAGCAAAAGAATAGAGATAAATTTAAGTGGATGTGAGTTGCAATGCCTTGATAGCATCATAAAGCTTATGGATTCATTGTTTAAGTTAATGTACATCAGAGCTTGATGATGGATAATTCTAATGAGTATTCAGTATTGCAATTCTTTACGCGGTTCATGATAATATATCGTGTGTTTTCTAGTTATTGGAAATTCTTCATTTAACATATTGTTAATAGGGGTATTGAACATATTCTGTTTATTGAATCTCTTGTGTGTCGTTGGTTGAAGTGTCTGGATTATGTTTATGGAACTAGCAAGTGTGATTGTCTGAATTCTGATTTTGTTTACTGCTTTTTCAAATCATGCCTATAAATGTCCATCCCAAAATCCCAGTCTCAGTTACCATGCATTAATCCGTTACGGGGTAGATGCGCTGATTGTCACATTTAGTTTCAACCTGTTGTATTTTCTTTTTTTGAGAATGGAGAATGTTGTGGTTTGGTTCCCCTTTTAGTTGCCACAGTCTCATTCCTTTTTTTTCCCCTAATGATTGAATAATAAAAATCATGGAAATGTCTTTGTTGTGTTACCTTTGCATTATCTTGAAGCATTATAGCTGTATGCATACTTCAGTTTTTATCTCTAATTTAGTTTCATAATTCTTACATGCCACTTCCTTGTTATTCACACTTTTGTTAAGGGGTTATATTTACCCCTCAGAATGAAGCTGATTAAAGCTTAACTTGCCAATATCTCTTGTTTTTGGCAGCACTCTTGTTCTGTTTTCAACAAATTGATTTCTTGATATTTTGCACCACCTTCATAAGCCTCATAATTATCACTCAGATATCTCTTTTGCCTGTCTCATTTACAACTACTACTAATGTTAACATTATTCCTTTAGTACAAATTTCTTTCACATTGCAACACCCTTGGAACTTATTACATGACACATTTCAGTTGAGATTCATGCTCTGCAACTCCTTTTGGCCATTCATATTGTTGCCTCCTTTCAATATGTCTATAATTCTTCCCATGAATTCTTCTGGCCTCTGTACCTTCTTCACAGTTGCCTTGCAAGCTTGTATGGTTAGATACATAGAATGCCAAGGGAAATGGAAAGTGCATCTGCTGCTGCTGAGCCAGTGGAACTTGAAAAGCCAGTTGGGTCTGATGAGAAGGTTAATTTTGATGAAGACAATGATCCTGAAGAGACAATGGAAGAAGAATATGAGTATGAAGAAGTAGAGGAAGAAGAAGAAGAGGAAGTAATAGAAGAGGAAGTGGAAGAAGAAGTGGAAGAAGAGGAGGAGGAGGATGTTGATGCTGGGAAAAGCGGTGATATGCAAACCGAAGATGAGGATGAGAAGAAAAAACATGCTGAGCTTCTAGCTCTTCCTCCCCATGGTTCTGAAGTGTACATTGGTGGCATTCCTCATGATGCTTCTGAGCACAACTTGAGGGATTTTTGTCAGTCCATTGGAGAAGTTACTGAGGTAATATTTATCTTTGTATAGAAAGTACCCTGTTTTCTGCTATTTGTCAATACTTGAACTAATCCTGTTTCATCTATGACAACAGGTCAGAATTATGAAAGGCAAAGATTCAAGTGAGAACAAGGGATTTGCATTTGTGACCTTTAGAAATGTGGAATTGGCCTCCATAGCTATTGATAAGCTAAACAATACCGAATTTAAGGTGATGTAACCTTCTGCATCAGACCTATACTGTCTAGTCTCCACCTGACTTTATGTGATGATTTCACTTATAAGAAAAGTGGTGTATTCTTGTCTTGAAAATGTAGAAGACAATATGTTTATGGTTCTTTCTTCTCATGGTCTTTCACTTTATTTCTCTTCATTTGTCTTCAATAGCTGTGTCTTTAAGAAGTACTTAGTAGTTTGTTGCAGTTTTTAAACACCTTCCTGCATTCTTTCCATCTCTCAGGGTAAAAAAATAAGATGTTCTACATCTCAAGCAAAGTATCGGTTGTTCATTGGTAATATTCCTAGAAACTGGGGATCAGAAGATCTGCAAAAGGTTGTGTCAAAAGTTGGACCTGGAGTAACAGGTGTGGAACTAGTGAAGGTTGGTGTTATGTTGGGCCACTTTCAACTTTGGTTGTTTATATGTTTGAGATGTTTTATTGACATCTTTTCTTTCTTGTGATCTGACTGACTAGTAATTCCCTTAAAGATTAAACTTAGTCCACTGCTTGAGGTTTTTAGTTTTTTTTTTAATAGATTTAAGTCTCTTCACTCATTGTCAGTTCTTTTGACTGGTGACAGGATATGAAGAACTCGAGCAACAACAGGGGTTTTGCCTTCATTGAGTACCATAACCATAAATGTGCTGAATATTCAAGGCAGAAGATGACTAACCCAAATTTCAAATTGGGCACTAATGCTCCAACCGTGAGCTGGGCTGACCCTCGAAATGCCGATTCTTCTGGTGCTTCTCAGGTTCTTTTTTTTTTTTTTTTTTTTCGGTTTCATTGAGAGATTGGCTTTTTCATCAGATTACAGCAGTTATGTTATGTTACGTGAACCATTATCTAACTTTTAACTTTGTAAGGTGGTATTCTATGTTGGAGTAGCATTATGACTTCTTCCATTTTCTTTTAAAGACCATGGAACATAAGTTATCACCTTTTGTTGCAAATTTTTTTCTGGCATTCCTTGCTTTATGAAGAATGAATATTGTCAGTTTTACTTGAAGTTGTCTTATACAGGTTAAGGCAGTTTACGTGAAGAATTTACCAAGGAATGTTACCCAAGACCAGTTAAAGAAGCTCTTTGAGCACCATGGGAGAATCACAAAAGTGGTTGTCCCACCAGCAAAGCCTGGACAGGAAAAGAATAGGATTGGTTTTGTGCATTTTGCAGAGAGGTCTAGTGCCATGAAGGCGTTGAAGAACACTGAAAAATATGAACTTGATGGTGATCATTAGCTTATAATCTTATTGTCATTGTTTGTGTTCTAAAATCAAAATGAACTCAGTAATTTTTTACTGGTTTGCTCTGATGATCAGGCCAAGCTTTGGAGTGTTCTCTTGCAAAGCCACAGGCAGATCAGAAGTCAGCTGGAGGGTCAGTTTCCCAGAAGCCCAGTTTACTTCAAAGTTATCCACCTCATATTGGTTATGGTTTAGCTGGGGGCACCTATGGTGCTCTAGGTGCAGGGTTTGGATCTGCAGCCTTTGCCCAGGTGAGAAGATGTGTGTGTGTGTGTCTGGTTTTTTTTTTTAGGTGCTTCAGTTCTGAGTCAAAACTTTGCTTGTGTAATATTTGCATTTAGAGCCTTTCATTGCATGAGAATCAGTCAATTCATGTTTGTTGCTAGTTGCTTTGTACTTAGGCCATGGTTTTGTCAAATATTTCTTATCCGTGTGCTTTTTTCATTGAGATTTGAAAAAGAGTTAGGATGATTGTGAAATAGTGTCTAATGGCTTGCTGGGATTGATTTCCTCTTACTGAAATAATTGTCTTCTTTGGTACATTAGCAGCTTCATAGTTGTGGGTACCCCTAGACAATGCCAGTTTGCATTAAAAAGTAATAGTTTGCAAACCATTTTAGCGAGCGTGTGTAATATATAATTGATTACAAATGATAATTATATAGTGTAACCACTTGTTCTGAGCACTCCCTTTGGTATCATTATTTTTGATTGGTTGCTTTATGCGCTTTACTTTAATGCCTATTACAGTGGACGGTGTGCTGTAGGATGTTCTCAAATTTCTAGGTTTTTCCATTATGCTCAGTAACACTGTGAGTTGTTTATGGCATAAACAAGTAATTCAGTCTTTTAATGGGCTACAATATAAGTATCTATTGTTGAGGTTGTAAAATTTTTAAAAGTTGAGTGTGTATATTGAAGTAGTGAAATAGTTATTTATTTTTCATTTTCTTCCTATTTATTTTATCTAATTTCATTTAAAGTTAACATGCCGTACATATTATGATGCATTTAAACTCCTGTCATGATTCCTGGTCAAAAGCTTTGCAATGCTAGGATGACTGATTGCCCTTTAGTCTCTATATTGCATCCCAGAAGGTCTTTTCTGTTTAATATAGTGGCAACAATGGTGGTAGAACTGTGTTGAGTCTGTAATTGGAGGCTCTATTGCCCATTATTCTTATTTCCTTTTCTTTCTTTAAAAGTTCACTTGTTAACTTCACACTTAATTGATTTTGTCTGGTAAATATGTATACTTCTTGCAGCCATTGGTCTATGGAAGAGGAGCAAGTCCTGCTGGCATGGCAATGATGCCGATGCTTCTACCTGATGGGCGTATTGGATATGTCTTGTAAGCATGATTACATCACCTTAGCTACAATGCTTAGTTTAGGAAAATATATTAAATCCACCGTTAGGAAAACTGAACTTTTTAAATGGAAGTTATTGACTATGCACATATAATTTTAAATTTTACATGAATAGAATTACAGCTAGCTGTGACACTGATACCTTGTTTATCTGTGCCATTTTAAATGGAAGCTCTTACTGTTTTTCTCATTGTAGACAACAGTCTGGAGCTCAACCACACAGCTTGCCTGCACATCATGGGAGTAGTGGTAGAAGTAGTAGTGGAAGTCGCAGCAAAGGAGGCAGTTCAAGCCGGGGGAGGCACAGTGATGGTGGCCATGGGCAACGATATCGTCCATACTAGTAGCCTTTTTTAAATGCCTATAATTATATATTGGGAATGTGTCTGCATTCCTTTACTGTTCTTATTGTAAAGCCCTAAGATTTTCAGGCATCTGATTGTGGCAACGTCTTATTATTTAGTAACATGGTTATGGTATTAGTCTTCTAGTTTCATATTGTCTCTGTACTTAAAATACCATGCCAAGAACTGTTTCTCCTGGCTAAAAGCAAAAGAACTGCCTTCATGTTTGTCCTAATCAGGCAGGCTTATGCAATCATTCTTTGTGCAAAGCAGGGATCAGTTCGGAAACCTGAATGTACAAATCTAGCTTATTCTGTCATTAAACGTTAAGACCATCTAATTTGCCCACTGCTTTGCAGCTGAGTTGCATCTGCATCCAGTTTCCAAGAACACGTGAAAGTGGCTAGAACTAAGTTTCTCAACCAACGAATTGCATAGGTCTCGGGGAATTGAACTTTACGTTCCTGCCCAAACCACATGCCTTTTATCATAGCGATCAGCTGAGGTGTTGGTAAATGAATGAGCTAAACTCTTGAAAAGCTGTTAGTTAATGTATCAGCAGCCGGCGTCTGTAGGCAGTTGCTGATCCATACAGATTTTAAGCTTACACTCTCCATGGACCATGGACAATGCACTCTTTTGGAGTAATCCAAGTAACTTGACTGATCTTCGTGGATACATCCAGCAAAATGACTAGAATGTTGAGATAAATATCTCGAAAAGAAAAAAAATGTAAAATTTTACAGGCACAATTCAGTGTCTAAGACAAATGGCCTCCCTTTAGCCATCTTTGCAGCAAATAGAAAAATTAATGCTTGTTTAGTCTTACAAGATCAACCTACAATAGAGATTGCGTATTGACTGGTATTCTATACATCACTTTTCTTGGAATGTAGATAATAATGTTCCTGCTCACTCCTTTCCACCAGCATCATCCTACTCTTCACTCCTTTTATCTTTTTTGGTTTTACCACCACTTTTCTGTGATGACTCACCTTCTACTTTCTGTTTCTTTTTCTCTTCTTTTGACTTTGATGTTCCGGCTCTCTTTCCAGCATTCTTCTGTCTAAATTCTGAATGGAAAACAAAACCCATCAATCACTCAAAACAGGGGTAAAAGAAGTTCAGCCAATTGTTACGAATATAGAGTTGATTCTGAGCATATTCAAACTCCAACTCAAACTCAATTTCAGGCATGCATCATCTAAACATTAACAAGATTAAAACATTTGAGTAGCTCTATTAGGTGGGATTGGAGATCATTAAAGGTTGCAGCAGTCCTCAGCTATAAAAAACCAATGGTATCACAACAAGCTGTTAGCGGGTCATAAATATGGCATCCTAAGATTGGTTTATGGCAAAAAGAAAAGGATAGCAAGGAAATCAGCCCTCACCATGCAAACGTAGACAAGCGCATTTCCCTCCTTCAAAAAGGTCCAAATGTTAACACAGAGGGAAGCATTTCAAAGTACACATGCTGTTCAATTAGTGCTTGTTATAAGGGTCATGTAGTTTGAAAGGTCAAATGGTTCTGATGAACGAGCAAGAAACAAATATCAACATGCAAGAGATAACATGCGTAACTGATATATACCTTAAGCAAGACAGGTATTGCATCAGCTGAAAAGTTTTTGCTTGAGCAAGCAGAACGATGCTAGAAAGATACAAATGTACTGTTTAAATATGATGCAGTGACAAACGATTCGTCTTACATGCTTTCCTTGAAAAAAGAAAAGAGGATTCATAGCAACCACCTCTTGGGAGACAATTGGTTTTGCTAAAAAGACACCGTATAGCATTTCATGCTGGTTTATCAAAGGAAGCACTAATTATCATGAATTAAATAATAGATGGCAAAACTATTTTCCTGTCAGACTAAAAGTTATTTTGCTCCTGATACAAGTGTATCCTCTAGGACCCCTACAGATGTTGAGGGTGATCACTATGACTGTTTCGTAACAAAAATATAGTAAAGCTATTAGTCTACCAATCTTTTATACTTGACTAACTCAAAGATACTTCACAAGCTGCTAAATAAAAAATTTAAGTCATTAGTTACAATACATTTGATCAGAATCAAGCCCTTTCAGCCATAACCTGACAATGAACTAGACCAGAAGGTACTAATCATTCCTTCTGTTAAAACAAAAGGCAAGAAAATTACAGCAGAAAATAAAAATCCAGTTTCTGAAAGTTAACTGACCATCAAGGGAGTCTCTAAGCGGGTCTACAAACTCAGTAAAGTCGATTTCTTCAATTGCTTTTAACACATCCTCAGCGTTAATCGTTTGCCTCTTTGACTCCTTGCATATGTCATTAGCCCTGCAAATTATCATGAAACACTTTGCAAACCAAACGCACCCTTACTAAACAACTTGTTTCGAATCCAAATGTGAGCTTCCGCAGAATATTTTAATTTAATTTAGTTGATACCCACTTCGAAGATTTTCCCAAAATTCAACCTTTTCAAAGAAACGTTATCAACTTTGCTTAAAAAAAAAAATTCTAAATTCAAAACAATTAAAAACCATAAATAACGAAAATTGATTAGTTGGCGGTTTAGCTTACGTGGCGGAGAGGTAATGGATGAAGATGCGGGCGCTTTCGCAGAAAGCAAGGAGCGCGTCTTTGTGAACGGAGATGTCGGTATCGGGAGAGCAATCGTGCAGCTTATCCTTCACCACCCGGCGCACAATAGTCTTCGGCAGCTCTTCTGCTTCTGGTACTACCTTCTCTGTTTCCATTTGCTGATTTGATTTATTTTTTCTGTCACGAAGAAAATTTTGGGATGATGGACATAATATCTGATCGTTTCTAGGTCTTGTTTCCCGCCATTACTGTTACTGTTCTGTTGGGCCTTGCATTATGGGCAAAACTTAGGATTCTGTGAGTCCGTCATATGATAAGCACATGACACAATTTTACAACTCTATGCGAATGATAAAGAAATTGTAAACTAATTATATAATACTATGTGGCAGGGGTAATTTTACGGTGAGATTGACACGAGCTCGGAGTGCTGTCTAATTTATTTTATAGCCTGAACCTCCGCGCCTCTAAGGGTGCTAAATTGAATAAATAAATCGCATTTAAATTGAATCGTAAATAAATTGAGTTAAAATTATGTTAATTTGAATTTGTTTTGTTTATTAAATGAATATTCGGTTTTATTTATTTAATTTATTTAGAAAAACTAATAAATGAATCAAATCTGAATCATTTGCAATTTATTTATCCTATAAAGAAACGAACTGAATATGAATTCTTTTATTAAAAAAATATAATTAATAAACAAAAATTAAGTAAAATAAAATATTAAAAGGCTACAAATTTAACATCATACAAAATACAAACTTATTATCACTTAAAATTTTTATATTAGCTTTCAAACTTTAAAATTTTTACATACACATTTAAGTATAAATAACTAAATTTTTTTCCCCTATAGCTTGAAATGTGAAATGAAAAGCTCCAATTTACCAAATATAATTGAAAAAAAGGGGCAATTGAAAGTATACAAACTCTAGGAAGAGACTATCAAGTACTAGATAACTCTAGTATAAATAAGTAATTTAATTAAACCAATTTTAAGTAAATATAGATTATAGTTGATTTGTTTATAACTCATTTATTAAATGAATGCTAAATGAATAAACAAATCAATGTCCTTAAATTCGGATTTGATTCATTTAATTAGCGAATCGAATCGAATTCACCTATTTATTAAACGATTCGATTTTTTCAAATCGAAACCCATTTAATTTACATAGAATCAAATAAGATAAATGAATCTTGACCAATATTACCACCCCTACATGCCCCACATCTCCCTGAAATGGACGACATCGTTTTAAGTAATGAACAAAAACAACATCCTCCAATTCAATTAAGATTAAAAGACTCACCGTCCAAAAGCAATTTTTGAGAAAATACCCCTCATTCTAAACCCGAATCCAAACGAGTTAATTATAGGTTGTTAGAGGACAAAAATCAAATGAAAATTTATTAACGTGTGAAGTTATAACTACTCCACATAAGGTGCTCAATGAAATTGTCTTAGGCTTTAGTCGTGTTTATTTTTGATAAATTTATTGTTAAAACAAAGTTTAGTTGTTTGTTGTCTTGGTGTGAGTCAATGGAGAAAAATATGTTGATTTTAACCATTTGAAGATGATACTTTGGTTCGATAGGCACCATGTGTGCCTTTGTTTTGGTGCCTATGGCACCTGTGATTGATGGTGCTCGGCGGCCTGGAGCTGCTGCTGCTTGGTGTGGATGAGGTTTTGGTGGGTGAGGTTAATGCTTTGGAACTTGAGCGTGCTAAATACTGATGAGTGTGATATTGCGTTCATAAAATGGGGCCGTTTTTCAGGTTCGCGTGGGATGCTTGTGGGGAAAGTATCATTTTGGTCCAAACATAAATAACAAATGACGAAAAATCACAAAATTATATCATATCCTCCTAAGTAAGTCGTATAATAAACCTTCTCAAAAAAGTCGTATAATAAACGATTTGTAGTTTAGTGATAAAAGTGTTATTTGATAGTTTTGCAGTTAAATAAAAAGAATTTAGGTATATTTTTTTGCGTAATAAAAGATTTATAGTTTAATTATCAGAGTATTATTTGATAGTTTTAAAGTTTTAATTCAAATCTCATTAGTCACATTATTTTGTTTTTTAAATATTTTGTAAAAATTACTTAGAACAGAGATACTTCTACGCATTTAAAATAAATAAATGATTTATTATTATATTTTATAGAATTTAAAAAAATAGAGAAACTTGAGTTTTTGAGTTTAAAATGAGTTCAAGTGAATCTTTTTAAAAAAAATCCTAAACTAAATAAAACTTTTTAAGCTAAACCGTCTTAATTTAAGTGTGTGAAGCAAAGCCACAAAGCCAGAACCTTCCTTCTGATAATAATGATCAGACGAAAGTAAAATGTCAGGCACTCGCTTACGCAATTAAGCTGACCACGCACGTTCTCATAAAAAATGACTGAAAATTTATCTTAACCGTCCATCTTCCCATCGCAGCCGGTTACTGAACTATTTTCAAAGAAGTACAGCCACCTAATTACATTTTAAATAGCCACCCAATTACATTTTAAAAACGACAAGCCACCACCGCCAACAAACATAATTAAAAAAAAAAAAATTAAATAGCTTCAAATTTCATCCATCACGTTCTTTCGGTAATTCCAGAAGTCTCTCTCGCTTCTCACATTTGTGATCTTGTTCTGTTCTGCTCATAGCGTTGACGTTTAATTTTTTTAAAATAAATTTTTAAAAATCCGGTACCAAATCACCATCATCATTATCATCAAATGTCACATTACAGCGGATCCTACTCTTCATCTCAATCCTACGCGCCCTCGGCGCCTTCTCTGCCGGAGACTCACAACGGTAACTCCTCTTACAATAACTCATCTTCGGGTCAAAGCTATTATGCCCAGCCTCCTCCTCCTCCGCCACCGTCGCAGCAGCAGCCGTACCCGGCGCCGAGTTATGGGCAGTTTTCGGCACATGGGCACTCCGCGTTTCCGCCGGGGACCCACCCAGATGTGATAAGGAGCTTTGAGATGGTTGATAGAGATAGAAGTGGGTTTATTGATGAGAACGAGTTGCAGCAAGCACTTTCATCTGGGTACCAAAGGTTTAGTCTCAGTACTATTAGATTGCTCATGTTTCTTTTCAAGAATCCGCATGATTCCCTGAGAATTGGTAAGTTTTAGATGCCCTTTAAGGGAAAAAGAAATTAAGTTCATCTTTTGGTTAGAATGAGATTTTTTTTCCCGTAAATTTAAGTAACTAATGCAATTATTAGATGGGTTTTTGGATCGCAAATTGAATAGCTGACTTTCAGATTTTAGATCACAATTTTTCATTTGTATGCCAATGGTTTTGACTTCTGTATCAAATTGGCTTTTTGGCTTTTTGCTTTACTTTGTTGGTATCTTTAACTCTTCATGAAGATGAATTGATGTTAGCCTAAATCTACTGTTGCAGGGCCTAAGGAATTTGCTGATTTGTGGAGTTGCCTTGGTCAATGGCGCGTAAGTATTCTTACTTATTATTCTTTGAATTTTCAGAATCCTTCCAAGTAATTGATGTAAAGTTATATTCCAACCTTTTTTATGCATCTCTCTTTTGCGTGCCTTTAACAACTAGCTTTTCCAGCTATGCCTGTTTTATGTTGGCATGATGGTTTCCATGTGTCAATCCTCTCTGTGTGGCTGGTTGAAATCTTTTGAATGTTGAGTAAAATAAAAAGAAGTAATTTGCATTCTGTTAAAGATGTTGATCTTTGTGTTCTTGAAAAACTGCCATGCGTTTTGCTAAGCCATAGTTTCTGAAATTCATTTTAGTCACTTGTTCAACATTAGTTTGATGAAATGAATTCCAGCCTGACCAATGAGTTTTATTCACTGCTGTGACCGTCTAATGTATTCCCAATACGCAAATTTTGCTTATACGATGCTTGGTACTGTACATTTTCTGTGTGCTTATGAAATTTGCTCTTCTAGGCTATATTTGAGAGATATGATCGTGACAGAAGTGGGAAAATTGATCTGATGGAATTGAGAGATGCTCTCTACAGTATCGGGTATGCAGTCCCACCTTCAGTTCTCCAACTTTTGATGGACAAGTATGATAATAGAACTGGAAGCCGGAAGCTTGGACTCAGTTTCGACAGCTTTGTTGAGTAAGGCGCCTCTTCCATTGATATCAATAGTTATTTTTGTTTATTTGTTTTCAGTTTTTGGAGGATTTTGATGTGCTATATTCATGTTGTTCTATTTAATTTGATATGCAGATGTGGAATGGTTGTGAAGGTGAGTCAACAAATTCCTATTATTTCTGATTTTGAAGCTACGTTAGCATAGCTGTTACTTACCTCCTCAAATAAATTATAATTGGGTCAATCAATCGCCGAAGTTCATGTTATGATGACAGTTTGTAAATCGAATTTGCTATGCCAATATGCATAGACACCTATAAAAGATAAACTGATTTTATATTTGGAACCTAATAAACATACTCTATATAACAAGTCCAACTCCCCTCCTTTCATATTCATGCATTTGATCTGATTATGCAAATTTATTGTGGTTTCAGGGTTTGACTGAAAAATTCAAGGGGAAGGATCCGCGGTATACTGGGTCAGCCACTCTTACTTATGAATCATTCATGATTATGGTCATTCCATTTATTGTGTCATATGATTGATTTAATTTGTACGATGAGCCTTGCAATGTTGATTTCTTTATTGTCAAAGTTCAAATACTTATCTGGGATTGAAGTTGTAAAAGTTCAAATACTTATCTGGGATTGAAGTTGTATATTGAGAAATGGTAGGGGTATGAATGTGAGATAGAATTTGCTGTTTTGTGAGTAGCAGGTACAGCAATAATTCTTTCCATTTTTTATTTTTTCTTTGTGGCTTAATATTTCGCTCTTCTCTTTCAAATTTCATTGTCTTCTTGGTCTCGATTTTTCACTTTTTATTTAGCCAGAAGTGATTTCCGTTGCTTCAATGAATGATGCAATCCCCAGTTGATGCGATGGCTTGACTTCGATTTTCCAAATCTGGCCATATTCAATCCAACATAGTTATTGATAATAAAATTTTAAAAGAGAAAAAAAAAAAGCAAAATATATGAAATACAAAAAAAAATAGTCATTCATTAATATTTACTTGGATTGGCTGAGGTTTATATGGATAATTACTTTTTATATTAAATGCATCGGACATCAATTTTATATAATTTTTCCTCAAGAAATACACTCTCATAAATAAATCAGGTTAGATTGTTTAACTACTCCTTCGTGATAGCATAATTGTCGGACAACAATGAAAATTGGAAAGCAACGCGGTGTCATAAGAGCTTTACTTGCTCATTACAGTATCAATTGCAAGAATGTAATATGAAAAGAAACAGCAAGCATATAATTATCATTAGAAAGAACACACACGCATTTCGTTTATTTGTCATGGTATCATTTTCGTTACAATCATTTTGGTCTGTTTTATAAAATATGCAAACGTGGGATGATTGTGAAGTTCAGTCCAGCCTCGCTCATACAACGACTCTGTGTCATACGATTGACAATCGACTTTATATAATTTCATTAAAATTTTTTCTTTAAAGTTTTTACTAAACTATTCAATTAAATTTATTTTTAGCGAAGAAGGTGTTGATATTAAGATTTTATTCACACATTGCTTTAAATTATAATTAATATAACAACCTAATATTCTGCTAATTAATGCATAAATTAATAATTAACTAATTGAAAATTAAATACATATGATATGCATATGAGACTTTTTATAAAATCATAACATAAGTGCTGGTTGCCTCTTCTTGAGATTGATTTCAACTTGAATCCCATCTCTAACTTTTTGTAATATTGAAAGAAGCTCCGGCATAATATTGTCACTTTACAACAAGAAATTGTTCAATGCTACTATTGTTTTGAGAACTTATTGACATTAGAGAGGCTCATAGTAGAACTATCAACTTCAACTTTTTCCTAAATATTTAAAGATTATCAAGGGATTGCTTTACTCAATTAAGATTAAATTAAAATCGTATCATGCAACTTAATAGAATTACTATATTATCTAATTATACTGTCTCGTTTTTTTTTTTAATAAAGATTCTTATTATGAATGTAATATTATCTTTATAAATTAATTATTATTAATTTATCGATATATTAATATTTGCTACTTTAATAGTTTTTTCAATAACCCCAAAACTATTATTTTATTGAGGTTCTATTGAGCCATATTATCCCATCATGTTAAAACTGTCAAAGAAAAACTCATTATATCACAAAACAATCACTCTTTTCTTTTGGTTTTTAAAAATATATTTTGATTCATTTTAAAAAATATGATAACCAACCGAGCATTTGGTCTAAACCTTAATGACCAAAAGAGCATTCAGCATGTTCAGTATACAACCGAAAAGGCGTTATCAAGTGTTAAATTTTAGCCTAAAAAAATGTAATAGTTGCAAGATAATTACAATAAACAACATTTTTCTACAAATTGTAAGTCGTAAAATTGAAAAAAGATTTCGATACTACAAATTGCTTTTCAATGTGCACTCACTTTAAGCACATCATCAGTCATCACTATTAGCATTTTTTTTTTGTTTTTTTGGCAGAAGAACGACTCGTACAATACAAATTTTTATTCTTTATTAATGTCATTATCTTGACAATAATTTTATTAGATATCATAAAACTATTTTATTTTTAAAAAAATAATAGATTCTTTTAAGAAAAAAAGACAAAAAAATAAAAATAGATGTTGAAAGCATTTTCGTGAGTAAAATAGTTGCATGTTTTTAACATGTTAGTCAGCGAATTTTGATAAATTACGAACTTTCCTTTGCTGGGAAGGAAAATTTTCCGAAATAGCGGAAAGCTCGATGACTAAGTGAAACTATTTAAAACTACATTTTATTTAATTCATGTATAAATGAATTATAAATTACATGATTAATCAATTGTCTGCTAAACTTACATGATTTCATATCCTTTGTGAGTAAAAAAAATTATCATAATCCGACAAACTTGAACATGAAGGTGCTGTTTGTTCTTGTTAGATGAATGCACTTGAATAGTGTTGTGTGATAAGTCTATAAATTTTCGTGTTTTCCTTTCTTTTCCTTCTTAGTTATTGTTGTAGATTCACACCGAGCATGGTCATAACATTGAGGTACTCAGGTTGGTTCGGTGCACAATTGAGCTTCCTTCCCATTATATATTATTACTTAGTTTTCTCTAATATCTCACACGAGAAAATAACAAAAATATTTATTTATGATTATTGAATGAAGTTTTTTGATAATAATCACTTATTATATAGAAAGCAACAACACTAGCCTCGTTTCTCATAGATAAAAACACTTTCATAAACAAATCATTTAGTTTGTTTAACCACTACTCTACTGCGTGTGTATGACCGTCACACAATTTAGGTTTGTAAGTTTTTTTTTTTTTTTTCTAGACGGTGCGTTCGCTCGCAAGACGTGGGAATCGGATTAAGAACTCAATGTGATAGGCGCAGTACTTGCCCATTTCAGCATCAATTACTTGCAATAAAGGGATTTAATAGCTATCAAATTACGACTGCAATATTGTGTTACTGGATTGCTAAATTGATTGAGTTATAACTTGCGGGTATGCATTAAAGAATGTAAGAAATAGAATTAGGACATTTCTCTATGTATGTGAGTTTCTTCCGTACAAAATTCAAGGGAGCGTGGTGATTGGCTGGGCCGACATAAGTCATGAGGCAAATTTTTTTAAAATGGGGATTTCATTTCAAATATTAATTTTCAATTCAAAAAAACATTTATGTGCGTTACATTGTTATACCATTTTTAATTTTGAAATAAAAAATTATAGGAAATTACAATATTACCCAGATGTTTGACTTCTTGATTTCAAAATATATTTGATAACAATTCCAATCACAGAAAGTTTATTAGAAACGAGGCTCAATGATATTGCTAAATAAGAAAAACATATACAGAGTGTTTATTTCTGTAATGATACTTTCTTGATAGATAAGAGCTATGTAAATTCACTAAAATACTCTTTAAACCCATCATTCAAATTTAAAAATTAAAATTTTACACTAACATACCCAGCCAAATGTATCCTTAGCAAACCACATTTCACCCTCATGTAATTACCAAATAAAGCCGCGAAACATCGTTAACTTTCAGATGCCCACTGGTTGAGTTTTCAATTTAGCTTTCTGGTTTTTTGCTTTACTTCGTTGGTATCTTAACCCTCCAAGGAGATGAATTGATGTCAGCCTCGATCTACTGTTACAGGGCCATTGCCTGATTTGTGGAGTTGCGTTGGTCAACTCTCCTTTGTCGTGCCATTGACGACTAGCTTATCGGATTATGCCTGGTTTATCTTGGCAGGATGGTTTCAATATATATGTCAATCCTCTCAGTGTGGCTTGTTGATATCTTCTTAGGAAAATGGAGTAATCTTAAAAGAAGTAATTCACATTCCACTAATACCAGCAGTTTATCTTTAGTTTTTCTGGGCTACTTACCATTTCAAGTAAAATTATAATCGATCAATGAATCGCACAACATCATGTTGTTATGATAGTTTAATCTGTCATTATCAATTTCTATTTGGAACCTGCACATACTCTAAACTAAATAAACTAGCCTCCTTTCATGATCATGCATTTGATCTAATTATGCAAACTGTTTGACCGAAAAATTGAAGGCGAAGGATCCAGCGTATACGGGCTCAGCCACGCTGGCTCGTGAATCATTCGTGTGTACAGGCATTCCGTTTATTGTGCCATATGATTGATTTAATACCTTGATTCCTTTATTACTTATCTATGACTGAATTTGTTTGTATATTGAGAAATGGCGAGCATTGACTGTAAGATAGGATTCCTCTCTTCTCTGATAAGCAAGTGTGACCATACTTTATCTCAATATATTGAGTACATTGAGTATGAGCAATTTTTTTTTCCCTCTCTGCGGCTTAATATTTCATTCTTCTCTTCCAAATTCCATGTTTGTCACTCGAGTCCAATATTTTTAATTAGGAAGCATTGATTTTTCGTTTTTCGGTGAATGATGCGATCTCCAGTAATTCATTAATTTGTCTCATCGTAGACAAAACATTAAATTATCAACCCTAAAACTATCAACGCATTTGACTTATAGATTCATAAACCTGGCTCATATGAGTCGTTACCATTCAAATTACTAAGCTAGAATTACTACTATTCACATGTGTATAAAATTTTAAATGATTAGATTTCAATTATTTTTGTAGTGAGAAAAATTACACCCTAAAGTTTTAGAAATAGTCGTGTTTATCCAAATTTTAGCAACGGGTTAGAATGTTTAGTTATAAGCACATTTGAGAAAAAAAATTGAATCAAAATACATCAAATACAAATTAGTAAAATTTTCAGAATTCAAGACTACTGCTCCTCTTTTCTATATCTGGATCTTAGAATTTCACTTAATTAAGGTGTTCTTGTTCTTACTCATGGTTGTCTCTCCTAAACTCATCATCCTAATTACTTTGAGTTTAAATAATTAGATTCGAGTGATCCTTTCCAAAAATCCTCAAGTGCATCCCATAACCTTGGTTAGATAGTACTTTTATACCTTCTCATATTTTGCCGATTTGCTTCACTTGATTAGCATAAAATAATGAAAATACGTATGGATTCTTTTACTAATAACTACTAGAAATTGGTTTTCTCTAATATCTCGTGTGAGAAAATTAAAAAAAAAAAAAAGCATTTATTAGTATATACTTGTATTGGTTGAGGTTTTGTACTTTTGTCGACAATTACTTTTTATACCGAAAGCATCAGCACCGTTGATAATTTTTTCTTAAGAAATACACTCTCATAAATAAAATCATCTACAGTAGATTGTTTAACTACTACTTTACAATGGAATAATAGTCGAACAATAATTTAGGTTCATGACTTTTGAGGGAGAGGCGATTTAATCATCGGCATAACACGACAATTGGAGAGCAACTCGATGTGATAAGAGCAGTAACTTCTCATATCATTATGGCATCATTTGCAATAATATATAATATAAGTGCTTTGCTAAATCACTTTTGAAGTAACTTACCATTCATGTAAAATAGTGCGAAAATTAGTAATATGGTAGTGGAACTCACTGCTTTTTACATGGACTGTAACTTAACAAAATGCATAATATAAAAGCAATTGGAAGCATATTATCGTTAATTAAAAAAAAAAAAGCACTTTTTTGTTGTTTATTCGTCTTGGCATCATTTTTGTTATATTGCGTAAATGTTGGTCTGTTTTAATTTATAAAATATGCAGATCTTCTGGTCTGGGATGATTGAAAAGTTGAGTCTAGCGACGCTTATTAATGACTGTGTGTCATACGATTGACTAATCAACATTTTTATAACTACATTACTGTTTTAATTTCATTACATCATTTTTTCCTTTGCAGTTTTTACTCAATTGTTCGATTAAATAACAAAAAAAAAATTATCTTCTTATCTTCTTGCCTAAAGCAGTTATAGCAATGAAATTTATTTAAGAGTGTAATCAATCTGCTAGCAACATCCGCCGACTTAATCCTAAATGTTGGGTATTAAGTTAATCTAAATGTTGAACGAATTACAATATCAATTTTGTAATGTATGTATGCATTTGCCTTCATATCCCTATGATTGTTAACACAATTAACTTTAACACTAAGTCTCGAAATTAATTGAAAACATCAATAAATAATTCTAGTTAATCAAATTCCATTACTCACGTGCTCATGACAAATGAAAACATCACACTCGCAGATTTCTGAATCCTTATTTTTTAGGAACCAAAGGTCATGATATTCTTTCCCTAGAAAATTAACTTCCTTTCCAGAAATTTCCATATGGTATAGTGCATCATAGTTTGTTCCCTACATTATCTAGAGATGACTAGAAAGTTTTGTATACGTATATAACTGACTAGAAAGTTTTGTATACATATATAACCATTCTTGGATGAGTTTTTGTATTTTAAGGATGAATTACTGTGTTTACATGTTTAATATTAATTTATGTCAACGGTTTTGACACTTGAATAGAACTCGGGCTGCACTCATATATTTCGATATATGATTTTTCCAGAAACTGGCTAATGCTGAGCAATTTGTAGCCATCAATCGTAACATCATGCGTTCATAACCAAACCCATCAACAACGGTCAAGTAGTTTTCGTGAACCAATAATAATATTGGATAATCTGGCTAATATTTGATGTTTGAATAATCGGCTTAAATTACAGTGACTAAAAGGGAATTTACCCTCTCTCCTAATCACCATTTTATAAATCTTTCGTAATCTCCTAATTAGCCTTAACTCACGGCGTAGTTTAATTTAATATTTCCAGAGGGTTGCATATGTCGATGGAATGCAGTGCCCGAGGCAGCTCTAGCATAATTTCTTCGTAATTATTAAAATATGAATAACACCAACAAAGCACTTATTAAAAAAAAAAAAGGATCTTATGGCAAATCACATGCCACTCTGCAACGTATCGGCCAGGAGAGTCCTATTCACAGCCAGGAGACAGGCGGCTGGTTTCATCACCGGAGACGTGGCGGTGCCGGCGGGCTTATTTGATGATGATCTATGAGTCTGTTGTTATAACTAATCAATCAACCACATCTTCTACAACGTGATCGAAAATAACTTCAGCGATTAGAATACGTAATGTTTTAACAACTAATCATTAAGTTAAAACAGCCCAGATGACACCTTCAACGCTGTCTAAAAATTTACAATATAATCTCACAAAGTAGATGCCTTAATATTTATTTATTTATTTGGTCGCGATGTTCCCGATAAAAGTAATCGACTTTAAACGAAAGAAAAAGAAGAATAAACATTAAAAAACGCTCAATCAAACGATTGTAAGTCTTATCTAATCAGAGGCACAATCAGAGATCATCACCGCCGTCCATCGAGGTGGTGGATTCAGGTCAAACGGCAGGACTTTCCTGAACAACGACGAAGAGAAAACGCAATCGTCTCCGTCATCAACATCCGACGACGAAGAAACGGAATCGCTTGGATAGTCATCCCTGCCGCCGTGTTGGCACTCAATTAGAGCCGTCACACGTCGATTCCACGACGGCCTTCTCCTCCGGCTGCAGAAGTCGCGTCACCTGATTCGCTGGCCGGGGACTATTGCAGGACTCAGCGGTGCTACTAATGCTGCTCGCAGCGGGCCTGATGACCTGAGCGATAGAGTGAAACCCTCCATTTTCCTCCTGCATCGTAGAAGTATTGAGAGGAAAATTGGTCTTGGCCTTGGGGCCACGGAGGCAACGGGCTGCGGCGTCGTATGCACGCGCGGCGTCTTCGGCTGAATCGAATGTGCCGAGCCAGACACGCGTCTTCTTCAAGGGATCTCGGATCTCGGCGGCGAATCTGCCCCAGGGACGCTTCCTCACGCCTCTGTATCGGATCTCAGGTGATGTTTCGGGTCCGGTACGTTTCTCTATCAGCTTATTGGGCGCGGCTGCTGTGGTTCTGCCTCGCCGCATGGGGAAATAATGGAAAGGAAAATCGCAAGGGAAGGGTGGGAAAGTGAGGGAACGTGCAGGAGAATTTGTTTAATATGAGGGCTGCCACCGTGTTCCATTCCGTTTAATTTTTAAGGATTTGTGGGGCATCTGGGTGGGATATACCCATTTACTTTAAAGTACGGAATATATGGCTTAAATTATAATATTTGTAAATTTTATATATATACTTTAAAAATTTAGAGAAAGTACAAAAATAACCTCAATTAAGTTCTCAGAAAACTGAACTCATATTCTCAAAGTCGGGTAAATAATAAAAAATACTCGATTTCAACTAAATTATGCACAATTAGTAATTCAACATAAACTTCAACTTTTTCATGTTAGTTGGGTAAATAGTTGAGGATGCTCGATTTCAATTGAAATAAAAAATTATTTGGAGAATTTTTAACTTTTTTAAATAAGTCAAGTAAAGAGTCAAGAATACTTGACCTTAACTTAACCTTACCCAAATATTCATTCAGCAAAATTTATTGACATTTTTAATGAAAGTTTAGTAATTAGAAGAGAATATTCGACTTAAAATTGAAATGAAAAAAATCTTATTTAATTAAGTCGAGTAAAAAATCGAGAATACTTAACCTTAATTTAACCTTGTCTAAATATTCAACCAAGAAAAATTCTTGATTTTTTGTGAAAGTTTGGTAACTAGTTGAGAATACTCGACTTAAATTGAAATAAAAAATTTTCTTTAATTAAGTCGGGTAAAAAATCTAGTATATTTTACTATTAGGTTTACTCTTACTCAATTTATTTCTCGACTTACTTCACTTTCTCACTTGACTTATCGCTCAACTAGATATTCGATTTACTCAACTCTTTTACTTCATTTCTTGCTAGACTAGAAACTTAACTTCATACTCGACTTCTTTCTAAAAATGTAGTTAAATAGCCTTTTAAGAATATTTTTTACTTTTTACGCTTTCATGAGGCATATGTATGTAATAGGGTATAGATTTGATATTTTAGGGCAAAATGGGTATATTTAAATAAAAAATTTGAATTTGTTGATTGATTGATTCATTATTATTATTATTATTTCATTTTTTTTCAATGTAGGCCACAATAGTTTGTTCCCTACATTCTTCAGAAATCATTAGAATAGTTTGTGTTTGAAGGATAGAGAGAGAGTACGATTAGGTGCATTTCAATAAAATCATGTCTCCTCGACATTTGGGGTGCAGAAAGCCTTCTCGGGGTATTTTTAGATGGAGCTAACATTATAGAGAGGCGAGCAGCTTTCTTTGCAAATGTGCTCGCGTAAGGATTTTGCGAGGGAAGACTTAAACCAAAGTCAACCTGGATATGCAGTCAAGAGTCAACTCACAGATATTCTCTGAAGAATTAGGACATGACCCATATCCACTAGCAGTTACTCTCCCTATCTAGTAACAGGAGTCTTGGTCCTTTATAAAAACCCCTGAAAATTCAAAACCAGGTAAGTAATCTCTTTTTCTCTCTACCGTTGAGCTCTTTTCTTCTTTCTCTTTTTATCTCTAAAACTTTCTCTAGTTTCCTTTAGATTTCTTTTGAAGCTTTCTTGTTTAAAAGCAACTACAATAAAGCAATGTGAGTTGTGGTACAAAAAAAAGGAACGACGCCCTTTTAAATAGTTAATTAATGGAAAGAAAAAAACACGAATATTTGAGATAACGACGCCCAAGGAACTAGAACAGGGCTGAGCAAGTCAATCACTTTGCGGGAGAATGTGAATAAAGCCAGGGACATGGTAGTACATGAGAGGATGGAACAGATAGAAAAGTAGATGAAGGCTCTGACAGTAGTGTTACATGAGTTAAGAGATGGATAAAGGAGATCTAGAGCAAGAAATTTAGTGGAGAACCAGGACATCTTAGAGCCTACCAACAGAACATTTCGAAACGAGCAGAACCTAGGGGTAGGAAATCTAATACGAGGCAAGCAGAATCCAACGAATGCTACAAGAGGGGTGAATATTGAAGAAAGGGACCTACGATAGCATTTATGAGACATCGATTAGGAATGTGAACAGATTACTGCGCAGAATCCTACTCAGGCAGGAGAATTAGAAGGTGAAGTGCGAAGGTTGGCCCATATTATTGAAGCAATGCAAGGTCGAGGAAAGGCCCCAGGCTGGAGAATCATGCTAGACAATGGATCCCCACTCTCAGCAGAAATTGTACGAGCAACAATTCCAAGGGACTTTCGCTTTCTCAATCTCAAATATTCAGGAAAAAGTGACCTTTTGGTGCACATTGAATGTTTCAACGACATGAATGGAGTGCAAGGCTTAACACCATTACAAAGGTGCAGAGTATTCCCACTGACATTGGAAGGTGAGCACGTGAACGGTATCATAAGTTACCACGTGGGAGTATTGAAAGTTTCAAATAGATGTGTGGGGACTTTGTAGAGCAATTTCGAGGAGCGATGACTCTAGAAGACGATATGATGGAGCTGATGGGGATCAAATAGGCAGAGGATGAGTCTCTTAAGGAGTTTGTCAAGAGGTATCACCATGTAGTCCTCGATCTTGGAGCCTTCAACCACTCTCAAGCTCTGAGGGGATTAAAAGAAGCAGTAAAGATAAGGCGGTTATGGTACAACATGAGAAGTCTAGCAATACACAATTATTTTGCTATTTATGAGCAAGCAAAGAGGATGTTGAGATCGAGGAGGAAAAGGCAGCGAGGGTTAGGAGCGAACAATTAGAGGAACTAAGGCGCAGGAAGAGAAGAGCTTAGAAAGGGAAAAGGCCAGTGAGGAGCAATGAAAGACCATCAGCGAGCAGAAGAGCAGAAAGCCGAGCAACTCATTACTTCTATTACCAAAAACCACCCTTATTTCCTCAAAACAGAGCCTCGCCTCGCCTCACCACTTTCCGAGCTAGCCGCACAACCATCCCCACCACAATGCTCCAGCAGCTAACCCCACACAAAATTCTAGATTCCATAGGCTAAATACGCAACCATCAGCCCATGCTCACAACAGTTTTCCAAGGGATAAAGCGATGTAGATGATTGACCAGAGTACTGCTTATGCGCAGTATATATCCTTGAAGATCTTACTGGAGGAGTTGTTCTATGCGATAAGGGATGGGGGTCTGCTATATCCTCCAACACCACTTGCAAATCACATTTTATTCTCATCTAATTACTAAATAAACCCATTAATCATATTGAGTTATCAATTTAGCTTTTTGGCATTTTTTGCTTTACTTTGTCGGTATCTTAACCCTCCCTGGAGATGGATTGATGTTAGCCTAAGTCAACTGTCCTTCGTCATGCTATTAACAACTAGCTTTTTGGGTCATGTCTGTTTTATCTTGGCAAGATGGGTTCAGTGCGTCAATCTTCTCAGTGTGGCTAGTTGAAATCTTTGTAGGAAAGTTGAGTAATCTTAAAAGAAGTAATTCGCATTCCATTGATAGCAATAGTTTATTTTTACTTTTTCTGGGCCGCTATCCTTTTCAAGTAAAATTATAATCGATCAATGAATCGCAAAACATCATGCTCTTACGATAGTTTAATTTGTCATTATCAATTTCTATTTGGAACCTGAAAGTACTCTAAAATAAATAAACCAGCCTCCTTCCATGACATGCATTTTATCTAATTATGAAAACTTATGGTGGTTTCAGAGTTTGACTGAAAAATTCAATGAGAAGGATGCATGGTATACTGGCTCACCCACGCTGACTCGTGAACCATTCATGAGTACGGTCATTCCATTTAATGGAGATCCTTACGTTACATTTAATGTAACTTACATTTTTCCTATTTATTTTCATTAGAGTCCCTACAATTGTCTTCTATTATCACTTCTGCATCTATTTCTTATTCTCTCAAATATTTTTATTATTTCTCTTAGAAAGTATATATGATTGTCAAATTCATATAAGTCTATAAACTCAAAATATATATTTTCCTCAATATTTATTAAGGAGTCTCTTTCCTGGAGTAATAAATATAATTTTTGATTTATAAGATTTATATAATTATTTATCCTGTTCTCATAACCTAAATTTAGGTTTTCTAATGTATTACAAAGTTGTCTTATGTTATTTAAATCATATTGGTTTTGATTATTCATTCCGCATCAGTGTTATACCAATATATTAGGAATTTTACAAATTCATCAATGAATTTCATCTGTTTTGTTATTATTATTTCACTTAATCTAGTATCTATATTAAATTTCTCTTTTTCCTCTTGTAATAAATCAAATTCTATATTTCTTATATGATTTTTACAGTTTTTTATTTCTTTTATCAATTCTTTTATTTCCCTTTTCTGATGTGTTTTTAACTCATATAATGCGTCTATTATCTTATCTTTTGGATCCATTCAGGCTACTGGCTCTGATACCATTATGTGTGCTCCACAAAGTTACAAAAAGTTAAAAATTAAAAAGTTTATTAAGAATTTTTTAAAAAGTTTATTAAGTTCTATAACTGGATACGTGACTTGTTTGCTAGCAGTGCAGATCGATCTAGTCCCCATTAGGGATGACCATCGGAATTTATGTCGCTAGATTCCCGTCTATATATCCAGATCATCGTTATCAGAATTATATCCAAAACTTGGTAATGGGTTGTCTATATTATAATCATGTTCTACATAGGCTTTAACTATATCTATGGTTTCTTCTACTGTTAACATTATGATGTTATGTTTCATATTATCGGTTTCAATTTTTCCAATAATTTTCTTTTCTAATTCTGGTGGTAATCCTATTGATTTTACAGCTAATAATGCTTCTTTACTTACAAGATCATGTTTAGAAAAGAAATAAGAATTTTGTTTATGGGATCCTAAATTATAATCTATTATCATGATGTAATTATTATATCTTATTCTTGTAGTTTGGTTTATCATTATTTCTTTTTCATTTCCTAAAATAAACTGATTCATGAAATAAACAACAAAGTGTTTTCAGAAAAATAATTCTCCTCCTCCACAGATCATCATGATCATAAACATCAACAACATCCACCAACAGATAAGGGTTTAGAATTATTACCTTATAGTTCTTCTAGATTCCTTATGAAATAAAGCCCGGCTCCAGTAACCTTCTGCCTATCAGTTCTTTCTCCCTTCAACGGCTCACGTGCCTACAACGGGAACGGCGAACACTTGCGGCATCACTGTATGGAAATGGACTATTATAACTTAAGGTTTCTAAGAATTATTATAAGGTTTCTTTTCCCTTTCTATGGTGTTTATTGTGTTTGGTTTTGATCCTTAGATCAGGGATCGGGAGAGAGAGTGTTTAGTTTTTCATGTTTTTGTGAAAAATGCTCAGAAGTAAAGAGAATGCTATCAGTGAGTCTGAAAATTTTTGAGTTTGAGCAATCAAGTCTGCCTTAGGGTTTCTCGCTGTGTTTATTTATACTGGTCTATCATGCTTTGTTACATCATTGCTTACATCTTAATGTTTTCTTACATCATTGCTTACATAAAAAAAAGGAATCTACAAACTATTCCTTTATCACGGGTGCTTTTGCTTTCTGTCTTCTTCTGTCTTTTGCTTTGGTCTATCTTTTCCTTTGTTTGGTGCTCCTTTTATCTTTTGTCTGCCACTAATTCTGCAGTTCCATTAGCTGAGAGGCTTCTTGGAGTGTTCCATTGCTTGATGGGAATCTCATGGTGGTGATTTCGTTGATGAAGTCTAAAAGTATATTTGATGGTGCATGGCTATCTTCTGCTGTTAATAGTAAAAAGTTTTGGAATCTTATGATAGTTCTGAAGTTTTTTTTATAAAGGTCTTTTGCAATGCTCCATATGGCTTTAATGCCTTTGGCTCTTCTTGTTTGTATCCATTATTTATTTATATATGGAACTCTGGTGTATTCAGTTCCGACGTCAAGCTGGATTTCTCTTGTTACATGGCCAATTGTGATCATAAAAAATGCCTGATATTCAATATTATTGAAATATTCTGGACTTATAGTGTAAAACTTTAGGTATATGGGTTTTTTTCTGGCAAATTTGGAGATTTCTTTTACTAAAAGTTCGTCTAATTTTGATAACTCTTTTAGGTCTATGCTTGGATATCTTTTAGGTCTATGCTTGGATAAACGAGATCTAAGTATCCGTATTTAGCTAATTTTGATATTATTTCTGGATCCCCTCCTTTTATGGCTATCATCCGAGGATACATATTTTTTCCAGGGGCTTTGAATAATGTCTCTTTATAAGAAGTGGTAGAATATACCCATGTGGTAAATTGTTTATATTCTTCTTCTTTTGAATTTAGCTGTTTTTCTTCTTCGGTTTCTTCTTCAAAAGGATTTTCAAAAGGGTTTTTTATTTTGATAGTTTGTTTGGGAGATCGGTGTTTTGGTGAGTCTATTGGTATTTTGATCCTTTTTCCACTGATGGATTTAACTGGAACACTGACTGGTTTTGGATATTGATTGGGTCCACTGCAGCTTCCGCTATCTATAGGTTCCAGATCTCGCATGAAATCGTTTATGTATGATTCAAGGAGATGGATACCTTTTTCATGGGACTCACATGCTTCTTTCAAGTAATTTATGGCATCATTTATGTCAGACGTCTCTGACTTTAGTCTATTAATCTCTGTGTATATTAGAGATAGGTGTTTATTTGAGTCAGGATTCATTTTCCAAACTCAATGTTCCTGCTCAAAAAATCTGCAAGAAAATTGTTAGAGCCTTTTATATGAACAATCTTAAAATTGTAATAAGAAAAATATACTTGCCAACGGTGTAATCTCCTGTATTGAGGTTCATTGGGTAGTGTTTTGTGTATTAAAGATATAACTTGTGTATTATCTGTTTCTATTGTAAAATGTTTTTGTAATAAGAATAGAGAAAACTTCTTTATTCCTTTGTATATAGCTAATAATTCTTTTTCATGTACTGGATAATTTGCTTGGGCTTGGTTAAAAGTTCCACTACTATATCTACAAATTTCATTTATATCTGTTTTTAAAATTGCTCCCCAATGTAGGTCTGAGGCATCTGTTTGAATTATTAAATTATCTGTTTTATCTGGTAATCTTAATCGGGGTAAGTCTTTACATTCATTTTTTAATTGTCTTACAACTTCTGTATGCTCATTTGTCCATCCTTTAGTATTATTTTTTCTTAATAATTTTTGTAATAATATCTTTTTCTTTGCTAAGTCTCTTATAAACCCTTCTGCATAATTTAAACATCCTAAGAATTTTTGAATTTGTTGTTTATTTTCAAGCTTATCAGGAAAATCTATTATCTTGGTACTAATATGACTTTGTGATTTTATTCCTTCTTTATCTAAGATCATTCCTAGGAATTCTATGCGCTTATGTTCTATTAAAGCTTTCTTTTCTGATAAAACAATACCTTCTTTTATACAAGTGTCAACAAATGCTTTTAAATGTTTTCTGTGTTCTTCTAAGGTTTTTGAGGCTATTAAGATGTCGTCAACATAGACTATAGTATTTGTATGATTCTTGAATATATTATCCATTCTATTTTGAAAGATTTGAGGTGCATTTTTTAAACCAAAGGGCATTACTAACCATTCAAAATGTCCTTGAGGTGTACTGAATGTTGTATAAGCTATACTATTGTCTTCCATTTTTATTTGCCAAAATCCTGATTTACAATCGAACTTAGAATAGTAAGTATTTCCTCTGACTAAGTTTATTAATACGTCTTTATTAGGAAGAAAGTATCCATCAAATTTTGTATATTTGTTTAGCTCTTTATAGTTTATAACCATTCTGGCTTTTCCTCTTACTTGTTCCGAATGTTTTCTTACCATAAATGCAGGGCTATTATGGGGACTGTTACTATGTCTTATTAGTTTTAAGCCTAATAATTCTGTTATTTGGATTTTAAATTCATTTCTATCATCTTCTGTATATAACATAGGTTTGACTCTTATGATTTTGAGCTCTAGTAATTCTATTTTTGCTTTAGGGTGTGTTGGTTTCCATAAGGCTAAAGGATTTTCATTATATACTTCTGTTAATTGTTGTTTAATTTTTTCTAGGTGAATATTATACATTTGACCGTTTTGGAATAGGTAAAATTTTTGGTAAACTATACTATCACCACGCTGGGTTGGCTGAACTCTGTAAGGTTTAAATTCCCGAGGGAGACGAAGGAGGTGATTACAAGGAGTTTTTAGGGTAATCATATAAGGGGTTTGTTGATAATACTGGAATTGTTGAATAAAGTCATTGCCTAGGAGGATATCACAATCCATGATGTTATATTGAAAAACTTGTTTAATTTTTATAAGTTTACTGCCAAGTAAAATGTCATAATCTAATAAGGATTTATTAACCTGATGTTTATCTCCTGTAATTCCCATTATTTTAATACTACCTTGAGTGGTCCATTTGTCAGATAAAAAGGTTTTCATTATGGTGATTTCACTTCCTGTATCTATAAGACTACAAGTGTCTATGTCTTTTTCTATAATGTTTAACTGAACATATACGGCTAAAGGGTATTGGATGAAGGCTTTGTTTAACATGTTTCACAAACTAGTTGTTGTCCTTCTATTTGTAAGGTCACTTGATGTCTTTCTATTTTGTAATATGTTAGGCTGTTTAAGAAATTATTTCCTAATATTATATGCAGATTAGGGTCTGTATTCATGGAAGAATCTATAAAACATGATACTATGAGTCTATACCCTTCGATAATTATTGGTACATTTACTTCTCGTTTACATATATGTTTGTTTCCATTGAAATCAGTGTATTCATAAGGTATTACTTTTTCTTTTTCTATTAACCCTTTATTTTTTAAAGGATTAATATAATTATGACTCGTTCCTGTGTCTAAACATATTGGTACTTGCATATAATCCATGCCATTGAAATATTGCCTTTGAATTTTTATGATATTGTTTTTTGTTTCTAAATATTTATTAGTGTTTAGTCTCCTGGAAGAACTACCTCTTAGTAATGTTTTTCCAGTAAAGCTTATAGGTAAAATTGTGTTTTCATTTTAATTTACATCTTCTTTATTTATAAATTCTTTATTATCTTCTATGGCTAGATTATATTCTAACGGAATATGGTATGCGTTTACTGATGGTTCAATGAGGGAGGCTACTTCCTCATATTCTTTATTAATTTCTATATAAGGTTTATTTTCATAAATCTCTCCATAGTTAGAATTACAAAAACTATATAAGGCTGAGTAATGTATAGTCATTAGTCGATTGCCTTCTTTCATTAAATTCTTTTTTAATAGTTTAAAATGCAAACTTAAATTTTCATCTATATTTTTATCTTTAATATGTATACAATATCTAGGGTGACATGTAAACAGGAGTTTTGTATAACATAAATTTCCTTCTATTGTTCCCAAGTGTCCTATTTGTGGGTTAGTAAATCTTTGGTCATGTAAGGATAAAACGATAGGGCTGTCTATTCCTTCCTTAAATAAGGATTTTACTAATATCTGTATTTCTGCCAAATATACATATTGTATCTTTTTTCTAGTTTCTTCATTTTTTACTTTCTTTAATGCTAAATCTATTGTTCTTTTATCTATAAGACTGAATCTTATATTTCCTTCAGCTTGACTAACAGTCACAGCTTTTTCTTGCTCATAATATTCATGAAATATTACTCTTTTTCTTTTAAATATATTTCTCAGTTTATCTAGTAAGCCATATTCAGGTTTTTCTATATTGATTTTTAATAATTTATTATATTTTTCTTTGTTAAATGTTGCAACTAAACTGTATCCACTGGAATTTTCTTCTTGTTCTATTTCATCTATTTCTTCTGGTTCTTTTATTATTATTTCTTCTTTTTTACTCATCTTTTATTTCTGTAATGTATATTTCTTCTCCATCGAAGTCATCTTCTGATGTTAATTCTATTAAATCTTCTATTATTTCTTCAAAGTCTTCTTTTAGTATTCTTACCTTTTTCTTAGTACACTCTGTACTTAAATGTCCTATTTCTCCACAATTCCAACATTTACATTTAGATTTATCATAATTTCTCTGTTTTTGATACTTTCTTTTATAATATTTTCTTCCTGATTTTTTATATTTTTTCTTAAACCTATGGTATTTTTTATATTTTTCTCTTCTTCTATATTTTTCAATATGTTTCCTGCTAGGTATTTGGTTATTACATCCCCATTGTGTGGGCATTTCTGTTTTTTCACAGCATATGTCCCCTATATTTTTACTTCTTTTTATAAGGGTCCTTTGTATACAGATTTCAGAAAGTCTTTTATTTAAGAATCGTATTCGAGATCCTATGGTATCTGGTATAGGATTAATTGTTTTATATTTATCATATTCGTTTATAAAGTACATACTCCATGGATATGGTAGTTTAGAATAGTATAAATTTTTGTATATACTCTGGTCTTCATGACTATAAAATTGTGAATAGTAGTATTTACTAAATTCGCAGGTGTATTCTTTGACATAACACATATTGCATATGGTTAAGTTTATTAGTTTCATTCTCATATCTTGTTTTTCGATTGTTGCTTCTCTTTCTCTATTTTCTCTCCAATCCTCTCCTAAGAATTCATTGGAGATATATTCTATTAATTTTTCTATGCCTTCTTCTCTACTATTAAGAAAAGCAGTTTTTGTAGCATTTTTTATTAAGTTTTGTATGTCTTCACTTAATCCTCGCCACCAATTAAAAACATTTCCTACAAAACTGGCTATTAATATATCTGTATATACTCCGACCTTTTCTTCTTCTGTATTTACGTTCCATTCGTCTTTACCATTATTGTATATGAAAAGTAATCTCATTTGTATTCCCCAGTTTACTAAAACTATTCGTGGATCTTTTTTACAGTCTATATCTAGGAATACTCCAGAAGTATTTATTGGTTGCAATGTATCAGGTTTTATTGTATAATCTGTCTTTGGTTTGTAATTATAAAAGGGTTTTCTTTTATGTGGTCTATGGATTTTTGGTCTACTTGATTCTCCTATATCAGGTTTTAATTCTGGTCCTCCACTCACATTCATATTTATTTTATATTCTTGGTCAATTTCTGCTAATTCGTTTAGGTCTATTTCACTGAATTTTTCAGTCATAGATTCTATGTCATTCATTATTCTGTTTCACTATCTTCTATATCTTTATTTTCCATTTTTTCCTTACCTTTATCTTTTTTCTTTCGTGCTTCTAATTCTGTCTTTAATTTTTCTGCATCTCTTAAAATTTTAGGGTATTTTTCTTTTATAAACCATTCATCGTAACTGCCTGGTTGAGGGTTTTTTGGTATTTTTTCAGGTTCTTTAATTTGTCCTAGTTTTATTAATTCAAAACTTTCTAATTTTTTAGGTTTTTTGCGTCCTGCTTGTATGAAAGTCAACTCGATCTTTATTTTTCCTAATTCTTCTTTTACTTGTTTTACTTCTTCCTTAAGGTTTAGTAATAATTCTTTTAATTCTATTAATGTTGTTTCCATCTCCTTTAAGGGTATCGTTTGATATTTTTTCTTTTGGATGTATGTAACATCAGATGTAATATAAGGGTCTCCCCATTTAATACCTTGATTCCTTTGTTGTAAAGCGTTCAATTACTTATCTAGGACTGAATTTGTTTGTACATTAAGAAATGGCGAGTATGACTGTCAGATGGGATTTCTCTCTTCACTGAGAAGCAAGTATGACCATAATTCATCACAATATTTTCCATTTTTAAAATTTGGAAGGGAACATACTGCTGTTATATTTATCAGCAAGAATAAAATTAATTTTGTTTTCTCTCTTCGGCTTAATATTTCATTCTTCTCTTCCAAATTATCTCCAGTAGTTCATTAATTTCCCTCATCACGGGCAAAACATAAAATCATCAACGCTATGGATTGACTTCTAGATTCATAAACTTGATCATAACATTATAATATTGATGTTACAATTCAAATTTTTAAGTTAGAATTACTACTATTCACCTGTACATAAAATTTTAAATTATTTTAAATTATTTTTTGCAATGAGGACAATTACACTCCTAAAATTTTAGAAATAATCATGTTTACCCAAATTGTTTACCTAAATACTTTTGAGTTCAATAGTTAGATTCGAGTAATCCTTTTCAAAATTCCACAAGTGCATCCCATGCGCAAAGATACTATTTTTATCTCTTGTCATATTTTATTGACATCCTTGATTAGATATTACTTTTATCTCTGTTCATATCGATGCCTGACCTGAATAGCATAGAACAGATATGCTTCACTTGATTGGCATAAAACAGTGAAAGCAAGCAGAGATTCTTATAAAAATAACTATTAGCAATTGGTTTTCTCTAATATCTCCTACGGGAAAAAAAAAAAAAAAGAACATTTGTTAGTATGTACTTGCAATCAAAAAACTATAGTATTTAATAGACCTTAGATTAAGTAATCTGATCAATTAATTAATATCAGTAATATGAGTGAGATATTGTTTAAGAAATGTACTATTATTCTAAATCTGTAATATCAACCTATGCTTAGAACATGTTTAACATAACCCTAAAATAACACTTGTGCCTCTGAGCGTCATTATAACTATATATTAGTTTTTTTTAGAATTATAACATACCAAAATTTGACCCCCTTTTTAATACAGTACAAGTCATTAAACCTTGTTTTTTTAATATGATACAATTCGATTGATATATTTACTATAAGAATTCAATTGGGGGATCAATATCACTACAATACATTCTAGTATTCAACCCTCAACTCTATCTACAAACTAGTGAGAGAGAAATCAATTCTCACCCAATTAGATATGATTGTTAAAGAGAATGAGAGTCCTAAACTAGAATTCAGGTTCCTTTTGGGATCAGATGGGTTAGGAGCCTACTGATTAACTACATGTACGTTTAAAAGACCATTTGCCACCACATATTCACGCATCACATTTCACTGATAACACAATCAATGAGAAAATAAACATTGAATACCACATTCGTATTGCGTAATTTTTTAAGTCAAATTTGTCGTCTAATTAAGTAAAGATTAATTATTGGTGTCTGTATGTTGAAGTTAATGAAATTTTTTTTCACGAGTATCAATCATAGAATCTTTTGAATATATGCCAGAATCCGTATTAAAATTTAAAAAATGAAAGCTCACAGTCAACAACCCACTCCTTCCAAAGCTTTTTTTCATTTTCAATCTTTGATTTTTCATTTCAACATGTGTAATTTACAATATCTTCAAATGAGGCTAAGGTTGACAAACAATAGTAGATGGTGTTTAAAGTTGTCATTTTAAACTCCCATGCCTGACTATTTGACAAATATGACAGTTGCTTGCTCGTCGTACATTCAGTGGAATAATCCAAAGTTTCAAATCAAATGGAATCAATAAAATGGGCACCGTGCCTTTATGTCCCATCCGAGAGGCTAATTATATTTGTCCATTTTCGTTTCAACTTTTTCATTAACCCGCATATGCAAGCTTATGCCCTAGGTAAAAAATGGTTAGTCAATTGTTCAATTAACTAACAAAAAATTATCTTCTCATCCTCTTGCCTAAAGCGAGAGCAATGAAGTTTATTTAAGTGTATAGTCACGCAATCTGCGAGTATCAATTTAATTGAAACATTGATAAAATTAGAGTATCAATTTTGTAATGCAAAAAATTTAAATTAATTTCAAACAGGGCCTTGTTAATGATTTCAATTAATCTGAGAGTTTGTGTTGAAGTTGACAATCATAGGGGCCGAAGGCAAACGCATATATGCATTACAAAATTGATACTCTAATTCGATCAACGTTTCATAAAATTTTTTGTCAACTTCAACACAAACTCTCAGATTAATTGAAATCATTTACAATGCCCTTTTAAATTAATTGAAACATTGATCGAATTAGAGTAGCAATTTTGTAATGCATATATGCATTTGCCTTCAGTCCTTATGATTGTCAACTTCAACACAAACTCTCAGATTAATTGAAATCGTTAACAAGGCCTTGTTTGAAATTAAAGTTTGACAACTTTTAACGTATAATATTAAATATTTGGTAAATACTATTTGTTATAGCTTAAAAGTTAAGTTAAGTTAATTTTACACTTATATGATGAAAAATTTATTATATTTTTAATAATTTTATCAAAATTATTATTTAAAAATTATATTTACTACATACTATTAACTTTTATTTCATAATTATAGTTTTTTTTATAACAGTTATATCTTAAAAATTACATGATCTTAATACCAAACAAGGCCTAAATAATTTCAGTTAATCAAATTCCATTGTTCACATGAGAAATGAGAAATGAAAATATCAGAAGCACAAATGTCTGAATCCTTAAATTTTATGCAAAGGTCATGAAATGTTCTCCTAAGAAAATTAATTTCCTTTCTAGAAATTTCGATACAGTTTGTTCCCCACATTCTCTAGAGACGATTGGAATAGTTTGTATACAAAAAATGACATCCATTAATTTGAACAAATTTTGCCATTTCGTCGACCTCTTATCACACATATAACTATTCTACGGTCACAATAAAATGCATAGTAGAAAGGCCAACGAAATGAACTAAATTGCTCATAATTCGAATCTGAAATTTATGAGTTATGGACGTCCGGACTTGGTCATTAGGTCTGTTTCGATAATCATATCGAGTTATTAGATGAGTTGTTATATTTTAAGGATGAATTAGACTTCAATTTTGTATTGATTATAACGCTGGGCTGTATTTACGTGATCAATATTAATGAATGTCAAAGGTTTTCACATAATGTACAGAACTCGGCTCACTCATATTTCAATATATGATTTTTCCGGAAAGTGAATAATGCTGACCAATTTGTAGCCATCACTAGCTAGTGGCATCACAAGTTCATAACCACACCCATCAACAACGGTCAAGTAGTTTTCGGAACCAATAAAAATATTGGATAATCTGGCCAATATTTGGTGTTTGAATACTTAGCTCAAACTATAGTGATTAAAGGAGAATTTACCCTCTCCCTTAATCTCCTTTTTATAAATCTCTCATAATCTCTTAATTAGTCTGAACTCACCGCAGCGAAATATAGAAGTTCATTGAATAAACATGTTGTATCACCACGTAATTATTTTCATTAATTGTCACTTCATTTTGCACACACATACTCATATAAAGTATTTGTGGTTGTATAATTATTCTTCAAACCTTTTCCAAATAAGAGTACATAATTAAGTAATGTTCATTATTCAAATGACATGATGACATAAACGAGAGAATAGTTAACAACAACACGAGACAAATGAAAGGATCATATATATGATATCCTCCACCTCTTAATTGTTGTCACTAAACTCATCTACGATATTGACAGCAATCAAAACAACAACAGGCACTGCTTTAGCGACAACTCCTAGAACTTTGGACATAATTTTTTTCTTGCTCTTGAGTTTAGTGAAAGTGACATTGAGCACCCCATCCTCCACGGAAGCCTTGAAGCCATCTGGCTTCACAATCACACCCTCTGGCAAGTTGAAGCTCTTGGAAATATCAATCTTGCCATCACCGCTGCTGCAGCACTCCTTGAGAACCCACATCAGAGCTGCCTCGTGCTCGTCGTTGCCGTTGTCTCCCTCCGGCAGCACTTTGCTTAGTTTAAGAAGTTTTCCATCTTCAGTACTCTCAATCTTCAACTCCTCCATCTTTGTCCCGGTGGGAAGGGTGGCCTTGAACACGAGGTAGTCTCCAGCATCATTCCACTCCCCGTTGATATTCAGAAACTCCATGGCTGGTTTAACGGCCGTCACAAAAGCATTTGCAGCGGGGATCAGCTCCCAGTCCATCTCTGTATCGTCAGAGGACATGTTGATGTTTGAATTCAAGATTTGTTTTAGGGAAAATACCAAAACACTTGTGCAAAACTAAACTGCTGATTTATAATAGTGAGAAAGCGCGTATTGCGTTCTTGGATATATACATTGTAAACAGTCTAAAATACCCTTTGTTTTATTTAATTTTAATTTATTTCAAGGAATATATTGATTTTTCATTACTTCTCTCCTTCATTTGGAATTTAAATCCAATGCCGCACTGAGTTGTATTGTGTTGAGTTTAATTTATATGTAATCTGTCATGCATGCATTTGTAACAATGTATAAAAATTTAATCTTCTCCTCGTACGGCTTGAGAAAAACAAAATAATTAGGAGTGATAGTTACGTCTATAAATAGAATTAGAACATCAAATAGATCTATAAAATAATCGAATCAATTGGAGATTTAAGTTATTCTTTTTTTTGTTTCTTTTGAAAATCCGTGAAAGGCAAATGGATAAGCGTCTGCTTCCGAAAGACATCGAAGAATTTATTGGGAATCCTACTAGATCCATTCGTTCTTTTTTTTTTTTCCTCATAGATGGTCAAAACTTCATCAGGATTTGAATCCTACTGAGAGGTCCACTAGAAATAAAAATGATTGAAGAAAGAAGAGGATGTTTATTTTGTCCCTTCTAGGTGATCAGAAAATAAAGGAATAGTTAATATATTCAAGATAATTATGTATTTACTAAATAACTTTCCAATCCATCCGATTTCATCACATCCATTACATATTATCTCTTATCTCTTGTCTAATAAGTAGAAATATCCAAATTCATTTATTTGATTATCACGTAATCTTTGGTACTGCTGTGGGAAGTCATAATTGGTAAACCTTTTAGTCCACAATTAAAGAATTTGAGGTTGGTTTCATGCTTTCATCTTTTTTATTCTACTTGGAAAGTACGGAACAAAAACCGATTTGACAATTTTCCACCTTTTATTCGGAATGTTCAAGCTGATTGTGTTTCTCAGCTGTTACACATCGCGAGATTTTGCCCAACTTATATTGCTTCATATGCGGACAGGGCGGTCCTGGATACTTCAGGGATCCCTCTCTCAATTTTTTTTTGGCATTGTCCTCCTGTTGGCTGGGTTAAAGTAAGGTAATCCAAGGGCTGCTGCTTGTGCAGTTATTTTCCGGGATCATTTGTGCAGTTCTATAATCATCACATATCACACTATTCACGTCATAGAATTCATTTCAAATCTTATTCCATCAATTAAGCATATTTCAAGAGACATAATGAATGCAAGTAATATATGCAATCTTGAGAAGTCAATCTTATTAGAAATACAAAAATGATAATAACTGCTAATATGACATGTTTTTTATGACAAACAATTATAGTTATATAATAATTAAAATTGCTAGTATAAGAAACAAAAAAAAAATTAATACCTAATCAAAGTTTGTGTTGATAACATATTAGAAAAACTATTAGCCTGCAACACAAAATAAAGGAGCAACACAAGATAAACAGTAAAATGAGAGAGCAATATATTATAGAGTGATTTTTTTTATTGCAAGTGTGTACAAAATAAATAGATGAGCTCTCCTTTATAATTTCATAATCACTCTTGAAATTAATAAAAATATTATGGATAATAATTTTTGATGAGATAGTGGAAGCTATAGAGAATCCAAAGGTTACTAGTAGGGGAAAGTGGGGAGATTATGAGATGTATGTTATGAACATCCACATTTATTTTGATAAATTCATAACAGTTTTCAATTTTTATAACTTTAATTATTTATTGTAGTTTAAAGGAACATGAAAAAGATTGACTCCATCTCTATGTAAACGCATATTTTTAAATTATTGAAACTTTTCAAATATCAAAAAAACATGTGTGAGAAATATATATTTCTCATGGATCCATATGCAACCTGATGAGAAGAACTCTGAGGTCAATATTTCTTCGATATATCATATCGAACTGAGATGTGTTTGTGAAAATATTGTCAGGTGATTTTGTACGAGTATACGTGTCAAAACGATCAATTTTGCAACACTCATATAAATACATTCATTATATTTGCATATCTGCATCTAACATCTACAAAATCTAGCCAATGAATCTTATCTTTTACACTAATATTATACTTTCGTATATAGTTAGGATATAAATGTATCACTAATCATTACTTAATATGGGTTAAGTGTTAGCTGATCTTATTTTTTATTGTTAATGTAATAATATTTACTTAATATGGGTTAAGTGTTAGCTGATCTTATTTTTTATTATTAATGTAATAATATCATGTCATCTATCAATTGCTAGCACGCCGTCTATCATGTTTAACCATTTTTGTTCAGCAGACAACAATTATTCAAATTTCATACAACGTGTACAAGAATCAGATCAGATTTCTAAAGTACCGCATATAGACATATCAAAACAACCTATAACAAGAAAACAAAAAAAAAAAAAAAGGGAGACATACATAAATAACTAACCCATTCTCATTGAGGTCCTCAAGCTGTTACATTAAAAGACTCTATAATATATACACAAGAACTAGTTTACCAGACATTAATTTGTTAAAGAATCATATACTAACAGCATTTCCCTTATTGCAAACTCAATGCTTGAGATTTTTTTATTCATTACTTTTTTAGGATGAATTATATCTATCCAAGATGCAGCTTCCTGATGTGTTAGTGACCAATAATGTCGGTGATTATTGTTGCACATGATGCTGCCTGGTTACCAAAACTAACTCTTTGCACATGTGGCATCATCATAAAATTTAATGCTCGATCTGCTACCACTTGTCCCCTGCATATAAAATTTATCGATTCATCAGTCATATGATTTGGAAGCAAACAACAGACACACCTCACTGAAAACGATTAATTGTTTAAACAAATCATGTGACACAAACATATTTTTTAAAAAAAATAGTAAGACGTACGTAAAGCCTATATTAATTTTTTTTAGTTTTTTTAGTTTTTACAAAATTTAAAATTGGGTTATCAGGTAAATAGAGATATTTACAAACCACTCGCCAAACTTATGGGATTATGACGTAAATATTGATTATGAAGCGAAGTGGGGTATCAAATATTTTCGGTGGATATTATGTCACTATTTTGAAAAAATAGTCAGTTTTCATTCAATCTTATCCTTTATGGGTCCATACGCTGAGGTAATGAATACAAATAAAGCAAAAACGATTTGCATGATACCGATAGCCACCGCCCCCACCAAGAGCGGATGATGTTTACACACATGCTCAACTTGAAACATGATTTTTTTTTTTTTTTTGCAATTAATATAATGCAGCAATATCAGCAAAGGACTGATGCTGCAAATTCTTTTCGGGGAAAGAGAGGAAAAGATACAGACAAAGGGCGATAGCTGGGTTTAGAACCGAAGACAAAGCTAATGTTGATTACATATGCGTGAAAGGGTGCCCAAAGATAGCGTGTGGTCCATCTGGGGGCCGTTTCTTTTTTTTTTGACGGAAGCAGATATGGACTTTTGTCAAGCTGAAGACAAGACGAATTTTTTTTCTTCTTTTTTTTTTTTTTGGGGGGGGGGGGGTGTGTTGTGGTGAAGATTCAAACGCATGAATGCAGTGGACGTACAAAAAGTTGGGGACCCTTTTTATTTATCATATATCTTTTATAAAAGCAATATCAATCCTTGTATTGTTCAAGTGTCCATTTGTTGCATGTATGAAACTGAACTATGACGACAGGTTTGTTGCTATTAAAATATAATTTCTCAGTGAAAGAATCCGAATTCTCGGCTGGCTGCCTTTGGGCACCAGCTATTGATGAATGTACAAGGAAAAATTAAACAAATAGATTGGTATACCAAAAACGAAACTACTTTGACAAAAAGAATCATGTGGTTCATTGAAATTGGTGTTACTGACTCTTTGATCTAACAGAAAGGAATTTCAATACCTTACCTATATTTCTTCTGGCATATGAATAATAAGTATTACCTATTAGCTTTGTTATATATTCTCCTGTGATTTCTATCTTCACCTCTTCAGTTAGACGATTTCCCCGAGCTTTTATGCACAGAATAAATATGCTATAACATAGATCAGAAGACTCAAGACTGGCAAAATCTGCAAAAGAAGAAAACACATTGGATATGCATTAGATGCATTATTAGCAAATCAAAAACAATAAAGATTGTTAAAAAGATTATACAAGAGCTTAATTACCTTAATCTTGGGTGATGCGGAAGAATAGTCCATTTCTGGAAGATACCCTTGTAATCCAATGTTATAAACTGGGTTACCATTAGGATAATAGAGTCCATAATTTCTCTCAGACGCCGGACCAGGCTTCAAATTCTCATTAAAAAGTGCAAAAAAATAGACGTCAATAGGAACTGACGGTTTTCCAGGGGTGCCCTGCTTCTGCTGTATCCTTTTCAGCAAGTTCCCATTGTACAACTCTGCATTCTCCGTCGTAGCTCCAGCTTCGTTTTCATCTCCCTTAGACGGCCACCCTGTCTCGGAAATCCTAACCTCGATATCTGTGTGCCCCATTGCTTTGATTGCCGAATAAACCGCATCAACTTGGGCATACAACATGTTGTCATATTTGAAATTAGTAATTGGATCCGTCGTCCCTTGGTTAGGCTGGAACAGCACGTAGTCTAATGGGACCTGATTTGGGCTGTCCTTGTATGCAAAATAAGGATAAGCATTGATCAAGAAAGGTGACTTGACCTGAGCGTGAAAGCTCAGAATCGGTTGAATATAAACAGCAAGATCTTGCCGGAAAGATCCAGCTGAAGGCGGAAAAGAGTTGCCTAGGATGTCGAGTGAATGCGCGGATGTGACAATAACTTGCTTATCAAGCCCAAGATCAACGAGCGTTTTGTACACCGTTTGCATAGCCGGGAGGAGATAAGAGTAGATCTTGGTGTCATCGCCTTTGAACACTTCATTGCCTACTAGTATGCAAGTGATTCTTGTTTGAGGGAGATAGGGCTGAAGCCGCTGTTGGACCCAACTCTGTGCCTTGACTGGATCAGTCATGTTTTCGAGGTACTCGTTGCCTAGGCCAATAATGAACTCTACGTTAGTGTTGGAGAACGCGGACAGGACAATGGGATCTGCGTCGTAGAGTTTAACTCTGCTGATGTTGAGAGATCTTAAGAGGACCGAGACACGAGATGGGGAAGGGAGATTGTTTGCTATCTGTCCATAGTTAATTCCAACTCCTGCAAGGCCCAGGATTCTGGGTGCCGAATCTGAAAACAGAGTGAAAAACAGAGTATAAAAACAGAGCAATACAGCAGAACAAGGGCGAAAATTTTTGATGGGGAATTGATAATGCAAAAATAAATAAATAAATAAATTCTATTCAGATGCCCCATATTATTTAAAAACTGAACTAAAAAATAAATTGATTGAATTCCTTATATTCACAAAAGAACTAAAACAAAAATAAACATGTTGTACAGTATGCATGCTACATAGAATTCAAAAAGAGGGAGGTAATGTACCAATTCCTGCAAATTGATAAGAATCTAAAGTTCCAAGCAAAAATTTGAGTGCATGAGAAGGAAATTTCAATAATCAGATCTTCGAAATTGGCAAAAGACACAGAGCAAGATGAATGCAAACTAATTACTAAACTCGGCTATATTCTTAAAAATATACTTTAAAAAGAATTTCAGAATCAAAATTTTCGTAGTTCCATTCATGTAACATTAAAAAATATCCCAACCCAGAAACAGTTTGTCAAAACTCTCATTCTTTCCCGTTTTCTTTTGATTCCTTACTATTTTTCTAACCGACCAAACAGAGCAAAACAGAGCACAACAGAGGGGAACGAACCTGAAAGAATGAGAAAGAAGAGAGAGAGTTTAATGATGGAGCTGAAGCTGAAGCTGCCCATTATTGATCTGATGATTTTGGCAGCCAAGCCAAGCGAATTGCACCTTTAAATACTATTTTACTTCAGAGACCGACCTATAAACTAACCTTGCTTCTAATATCTCTCTGCTTTTTATAGAAGCCGCAATCACAATATGACCTCTGATTTGTCTCATATTGCATTACCGCACGCTCTGTTTTTGTAAGTTTTGACTTTATTTTATTTTATTTTTGAAGTTGCCTATATAGATTTCAATAATGTTAGAGATCCAACTGACCTGAATCTCAATACATATTACTCATTTATTGAATAATAGATTTTATATATCTAATGAATCAATACCACTTAAATTTAGGATACCTATAGATTTTTAACGTGTTTAAAGCAGATTTCCTTTTCTTTAAAACATTTTTTCCAATTTTTTTTTAAAAATAAGTTTATTTGACGAAGAATACAATTTGTACACTATTTTGTGCTAGTGTACAAATTGTATTGACCACCAGCAGCTACCATCGTCACCACAATTAACGGAATTGCCGACGTATTAGTTTTTTCCAAGACTGCCCCTGCCTCCTCCTGAGTTTACTGAAAGGGCCTATCTTCCTAATTGGTAAGTTTATATTATCATTCCAATCCAATTATTATTATAGGATGTCCAAATTGGACTTTGCCACTATTTGTATTTTGAAATAAATTGATACAGTTTATTATTCATTTGACTTTTGAACCCTGTGTTGAAGGAATGTATTTGGAAAATGTGATGCTGGCGACATGTAGTTATTCACGCATATTTACACATATCACGCTTATTGTATCTCTAAAGGGTGGATTTTTTTTTTCTAAGTGCAGGATTGTGCACATGTAAAAATCTAAGAGACAGGACTTTCGAGCCTCCAGCTCTCTTCTCTCAAATATTGACACGTGTGCAGTTGTGTACTAGATCGTTACTACTCTAAAGAATGGTTCGGCTGATTTGAATGCCACAATGAAAGTATAGCTTAATAACAATTATTCATGTATATTTAATTATAGCATACAAGTACTAAAGTAGAGGTGTAAATTCAATTGTGCCATATCAACCTAATTCGGAAAAATTAGCTTGCTCACGCTTTGTGTCTTGCTCGTGTCAAATCTAATTTTCACAATACTAACCCAGCACGACCCATTTGTTCATCACTATTCGTATCAATGTCATGCTAGGCTTCGGAATTTCATGTTATTAATACTTTTAGTTGTTAAAATTAACGTAAACATTTATTAAGGTATTGATTTTTTAATTATTTTAAGAATAATTTATTAACTATTAATTATTTTATATACCCTATTAGAGTCTCCTGTCTAAAATATAGCATACACAAATAATCTATTCAATCATATTTAAACTTCCATAATTTATCTGTTTCCAAATCAAGAATAAAACGATTTTAGTAATGTCGATTCATATCAAATTTATCTTTTTGACATTGTTGAATGTTGGGTGTTGTGCATAATCAAGAATAAAACGACAATAAAATTTAGAAGCGTAATGGTTAATTATTAGTGCCGTTTATGATTGTAATATTGAAATCAAAGCGCTAATAATCTTTAGAGATGGTGACATTGTTGAATGTTTCAGGCCCCTTGTTCTACTTTATTTATCATTTATTTATAAATATTAAAAATATTTTAAATTTATTCAAAATTCAATTCCATTATTCAATGCCCAACAACAATAAAAGGTATTATTATTATAATTAATACATTAACAATAATTAATAATGATTTTTTAGTTAACAATAAAATTAATAATTATGGATTGAATTTAATAATTATGGATTAAAAGACTTTATTTATAATTTATTTATAAATATTATAAAAATTTTAAATTTATTCTTAAATATTTAGAATATTAAATTTATTCCTAAATTTTTAAATTCTAAAAAAATCTCAAAAATATAATTATTATTAATGATGTTTTTTTCCTCCTTCACCAGCCAGCAAGCAAAACCTGTAAAATTCATCCACGTGGCAGGCACTAACATCAATGGTCAGAGAATCTGTTTCTTAATCGGTGGAGGAAGAAAAAAAGATGGTGATGGAAAAATGAAAAAGATATGTTTATAATTAATTAATTAACTTTTCAGAGGTCCCAAAAAGTCGTGATCTGAATTCTGACGAAACTACCAAATTTTCAAGGAATTAATTAATCAATAGTTTTAAATATTTTATAATATAATAACGAATTTGCTGAAAAAACAAAACGGATCTTAGTAGAACGCACAATGTTTTAAACCGTTATTAACGGCGGCTCCCTCTTAGTAGAACAAGGAAGTCGGCGCAGACAGTTTAGCATTCGCACGTGTTGTTTTTCTTTTCGCGGAACTGGCCCCCCTTTGGTTTTACGAAATTACGAATATAGCCTTCACACGGAATTGTCAATTTCCCTTTTTACCCGGCCTTTGATTATTTTTTTTATTATTTTATTATAAGAATATCGAAATTGTCTTCATTTTTATACTCTTGTTATTTTCAAGATGACCAATGATGTACATTTATACAGTTGGGATATTATTTTGCATCTCAAATAATTTAGCATCATTGATTAGTAAATAATTATCAGGTAATAATGAAATAATTGATTTTTTATATTCTCATTTATAAGATAATTTCACGGCACTCATATAAATAAATGTCACAACAAGTGTCATACCCACTACAACATTAATTTTATGTACTAACTATTTTAGTATCTTATTTATTACTTATACCAAAAATAAAATTGAGCCATTAATAAGATAAAAAGACATTTATATATATCCATTGTCATAGATATGGACGTTATGGTGCTATAAATCATTTCCGTAAAATATTAAATTTCATGTCCCATCTTAAATAAAATGAGACATTATTGATTATGATCTTATAGACATGGTGCATCTTCTCACTTTTTGTGTTCAACAATTTTGGACACTCCTTCAAAATAAAATAAATAGATATTGAATTGAAACCCGGTCCATATCCTTTAAGAATTAAGACCTCTTAGTTTGAAAGGGCGAAAAGGATGAAATTGAAAAATGTTGCACTTTTGGTCTTTTGCTTACCTTTTTGCTGTATCGAAAATCTAATTGGGGACCATTTTTTATTAGATATAGAAAACCGCATAAAATTCGCCAATTATGCATTACATCCATGAGATGAAGATGATAAATTGTCAAAGAAGCATTTGGGTACATGTCACTACGTGGAAAAATGATGAGGCATCTAGGCAGCTTTGTCCCACTTCGATAAAAAGGATTTGCCCACTTGGCTCCACATAGAAGAGGCTTCTTGACAAAGCAATGCACAAAATAATACATGATTAAAAAAAAAAAGCGAAAGAAGATGAGTCAAATTTTCTTTCATTGAGGTTGTCATCGCAAGTTGATTTTCAGAGAAGCAGTTTTCCAACTTTTTCACTTGTTTTTCAACTGCAACATATGATTATTATTTTTCAACCTAATTAGCTTTGATTGTCATACAAGTTAGTGCAATAATTATTCGGACCCCAACTATCTACAATGTATTGCGACCAAACCCAGTATTGATTTTTTTCCAGGGAAGCAATCATATGACTAGACAAATGATTACGGGAGTGAACTTCTACAAATGATTTAGCAATTCATTGACAAACATATTTTCTTGGTTATTGGACTCAAGAATTCTTACAAATGCTGAGGTAGCGTGTGAGTGTGTGTGTCTCTCTCTCTCTCTCTCTATCTAGACACACACACACGTATAAAAGATTGCAAGATTGTCATTGCCTATTATTAGTTTATAAGCTGGTTTTAAATGTTCGCAACTTAATAGATGCATTTTGGATGAAGGAAGTTTTGTAACATATCTGTGTGTGGATGAAACAAAATAAATATTAATTGTATATATGTAATACATATACTACAGAAAAGTTTTGAATATTTTGAGAACATCGTATTTTTTTTTGTCTGTTTATTTATATATCACATGTATATTTCAACCAATCGTAACAACATTCTCGTGCACAGGGTAAACACTAAATGAATAAAGAACAGTCTTCCAGGAGAATAAATCTAGCTATAAGCATGGTGATTATCACAATCTTCAGAAAAGTGATTTTGAAACCAAGAATTTTGCCCATATTATAACCTAGTAGCACTGTATTTATATTAGTGTATGTGACCAACACAATTAAGACCCTACAAAAACAATCTTCTAAGAACATTTATATCCAGGGTATTCTATCTGCGCGACTTTATCAGTGCACAAAACAAAAAGTTGATGATCCATCGTTGGAGGAAAACAATGTGAAGACTTTGAAAATTATTAAAACTTTCGCCTTAATAACTTTTAAGCAGGCAATGACAAGGTGCTTTATGCTTCTTGTTTCCAGTGTCTTTCTCGAAGTGTATTCTATTTGATAAAGATTCTTCTTTGGCTATATAAGCTCCTTTTTATGGCCACAATAGATAACGGACGGTGGGTGGGTGGGTGCGTGGGTTTATTTTGCTTTTACAATATATATATATATATATATATTTATTTATTTATTTATTTAATGACATATCCTTCTCCCTTATCCTCCGTCCATAAATGGCTTATCTGGTGGTATTCTTCTATACTTTTGTGGTCAATGGCATCTTTCTTATTCTATTTTATGTAGTATTATTGTATTGGCCATACTACGCGCTAGAGATTGCATTGTAACAAAGCAGGAAACACCTCCAATATCACGGCTCTATCGGCAAAGATAAAGGGCTACAAAAATAGTATAGTACTCTTTTATATTGATAGCCAATTTCTATTCATTACTTGCATTAATTGGTAAGATTGATGACATGAAATGTCGAAAAAGATAAATGCTCATTTAATCTCTATAATTTTAATTAATTACTTAGTTAGCCTATATATTTTAATAAATTATTCAAAAGATCTTTGTCTTGTGTCCACTTTTATTAAATTTATTCCGTTGTTATCTACTATTTATTTATTACAAGTCAAATTTATTTAAATTTTAAGTTATAAATGGTAGAAATACCACGCTAGTTTTGAAAAGTTAGATCCAAACTTATGAAAATAGCGATGGAAGTGTTTTGAGTAATTTTAGAAAATACAAAGATAAATTAATTAATAAACTCAATCTGTAGGAACTAAAAAGGTATTTACCAATATCAAAACTTATAATGTACAAGGTGATCACTGATCAAACTAGTATTAGCATGGTTAATATCAATTATGACTATATTTTGATGCCTTAGAAACCCAGAAAAGCAAACGGAAATGGTAAAAAAGGGACAAAAGCTCTAGTCAGTGAACCCACTCCAACTCCAAGTCAATAACAAGGCTTATAGGGTCTAAAATACATAGGCATATGGCAAAAGGGCAAATGTGCTATGTTTAAGGAATCAACAATGGAGATATATCATGGGAACAAAATGAAAGTAGTCTACAATTCAGTTTTGTAGCCCTATGGCTGCGCATTTTCATTTGCTTTTTCGTACGCTATCCATTCATATAATTTAAGTCAAAATACACCACCTATGGGCTATGGTTTTCAGTGGTAATATAAATGTGCCAAAGAAAGGAGTGTTTCAGTGATAATATAATGTTTTATTTTTTTTAATGAAGATTTGGGCTACCACCGTTTTGAGGATTCGAAATCAATCATATTCTGCGATTGATTCTCTTCGTAGTTTAAATATAGTTTGTTTCCCTATTTGCCCTTTTATTGATGTCATTCATTGTTGCAGGAAGGCCTACATAATTTTAACGCAATTGACACACCCCAAATCCCCTTTGATAGAAAAATTCAAAAGAATTGGGATCCCAAGTCCCTTGATTCCAAAGCCAAAATTTTTCTTATTTTTGAAACTGAATAACAACTGTTACAGATTTTATTATTATTATTATTATTATTATTATTATTATTATTAAAATGAGAGAAATAAATTACAAAATCGCAGAGAAAAGGACAGTTGCATGATTAAAGATTTATGGTTTATAAGAGATTTTAGGAACAACAATAGCCACAAACACTCGCAGAGTAAATTACTGTGCATGGTTTTGTAAATCTCCCATGAAAAAAATTCTGTAGCAAATTAATATTTTTCAAAATTTCGAAATCGTTTTAATTTTACGATAACAGTTGAAAATTATAGCATTAGCAACCATAAACTTTCAATGGCATTTTTTGTGGCCCAAGGTTCAAATTGTGTGGGCCGATCGATTTAGGCCCTGCTTGGGGGTAATTATCTCAATTTGAGAAATTATACACTCTTTCACATGAAATGAAATCCCAAAATGCAAGTAATAGTATAACCAAATGCGAAATTAAAGATTCCATTGCACAAGACAACATACCGAAAGCCTAAAAAATGTTGTAGGTCCATGAGAAACCTTATCAGCATACTCAGGCACTTGATCACAGTTCATACTTTAAAAACCCTAAATCAACTGAGAGCAAATAACACTCAGCAAAGCTCTTCTTCCTTGTGAGAGTGAATCACGCAATCTGAAGTCGGGTATGAAATGCAAGTCAGCAGATAACCAGCCTCCATTTGGTTGTCATCGAGGAAGGAACCATCAGACTGATCAACTGAACCTGACACCAACTTCCCAGCACACGTTGAGCAAGCACCAGCCCGGCAGGAATAGGGCAGGTCAACTCCCGATTCCTCAGCTGCATCGAGGATGTATTGGTCTTCCTGGGCTTCAAACTCGTGCTCTTCACCTGCAGGTCCAATCAGCTTAATCTTGTAGACAGCCATTGATGCTTGGAAATTGGGAGAGCATTTCAGGCCAAAGGTCTTGGAGATGCTCTTAACAGATCCAAGTGAGGATGGGCTCTTGATTAAATTCCTAGATAGTTGCCTTCTGGGTGCAGCTTTAACCATGCACAAGGCACTAAGTGTCACAGTCGACATCTTTACCCCTGAATGTCATGAGTTCACAGCAGAATGAGAATTATCAGGACAATCCATTCAACAAAAGCCACATCGAGTCATCCATGACAACAGCAGCAAAAAAAGAACATTGACAGAAAACATAAAAGATAAAGGGGAAAAAAAAAAAAGAATAAGTACAATCACATCATCCTAAAATATCTTCTGGGCGGTTTGGGCAGAAAGAGACTTGACTGTATGATTCATTAAGTCAATGTGAGCATTATGCGTTTGGCTGCAAGTGTTTACCTCCCAGAGGGCACAAAAGTACTAGGAAATAAATGTTATGAGGTTGCTTCTTATTGAATAAAGTAAAATGTTATATTTCCAAGGAACAACACTTGGTTAAATTTCAGATACCCATACAATGACAAGACGGCTAGATTTCCTTACAAACCATCTCCAAGACAATTTAGCAGAATTTGTACACCATGTCAAAATTATGTGAAAATGGAACCAAACAAACCATTTCAGTAACAACATGGTAATTGATGTTTGGAGCACAATGAGAAGAACAAGCTAGCGGCTATCTGCTCTTCACTCGAGGCTCCACCTTATTACCAAAGAAAACACAACTGTGTACCGACTTGAATCATAACAGTAATTGTTTTTCATTTTGAAAAAAAAAAATATGTTTAGTCGCATTTTACAAACTTTGTTGTTAAAAACAAAAGAAATTGTTCTCAAAACCATAGCTAAAAAGGTTAAAAAACAATATTGTGTTGTTTTCCACCATTTTTAAGGACGGTTCTAGAATAAGACAAAAAAAACTTGATTTCGAGCGGATACCACACAACTAGATGCAATTCATCACATTTAAATTTATCTCACATCATTTAGATTTATTTTATTTCAATAGGATCCCTAAATTCATTTTCAAATACAATAACAAACAAATTTTTTTGTTTTTAGTTTTAAAAAATTGTTCTAGAAGACCATGTCAAACATGTTTTGATTCTCAAAGCATCAATTTCGTTCTCATTTACTGTTTTCAAACACCACTTCGAAAAAAATGAAAAAAGAAAAAAGAAAAAACTCCAAACACAACCTAAAAAATGATCTCTTTCAGAATGAAAATGTGTTTGTATGTGAAATAAAATTTGATTATGACTACGTGGCACCCACACGTTATCTTATTGTAAAACGATTTTAAAAAATGATGGAAAACAACAATTCTTTTTTTTCCGCCTATTCAGTAACACGTTGAAGGAGCATTATTTCTTCAAAAACGTGTTCTACAAAACCAGTAACCAAATGAACTCTTCCCTATGTTCTTTCTGTGAATTCATTAATCACCAACTGTTGTTTGCATAAAACTCCAACAAATTTAAGAGATGTTAGCCATAATATGTCGTCTAATCTTAAACAATTCTTTGAGACGATTAATGTATCATAGCGAAGCAAGGATCTTAAATGGCGATGAACATTAAATTTTTTCAAAAAAAGTGTGTTGTGGGAAATTCTAAAATTTGGTGAGGGATTTTTCTAGCAGAAAATTTCAGAAAGCTTTGGACATAATTATGTGACAACAACAAACACTTCTACAATATCAGTCCTCCTTGATTCTCCTGAACCAATAATCTCTATTAAAAAGAATATTATATATCTCCGGTTCTACCATTCTTGAAATGAAACAAAAGCAACCAAGCTAACAAATAATAAAATGAAACACTCAAAAGATCACCATCCATAAGCAATATAACCCAAAAAAAAACACCCAAAAAAAAAAAACCTAGATCATAAAGATCATCAGAACAAGTGGAGACGAAAGGGAGGAAGAGATCTTACAGAAAAGCAAGAGATCGACCGGCGTAGAGTACGAGGTGGTGTGTGGGTTGGTGGGTGGCGGTCAAGCGAAATGAATTCGCGTTGCGTTTGAGTTAAATTAATAGAATTTAAAGAGGAGATGGCGGAGTCCAAAATGACTCTTGGTTTAGTCAAGAAAAGGGTACCCTAACACATGCGCCACGGGCCATTTTCATTAAAAAAATGCTTTTAATGTTTTTGTGACTTAGGCTTTGATCTGCAACTAGGTAGCGTAAATGGACGGTCAGCAATTTGCACATTTATTTTTTCACACACTCACTATCATATACTATAAAATGACACAAAAGCCGGTTCCCATATTTCAATTTCGTACACGGCTCTCCATTAAAAAAAAAAAAAAAGGAGAGACAACCACATTTCCATGGTTTGATAGAATTGGGAGATAACTCGTTTTTAGGAATACGTAGAGAGTCTGTGTTCTATAAAAATATATATATTTTTAAATTCAATAAAGTGTTTATAATTATTTCCTTAAATTATAAGGTGTCGTAGTCTTTCTTTATTTATTTTTTCTTTTTTTCCCTAAAATTGTATATGTCGTGTAGATTTTGCCATTGCATCTTTAGTCTCACCAAAAGACAAATTTAGTCTAAAAATGCTAACAAATAATGTTATATTTTATAGCTCAAGTAAAGGAAGATGCTTCTTCCTTTTTTTTCCACCCCATAATTTGCTTTCTATATTTGGCCTTTAGCCAGCCTTCAATCATTTCCTTTGGATAAAAAATAATAATAATAATAATAATAGTGATCAATCATGTAGAAGATTTTTTTTTTTTAATTTAAGTCTAATGTCCACCAAACTTACATGGTTATATTTACCAACTCATCCAAGAATTATTGTCTATTAGCGTATTGAAGTTGAAGTTACACTAATCGAATATATGAATTATTGACCGAAGAGAAATCTTTCCAATATAATTTTAAAAATTTCAATTTTTGAAAAATAGTTTATATGACTAGCCAATTAATGACATTTTAACGAAGGCTAAAAGTCGGGAACAAATTTAAGTCACAAGGGGGTAATTCAAAAAAATGTCACAAAGAGAATCTTAATAGTTAGTTTTATATCAAATTATAATTTTCCTTTTTTAACATAGACAATCTGTTTCTTAACCTTTTTTTTTGTAAATTTGTTTGGTATGAAAAAGAAATTATATTTATTCGGTAGTTGTAAATTTTGACCAGCAGCCAATGACGAGGTCATCAATTACTGTTGTTGAAATTTGACCTGTAAATTACAAAAATGGCAAGGGGTGGTTGCGCACTCGAACTTATGCGGTGGGTGATCTGGCTAGTGGGCTAGTGGCACAATTTTTTGAAAGAATTATAAATTTCTTTTTTTTTTTGTTTACAGGGATTAAATACCAAGTTACTCAATTACATCAATTATTTATAATAACTATTATAATAGTTATAATCAAATATATATAACTGAGACTTAAAATATTATATTAAAATGTATATATTAAAGTTTATATGAAGATATGCACAAAAAAATAACTTTCATAAACAATGGACGTATTACTTCACTTGCATTTCGCAAGGAAAAATAATTTTTTTATAATTTTTACTCTATAATCATGCTAATTATGGAGGTGTGCCCTCATGGAGGTTCGAATCAAGCTCTTACAATTCAGCCCAAGGCCAAGTGACTACGAATTTCTGATTAAACTAATACTGCTACATTGAAGAGAGATACTAATCTTTGATGTTCTAAATTTGCTTCTTATATGATAGGGTTAATTTAAGAATTCAAATAAAACAATCGAGTAAATCCAACTAATGGCTAATATAGAAATTTTAAATCATTTCACAATACGAAAGTTATATTTTGAATTGTGAATATTCACAGTTAGATTGCATGGATTAATATATAAACTTTTCACGCTTTTTAATTAGATGAAGAGGAATTCATGACCAGACTAAAAAGTAGGATTGGCGAGTAAAGTATTTTAAGATGAGAGATTCCAACAATTATCCATCAAAAATCTTTTTTCACCGGTATTGATGGATAACACGCGGGAATTGATTTGATTTGAGAAAGTATAAAAGCGTGTATTTAGAGGACAAGCACTTCTGTGGGCACGTAAAATCCTGAAAGTGTGTTTACATCTCCAAAAATACAAACGCTCTTGCGGTTAAGTAGCCTGGGAATTAATGCAACCTCAGAAATACAAATCTCAATAACGGACGTTCTAACAGAAAGCAATCAAGATTACTAGTGCATTAAATTCAAAAATTAAAAAAAGAAAAGCAAAAGCAAAAGAAAATTGAAAGTTGTGACCATTCAAAAAAAGACATTTTGGGTATAATAGATCACACTCATTTTTTTCTACAAAACACCAACATAAAGCAGAATTTCTTAAAAGATGCGGTTAGAAGGACCCATGGTGCTCTTCAAATAGAGGCACCTGACCTGGTAAGATCCAAAAGACAAGGATTAGACATCAAATTCACAAATGCTGCCCGAAGCAAATACCAAAGAAGACCATACAAGAATGATTAAGGAAATAGAAAAGTGTCCTCAAACAAGAGGGAGAGGGGGGGATATATTCTTAATTATAGCAAGAAAAAAATTTGCTTATCATTATTCAAATAAAAAAAGTGTATATTTAAATGGTTAAATAGATTTAGTGTTTTCTAAATTTATCTCCTGGAGGAAAACATTAACCATCTAAACCAATTTAGAACAAATACAAGAGATGTCAAGGTTACAAAAATATCGTGCAACAGAATCTTATGGAGATAGTTATACAGAAGAAGTTGAGTTTCAACAACCTCATATTGAACCCAAAAGTGCAACAAGTGAAACAAAAAACAGTTATTATATTGAACCCAAAAGTGCAACAAATGAAACAACAAACAGTGATTTTGTACAAAATATTACCAACTACAACCCCCAAAATTGACCACAGGACCAGTAGGTAAAAATAAGGTTAGAAATAGCTACTTACATTCTGCCAGTTTTTCTTCAACAACGAGACAAGGAAGTTAACACTCATTTGAACATTCTGGAAGATCTGCTTCTCCTCCATTGCAAGGTTTCCAACAGCAACTCCCATGCAAAGCACCTTCTTCAATTGGAACTTCACTGTTGCCTTGGTCTCGTTGACTTTGGACTCCAGGGATTCTTGGTGAGTAACAAGGGTAGGAAACTTTCCTGAATTGAGAAATGAGCCAGGTCAATAAAGGTGCAAACCATATATAACAGAAGTAAAATACCAACAGAGTACCAATCAGGCAACACTGACTATCCATGAGGCAGAAGCCCATAAAAACTACCTAAACCAGTAAATAAAAACTATCATTTATTGGCAAATATAGAACATAGATCGTCAATCTCAGTAAATAAATCCTCCAGTGATCACTATACAATCTCTGCCAAATACTTTTCAAAAAATACAAATGATTCAAACATTTGTGTGGTATACTTGCCTGCCTTGTTGAGGCCAGGACCCAACAAACGAGGAATCTGCTTGATGACAGACTCTGATGCCAAGAAAGCATGATATTTCTTCGCAAGTTTCTTCACCAATTTCTTGTTCTTGTTCAATTTTTTCAATCCTTCAACATCCATGTAGTCCAAACCAATCTTCTCAGCCTATAAGACAAATTAAAGATCTAGCATGAGTGCTTAATGAATTGCTTTAAGCTTCCCTCCCCCCCCCCAAAAAAAAACACTAGTCATTTAAAGTTCTAAAAACAATAGAAATAAAGAAAGTAGCAGAGCCGCCACAATATGAACATATAAAAATAGTACAGTTTCAAAAGAGCAAAGAGCTTCTATACATGTTTGTAACCAGAAAAACAATTACCTCTTCAACATGTTGAGCATCACCAAGCATGCAAACCTTCATCTTGGGGCGGGGAATGTGAGGCAACTTAACAGAGCCACTGAAACGCTTGTCCTTTTGTGGATCATAGTTCTTGAGACCAATCTGAAGCTCAATAGTCTCAGTGAAGTTCCTCTTCTTTGTCTCCTTCGAGTATTGCACAATATTAGAGATGGCTTCTCTCAGTGCATCACTCTGAAGCTTACTGCAGTACAACATTACATATTCAAGACACATGGAACACAGAAAAATAATTAGCCGCAAAAATGACACTATACCAAACAGATAAAACCAACTCGTTTAATCTAAGCCACGTTACATACAAACAACAATAAATTCAAGAATATACCTACAAAAATAAACTAATCAATATTCAATTGAGAGTCAACGCAAATTCCACATATCAGTAATCAGAGGTATCTATCATGCAGTTTCTAGAAACTCATTACTCCCAAGATTCAAGTTTAGACTTGACATGCGGGAAATCAATTTGAAAAACTTAAATCTATCACCAAAAATAATAATAACACCTCCTTTTATAACAAAAATCGAAAAAAATAACGAAATTAAAATATAGAGAAACAACCCATAATACAAAAGAAACTAAGATTTTAGATTTAACATACCTCATGATTGAAGCGCTCGGAGCCCTTTGCAGATTTTTTTTTTCTTCTGTAAAAATTAAAAAATCATAAATAAAAAAATCAAGCGAAAATATATAAACTATAACTAAAAGAGATAAAATGTTGTTGAAAAATTATGGCGTTTTATCAGCACTGAATAATCAAAAGATGAAACGTAAAAGGAGGAGAGAAAACGAACCAGAGAGAAAAAGAAACCCTAGGACTTGGGTGCGGCGAATACTCGTTATATAAGAGACTAGCGAAAGTGATAAACCCTAAGTCCCTAACTGCTTTTTTGTTGGGCTCGACCAAGCCCACGTTGCTTTGGTCTCCAGAGGACTTGATTATTGGGTTTAAAAATGACCAGATCATGCCACGTAACAGAGTGACATTGATTTAATGGAAAAAAAATATGGAGCTTTTAACACCCTCCAAAATTTTTATAACACGCGTTATGAATGTCATTTCTTAAAATACTTTCGGTTTAATTTATAAAATGCAAATTAATTTATTAAAATTAATCATCAACCATAAAGTTTTATCTTAAAATTATCTTTTTAAATTGCATAATACATATAGATCCTAAAATATTAAATTTATCATAAACTTTTTTCTTCTTATCATGTAATTTCTATCTTCATAACTCTAAATTCTTATAATTTTTATATTAATTTTATAATCTTATTAATGCATGACATATAAATATATGTTACATCAATTATAATACAAACTATGTATCTCAATTGAATAATTATATAATTTCAAAAGTTTGTACAAACCATGTGGTATGAATGGACAGATAATTGAAAGTGTAAATAATAAAAATAAATTTGCGAGCGGTATCATACTTCTCATTCAACCAATTATACTATATCCGTTGCTACTTCAGTTTGTAGAATATTATTTGTATAAAAGTGTTAGTAGTGGTATCATTACTCATTTCAATTATTTAGTACAATATCAATCAAAGTATTATGGTCCATTTACTATAATAAAATCTCTTAATAGTCATAATGTTGGGACCAAAATAATTTGTTAGTATGAGTAGGTTATCACTTAATAGAGGTATAATTGTGAAAATTCTTGTTTTGAGCTATGAAGCGTTTGTCTTTTTGCCTAAAATCAGAATAAATTTAAATTAGTTTAAATTTTGAATAAAACTGAATGTCTGAATCTGAATGATTTATTTTTTTTAATTACTAAAAATAAATATTACGTTGTTTATTTTTTTAATTCAAAAATCTAAAAATTAGTATGTCTACATTTATGCCATTACAAATCACAAATGCTAAACAAATAATAAACATCTCAAATAATTTAAATAAGATAATATATTATCATAATATAAGTCATGTTCAATCTAATACAACCCTTTATATTCAAAATTAGTATATGTTAATCAATTTTATTTAGTTCATGATGTTTTTATATGAAAAATATTCATAAAAAAAAGATGAAAATTAATTAATTAGATAAGGACACTTTGGATAATATATTTTAAGCTCTTTTTGGTATAATTTTTCAAATAAAGCTTATTTAAATATAATTTTTGTTTGTAGAGTTTTTGCCAAAAAAAAAATAGTTATTTAGTTATCAAAAAGAGCTTTTATTAAAAATTATAAAATTACCTTAATAGAATAGTTATTTAAAGTTATTTTATAGAAGAAATGAAATATGATTATGAAATGAGTAAGAGTAAATGATATTTTAGATATTTTAATATTTTAAAAAATTCTTTTAAACCTCTACTTTTAAAAGTCTAAAATTTAAACTTTTGCTAGTAGAGGTAAGATAAGTTATTTAATTTTCAAAAGATCTGCACAAAAAACAACCAAACAACAACCCAAAAAAAAAAATTACAAAGAGCTATAGGATTAAATAAACATTTATGATTTTTGCGTAAACTATACCAAACAAGCACTTAATGATTTAATTAATTGAAATTAAGTTAATTAAATCACAAAGTCAAAAAAGCAAACAACCCCTTAGCCACCTTTAATGCAAGTGATATAAAGGTAAAGTATATGCTACATTGACAATTAACTAATTGAGCATGTCAAATCTAATGTAACAATGATAGAAGAGTAGACATAGTTTCATGAAACCAGTACATATGTTTACGTAGTATTAGAATTATACAAAGTTTTCTTGAGTCTAAAAATAAATCATTTTTTGAAAATAATTTAAAAGAAAAATATTTCATTCCATCTTAAACTTTTAATATAACAAAACATATATTTTTTGTAATATACCAATAATTATTAATTTGTAAAGGCAAATTTGCTAATACATGATCTTGAAAAATTTTAACTTATTATAATGTGAAATTTATTCTTATTTATAACTGACTCAAATTGGGATTAAATTTTATTAATATCAAATATCACCATGGAGAGTTTTATTATATGTACTTATAGAAACAGAGAAGAAAGAAAGAAATGAATTTTGCAACCCAATTAATTAACAAAACGTGTAATTTAATGTTTGACCTAACAGTTGACACATCTCCTCACCACGTAAGGTCAAGAGTTTGAGTTCATGGATATGGTTGTGAAAGTAGACGTGTAGTGTTTCTTGTCACAACTTTTAAATGAACTAGATCATAAAGTCTCACCAAAATTCTAATGATAATACCAGTATAATCATATTGTAATAATTAAAAGAAAATAATAATATTAGCAATGCATATGGCATAAGTTTGTTGTTAAATTGCTACTTCGATCTAGTTTTTTTTTTTCATGTTACATTGCAAGTAACAAAAGGTGTGTTTGGAACATAGGATTATAGGATATTAAAATGCTGTACACATTATCTTGATACCAATATCATATTTGGAAAGAAATTCTAAGGGATTAAGGGGGTGTGCTAATGCGGCCGTTGCCACATTAGTGTCTTGTTTTTTTTTTTTTTTTAATTTATATAAATAGTAATAAACAAATACAACTTGTTAATTTAATGTAATAGTATATAATATTAATTTTTATTTTCTTTTATCTTTACATTATAATTATTAATATAAGTTAATAAATTTATAATTTATTATTCATATTTTAATTTTTATTATATTAAAAATATAACTAAATAATGTATTATTTAATTATATAATAATTAATATATATAATTTATTAATAGTTAATAAGTTAATATAACTAATAATAAGTACTTAAATTATATATAAAAATAAAAATATAACATAATATTACATTATTTAATTATATTATAGTAACTAATATATAAAAATTGATTATTATTTAACAATTTAATATAACTAATAATAAATACTTAAATAATAATTTAATGTGACTAATAATAAATATTTATATATGAATAAATTTAAATAATATTAATTTAAAATTAATACCAATATAAATAATAATTTAAAATATTATTGCATGTAATATAGAATTCTTACTTGGATTATTTAGCATAATTCATTTTATTAGTGAATATATTACAACTATTGTATCACTTTATTATTTTAATTAATAAAAGAATTAATACAGTACAATGTAGCACCAAATGTTGTATAATATTATTATAATACAGTGCTATTGCAATACAACATAATACAATATACCTTCATTAAAATAATACAAATAGTATAATACAATACAGAGTGCCAAACGCACGCAAACTGTACTATTAAGGGCCACAGCCATGTCATGCCTAATGCATGAATATGTTTCTCACTTTTTCGCAATGACTCATGAAATCTAAATTGTCTGATGATTATAAACTAGTAGTGAGTAAACAATCTATATGATTTATTTATAAAACTGAACTTCTAGAAAGACAAATGTTGATACTACTAAAATTTTCATCAAAATAATATAAAATTATCTACAAGAACCTCGTTAGCTCAATCTAAGTATTTTTTGTTAAATAATACTATTTTTATATTTTTGTCTGAGATATTACAGAAAACTAAGGAATAGTTTGGCCTTTGATTAAGGAAATAGAAAAGCATCTCAGAAGCGCTTGTTGCTCATTTACAGATATTTTCTTCATGTGGAGACAAAAAAAGATAAATAAATAAATCAAGTGAAAAATATATAAACTACAGATGAAATGTTGTTACGAAATTCTGCAGTTTTTTTTAAAAACATAAAAATAATCAAAAAGATAAACGGAAAACAAGGAGAGAAAACCCACCAGAGATGAAAAAAAAAAAACCTACAAACTTGAGTTACTTGGCTAACACTCATTATGTAAGAGACTAGTTTTGAAAGTAATAAACCCTAATTGCTTCTTTAGTGGGCTTGGCGTGGCTTGGTGTGTACACAAGTTGATTATTGGGTTTAAATTTCACTCAGTCGTGCACATAAGAAGTTGATTTAATCCAAAATAGAAAAAAAAAAGTAGACCTCCTAACACTTCTCTAAAATTTTTATAATACCCGTTTTGAATGTTATTTCTTAAAATATGCTTAATTTAATTGATAAAATATAATTTATATGTTAATATTAATCGTCAACCATAAATTTTCATCCATTTTTTAAAATATTAAATTTATCTCAATTTTTTTTTCTTCTTGTTATATAATTTTAGTTTCATAACTCTAAATTCTTATAATTTTAACAAAAAAGTGTTAATTTTATAATCTTATTAATACTACATGTCACGTCAATTATGATGCATACTATGTATCTCAATTGAATAATGATAAAGTTACAAACGTTTGTATAAACTATGAGGCATGATATCGATAGATAATTGAAATTATAAATAATAAAAATAAATTTGTGAACCATATCATATTTTTTATTTCCTCAAAATAATATAAAATTATCTACAGAAAGCTCATAAGCTCAATCTAAGTATTTTATGATAAATAATACTATTGTTTCATTTTTTGTATGAGATATTAAAGAAAACTAAGGAATAATTGGAAGTTAATAGTACAATTTGGACGTCACATTCACGAAAGAGAGAATTGAATACGAACCCCAAAGACGAGAAAGAAACCCTAGAGTCTGATTTGGGCAGCCAACTGAGTCTTTTTAATTAGATTTGATATGGGTAGCTGACAGAGTAATTATATAAAAGTTGTTGGTTTACTAGCACGGTTGACGGTTGGGCTTAAATTTGAGCCAATTAGGTCCATAACTAACTCCTCTAAGCAGCTCATAATTTTTTTTTCAAAGTTCATAATTTTTACCATGCAAAGTTTAAAATATTATATATCTTAATTAGACTCCTATATAATCATATGATTTTCGAAAGTATCCCTAACTTAATTGCAGGTCTTCATTTTTTCTGTTAATCTTTATTTTTAATACTTTATTTCAAAATTTAATCACTATACAATCGTCCCCCCCCCCCCCCCAAAAGAATGACATAAGAAGGGAAAAAAATGATAAATGTTATGAATTTTTGTCAAGCAAATGGTTGGTGAAAAGCAAAAGAAGTTGAAGGAAATTGAGAGTAACTCTCGCACAAGAGGCATGAGTTGCATATTAATCCAGTGAAAACGTTATGTTCTAAAAGAATTTTGTTCTTACAAGATTTATTGAGAAATAAAAATATAGAGCTACTAATGGAATTAAAGTGGGCGTTGATAAAATTAGTGTCACCTATGTATGTATTCAATGGGTTGCATTTAGAAGAGGGGTTTCATGAGGTTTTCAAAAGGATTCCAATAGTTAAACTCTTTTTAATCCAAAATTAGAAGAAAATAAATTGCATGACTTTACAATAAAATTAACGTTAATATTAGGAAAATACATTTGATCTGAATTCCAACAATAAGCTGTGGGGATATAAGTTTGAGAATCAATGAAAGTTTAAATTTACCTTCGATTATGTTTAGAATTATTTTTACGATTATTACTGATTCCTTGGTTATAAGTTTTGAGTTTTTGGGTCAAATGAATTCTTTAACATAATATTAGAACCAACATTTTAAGTTCAATTTTCTTTTGAGTGTAAAGTTGTTTCAGCTTATCTACAATCAATCAGTCAGCGGTTCTCCAACAACTTGTCTACATATGTTTGTTAGGTTTGAAATTGTCTCTGCTAAAACGGGCTTTGCACCGATTTTTGGTGGGTAGATCAACCGAAACAGAGAAAAAAACAAAGCCCCTCTTTTTTGGCTAAAATTAATCGTTTCATCCTTTGTGTTCTAAAACATGTCAAAACATCCTTGATGAAAATTTAGATAAGGAAATTCTTGGAGGCTTTCAGAGAAATTAAACCCTCTGTTGTTAATGGAAACAAACCAGTTTAGTAGGCGCTTCATAAGTCATTATTTAATTTTTATCAGCTAATAAAAAGTTAAGGACAGAATATTGGAAATTTGGATCCCATGCAAATGCGTTTGTTTTGCTGTACTAATTAATTAACTCACACGTCATGGGCACGAAATACATTCCCACTTTCTGCAACTACTCATGAATCTAAATTTTGTGGCAATTATGAACTGGCTTAAACAATTTACACATGATTTATACATTAAACTGAAGTTCTAAAGTGAAAAATTTATATGCACTGAGATACTGGTAACATACTTCTTCATCAATATAAGAAATAATTACCAACAAAATCTCTCTATTTTATCAAAAACTAATACAAATAGGTTTATCGTTGGTTTGAGATATTAGAGAAAACTAATAAGTAATAGCAAATTAATAGTACAACAATATATATATATATATGTAATCTTATCAGATCAAGTGCCTCTATCTAAAGAGTACCATGGTCCTTCAAACCGCATCTTTCAATGTTGGAGTTTGTAGGGAAAACCTAGTGTGATCTTATTATACCAAAATGTCTCTTTGAATGGTCACAACTTGCAATTTTCTTGTGCTTTTTTTTTTCTTTTTTTTTTTAATTTTTGAATTTAATGCACTAGTAATCTTATAGTATGGTAGACTTGTATGAAGTTTTTTGTTGGAGAGATGTTGAATTGAATCTTGATTGCTTCCTGTTAGAAATTAACGTATCACAACTACAAATTACAAAGAACTTTGGACTCAAACAAAAAGTATACACTACTCTCACACGGCAATAATGAAAAACTCTCTCCTCATCGTTTTCTTCTTTCTTGCCCTTATGATTTCTCCTAGTTAGAACGTTGGTTATTCATTCTCAATTTGAACTTTGTATTTCTGAGGTTGCATTAATTCCTGGCTACTCAACTGCAAGAGCTTTTGTATTTTTGGAGATGTAAACACGCCTTTTTCGTGCCTACAGAAGTGCTTGTCAGTTGGAGTGGCGGATTCAACAGAAATCAAATCAATTCCCGTGTGATATCCATCAATAACGGTAAACTCGGTAGCCAGGTCATTGTTTGAAGCTTTGAAGGCCACTTGCATCAGCTCAAGTCAACTGTTTAGGGGTGAAATTACAGAAGGCATGAGCTTGGTATATATAACCCATGCCAAAAACTAAATTTGGGGAATGTGTATTGAATTTGATTGGAAACATGGTGAAAAAAATCATCATCGAGTCTTTTAAGAGTTAGAAACCGGCACCGCAGTACCATATCGGTGACGAGTGTCTTTTGGCCAGGAGATCCAGTTGCGGTTTTGATTCCTTGAAATCGTGGCAGATGAAATGAGTTGCATCGTTAGCCTAGCGCAAAAAGAGGGGGAAAAAAAGATAGTGAAAAATGACACAAAAATATGGTGATCTTAGAGCTGATGCCGTTGATGAAATTGATTGAATAGTGATTATGCAAAATGGACTCACAATTCTGTATTTGCTTTTTCATTGAATGTGGGTCGTAAAAATTCGGGAAAGATGGATTGAATTTGGATAAAGTTTTGAAAAGGAGTTGAATATTTTATGCTTCATACGACCTGGTTTAATGTGTAATAACAAATTTATATTTCAGTAGTGTTCAAATTTATATTTCAGTAGTGTTGCGTGAACAAAAATGTCCTCTGCAGTGAACTTTTATGAAGTCTAAGCAGTTCATAATTGCACTGTTAGAACATTGCTCAACATTAAAATAAAACTCATGTTGCATTGTTAATAAATTAAAAAAATAATAATAAATAAATTGCACCGTAAAGCATTAAAAATAAAAGTAGTACAGGATGGAAAATGGAAACAGGTCCACGACTGAAAAGGATTTGCTCTTAATTGATATCCTAGCCAAGCGATTTGCTAAATCGACACCAAGCCAAGCCATTAGCGGACAAAGAATGAAGCGGCGTTAGCCTTTCTCTGCCCGTTTCTCATTCTCCTTCTCGTCCATAAGCCGAGAAAGAGTAAGATGACATTAGGCTTTTCCCTTCCCATTCCTAATTCTCTTCTGGTAAATCGCCAATCCGATGTTGTTACTTCTTATTATATTCATCAGCTGTGTCTACTCCTTTGAGTTTGGGGTTATTGGGAGTTTCTCTTTTGTTGGGTTTGGTTTCGAGTACATTCGCTGGGGTCTAATTAGAGAGATTGTATGATTTAGGTTTCAATTTGTAATTTTTGAATTCTATTGTGGTTCGTTTGTGAATTCTTGATTTGTTTGTCCCTTTTTCTCATTTTTTGTTTATTATTTTCGTACAAATTAGTCGGTTTAATTTTTATGTGGTAGGAGTTTGTTTTACTGAAAATAATATGATTTATATAAATTGGGTGTTGAAAGTTATGGATATTATTGTCATAACCAAACATGATTTCTTTCGATATATAATATGATTTCTATTATATATATATATATATATATATCTTGATTGCTTAAGACATGAAAAATTGATCACTTCTTGATTGATTAAGACATGAAAAAAAAAGCACAAGAAAATTGCAAGTTGTGACTATTCAAAGAGACATTTTGGGTATAATAAGATCACAATAGGTTAAAACCTACAAAACTCAACATTAAAAGATGCGGTTTGAAGGACCCATTGTACTCTTCAAATAGAGGCACCTGACCTGGTAAGATCCAAAAGACAAGGATTAGACATAAAATTCATAAATGCTGAGGGAAGCAAATACCAAAAAAGACCATACAAGAATGATTAAGGAAATAGAAAAGTGTCCTCAGAAACAAGGGGGAGAGGGGGGGATATATTCTTAATTATAGCAAGAAAAAAATTTGCTTATCATTATTCAAATAAAAAAAGTGTATATTTAAATGGTTAAATCAATTTAGTGTTTTCTAAATTTATCTCCTGGAGGAAAACATTAACCATCTAAACCAATTTAGAACAAATACAAGAGATGTCAAGGTTACAAAAATATCGTGCAACATAATCTTATGGAGATAGTTATACAGAAGAAGTTGAGTTTCAAAAACCTCATATTGAACCCAAAAATGCAACAAGTGAAACAAAAACAGTTATTATATTGAAACCAAAAGAGCAACAAGTGAAACAAAAAACAGTGATTTTGTACAAAATATTACCAACTACAACCCCCAAAATTGACCACAGGACCAGTAGGTAAAAATAAGGTTAGAAATAGCAACTTACATTCTGCCAGTTTTTCTTCAACAACGAGACAAGGAAGTTAACACTCATTTGAACATTCTGGAAGATCTGCTTCTCCTCCATTGCAAGGTTTCCAACAGCAACTCCCATGCAAAGCACCTTCTTCAATTGGAACTTCACTGTTGCCTTGGTCTCGTTGACTTTGGACTCCAGGGATTCTTGGTGAGTAACAAGGGTAGGAAACTTTCCTGAATTGAGAAATGAGCCAGGTCAATAAAGGTGCAAACCATATATAACAGAAGTAAAATACCAACAGAGTACCGATCAGGCAACACTGACTATCCATGAGGCAGAAGCCCATAAAAACTACCTAAACCAGTAAATAAAAACGATCATTACCTAAACCAGTAAATAAAAAGTATCATTTATTGCAAAAAATAGAACATAGATCGTCAATCTCAGTAAATAAATCCTCCGTGATCATTATACAATCTCTGCCAAATACTTTTCAAAAAATACAAATGATTCAAACACTTGCGTGGTATACTTGCCTGCCTTGTTGAGGCCAGGACCCAACAAACGAGGAATCTGCTTGATGACAGACTCTGATGCCAAGAAAGCATGATATTTCTTCGCAAGTTTCTTCACCAATTTCTTGTTCTTGTTCAATTTTTTCAATCCTTCAACATCCATGTAGTCCAAACCAATCTTCTCAGCCTATAAGACAAATTAAGGATCTAGCATGAGTGGTTAATGAATTGCTTTAAGCTTCCCTCCCCCCCCAAAAAAAAACACTAGTCATTTAAAGTTCTAAAAACAATAGAAAAAAAGAAAGAAGCAGAGCCACTACAATGTGAACATATAAAAAAAGTACAGTTTCAAAAGAGCAAAGAGCTTCTATACATGTTTATAACCAGAAAAACAATTACCTCTTCAACGTGTTGAGCATCACCAAGCATGCAAACCTTCATCTTGGGGCGGGGAATGTGAGGCAACTTAACAGAGCCACTGAAACGCTTGTCCTTTTGTGGATCATAGTTCTTGAGACCAATCTGAAGCTCAATAGTCTCAGTGAAGTTCCTCTTCTTTGTCTCCTTCGAGTATTGCACAATATTAGAGATGGCTTCTCTCAGTGCATCACTCTGAAGCTTACTGCAGTACAACATTACATATTCAAGACATATAGATCACAGAAAAATAATTAGCCGCAAAAATGACACTATACCAAACAGATAAAACCAACTCGTTTAATCTAAGCCACGTTGCATACAAACAACAATAAATTCAAGAATATACCTACAAAATAAGCTAATCAATATTCAATTGAGAGTCAACGCAAATTCCACATATCAGTAATCAGAGGTATCTATCATTCAGTTTCTAAAATCTCGTTACTCCTAAGATTCAAGTTTAGACTTGACATGCGTGAAATCAATTTGAAAAACTTAAATCTATCACCAAAAATAATAATAACACCTCCTTTTATAACAAAAATCGAAAAAATAACGAAATTAAAATATAGAGAAACAACCCATAATACAAAAGAAACTAAGATTTTAGATTTAACATACCTCATTATTGAAGCGCTCGGAGCCCTTTACTTTTTTTTTCTTCTGTAAAAAATTAAAACATCATAAATAAATAAATCAAGTGAAAATATATAAACTATAACTAAAATAGATGAAATGTTGTTAAGAAAAATGTTGTTGAGAAATTATGCCGTTTTATCGGCACAGAATAATCAAAAGATGAAACGGAAAAGGAGAGAAAACGAACCAGAGACAAAAAAAAAAAAAAAAACCCTAGAGACTTCGGTGCGGCGAACGCTCATTATATAAGAGACTAGCGAAAGTGATAAACCCTAAGTCCCTACTCTTATTGCTTTTTTGTTGGGCTCGGCCAAGCCCACGTTACTTTGGTGTCCAGAGCACTTGATTATTGGGTTTTAAAATGACCAGATCATGCCCCGTAACAGGGTGAGATTGATTTTATCGGGAAAAAAAATTGTACCTTTTAACGCTCCTCCAAAATGTTTATAACACCCTTTTTTTTAATGTTATTTCTTAAAATACTTTTTGGTTTAATTGATAAAATATAAATTTATTTATTAAAATTAATCATCAACCATAAAATTTTATCTTAAAATTATCTTTTTAAATTGCATAATGCATATGGATCCTAAAATATTAAATTTATGACAAACTTTTTTCTTCTTATCATATAATTTCTATTTTCATAACTCTAAATTCTTATAATTTTCTCAAAAAAATATTCATTTTATAATTTATTAATGCATGATATATAAATATATGTTACGTCAATTATAATACAAACTATGTATCTCAATTGAATAATTATATAGCTCCAAAAGTTTGTACAAACCATGTGGCATGAATGGATAGATAATTGAAAGTGTAAATAATAAAAATAAATTTGTGAGCCGTATCATACTTTTTATTCAACGAATTATAATATACCCATTGCTACTTCAGTTTATAGAATATTATTTGTATAAAAGTGTTAGTAGTGGTATTATTACTCATTTCAATTATATAGTATAATATCAATCAAGGTATTATGTTCTATTTACTAAAATAAAATCTCTTAATAGTCATAATGTTGGGACCAAAATAATTTATTAGTATGAGTAGGTTATCACTTAATAGAGGTATAATTGTGAAAATTCTTGTTTTGAGATAGGTGGCGTTTGTCTTTTTGTTTAAAATCTAAATAAATCTAATGTTGTTTATTTTTTAACTCAAAAATCTAAAAATTAGTATTTCTACATTTATGCCTTTACAAATCACAAATGTTAAACAAATAATAAACATCTCAAATAACTTAAATAAGATAATATACTATCATAATATAAATCAATTCAATCGAATACAACACTTTATATTCAAAATTGTATATGTTAATTAATTTTATTTAGTTCATGATGTTTTTATATGAAAAATATTCATAAAAATTTATAAAGATAAATAATGCTAATTTGACGAAAATAAAAAAATAAAAAAATTATAGTCAATTATATTATTACAAGCCATAAATATGGATAATAATGTAACTTACAAAATTTTATTTAGGTAAGGATGAAAATTAATTAATTAAATAGGGACATTTTGGATAACATTTTTTAGGCTTGGTATAACTTTTCAAATAGAGCTCACTTAAATAGAATTTTTGTTAGTAGAGTTTTTGCCAAAAAAAAAAAAAGAATAAGTTGTTTAGTTATCAACAAGAACTTTTATTAAAAATTATAAAATTACCTTAATAGACTAGTTATTTAAAGTTATTTTATGAAAGAAATGAAATAAGATTATGCAATGAGTAAAGGGTATTTTAGATATTTTAATATTTTTAAAGAATCTTTTTAACTTCTACTCTTAAAAAGTCTAAAATTTAAACTTTTGCTAATAAAGATAAAATAACTTATTTAATCTTCAAACATTCTACATAGAAAACAACCAAACAACAATAAAAAAAAATTACAAAGAACTATAAGATTAAATAAGCACTTATTACTATTATATAAGTTATATCAAACAAACACTTAATTACTTAATTAATTGAAATCAAGTTAATTAAGTCACTAAGTCAAAAAGGCAAACAACCCCTTAGTCATCCTTAATGCAAGTGATATAAAGGTAAAGTATATGCTACATTGACAATTAACTAATTGAGCATGTCAAATATAATGTAAGAACAATGATAAAAGAGTAGATATGGTTTCAATAAACTAGTACATATGTTTATGTGGTATTAGAATTATACAAAGCTTTCTTAAAAAGTCTAAAAATAAATCATTTTCCGAAAGAAAGAAAAGATGGATTTTGCAACCCAATTAATTAACAAAACATGTAATTTAATATTGGACCTAACAATTGACACAGCTCCTTATCTTATTTGTAAGGTCAAGAGTTTGAGTTCATGGATATGGTTGGGAAGTGGACGTGTAGTGTTTCTTGGCATAACCTTCAGATGAACCATATCATAAAGTCTCACCAAATTTCTAATGATAATACTAGTATAATCATATTGTAATATTTAAAAGAAAATAATAATGATGTCAATGCATATAGCATAAGTTAGTTGTAAATTGCTACTTCAATCCATTTTTTTTTCCATGTTACATTGCAAGTAACAAAGGGTGTGTTTCGAACATGTGATTATAAGGTATTAAAATATTGTTTACATTAGCTCAATACTAATACCATATTTGAAAAGAAATTGTAAGGGATTAAAGGGGGTGCTAATTTGGCAACTGTCGCATTAGCTAAATGTGAGTCGGATTTAAACTAATGCGTCAGTTGCCGCATTAGTGTCTTGTTTTTTTTTTTTATATAAATAATAATAAATAAATATAACTTTTAAATTTAAAGTAATGTTATATAATATTAATTTTTATTTTCTTTTATCTTTACATTATAATTATTAACATAAGTTAATAAATTTCAAATTTTAATTTTTATTATATTAAAAATGTAACTAAATAATGTATTATTTAATTATATAATAATTAATATATAAAATTGATTAATATTTAATAAGTTAATATAAGTAATAATAAGTACTTAAATAATTTATAAAAATAAAAATATAACATAATATTACATTATTTAATTATATCATAGTAACTAATATATAAAAATTGATTATCATTTAAAAATTTTATATAACTAATAATAAATACTTAAATAATGATTTAATACAACTAATAATAAATATTTATATATGAATAAATTTAAATTATATTAATTTAAAATTAATACCAATATAAATAATAATATAAAATATTATTACATGTACTATAGGATTCTTGCTTGAATTATTTAGCACAATTTATTTTATTAGTGAATATGTTATAACTATTGCATCACTTTATTATTTAAAATAAAAAAATTAATATAGTATAGTGTAGCACTAAACGTCATACAACATTATTATAATACAGTGCTACTGTAATATAACATAATACAACATATTTACATTAAAATAATGTAATATGGTATAATATAATACAGTGGGCCAAATGCACCCAAACTGTACTACTGAGGGCCACTGTCATGTCATGCCTAATGTACGAATATATTTCTCACTTTTTCACAACAAGTGATGAAATCTGAATTGTCTGACCATTACAAACTAGCAGTGAATAAACAATCTACATGATTTATTTATAAAATTGAACTTTTAGAAAGACAAATGTTGATACTGCTAAAATTTTCATTAAAATAATATAAAATTATCCACAAGAACCTCATTAGCTCAATCTAAGTATTTTTTATTAAATTATACTATTGTTATATTTTTATCTAAGATATTAGAGAAAACTAAGGAATAATTAGAAGTCAATAGTGCAACAATTTAGAATTTTGGCCTTTGATTAAGGAAATAGAAAAGTATCCCAGAAGCTCTTGTACCCATTTACAGATTTTTTTTCCTATAGAGATAAAAAAAGATAAATAAATAAATTGCAGATGATATGTTGTTAGGAAATTCTGCATTTTTTTAAATACATAAAAATAATAAAAAAAAAGATAAATGGAAAATAAGGAGAGAAAACCAATCAGAGATGAAAAAGAAAGCCTACAGAGTTGTGTGGTTAAGGGTCAGTTTGATAATGCTGTAACTTTTAAAATAATTATTTGTTAGTTGTGCTGTAGAAATAATCAGCTGTAAAGAAAATTAGTTAAGTATTTGGTAAATTTTATTTTCAAAAGTATTGTGAATTTTAAAAACAGTTATGAGTGTTTAGTAACTCTTACTGTTAAACTGCTGTAAAAAAAATAAATAACTAAAATGTACATAATGTATAATGAAATTTATTTATACATATAAAAATGTGCACATACAATATCTTTAATTGTGTATTATAATACTTTGTAACTAAAAATAAAATTTATACTATATTGATTTTATTTCTTTTATTTTTTTTTTATCTTAAAACAATTGATATTAAAAAATCAACTACAATTTTTGTTCAATAACATCAAATAAAGTATAACTAGGTATTCAAAAAATAAACATAAAAAAATATAATGAGCTACAAAAACTCAAAATGAAAACAAATAATAGATTGTCATGCAATATTATATTTGCATTAAACTTGTAGCAATATTATTTCTTAGAACAAGAAATTATTAGAATAAAAAATTATTAAAGTATTGATTTTGTTTATAATTTAAATAAGGATAATTTGGGGTTTAGGTAATAATTATAAGAATATTTATGAAATTATATCAGAGGATAAAATTGATTCTTAAAATTAGAATCTAAAAACTATTAATTCTCTGTTTTTCAAAATCAATTATAGGAGGGACTAATTTTAGAAAAAGTGCTTTTAATTTTTTTTTATCAAATACTAAAATTAACTTTTAAATTTTTAAATCACTTTTAACTCTCCCAAAAGCAATCCTAAACGGGCCTAACACTCATTATGTAAGAGATTAGTTGGGAAAGTGACAAGCCCTAATTGCTCGTTTGGTGGGCTTGGCGTGGCTTGTTGTGCACATGAGTTGATTATTGGGTTTAAATTTCTCCTCATCATGCACATAAAAAGTTGATTTAATCCAACATTAAAAACAAAAAGAGCTTTTAAGGTTTCTCTAAAATTTTGATAACACCTTTTTAAAATTTTATTTTTTAAAATAGGCTCAATTTAATTGATAAACTATAAATTTATATATTAATATTAATCATCAACCATAAATTTTTTTAAAGTTTTTTCAAATTGCATATAAATCCTAAAATATTAAATTTATCTCAAACTTTTTTTCATTCTTGTTATATAATTTCTAGCTTCATAGCTCTAAATTCTTATAATTTTCTTACAAAATATTAATTTTATAATCTTATTAATAATATATGTCACGTCAATTATGATGCATACTATATATCTCAATTGAATAATGATAAAGTTACAAACGTTTGAATAAACTATATAACATGATATTGATAGATAATTGAAATTATAAATAATAAAAATAAATTTGTGAGCCATATCATATATTTTTTTTCATCAAAATAATATAAAATTATCTACAAAAAGCTCATAAGCTCAATCTAAGTATTTTCTGGTAAATAATACTATTGTTTCATTTTTTTGTATGAGATATTAAAGAAAACTAAGGAATAATTGGAAGTTAATAGTATAATTTGGATGTCACATTCACAAAGGAGATAATTGAATACGAATCCCAAAGACGAGAAAGAAACCCTAGAGTCTGATTTGGGCGGCCAACAGAGTCTTCATAATTAGATTTGATATGGGTAGCTAACACAGTATTTATATAAAACTTGTTGGGTTACTAGCACGGTTGACAGTTGGGCTTAAATTTGATCCAATTAGGCCCATAACTAACCTCTCTAAGTAGCTCATAAAATCTTTTTTTTTCAAAATTCATAATTTTTACCCTAACAAAGTTTAAAATATTATATATCTTAATTAAACTCCAATATAATCATATGATTTTTGAAAGTATCCCTAACTTAATTGAAAGTCTTCATTTTTATCCCTAACTGAATTGAAAGTCTTCATTTTTTCTGTTAATCATTATTTTTAATACTTTATTTCAAAATTTAATCGCTATACAGTAGTTTCCCCCCTAAAAGAATGACATAAGAGGGGAAAAAAGGATAAATGTTATGATTTTTTGTCAAGCAAATGGTTGGTGAAAAGCAAAAGAAGTTGAAGGAAATTGAGAGTAACTCTCGCAGAAGAGGCATGATTTGCATATTAATCCAGTGAAAACGTTATGTTCTAAAAGAATTTTGTTCTTACAAGATTTCTTGAGAAATAAAAATATAGAGTTACTAATGGAATTAAAGTGGGCGTTGATAAAATTAGTGTCACCTATGTATGTATTCAATGGGTTTCATGACGTTTTCAAAAGGATTCCAATAGTTAAACTCTTTTTAATCCAAAATTAGAAGAAAATAAATTGCATGATTTTACAATAAAATTAGCTTTAATATTAGGAAATTACATTTGATCTGAATTCCAAAACTAAGCTGTGGGGATATAAGTTTGAGAATCAATGAAAGTTTAAATTTACCTTCAATTGTGTTTAGAATTATTTTTACCATTATTACTGATTCCTTAGTTATAAGTTTTGAGTTTTTGGGTCAAATGAATTCTTTAACATGGTATTAGAACCAACATTTTAAGTTCAATTTTCTCTTGAGTGTAAAGTTGTTTCAGCTTATCTACAATCAATCAGTCACCTTAACTTAGGATCAAAGGCGGTTCTCCAACCAGTCTACATATGCTTCTTAGGTTTGAAATTGTCTTTGCTAAAATGCGCTTTGCACCGATTTTTGTTGTCGTGTCCAGAGAACAATACAACTGTGAGAAAACGAGATTGTGAAAAATGAAGTGGGCTGGGTTCTGTTCGCCTAGAATGGGCTTAATGTCAGTGCCACTACAAGCCCTCTCAAACTCGCATAAAACACCTGTGTTGTGGGCTTGTGCGTCACATATTTAACCTTAATTGAAAATTACTTAATAAAACAAAACCATTAATTAAAATTACCCTTGACAGATAGAAACACATGTGCACACAAGTTATCTCACATGAAAAATGGTTTGGATAAATTCTTCTCTTTAAACTGCTCATGGCTCCCACAAATTTTGGTGGGTAGATCAACCGAAACAGAGAAAAAAACAAAGCCCCTCTTTTTTGGCTAAAATTAATCGTTTCATCCTTTGTGTTCTAAAACATGTCAAAACATCCTTGATGAAAATTTAGATAAGGAAATTCTTGGAGGCTTTCAGAGAAATTAAACCCTCTGTTGTTAATGGAAACAAACCAGTTTAGTAGGCGCTTCATAAGTCATTATTTAATTTTTATCAGCTAATAAAAAGTTAAGGATAGAATATTGGAAATTTGGATCCCATGCAAATGCGTTTGTTTTGCTGTACTAATTAATTAACTCACACGTCATGGGCACGAAATACATTCCCACTTTCTGCAACTACTCATGAGTCTAAATTTTGTGGCAATTATAAACTAGCTTAAACAATTTACACATGATTTATACATAAAACTGAAGTTCTAAAGTGAAAAATTTATATGTACTGGTACTGGTAACATACTTCTTCATCAATATAATAAATAATCACCAACAAAAATCACACAGAACTCTCTCTCCTATCGAAAACTAATGCAAGTACGTTTATCGTTTGTTTGAGATATTAGAGAAAACTAATAAGTAATAGCAAATTAATAGTACAACAATTTGGGTGTAGTTAACAATTTGGGTTTATCACGGTAAAGGAGTACTAAAGGCTTGAAAGTACTCAATAAACAAAGCCAGCAGCACATTGACATTTAATTAAATTCTTGAAAATTGAAATGCATTTCACTCTTATTTGTTTCTATGGTATCGATGGCTGTGATACACATCAATTGTTTCAGTTATCGCTGCATGTCATTGCCATTGGGTTCTTTCGTTTTGCAATTTTACATCACGTTGGAATTATTATAAAAGGAAAGAATCTGTCACATGCTAACATGAGGATGCGCTTAGGTGGGGACGTGCGTATATGTGATACCCATCATTATTTGTGTATTAGAAATATTCTAATCTAAAATCATAGATATATCTAATCAGGGTCTTACGATTAATCTTTAGAATTTACCTAGGTGGTACACGTTATTGTAGCAAATCTCAGTTACTCTCTGTGCGAAACTTCATTTCTCTCCTGCATCCTGATCATTATCGTCCATGTATGCAAATTTATTACTAGCTATTCACGTATACAGAAAAATTTATTCACTGGGTCAATCTCATTTAGAGAAACACGACAAAATTATTTATTTAACATGTCCTCAGTCAGATTTTTTCTCCAAATTAGGGTTGTAATACTTTTTGTTTTTTAATTCTGATATGTATTCACATTAATACGTTGTCCTTATAGGGTATCACAGCCATATAGATAAAGGACACTCACGAATCTATATATTATTGCTTTAAGCATTATATATTTCATACTGATCTCCATCATACATCACCATTATTTTCATTTCATTAGATATGAGTGACAGTAAGTCGATATCCTGGACATGGACGGAGTTGATCAATGCAGTACCGGATGCTGAAGAAGTATTATATTCAATATTCAACGAGGGGAACTTGCAAGAGATCCAGTCTCAGCAGTCGCCACCACCTCCACCGCAAAATCAAAACACGATCAATGTTGGAGATCAAAATAGGGCTAAATTTATGAACGGATTAGGGTTTCCTAATTATTATTATTATTATTATCAGCCGCAGTTGCCAACAATAATATTACTGGAGGAAACTGAAGAGGAACAAAAGAAAAAAAAGATTTTAATTAAAAATAGAGCTTCAGCCGCAAGATCTCGAGCTAGGAAATTGGTAAATAATAATTTTGTTATAATGTAATTTTAATTTGTCAAAGTTATGCGATCATTATCGTGCATGCAGTAAGGAATTAAAGTGAAGCCCCTAAGGACGTAGCCGAGTTGGTTGGCAGTACAATCTGTCACCCCTTACTTGTGTGGACTCGGATTCTAGCCTTGGGGTAGTGAGGGGTAAAAATTGATTTGGGCTTGCCCACTCCCTTTTCTTTTCTTTTTTTTTTTAAGTAATTAAAGTGTATATAATAGTGTACTAAGGGCAGTCTTTTTGTGTACATAGCTTCTGGGAGGTTAATTAATTTAATTAAGTTTCTTTGTTAATTATAAATATGCAGGAGCGTATTAAATTTCTGGAGGAGCAAGTGGAGACACTGAAAGAAGAGAATGCTAAATTGAAGAGAATAATACTTGTTAGTTATTAAATTCTTAAATTTATTAATTGTTATTCTTTATTTTCAATTAGCACGCAATCTCATCTTAATTTGATTTGATCAGGAGGAAACACTGAGAAGGAGATACCAAAAAGTAAGATCATACTTTATCAAACTTTTGTATCGCAACGTTAATAAATATTTTAGCGGCTAGCTGTTAATTAATGATAGAAAATTATTGTAAATTAACTCGATGTTCAAATAACTTAATTTCCGCATCGCTCACTAACAAGAGCCACTAATCAAAATATTAATTAATTCCTAATTTAAATTGTTGTTCATTATAGACTTTATAGTCTATGATTCTAATTAAGTGATTATCAATATTAATTAATAATATTTATTTATGCTTATGATGGAAATATCACAATATATTATATTATATTATATTCTATATATATATATATATATATGAATGATAAAATTAATTATTAAGGGAAATTAATCTTTCTCTTCACGAATTAGACATAGAATATGTAGGATTAATTTTTTTTTGGCATAATACTTATGAATGTTTTTGTTGGCATTTATCTTGTTTTGGTTAACAGATACAGGTGGAAATGATCAAGGAGACGACTGCAAAGAAGTTAAAGGAACAAAGAAGAACCGTAAGCTCGTCATGGTGAAAAAATGATAAAAAAAATGAAACGCACAAGTCATGTACTTGCGGCTTCATTATGAATTTTAATTTGCATTTTGTGCATTATTTTAGATTTAATATGTTTGAGCTGATTTGCGTTTGTCTATGTTACAATCAACTTCTCAAATACCATACTAATATGTTGAGCTTTAATTTAATGATTTAAATTTAAAATTCTTGGGTCAAACGATCAGTCAAACTGGTATAAATGAGTGTCAAGAATCATTGAATTCATGTGTATTTTTCAATGTAATTTAATCATGTTTTTTAATTTATTATTATGAAACAAGCAGTTTTCTCTAGCTTCGGTGGGCATCAGATATAACTTCCAACTGTTGAACAAAAATTAATGAACTAAGGTCCTCTAATTGGTATTAACATCGGGTAATTATAGTAGCAAATTGTTTGGTAAACACTAATGATTATGTTTTTAAAAACTAAGTTGATTTGACCCTATTCTTATATAATGAAAAACTTATAATATTTTTACTATTTTTTGTCAAAATTATTATTTAAAAGTCATTTGCTACCCGCTATCAACTATTATTTCTTAGTTATATATATATATATATATATTCCAGAGTTATGGCTTAAAATTTAGCACGTTAATATACTAAACAAGTATTAAGGCTCCGTTTTGTATATATTTTTAAGTAAAACTTATTTAAGCAGAGTTTTTGTTAGAAAAGCTTTCACAAGTAAAGTTTTTACTTAAAAAATTTTAGTTGTTTGATTATCAATGAGAACTTTTATTAAAAATTTTAAAATTACCTTAATAGACAAATTTTTTAAAATTATGTTGCAAAAATAATAAAATAAGATTGTCAAATAAATAGATGATATTTTGATATTTTAACATGTAAATTTTTTTTTCAAGTTCTACTCCTAAAAGCTCAAAATTTGAGATTTTACTAACATAAGCAAAGTAACTTATTTAATCTTTAAAAGTCCTACTGAAAAAAAAAAATCAAACAACAAAAAAATAAATACTTATAACCATTAGATAAAGTATACCAAACATGTACGGGGTGTCACCAATCAGCAACATATCACTAAGGGAGCCAATTTATGAAATACTAAGGACAAATCTTGGTAGTATTCTCACATAATACTTAAATGTTAATATTTTTAATTAAAGAATACTGAAATTAATGTCCTGAATTTTTTTTCCCATTTCACTGAAAGATGAAATCTATATAAATCACAATAGAAGTTTTGGATAGACGGCTAGTATTTTTCACCATCGTAATCTAATAATTTAAAAGTACTTGCAATTGAATTATAAGATCATGCGCACACAGCAAAAAATAAAGCAACCTTCTTCCAATCCTTATTTATTCTCCAAAATGACAAGAAAGAAACTACAACGTTTATTATATATGATAAAAAAAAAAAAAAACCCAAACAGATTATTAATGAGAATCTCTTGCTAATGAAAGAAAAATAAACTACATAATAAAACAATTAACACATACTTTCTATCCTTAGTTGCTGATGAGAAGTAGTATTGTTACTGGCTCTAGTGCTACGCCTATTGTCAGCAACAAGTGCCTTTCGGGCAGAAGCAATTTTATTAGGAACCATTAAAGCCTCAAAAGCTGAACAATCAATCCAATTCTTAAGCAGACCCTCTTGACCCCATGTATCCGGTATCAAAACCCGACCCGCCACCTCTTCTCGGTGCCTCTTTAGCCTCTCACGTCCACCACCACCACCTTGATCTTTATGTAATAATTTTTCATTATTATTCTTATCCTTCACATGCATCTCTCTGGACTCCAAGACTGAGCCATGCAAACAAAGATTGGACGTGTCATTGGCCTTGTTCGTTTTTGCATGGATTCGTCGAACAGAAGAAGATGCTGAAGAATTTTTGCCGACGTTATCATTCATGTTATTGGTTTGATCCTCTTCTTTGGTGAGTGATGATGATGAGAAGTGGGGATGCTTCATTGCGTGGGGATATGGGGATTGGGAAGTTTTGTGAGGTTCGAATGGGATTTTATATTGGGTAAATAGTCGTTCGGTCTCTTAGGCTTAAGATAATTATATTTCTAGGCTTAAATTTTTAAAAATTACTCAAAACGTCTATATTGTGTAGGGTTAGCAATGGGACAAGATAGGACGAGATTTACCAATCCCGATCTTGTCCCGTATATGTAAATGAGATTAAAAAATGTCTCATTCCCGTTCCTTTATTTTATTTGAGACAAAAATTTATCCTAATCTCGTTCGATTAAATATCTTGTCCTATCTCATTGTTCTGAATAATCTCAAATATAATTCAATATAGTAAAAATCTTAAATAAATACAAAGTAAAAAATTATATAATAGTTGTATTTTGACTACATGTATGTTCAAATATAATTTTATGCTAATATTTTTTAATTATCTATTTTCTTTAATTGCACATTAATATTAAGACTAACGCTACAAAAATTATAAATTTAGAAAGTAACCAATTTCAGCCATGCTAAAATATCAAGTAATTTAATAATATAATAATAAACTAAAATAACATAATTGACAATGGGATGAGATGAGACAGGATTTGTCAATTCCAATCTTGTCCCGTTTATGTAAGTGGGATAAAAAAAAGTCTACTTTCATCCCTTTATTTTCTATTGGGATAAAAATATATCCCAATTTTATTCCAAACAGAATGAGATCTCACAGGATCTAATCCCAATGGAAAAAATTACCATCCTTAATATTGCGTATCTATTACTGTTCAAACCTGCTTATTTTGATTTGTTTCTAAGTTATATCAGTCAAGAATACTACTTTGCCTTTAAAAAAAAAAAAATAGATCCAAGAAAGTATGAAAACATTGTTACAGATGTTTTGGCTAATTTTAAAAACTCAGAGACTAATTGGTAACCGACCCAAACCCTAAGGACCCCAAGTGAATTTTCCATCATAAAACATGTGTACTCTGGTTAGAACTTGAAGAATGGGTGGGGGAATTAGAATACACGTCAAGGGGTTTTGTGTGGGGAAACAATGGGTGGGGAAGAATGGGCCTACGTTTATAGCTTGGCATTGGATTCAACATTGTGTGGTCTTGGTTGTTGTTTGGGAGGTTTTAAATGCCTTTTTGCTTTTACAAGTTAAAGAATGACAAGTGGACATAAATGTTTTGAGTGGGAAGTGTGTGATTTTTGTTTATAAAATGAATGGTTTTGGCCAATTGGGTTGGTGGATTTGATTTTAAGGTGGGCTTGACTCTTCTTAATTGAGGTGGAAAAGGGAGCACCTAGTATTCGAATTCAAGGGCGCAAAGGTGTGGACAAAGTGCGTTGTTAACAGAGATATTTTGGGACTATGAATATTCTCTGTCACTATTAATGTGCGTGTGCTTGTTTTTTCTTTTTTTTTTCTGTTTTTTTTTAAGATATTGTTTAACATTTAAAAACAAGGGATTTGAGGGTTTAAAACTCACCCATGAACAGGAAAAAAATTGAGTTGCCATTAAATTATAAAAAAGAAATATTCATTTAAAGTCGGTCTCAGTTTCAAAAAACGATAAAAAAGGCTTACTCTCACATTAAATGCTGTCACAATTAATCATCTTAGTTAGATTTTCAAAATTATTTGAAGTTCAAAAGATTGGGTAAAAATCTCCTTTTAGTTTTTCTTTGAAAAAGATTATAAAACACTCCTCTAGATTTGGACTTTTTCATTCATTTTTGCAAACAAGAGGAAAACTAGTTAGCAATAAAATAATTCTAAAAGAACTGTTACCTCAGGAACCATAAGAGAGAGCACAATTTTTATTCAACAATTCCCCGAGAGCAAATATGGTAATTAGACATGAACTCCGATAACATAGATCATCCATACGCTGCTTGCCAATAAAATTCCTACTGGAACTCAAGTTTGTGAAGAACTCAAGTGGGGGGTTGGGGAGGGGGTGAAGTTTTAAGAAAAAAGACAAGAAAAATAGAAACTGTTGTACACATTTCCAAAAAAACAGAACAAAATATAGAATGTCAAGCTCTTGGATGGTAAATGTGCGGCCCCTTCCTTAAGAACTCAGGAATCTCTACCGAACCACTACCTGAGGTAGAGGAACATCTATTCATACCGAGGGACACATCATTATGCGAAAGGCGGGGTTCCCTGTTTCACATATCACAAGGACATAAACAAAATGATACCTTGATTCAGAGATATAGACTGAGTAGACATACCTTCCCTTCGAGTTTTTCTCCTTTGAATCCGGTGGCAATCAGAGTTATGCTTACCTAAAAAGCAAAAGAAGACACATCTTTTGAGCTGTCAAATTCCTAAAATAAGTTTTATCTCCTTACATTACTAGGCAAATCAGAAACTGCATATCATCTCTTAGGGGTAATATTCCGTAAGCTAGAATTATAAGATCAACCTTGACATTTGACGATTAGTTACTGCCAAGATTTATCTTTATGAGAAATAATTAAATATCAAATTGAAATTAACAGAGAAAAGGAGAATGGCAACGCCAAGATTTATCTTTATGAGAAATAATTAAATATCAAATTGAAATTAACAGAGAAAAGGAGAATGGCAACACATTCAGAGTACAGGACAATCCGAAGCTCAGCATATTGATTTGATGATGACAATGAGTTCACTAAAAATTTTGATTAGCGGGCAATAATTAGCATGGCTTAAATTTCCTATGTTACTAATGATATTCTAATTAGAGAGGACTCTTTGTTTGTACCTAAGGCTAATCAAATGGGGATTTAGCGTAATAGAAAATAGACTCTCGAATACAAGAAATTTATAGTTGTAGCATTCCTGCTAATCCAAGCATAGTTACTCATGATAATTATTGTGGATGTAGTAGCATAATACTACTGTTTGGGTGACCGAAAGGTCTTGTGTTCAAACCCCCATGTGACTCAGATTTTTTATATGTTTGTCTTCTGTTTTTATGCATAAGTGACAAGCTCATTTGGTATTAGTTTTGGATGTTCACAAGCTTGTTAGAGCTTAATATTATTGTTTGCCCTTGCCTAATGCCCACTAGTTTAAGTCAAGCAGTAACTTAACAACAGTAAATGCATGATTATAAATCTTTACTTTTGAAAAGGCCAAAGACTTTTCAGGATACCATCTAGTATGAAACAAAGGCAAAACAAGTTATACCAATCGCATGGCAAACACAAAAATATTATTTGTATCCACAATTGACATTTTGCATGCAAGCATAAGAGAAAGAATAAAGCTTCAAGAGTAAATCCCTAAGTAATTATGTACTCATTTAGGGAGGCTTTTAATGTCATTAGTCTATCTGATTGCATGACATATTATGGATCCTTCAGAATTTCTTATTGTGTTCAGATAAGCAGAAATATCCAAAATTCCGTTTGTTAGAGCTCATGATCAGTGTATTCTATTTCTATCCATTCATTTTGTTAATTGATAAAGCAGCAAGTTGATGCTGAGATACTTCCATTTGAAATGCTAAGATTCTTTTTTTGAAGTTTCTGTCTAAGAGTGGAATACTACTAAAACAATCACATGTGATGCTTGTGTTATTTTTGGCTCCATCCAACTTACTTGATTACTTAGTGATTTATCTATCACTGCTCCAAATATCAAATTTGCACTGGGATCTACAAGGTCATATATAACATCTGCTGCAGTATTCACCTGCAAGAAATTTGACAAGTCAATTAGAAGGCAAAGGCATGTGGTCACAACAAGCTGAAGCAAATATTATGATCAAAGCGTATCGTAAATGGTAAACAAGAGAGTTATCCCAGAATAATCAGAGAGCATGGGTAACCACATATTATTTGTTATGTAGAACAAATGTCAATCTTATGGGACAATACCCAACAATAGAAGTGTTCTCAACTTCAAGTAGAATAGAAAAAATGAAAATAGAAAAAAAGACATTCCACAAAATGTGTAGGTGCAATACAAACAATGGCTTGAACCAGGATATTATAAATAAGAACAGGCCCACCTCAAATAAAGTTAAATCAGTTCCACCGGTTATATTCCAAACAATGCCAGTAGCTCTCTCAATTCCAATATCTAATAAAGGTGATTGGATGGCATTCAATGCAGCATCTCTTGCCCTACTCTTTCCTGTAAATGAATAAAGTTCACAATCACAGCAAGTAATTTGAGCAACATTAATTTCTCATTCTTGGGTCAGACTTTCTCAACAAATGATTAAAATATTAAGCAGTACACCATGAAAGAGGCAGACTTATTGGGAAGAAGGCTAACAGTTATAATGCAACCAATTTCCAATTCTCTTCCACCACTCACTTCAATTACTAGGCCATTGGATTAAATCTAAGTTACATGAATAACATTTGCTGAAAATTAACGGTACTCTTCTTTACTATTCTTTCACCTTTTCAGAATCTAATAATTTCAATTCCTTTAGGGAAAAATTTTTAAAAAAATTTACTAAAGGTGCGTTTGGGATTGAGGTGCTGCAGCTTTTAAGCTACAGCTGTTGTAGAAAAAATATTGTAATTATGAAACAAAAGTTAGTAATATATAGTAAATATAAATTTTAAATAATAATTTTGATAAAATTATTAAAAATATAATAGATTTTCTATTATACAAGTTAAAAATCATATCAGTATGGCTTCCAAGTGACAACAGTTAGTGTTTACCAAACACTTTAGTGTTGCAGCTTTTAAGTTACAGTGGCCCACCCTCAATACTAAACGCACCCTAAGCCTAGAACATTAAGAGATTGGGAATTTCAAGCTCACCAGTTGCAGTTCCCATTCCCATGAGGGAAGAACCTGCATCCTTCATAATAGCTCGAACGTCAGCAAAATCAGCATTAACAAGGCCTGGAATCTGCAGTCAATAAAAATTCACTACAATTAAAAGAGGATAAACTTACTGATGCTGAATATAGCTCATCAGAAACCTAATCGACAGAAGAATAGTTGAAAAGAAGGTCACTGGCATTATGAGATCATTGGATCCAAAAGAGCTACCATTATCACATCCTTTAGGGACCTGAATGCATATCTTTTCTCATATTTTGTGGAAAATGAAATTGGTTATGATTGGTGTCTTCAAGTAAGCTCACTCTAGATATGTAGACGTATTAGCATTTACCGGAAGTACATGAGGTTGTGCAAAGTCAAACTTAGTATCTAATATCATGATATGACCAGATTACTGCTTCAGAAAAAGGAGTACAATCAATGTGACACATTGCACAAAAAATTACGTTGGCCTAAATCATTTATAATCACTTATTTAGAAACAAAGACTACAGAATAAACTATATAAGGAGGCCGTGGATAAAAGCAGCCAGATAAAATACCTAGGAACTAAACTAATGTTTAGCTTTCGACTCTTGAGACAATTTAAAATGTACTGAAAAATTTGAAAGGCTTTTCCTATCTTATGAGGAACTGTAAAAGCTGCATAACTTATATGATCATAACGGTAAATCAATGAGCATAATTGCTCAGTATTTCATTCAATTTGTATATATTAAAACCAAAATATTAAACTTAGAAGCCAGAAAAAGGTAGCATTTTACCTTAAAGCTATTCTCATTAAATCATTTATATTTTTTAAAAAAGAACAGTTAGATTTACATACAATTGGGAAGCCCAAAAAGATGTGATTAATTATGATCCCACAAATTTCTTTCAGCATTCCATACCGTAATTATATCAGAGATACCACGAACACCTTGACGAAGTGTATCATCAGCCAAATTAAATGCCTCTGTTACTGGTGTGGACTGTGAAACTGCAGTCAACAATTTGTCATTTGGAATCACAATCAGTGTGTCAACGTTATTCCTCAAATTTGCAACTCCTTCCTGCGCTTGAATGGCTCGTCTTCTACCCTCAAAACAGAATGGAACTGTAGCAATACCAACAGTCAAGACACCCATGGATTTTGCAATGCCTGCAATTACAGGAGCAGCACCGGTGCCAGTACCTCCACCCATCCCAGCCTAAGATTGAACGCCACAGGTAAGACAATGTAACAAAACAAATAAAATACCACCCAATTAAAAAGATTCAAAAGGATAAGATATGACATAGTAGCAACAGTACATCAATTTCTACAGTTTCATGGTGGCCAAATGGCCACAGGTTATCAAGCCCTCAAACTGACACTAGCTGAAAAAGATTCAAAACTCACCCTTGAACCAGACCTCTGGTACATTCCTATGAAACCCAAGCCTTATGCACAAAAGCTGCCCAGTGACATCTATCTAATTATACAGTCAATGGGAACCAAATGCTAATGGGAATTTAATTTGTTGAAAAGCTACTTTGGTTGCCATGAAAGGAATATAAATTGTCATCCTCTAAATTGAGGAAACAGAACTTGCACTTACTGTCACAAAGATCATGTCTGCACCAGAAATTGCCTCCTCAATTGCCACCTTGCTCTCATTGGCAGCATTCATGCCTACACTCGGGTTCCCACCTGCACCAAGCCCCCTAGTCAATTCACATCCAATTTGCAAACGGTTCTCTGGGAGCACTGGTGATACCTTCATGGCCTGAGCATCCGTGTTAACAACCCAAAACTCCACACCCGTCATTGAACTCTCAATCATTCGATTAACAGCATTAGAACCACCACCCCCAACACCAATAACTTTGATCTTGGTTTCATTGTAGTTATTTGGAACCAAAGATTGTCTCAAGCTCTCACTGCCACTTTCGCCAGGCCCCTCTTTCCTAGAACCAGACAACACGTTGTTCCCATTGCCACTGAGCATCGAAACTTCAGGGTGTAAATCCAGAAAAGGATCTTTACTATGATTCGGACTGACATTGTGAGCTTTAGCGGTACACGTCAACCGCGGAAAATCTTGAACATTCCTTAGGCATGCACCCCATGAATCACTTTTATAGTCCAAAATCTCAACCGAACAGGCTCTACTAAGTTGAGTCTCCTTTGATATGCAATTATGGGATGGAGCAAAACAAGTAGATATGCAAGTTGCCATATCAAAGAGTAAAATGTAAATATTGAAACTTAGAATTCAATGCACATTATTCTTGCTGTTCCTGGTCATCAGAGTACAGTGTCAAAAATAATTATTTTAAAAATAAAAATTAACGCATTTAGGGGGAAAAAAAAATCGACAAACCCAATGTTGAAGAGTAATTAGTTATAAAAAAGATTCACATTCTACAGAAAATTACAAAGTTTGTATCAAAGAAAAGTACCTCTCGAGGATGACATTGCTGTCAAACAGTCAAAGAAGTTAAAGAACAGTGAAATAAAAAACTGCAAACTGGAAAATAGATTATTGCGGCGCTCAAAGATTAAACCAAAAAGAGAGAGGTGAGATTCGTCGTTCGACCAACTTGTTGATTTTAACTAAAAAATCTGCCAAAATCATTAACCAACTTGTTGACTTGACCAGGACTCTGGCTACTTTGGACTTATAGGGGGTCCACGAATCTGACACGATTTCCATTTTTTAAAATTTTTTGGAGAAAAAAATATGAAAATTGTCAATCCCATGCTTTGTACTTTTGTTTTGAAGAACGAATAACTTGTTTAGTTTGTTTTATCACCTATTTATTTTGTTAACCTTTATGATCAAATATACTTCCCAAGTTTTTAAAAGTGAAATAAGAAGCAAGGGAGATGGGAAAAGCCAGCACATTGCTGAAAATTGTATAAACCGCCTGCTTGTGCTTTGAGTATTGGTAATTTGGTATCACCCAAAAAACCGATTGTTTGATTGCTGATATCTCATTTGCTTTAACTTAGTTGCACTAACACAAATAAGCAAATCAAAACTGAAACGTTCAAGTCCAGCAAGACAACATAATGCCTACTCTTCATGCACTTCTGTGTTGAACATTTTCCATGATTCAGAGTCATTCTTTCAATTTCCTCAATGACAGGGTAGATTCATAGATGCAAGAATCAGTTGATTCCCCCTTGCTTTCCATGGTGTGGGTGGGAGAATTGGAAACTAGGAATGAATGAGAGAAAGATAAATAAAACTTTACCGGTAAATATCATTCTCATTCACTTTTAACAGCACGGTAAATGCGGCGAACAAATATCATGGAAGCACGAAAACTGATGGAACCAAGAATCAGAAAGAAAGCATAGCACATGGCTGCGTTATAGCCAAGAAAGAAAGATAGCTGCAAGAAACCGCTCATATTTGACCTGACATAGAAGTAGATGCTATAGGCAAACATAAAAATGGCTGTTGAGCCTCCACGGAAGACAGATCTGCACCAAAGAGACAAAAGAATTTATCAATATGCAGCAACTTAGGGAAAGAGGGAGAGATCCTGCACGTCTGTTAATCACTGGAGGAAAATCATTAATCTCATATCACTTAACCCCTCGAAAGATCTGTTTGTTCGGATCTTTCAGTCCTGTACTAAAGTTGAACAATTCCAAAATGATAGTGATACAGACAGGCTACGCCCAATTTCTGATTCGACAATATAAATAGTTCAATAACATACCATAGAGACAATAGAGTGACAATGAAACAAGAATCATGGCCAATTTCTGATGCACTAGTTTTTATATTAGAGACTTCGTTGAAATTGTGCCTTTTTACACTGAGGCAGCTGCTTCCTATCTATTAGATAATCATGGAATCCATTTACATCATTAGAGGGATAACTTCGAGAACAAACAGAGGCCTGACAAAATTTTAAAACACTTCAGTTTAATATCTGCCCATATGCATAGTGAATCATTGCCAATACATTCATTCTTCAACTATAACCATTAAGGATGTAGAGATGGTCACATTTTTATTTAAGCTTCTTCCTGACAAGCTAAGCTTCAACTGAATCAATTAAGAATTACACATTCAATAAGAGACTAACACTTTCTCAGAGCTGTCAAAGTCTGAGATCACCACAAAGGTGATGAAAGTACAAGTCAGTAACATCTGAAACAAACAAGCACTCATATCTACTGACTGCATACATACTTGTGACGGTGTGTGAACATGTACAAATAAATGTTGCAAAAGCTCATACCTCCACCACCATTCATGGTCCTCCACAGACAGTTGAATGTATGTCAAACCGATGCTCAAAATGGCAGTAAGCACAAGAAGGATGATAAACATCACAAACAAGATGCCTGGAAGAGTAAATATTTTATAGCCCCACAAGCTTGCATACAGGTGATGTAACTCAAGGGCAATTGCACTAAAAGATAAGAGGCCCACAATAAACATCTGACAAGGTGATTTTTGGTACCAAGGCAATGGCGGAATCTCTCTAGGGTATCTGTTTAAAGCGCTAGGAGCTTGAAAGTCAGACCTAAACCAGTACCCAATTCTGCCTCCCAAGGCAAGCAATGGGGCAGCAAAAAGCATGTAAGTGATAACAATCACCATAATGGTGCCAAATGGAAGTGCAGCTGTAGCCCCATAAGATACAGCAACTGTGTTAAGGATAAGCACTGTCACAGACAATGGGCCCAAATACAAAATCCCAGCCAGAAAAACACTCCTTTCCTGAAAATTTGCATTGCTTATACCACTCAGTCAGGTGAAAAACAGAAGGAAAAAAATAATGACATAGGCTTGAAAATTACAATGAAGAAATTACCCATCCAGCATCAGAAAACTGATTGTGGAAAGAAGAAGTAATGTACCCAGCAACCACTGATGTCAGAGAGTATAATGAGACAAGGGAAGTGCTCAGCAGTCCACGATTGTATGGATAAAGGATGCCAAGAAATGCCAGCACAAATAAGATACAAGCCCTGTAGGAACAAAATTCAATATTGAGAAAATAAGTTAATACAAGAAAACTTAAACGTGTAAAGGTACTTATTCCATAATCATAATAAATTTATAGGGATGCATTGCTACTTAGAAGTTATAAACAAACTTCCCTTCACAAAATATTTAGGTTTCCAAATTCCCAGAAAGAATGACAATTGTCTCCAGTAACAATCTAATTCGGAATGTCACAACTACGATGATAATTATCAGTAAGGAAAATGAAGGAGATAAAAGACAATTCAATCAACTTATGCAAAGAAGTCAGGTTCTGTAAGTGGGATTGACGAGTATGGAAGCATTGAAATGTTGATCAGACAACATAGGATTATATGAAGCTATAAAAAATTTAAAAAGTAGAAAGGCGGATAATGGTTTCAAGAAGTTACATGGTCAGCAGTTGATTACCCACACCCATGACAGCAGAGAACAAGGAAATGTTTCGAGGGTATCTGAACACATCACCATGAATATATTTCCAACCAACCTCCTTATCTTCTTCTTCATCTCCACTGGAGCATCTGCAATGTAGAGGAAGAACATGAGGTCAACAATAAACAAAAAGTGCTACAAGGTTAACTCGAGTACGTTAATAACTATAATATCACAGTGTATTACTTCCTCAGATCATTCTTTAGTCGCCGCATAAAAAGCAAAATAAGCAATCCCATCAAAAGCAAAATGAAAACAATCGAGTTGATAAATGAGAACCAATGAAGCTTGTGAAGAGTTGGCAGTGATGAAGCTCTCGAGTATTTATCCATTCTGGTTTTAAACTGAGCTGAGGTTTCACTCCACACAATTGAATAAGTAAACGTAACATTGATTTCAATGTCATCCGTTATATCCACAACACTAGTTGGGTCACTAAAAGCACGAATTTCTACAACCTGATTGCCGTTATATAAAGCATAAAACTGCACATGTGTGAATAGATAATGCTTATTCCCCTTCAAACCAAGCACCAAGCTCTCATCTTCAACTTTCCCAATATAACCCCACATCGGGAGATCATCGGAGTACATTTGGAAGTAAAAATCATCAACAACAGCCTTTCTAAACTTGGCAACTTCATCAACCTTAAGTTTCTTCGAACAAAGGGTAACTCCGGTCTTGGCTTCCAAGAATTTCAACTCATACAAAGCATTCGCCAGACGATCACCATTCAGCACTTCCCCGAGAGTCTCCTTCTTCCATATTATTCGTTCTGCAAGTCAAAATTACCAGGACTCGATCACTATAATCAAATGCCATTTGAATTTCAAAATTTTTATACTCCACACCTAATTTATTTCAAAAAAATTACTAAAAATCCAACGTTGTCTCCGAAAAAATTATATAACAGTAACATTACTTTCTGTGTACCTAAACGCTAACCTGGGCGGCAAAACGGCAAGTCATAATATTGATACGTCTCACTGCAAGAAATTAGCAATTAAAAGAATTTAAAATTTTTTGAGCTTTGATGATCTGTGATAGAAATTGACCATGAGCAATGTGAAGGAGATGACCTGGGATTGTTGAGTGGTCCCACTTTGTTGACGAGTAAGGGGACGGGATCTCCTGCATTGTAGCGATGATCGTACGGTGACGATGTGGCGGATCGCGATGAGACAGTTAGGACTAGGATTGTGAAGAGAAGCTGCGGGGATGTAACCTTAAGTGATTTTTGAGCCATTATTATTATTCTATTTTATAGCGTTTTGGAGCTTTGAAGCTGTTTGAGATTGGACAGTTTTCGTTCAGTCCTAAATCAGCATATATCCAATTCAATTTTCAACTCTCTCTCATTCCCAACCAGATCGTTTTGGTTGAAACTACGTCGTTTTCAGTTCAGGTACTTTCCATTAGCCCGTTGCCAAGGCTCTGTTTGTTAAATTATTTCCTGGTTAACGGTTTACGAAAGCACCAATGATATTTGGCTTGAAATTTTCTCTTCTGATACTATCGAAGTTAATATTTTTGGTTAAAATCAAATTAAACTTGGGCCATGGCCCATCATCCTCCAACGCTTTGGACAGAACGTATAGAATATTTTTTCTTTGACTATATACAAAAGAGTGATGATATTAACCATCTCGAGATATCTCTTCAGGCCCACCTTGCTAAAATTTTAAAATTAATCTTATTAAAATTTAAAAAATGTGTTGTTTATTCTTTTTCTCTCTCTAGACATCACCAATCCACCATCACCATTTTGTCGCATTGGATACTATCTATTGTTGGGAGAAAAAAAAAAAAAACTGGCGAAGAAGGCAATTTAGACTTAATGAGGTCAATTTTCACATCAACTTTTTTAATAATGATTGGCTTCTGATGCAAAAATTGTCATTTTCACTCATGAAAAAAAGCTTTTGATTAAACTTTCACAAATGGAAGAAGGCAAGGAGGGGCAACAGTAGCAACGACAAATGGCAGTGACTACAGTGGTTAATTCGAAGGTCACCAGGTGCTGTTGTGGCTAGGTCTAGAAGAAGACTAAGACCGATGATGGTGGATGGCGCCTATCTTCACGAACGAATTAATTATAAACTACAAATTGAATGGCAATTACTTATACTAAGATTTTCGTAATATTGGAATTTGCAAATGCGTCCTATTAGTGACATAAAAGAGCAAATTTGGTGGCCCAATTTATGCAGCTAATAATTGAGAAAAAAAAATTAACTACGTTGTTTGTATTAGCTTTCGAAAGTTAAAAATAAATAATTTTCTTTAAATTTTATTGAGGGTGATTTTAGAATTTTGTTAAAAGGAGGGCTGGAAAGATAGCTTGGGTCAAATATCATTAGTCAACATTAATAATTAGCTTAAAATTTTGTTATTGAAAGTAGTATTTTTTGTTAAAATCAAACCAAAATCAGGCGATGGTTCGTTGCCCACCAGCTCTCGTTCGACCATTGCCCATGATTCAGGATAACAAATGTGCTATTGCCTAGAAAAAAATAATAAATTTGGTTTAATGTCAAATATATATCATTTACTTTATGATTTTATGTAGTCCATTGGCACAATTCGTGCACTCAGGGTAGATTCGAGTCTTAAAAATAATTAGTATTCAATTCTTTGATTGGATAGGATAAAATTATTATTTTATAATTTGAGATAAAATATATATCTTTTTAATATTATGTGAGGGTCAAATGCTATAGTAAAATTATTATTGATAGTCTAGATAGAATTGTAAGGGTATTAAAAATATACGCATGTCATTTTCCTTACAAAAGTTCAGGGGCTATGACCGAAGGGAACGCCCGAATTTGTTGCCCGACCCGAGCACATCTTTCAAAATACCGAGCGCACCATTGAGAAAGGATTAAAAAAATAATAAAATAAATAGAAAAATTGGACACTTCAATGAACAAAAAATAAATATCCACCTGTAATTAAACCTAAATTAATTTTATTTAAATATTTCAATCTGTTAAGAATACGATATATCGTTCATGTGTTGCAAATATAAACGATATTTCATCTATGTTGCACAAATATTTTCAATATATCTTATATTTGATAAATTTTATAAATGACAGGACAAACAAGTTTTATTTTGGAATTAATATTTTATAAAATGTCATGTGAATGCTGAAACAAAAATCAACATATCATACATCCTATGTAAATCATTAGAGATATCATGATAATGACTTGTCATCTATATCCTTAATAAAGGCACGACATGACATACATGAATCAGATATTTGTATGATCTATCATCTTACAAATGCTTTGAAGAAATTTCGTGGGTTTTGCAAATGGTACTACTTTTGCTCACCTGCCAAACAGGAGCAGAGACTCGGAAAGAAAGGACTTTCAAGAATTCCAGAGTGGGCATCATCATACAGTTCCTGTTGAATTCAAGTCCTTAAATCAAAGGGGGGTGGGAAAAAAATTAACTCTGGACAATAATAAATCAAATTCTCGTTAGCATCCACTATCCACAGTACTGCGATCACGTTCCTCTTTTTTTCACCTACTCTTATCTAAATCAAGAGCGCCAATCTCGGTTTCTGGTGAGACCCTTTTCTCTTTTTCTTTTTAGTCATAGCTTCGTTAGCTCTTTAGTGGTTTCTTCAAATTTTTACTGGTACCCGGATGTTCAATTTTGTGTTATTGATCGGATTTTTTATCTGTTGTTTATGTTTCATTTTCTTGTACTCTTGATGGGATGTTCAACTTTTGAACTCCTTTGTTATTTAAATGTCAGTGGTTCCTGGTTTTGTTTGAAGCTATGGCAATTTCATTACCTTACGTGGAAATCAGGATGCTAAAAGTTGAATTTTGGTGGCTTTGATTCAGATTTCTCCATTGGTTCGCCGATTTCTTTTGCAGATCTAATCAAGGTTCTCCTTGTCTTTATGGATTGGATCAACTTTTCTCTATTTAGATTACTGTTTGGGTTATTGGTGATTGAGTATTTTTTATTTCACTGACATTGTGGGGGAATTCATTTGGTAGGTAATGGAGCAACTTCCTGTTGAAGTGATTGGTAATATATTGTCTCAGCTTGGAGGTGCCCGAGATGTGGTGATAGCCTCTGCAACATGTAAAAAGTGGCGAGAGGCTTATAGAAAGCACCTTCACACACTCTCATTTAATTCAAATGATTGGTCTATTTATCATGATTTGACTACCACACGACTTGAAATCTTGATAACTCAAACGATATTCCAAACCAGTGGATTGCAAGGCCTGTCCATTTTGATGGATGATGTTCATGAGTTCTACGCATCCACAGTTATTGCTTGGCTCATGTATACTAGAGAAACTTTGCGTAGATTATTTTATAATGTCCGGACCAATCCAAATGTTAATATTCTTGAAATTTGTGGGAGGCAGAAACTGGAGGTGCTGGCATTGGCTCGTAATACAATCACTGGGGTTGAGCCTAACTTTCAGAGATTTCCTTGTCTGAAGTCACTCTCTTTGAGTTATGTGAGTATATCAGCTTTGGATTTGAGTCTTTTGCTCACTGCATGTCAGAAAATTGAGATTTTGGAACTTGTCAGTCCAGAGATTGCAATGTCAGATGCACAAGTGACTGTTGAACTGACCAGTCCAACACTGAAGAGTATTTATGTTGCAGCTATTAGTTTGGACAAGTTTATACTGGAGGCTGATAGTATCGAGCATTTGCACTTGAAAGACTGTGCTCTTGATCTTTTTGAACTTGTTGGCAAGGGGACTCTGAAGCATTTCAAGATTGATGATGTTAGTGTAATACATCTTGATATTGGTGACACTGTGGATAATCTTGAGATTGTGGATGTCAGCAACTTCACAATATTTTGGCCAAAATTCTACCAAATGATCTCAAGATCATCAAAATTGAAGAAACTCCGTCTTTGGGATGTGGTGTTTGATGAGGATGAGGTTTTGGATTTGGAAACAATTGGTGTTTGTTTCCCGCAACTGAGCCATCTTTCATTGAGTTATGACTTGAGAGATGGAGTGCTTCATTATGGTCTACAAGGGTCTGCTAATTTGGAGAATGTGGCTGTGCTGGAGCTTGGATGGCCTGTCATTAGTAATCTGTTCTCACATTGGGTTGAGGGTCTCCTAAAACGATGCCCAAATCTTAGAAGGTTGGTAATTTTTGTTGTTATTTCAGAGATAAAAACCCCTGAAGAATGTCTGTTGTTGGCGAAATTTACGTCATCCATTGTTCAGCTCATGAGGAAATATTTGCATGTGGAGGTGCAATTTGACTACAAGTAAAAATTGTTTGAATTTTTATTAGTTAGATAATTCAAGTTTTTGTTTAACAATGAATTGTATGAGCACAAGTGCAGGTATAATCCCCTAAGAATCAATTTTTTGTTGTGCCCATAAAGGATGGTAGAAGCTTTTTAATTAAAATTTCCATCGTCAAAAAAAAAAAACTTGATTTTATGCTCACTTTGGTTTTGTTATGCTCAATTGCTTTTTACAAGTTTCTTGTTTACTCAAAGATTAAAAATTGTGTTGCTCTTCTCTCTCTCTCTCTCTCTCACACACACACACACAAGCAACACATATTATGTTGTTTCTTTACTTTTACGACCATTTCTGTTTGCATTTGAAGACATGAGGTCGCCCAGGATGATGTCGTGGAGTTGACCACTACTTTTTATTTTGAAGATAATATTTTTTTAAGCTGTATTACATGATGTTATGTGTTTGCCATGTCAAATCAAAATTCATTAATCAGAGTTGCATGGACCTGTAATCCCAATGATTCTAAGTGATGGCATTTTCAGTTTATTTAGGCTAATTGGCATATAAATATCTTTGTAAGATTGTCAAAATTGATTGACCTTTCTAAATTAGTATACATGGTTAGGACTTAAAACTGATTATGATTTAGTAGCATTGCTAGTGTTTGCAATATGTCATTAGTTATCAAACAAATGATTTATGCATAGGATCTGCTCTTGGTTTTTTTTTTTATTGCAGTCAATTTGTAGTGATTGTTCATTTTGATGCTAATGATGCTTTGTCCTGATATTGAAGCCTAATAATTTCGTCAATTATTTTATGTGTTTTGCCGGTGTCTATTATGACTTTCATTCTAGGATGCTTGTATTTTTGGCTAAACATTGCATTTAGCCATCTTAGTGGTGTCCTTTTCATGGTTCTAGTTTTATGAGATGTGAGGAGCCCCTTTTCTTTGTGGGGTCAATACGTCATTACCTCCTTCCAAAGTTTTCCTGTTGCCCCCACTGGCCCATATCACTTGATGGAAACAGGGGACTGTAATTAAAAATTAGAAAAATAAAGAAGATAAAGATGTAAATGGTGCAAGTCTGACATACCTCTTTCCAAAAGTAATTCATTTGCATGGCTTTGTTATAATCGACATAGTTTCTTCCAGGAGTCAAAGTTTTCTTTTCTTCCTTTCCTCAGAAGAAAGTGAAGAATAAGCGATAGTCATCTGACATCAATCTTGTCTATTCAGCTGTAGTTTTTAATAGTGGTTTTGTAGTCATCCTAACAAAAGAACATAATCTGCTGGACTGAATATGCATGCTTTTGCATGATCATTGGCTCTTGTATTAACGGATATCTATTGTGAAACAATGGATGTGAATGTGATGTTCAATTCCATTGCTGAAGTATGTTCACAGCACTCTGAAATTACTTGAGAAGCATGCACCATCATATTTTTGGTAGGTTTGTAGATATAAGGTTTTGCAAGTGAACTAGAATTGTTTGATATAAAGAAAATGCTACTTTAGTGTCTTATGGGATATTGTTATACTCCATGATTAATAGTTGATGCGCTGCAGACGGCCAGGACTTAAATCTCATTTTCAGTTTATAATGTAAGAGACTTATTATAGGCTATTGAATATGAATCCTATATTAGGATGTTGGTGATGTGTGTAATAACATTCAGATTACGACACCTAGCAACTCTAGGCAATGCTGTTATCTAGTTGGATCAGGTAATGGCAGAAAGGACTCCTTGTGTGTGTGACCTAGCATGAAATGGCTTATTTTACCTTCCTTGATTGGTGATTGTGCTAAAAAATTTAGTTTCCCATGAGTTGAGTGTGAAGGCAATGGTGTAGACCTGCCATTGACGGTCAGTCAAGCAGAATTTTAAGCGTAGCTTTCTTTTATATTTTGCATTTTCTAACTTTTAGACTTCCATAATGGGAAGATATATATCAAGCTCCTGAGTTAACATCTTGATGCTCTTACACAAGTTGAAGGATGATGTTGAAATGAATTTTTTCTGTTGTCCATTTCTGAAGCTGTCTTTGTTTCTCTGTTTTTTCCTCATTTCCTTCGGCTTTGTTTCATCAACAAGTTATTTTTGGAAATAGAAAACAATTTAATACACTGCAGCCAAGGGGTTGTTAGTGGAAATTTTGGCTAAAGTAATTTGCTAGAAATTTTAGGATCCTTGGACATCATTCCATTTCATGTTTTTAGGACATAACACTTGGTGGATGCTACAAGGAGATTGTGGTGATCTTTTTTCACATGGAAATAATAAGGCAGTCTGAAGCCATCAGGTACTATTTTCTACTTCCCATTATGTTCACTCTTTGTCACAGAAAATTAGAAAGGGTTTTTGGCATTTAAAAAACCTTTTTATTAGCCAGTGCAGAGTCCATATCAAATGTCATTAAAGAGATTGTAAGTTTCTGGGGCTGGCTGTAGGAGAGAGAGATTAAAGCAGTTTGTTGAAGGTTGTTAACTTATTGCCTAGTGTTTAAAGTTTGAAAGTTGTTGAAGCTATCCAAACTAGTAGATGTTTCATCACCGAATAGACCCATTACTGACCTACCAAGCATTTCACCTATAATTTGTTTATTACAAGGCGATACTTGTTCTTAGTAACAGTTTATAATGTATGAGTGATTTATAATTTGTATGGAACAAATGACTATTGAGGGATTCTTGTGGAGAAGACCAACATATTGTAAAATCACTAACATTAGAACTCGGTTATTGAGAACAAATCACTTGTGTTAATTTACAGGTTTTAGGCTTGGAAGTCTGTGTTACTATCTTGGTAGGTGATGTAATTTTAAGAGCTCTATTAGAAGTAGAAAGGAAGCATAGATAATTGCCTAACTTCATGAATTCATTTGAACTGTGACGTGAATATAAGCATATCAAAACTCTGGAAGACCAGGAACGGCTTTTTTCTTGATAGTTCAATAGCTGTTCTCATGGACTGCTTTAAACTTTCTCATTCTGCCAGCACCAGATACAATCAGTCTCTTCAATGACATTATCCTTTTACGTGGCAGAAAACATTCTATTGCATTTTATGTGTTATGCCCTGATTTGTTCAAGGCCTTATGATCCCACATATTTAATGTTGATTCACAGCTATGCTGCTAGGTTCATCTCATTAGTTTGTTTCTGTTACTTGCAACATAATCAGTGTACTTTCATTTTACCAATTAGCTATGCTTATGCATCAAATTTATCAGAAAGTGCATTGCTTCTCATATTTTGGGGGATCTTGTTATTGTGGAAGTTACTTTTCTATTATTATCTTCTTTATTTTAACATTTTGATTTGATTAGAATGCTGATGTATTAGTGGGGACTTGAGCTCGTTTTGGTCATGCTATCTTTAAAATTTGATTGTACATTTAATAGGGGCTATTGGCTCGGTTGCTGGGTTAATTGCACATGAACTGAGATATTATCAATGTCAAGTATTTTTTTTAACATAAATTTATCATTTTTCTTATAACATATATGACCATGATAAAGGTAGTAAACATGTTATAATGATATACTAATTTCATGTCCTTATGTTTGAGAAGAAGATGATCAATTTTTGATTTATTAATTTATTGCTGATATATTAATCAAAACAGTACAATTGAATATTAAATAGGTGAAATTATGTGAGTCTTCTGAATGAATAGAAAAATTCGATACAATTAATTATCTATTAATTCTTAATGCTATCATTTTAGTCAACTGTTCCATCCATTGGATTAGCTGTTGTATTTTGGGATTTTAGAAACATTGATTTTGACATTGGACCCGCTTCAAGAATATCATGTTGAATTGAAAATACATTTTATTCCAGTTTTGCAATTCGGTATGATTCAATTATGCCCTGGACAGAAGCAGATTCATCGTTTTTTTATTTTTTAAATGGCTGAACAAGAAAGAAGTTGTACTAAATGCATGAACTTTTTTCTTGTTCATTTTCTAAATGCCAGCACCTACTTTTATTTTTATAGCTGGATTTACAATTTCAACAAAATTCAACAACCAAAATTGTGTGGACAAAGCTAATCTTCATAAATGAAACAAGATTAAACAACAGACAGGATATGGGAATAAGTTGACCCCCCATAATTTTTCCTATCTGGCAGAGATTTTGACATTTTGTACAGTGATATGAAGCTTTAAGCATGTTTATAGCTGAAAAATATGCTCAAGCTACATAATCTTGATTTCAATGTGATTTCGGTCCATTGCTTATAATTGGCCAGCTACCATTTAACAATAAAATCCTAAATTCTTTGTATACAACAATCAAAAGACTTGAAACAACCCATTGGATATTTTTTAATAAACTTGTCACACAATTGCTTTAACCATACTAATTTAGAATGAGATTGAGGTTGTTCTTAGTTTAAGCCAACATGTAATATAAACAAACCGTTAACGACTGCTTGATTTAGTAGTTGTGACTTGCGTGCTAAAAATGACAAGCAATGACTTAACGTGGCTTCATAAAATCTTGCAAAAAGCATAATTAATACTAGGATTGGATCCACACCAATCACTTTTTTCTCTTTTTTCCCTTCTTCAAACATACAAGCACGGCAAAGGAACTATTAAGAAACTTCAAAGGCATTCAAGATCCATATAGGATCTATAATCTAAATTCTAAAAGAATTTATTCTCAAGATCGCCCATAGGAAGAACATGTCTGCAAGGTTCATTGGGAACCAAAGTTAACAGAATAAAATACATATTTTACCTTTACCTAATCCATGAACTGCTGCCCTATTTGAGCCAAACCCCCTATTTTTTTAGACCAATCATTGGAATCATTGAGGAATAATTGGCACAGGGCATATTGCCTGCAAAAGTAGTAGATGAGCACAAAATTAAACAAATGTAAAGAAGATTATGGGTCCATGACCTAAAACTTTCTTCTTTCTCTATATTTAACAACAATTGTGCATATATATCTCCTCAATAATTTGGTTGTGGACATAGGAAACTATTAGATTATTCAATATTGTTGGTTAATTCTCCTTCTAACTTTGATTTTTGTTTGTTTATTTGGGTAAGAGACTATAATTAAAAGGCATATAATAATGGGTAATTATAATCCCAATGATGAGAAAATAAAAAAGAATTTAAGGTTTCTGCAAATGAGATTTTAGCTTGAGAGCTTGATGAAAATAAATTTCCATTAAAGGAAAGGAATCTTGATGTGGCACGGTTTTAGGTGATGACAAGGATTGGATGTTGACCCATCAACAAGGGGGATAATACCAAACAAATCCACCTCAAAGAGCATAGATTAAAATTATACAAGTGGGTTTTTGCTTCTTGATCAGTGATTAATATTATTATTGAATATAATAATGTTTTGGTTGAATGGGTATGAACAAACCCAAAAAAAAAAAAACTGAACAATTAAATCGTTCTATATCTCTCTATTCTCAAATGGCCCCTAGTTATCAAAAGCAAACTCAATCCTTCAATCGCCCTTTTGGGGTCTCTAAAAAGATCAACACAACAAATATCCTTTACAACTTTTCTTTTTCTTTTCATGAAAGAAAAACTTGTCTCATCTTTATAATAATATTTAAATGTTGAACTCCATATTTGTATAATTTAATTCATTTAATTTATTTATTTATTTCTTCTGTAAATAAGTGCCTGCATCTCCATTAAAAGAACCAATAAGAAAACACAGGCGGTTACGAGAGAGAGAATGGAGTAGGAGTCAGTGATTCTAGTGGGTTCCTCCAAAACAAGACCCCACCTCTGTTTCTGTACCATATCTAATTTCCCAAAATTTTTATTTTTAGTGTTATTTTTTTGAATAAATAATTTTTTTTTTTATTCAAACCCCACAGGAGGGGCCTGAGAGTCTGTGACAGGCCTGCAATTAGGACAAGATTTTGTTGTACTGGAGCTTTGAAAAGGCCAGCTGATAATATTTACTACTAGTACACAAAAACACAACGCCAGTGCGTGTTGTTGTGATAAATAAATAAAACCAAAGCAAAACTAAACCAAAGCGAAGCAAAAGCTACAAAGTCTTCAAAACAGGTTGGGTTTCTTCACAGAGAAGTAGTAAAAAAAGAAACCAAAAGCATACAGATAGAGACATCCCCCAGCCCCGGCACCAGCACCATCAGTAGTGATCTCTAGCTTCCTTTGTGAATTTCAAAGGCAGGTATAGTGGTAAATATGATGAATTGTTCATTTGTTTTTGCATATGATTCAGCATATAAATATAACCATTTGTTTTATTTTTTTTTTTTAATAGATGACGATCATGAGAATGGTCTAGAGTTGAAGTTTTTGCATGGCGAGTCACAGAATTGGAGCCGCTGGTGGGTTGTCTCATGACTCTGCAGGTCCTTCGAATCTCCATCACCACCATGTCCCTTACGCGACATCTCTTCATCAAGGCTTCATGTATGCTATATGGGTTTTTTTCCCTCTCTTTTTTTTGGGGGATTTGTAATCATTAAAAATTTTAATATTTGGTGTGTCTCAGTAACCAAGAAGGATCCGCTTTCGATTTTGGAGAGCTAGAAGAAGCAATTGTGCTGCAAGGGGTCAAGTTTAGAAATGATGAAGCTACTAAAGCACGTATGCTGTTGCTACCTGTTCTCTCTCCCTCACTCACTCTCTCTCTTTTCTCCTTTGGTGACGTTTGATAAAAACAAACAATTCCCTCTAAACGCTAAAGGACTTACCATTTCCGATAGAGTAATGATTCTTTTACAATACACTTGAATGTTGTGAAGCTCTAAACTTGGAAATTCTTTTACTGACTCCACAACTGCATAAAAAGATTTATAAGAAAAAAAAAAACAAAAAAGGTGATTTTGAAAAAATCTTTTTTCTTTTCCCTTTTCTTTTTGATTTGATCCTCTGAGATTTTGCTTTTGTTATGATTCTCTTGACAGCTTTATTTACAGCAGCAGCAGCAGGAGGGAGACCAGCTGCTACTCTGGAGATGTTTCCTTCCTGGCCAATGAGAATCCAGCAAACCCCAAGAGTAGTTTGCTTTCTTTTTATCTTTTCGTTTGACCATTTCGTTTCTTTTCTTGTATAACTTGTACAATAGCTAAAACCCAAACCAATATGAACCAAAATCAAACATTTGCTTTACAAGTACGAAGTTGATTCTTCTTCTTTTTTCTTGTGATGGTAACCCCATTTGATTAAATTAGCAGGGAAGTTCAAAGTCTGGAGGGGAGAGCATCAGTACAGACTCAGGATCAGCACTCAACACAATATCATCAAGCAAAGCTGAGGCCTCACAGTCACAGCTTGAGCAGCCAGAATCACCCATCAGTAATATCAATCATATAAAGCCGTCTGCTTCTAATCAACAACAAGTAGCAGAAATGGTAAACGATGCTTCAAGAACAGGACCATCATCATCACAGCAGAATCAAAATCATCAGTCTGCAGCAGCATTAACAGATGCAAAGCCATCACAAGAAAAGGTCATTGATCATATTTCATCATTATTAGTTTTATTTTTTGTTTAATTATTAATTAATTAATCTTCTTAACTATCTTTCTTTTGAGAACCCAATCCCATGTCCCAAAATCTCAGGAAAAAGCTGGTATCTTTTTATTGTTATTGTTATTGATATTATTACTGTTTTGATCTTTTCTTTTTTGCTTCTTCAAAAAAATACAAAAACACAGATCCCCACAAACCCTCGGGAGAATCAAAAGGACACATTAGTTTCTCTGATCAATGTATCTGACATTAAGAGAGAGAGAGATAAGAATATCATAGGGTATGAAAAAAAATCAAAAATTAAAAATTAATATCCAAAATAAAAAGCAAAGAGAGAGAATCTCCACAGTACTACTACTTTTTATGTTACTATAATTCAAAATAATTACCAACTTTACTCATTCCCTATAACAGGGCGATTAATTGATGTTTTTAAGCCTTTCACAATCTTTTTTGGAACTATAAATTGAATGCCAGCAGCAGCAGATGATGATGATTACCTGGTTCAAGGCAGGAGACTGTAATGCTTAGAATTTTATGACCTCTAATCATGGAAACTCTTGACTAATAAACAATTCCTATGTATCTAGATATTTTAGACTCTTATAATTTATTAAATTTTGACACCAGTTCCCTAGATTCTTTATCTTTCTAGTCTAAGTTGCTAGGTCCATTCTTCTTATTTTTTTCTTATATTTTCCTCTGGTTTCTCAGCCACCAAACATGAATGCCCTCATTTTTCTCACCAACTACTTTTTTCTTTGCCAAATTCTGTGAAATGAAAAGGGGTAGTCTTATTTTGTATGACTAAACATTTCTGATTTATATTCTTGTATAATGTTACAGAGAAAGGGTCCTGGTTCAACATCAGACAAACAACTCGATGCGAAGGTATTAAAATAGCCAAATTCATTTTCTTTTTATTTGTTGGTGTTATTTTCATTTTTTATTTAGTTTTTCATTTTTATTTAGTTTTTAAAGTTTTTGCATTTAAAAACTTTGGGCTAATTGGCGTCAGACATTGAGACGTTTGGCTCAAAACAGAGAAGCTGCCAGAAAGAGTCGTTTAAGAAAAAAGGTTTGTTAACGTTGTACTCGAAATTTAAATAATATTTAATAATTTTTTTCCTTTTAAATTTTTTGTTATTAGAAAGAAATTTTTATATTTTTGATTTTTGATTTTATTTTTGGGTCTCCTCGTGAATAGGCCTATGTCCAGCAGCTGGAAACTAGTAGGATAAAGCTAAATCAGTTGGAACAAGAGCTTCAAAGAGCCCGCTCTCAGGTTTTATTTTTATTTTATGAAAATAAAAATATTTTATTTTCATAAATAATTAAAGAGATTTTAGGTTTTTTATTTTGTTTATTTTTTGGGTGGGTTTGTTTAATAGGGACTGTTCTTGGGAGGCTGTGGAGTTGCAGCAGGAAACATTAGCTCTGGTAAGTTCCCTGTTGGAATTTCAAGAGTTATTTACTAAAGTGCCCCTAATCTATGAGCCTAGTTAATTTTCCAAGGTGAATTTTGACCGACAACCGAATATGATGAATCTTTCTGTCCCTTGCTCTCTAAATTACTCTAATGTTCCAGTCAAGTTTGGCACACATTACAAGCTTCTTGATTTCATTTGCTCTTTTTTCTAAACTTGACCAGTTTCTGTGTCATAAGTCTTCTATCCACTTGATTTTCCTCTTAGAAGATCAAGATTGATTCAAAAAATCAACCTAAATTTTCCCATTATTTTTCTGCAAGAGTAATGTCAAAATCAGAAGACTGTTTCGGCATTTTGTGAACCCATTAATAATTTCAAAATCTATATTGTGGAACCAGTACATTATTGATCCATGCTGCCGACTTTTCCACCTTCAACAAAATACTATGACCCTGAAAGTATGTGCTTTATTCATGCGGTCCATTTGTACGGCACATAATCAGAAAGAATTCACAACTTTTTGTTCAAAACCAAGAGATCATATCGCTATGTTTGTTCACTATTATTATTGTTATTTTGTTTGTTCAGGGGCTGCAATATTTGACATGGAGTACGCAAGATGGTTAGAGGACGATCAACGGCACATATCCGAGCTCCGAAGTGGGCTCAATCAACATTATTCGGACGGTGATCTCAGGGTTATCGTAGACGGATACATTTCACATTACGATGAAATTTTCCGGCTAAAGAGTGTGGCTGCAAAATCCGATGTGTTTCATCTTATCACCGGAATGTGGACCACTTCCGCGGAGCGTTGCTTCCTCTGGATGGGCGGTTTTAGGCCATCCGAACTCATCAAGGTTTGAGAGTTGCATGTTTATCATTTGTAATATATGCCATTACATGAATAATCGATATACTTAATTACTGTGATTATTTTTTGTGTTAATCAGATGTTAATATCGCAATTAGACCCGTTAACGGAGCAACAAGTGATGGGTATTTACAGCCTCCAGCAGTCATCCCAGCAAGCTGAAGAAGCACTCTCGCAAGGCCTGGAGCAACTCCAACAGTCCCTGATCGAAACCATTGCGGGTGGCCCTGTCATTGATGGTATGCAACAAATGGTCGTGGCGTTGGGCAAGCTTGAGAATCTAGAAGGCTTCGTTCGCCAGGTAATCAAAAGTCTATTCAACACACACAACCAAATGCCAATTATTAATAATTTGACATATAGGGAATAGGACGCGGGGCATGTCAAATTCAGAAATAGAGCACTTACTTTTCAAGTTAAGATTGGTGCATTTTTGAAAATGATATGTGGAGAAAGAATTTAAAAAAAAAAAAAAATACCTTGTTGTTGAGGCAAAATGAAAATGAGGGCCCTTGCTTCTCAGGTGACAGCTCATGTAAGGTCTAATTTCAGGTGATTTTAACAAAAAGTTTGTTGATTTTATTTCTTCATTTCTAATTTGCGTGTAGCAGGTTAGGTGGTGCATTGTGGACATGTCAATTAAAGTCAATGCGAGACCTTGTGGTATTCAAAAATCTAGATTGTGTTTTGACCTTTATCCACTTGTCAAAAATTGTTAAATCATTCAAGTAGTTGGCCACTTGGTTCAGCATTTATAATTAGGATGTGTGAAGCTTTTGATTGATTTTTATACCAAAAATAAAAAATAAAAAATTAGAGATTCCTAAGTAAGTAGTTGAATTAAATTAATTTCTAGGTAATTTTGATTTTAATCCCAACAAGTAAGTGTCTGATAGCTTGTTTTGCGCCGTAATTCTATATTACAAATGAAGGGGTAAGAGCCCCGTAGCTTTCTTACGTCATATTGATTTTAAAATGTTATTTGACTTTTGTGCTTTCACATAAATGATATGCTACACGCAAGTCCATTGAGTTTTAAATTGATTACCCCTGGAGGTTCTTGACTATCATGAACATTTTGTTTGACCGTAAGTGTTTGTTGATCAGCCGTCTCTATCATCACTTCTTGGTCAACTTTAAAATACAATAGGATTTTTACAGATCATCATCACTTCATGTTCGACACCTGTACGACGGATTGTGTATATATGTATTTTTTTTTTTTAAGTAGGAAAATGTATTGCCTGAGTTTGAATGTAGGGATTTTTTTTGACGTGGGTTTTTCATCTAATAGGGTTTCTATCAAAAGGTGGGTTGATAATGATATATGTTGAAATGAAAACCATGGCTAGACCTATCAATTAATTTTTTTTTTTTAATGATAATATTTTATTAGAAAAATAGAAACTTTATGAAAATTTTTTAAATGTATGATTGCAATAGTCCAAATCCTGGGAACGAATAAGACAAAACTTTTTTGAGTTTCAACCATTTTGAAATGCTTAGAGTTTGTATCGAAATGCCTTTGCATTATGGTCCCATTTCAAATTGTATACATTTACTTGTATTTTTCTATTATTATTATTACATTTGTCCTCACATTTGATATGCATCTGTAATATGAATTAATTTTTATTTGTGTGTAGTGCTACACATCGTAAAATTTAATCCAACAATCTATCATAAATGATGTAATTAAATCACTTAGAATTCATGAAAATCATCCACCATTTAATGAATGACGTATTACATACCACATCATTTAGGATGAAATTTGAGATAAAGTTTTTGAGATGTCTAACGTTATTCTTTACTTATATTTGTAGGCTGATAATTTAAGACAACAAACCCTTCACCAACTCCGGCGGATATTGACAGTGCGACAAGCAGCGCGGTGTTTTTTGGTGATCGGAGAGTATTACGGGCGATTAAGAGCTCTTAGCTCCCTTTGGGCATCGCGTCCTCGAGAGTAAGATCGATCGCATTAATTCGTTGTTTACACGCTTAATTCCTTTTAACATTAATAAAAACAACTAAATTGTGGGATCATTAACATAATTATTGTGGTAAGTTATTTAATTTATTATCAACAGGACTATGTTAAGTGAAGATAATTCCTGCCAAACGACGACGGATCTGCAAATGGTTCAACATGCACAAAATCATTTCTCGAACTTCTGAGGAAGAAAGCCAAAAAGAATAGTTATTAGATCGGTGCCTCAGTGATCAAATATTAGTTGCACTTCAAGGATGTAACATATTATGGGGCCGTTTAAATATTTTCGAGCCACGGACTTTAGGAGTGATAGGTTTTCTTTTTCCTTTCTCCTTTTCTACTGCTTTTGAATATCTTATGCTATTAATTAAGATGAATATAAATGCTGTCTTGTAAATTCATATGATCAATTTTTAGTTATATATCTGATGCGAGCGATCTTAATAGAAAGTACACGTGCAATTAATTATATGAAAAAAAATTTAAGCGAAGAATATACACAATTAGTCTTAATTTGTTAAATATAATCAAGTATGCTGCCTCCTCTTCTAATGGCTCTCGAGCGACGTCAAAGGCTGGAGAAAGAAAGATAAATATGAACTCTTTTCATCGTCTTCTGTTAGCGCATAACAAATGGAAAAGAAAAAGAAAAGATAAAAAGGGCGTGCATTAATTGTCATCTTTTAACACCTTTTCATTAAAGGATATCAGTGAAAATTGTAAGATGCGGACGCCTAAACGGTTTGAAACGAAAATAATTGAGTGATATGCCACTTTTTCTTTTGGTAATAAATCATTATTTTATCGCGAAACAATGTTTGCATTGCTTAAAATGAAAATTTTAAGACGCGTATGTCTCTTTAGTATAAATGGTGAATGCGAACAAAACAACAACGTTGTTTTGTTCAATAATACACCGTCGTTTTGTACTGTTTATATTAATAACCCCCCCCCCCCCCCATCCTATCGAGGTTTAACAAAGAAACATTGTGCTGTTTAGAATTTTTTTGATTTAAAAGTGCAGACGTCCGCAGAGAGGAAAACTCTAGATGTGTCAACAATGTACCATAAAAATGCGTTGAAACAATAATGGGGTGAGTGAGAAGTGGGTTTGGTTTGTTGCTTTTCATTTATGTGAAGTGGTTGTGAAGAAGAAAGAGTATTCAAATGTAGAAGGGGCACAGCCACAGAGAGAGAGAGAGAGAGAGACCAAATTGTCTTTTCCCAACGGGTTACTATTTATTTATTGATTTGATTAAACAAAAATTTTGGGTAGGGGTTTGTATATCTTATGAGAGAGAAAAGTTGGTGAAATAAAGATAGCTATAGGTGTGTTCTCTTTCATTTATATGAAGTGGTTGCGACGGGTTCATTTTTCTAATGCACAAAAGACGAGCAAAAAATAAAAGAGGGTAAGCCATTGATTTGTATTCGTTTGGCTTCTTGTGGTATTTGAGTTTAAAAAAAAAAAAAAATGTGTGCGTATATATAGGAATTAATAAGGGGGGCAAATTGCATGGATGGTGGACAAGGTTCGGTTGCATTATAATTATATAATAAAAATATACATGCATGCTTTTCGGCAATCCAAATCTAACCGAAACCTATAGGTTCTTTTAAGCCCATGATACTTTAGAAAAATGATATAAAAATTGAAAAAAAAAAAGAAAGACCTAGCTACCTCGATAAAATAATTAATTCTGAATATAAATTATCATGGAAGGGATTTTGCACTTTAATAAAAAAGATGAGATCGACTTTCACACCATTATAAATATAATTTACATTATTGTACTTATAGTATAATATTACAAACCTACTACAACATTTTATTAAAGTGTAGAATTTCTTATAGTTAAAAGGAGACTCTAATTAGGAATACTTAAATTCTAATGAAAATAATGTAATATGTACGTAATTAATAGTGTTCATAAAGAATTGAAATTGAATAAAAGATTACGATTCCTTGTTAACATGAGTTTTTATTGAGCACTAAATCAATCAATTATGCATATTTTTATTTTATTTTATTTTTAATTTCTCATACCTCACAACTATTAATTCAGTACTATATAAAAATTTAACTCAACACTGGACCTTTGCCTTTGAAAAAAAAAGTGATCTGACTGACTAATTATCTTATGACCTCAAAAATTTTTATCTTTCACTTTCAGTACTTGCATTACATTAACATAAAAAAATGTCATGACCAAACTAATTAGGTCAGACTCTGTAAAATTTCTCATATTTTTTTTTCCTTTTTCGGTTGTAAAAAATTTACAAAATGGAGCTGAGTGTTTATCTTGCTGGACAATATTGTTCCGTGCGGATATCTAATAAACCCTTTTTAATGGAAGTTATTATTTTTTTTTTCCTTTTCTTTTTTCACCCGATATATGCGCATACAATTGTTGAAGATTCGAAACAGGGACGGGGAGAGAGAATGAGAGAGAGAGAGAGAGAGAGAGAGAGACAAATAAGACAGGAAAAGAAGACGGATCAAGATCATGTATTCTAACGGCAGAGCCAACAGAAGCGATGGGCTAATGTGCAGACACGTACGAACGAGCATGCAATTTGTGCATGGTGTCATACTGATAAAACTAACACGTGTTCGACTGCAGCTAGCTGTATCTGAATCGTTATCAGCGTGTGATGAATTTAACTCGTACAAACGTCTCCTTGTTTAACGTGCAATGCAGCAAGTCCAATCGCAAGGAGTCAATACCAAGCACGATTCTCTGATATTTTGCAGGCTGCAGTCCCAGTGCTGGGGTTCTGTCTTCCCTGTATTGGCCTCATTCAGATGATTAACTGAATGAGATGTAATGATTAATACGCAGACTCTTAACATGTGCTGCTCTTCATGCACTGCGTATTTAACTTAAAACTACTGACATATTGGTATACCAACTAATCTATTATCTTTTACGGTTTACTTTTGTTGGTAAATGTTTTAAACTGGATACGTATACGATCCGAGCACATTTGATAGTTAAGAACTCGAGGGTCATAGCATAGAATTGTCAAACTTGAGAAGACCATTAAAAAAACAAAGAAAAGGAAAGGAAATTTCCCCCCGCCGCGGGGGAGGTTCCAAAATTAAATGGTCTAAAACTTACTCTTATTATGTTTTTTGAAAAAAAAAAAATTTCGGTCAAGGCAAATATTGATAGTGAAAATATGATAAACTTAAATTAGTATTATATAATTAAGAGAATAATCTCATACCAGCTAAGAATGGATTCCAAATTTTACATACAAACTTATAAAGACACTGAACTGAACTGAATTGAACTGATCCACGAATGAACTTATATTATTTTATCACGTGATAAAAAGTAAGTGAAAAGACTGACATACACGTGATGAGAGTGTTTAATAAAATTACTAAAGATGTTTAAGAGAGATATTTTCATTGAACAACGGATTAGCACAACAGATTAGTGCTCCTCTAAAAATATCTCAAATTTGAAGCAAACAATTGGCTTTACAGTAGAAATAAGATGGTTTACTTCTCCATCCAATAATATTTAGTTACATTTTAAGATACATTACTGGATTAACTAAAAAATTCCCATGGTCGCAGCCACTGTATATATGCAGGCCACGATTACTCTCTAATGATCTTTTATGATTCAATTATAATCAAAGTTTAAGATTTGTTAATGATCTGGGGCACACCAACAGAACTTTTTAACGAAATAAGTCAGCAGAAACTGACATACTTGTTGCAAATTCACCTATCAAGATTTTGCAGCATATCTTTGATTTTAGATAGAGCAATGAACGTGTACGAAACATGCTCTTGTAGCTCCATAATTATTCTAATTATTATTATTACTTTAACCTTCCATTGTCAATCTATTAATCAATTATTTATCTAAATATATCCAATTACTTATTGTTACTTTTGGATCCATTAAGAGCAATATCAATTACATAAAAAAAAAAGGTGGCAATTATCAGCCCTTTTCGTTAATCGGGTGCACAAGATGATGTCCTTATCTCCCTTTAATTTATTTTAATGTAAACGTCCTTTTTTGATCATTAGGTTTTGTTTCTAATTAAACAAATGTTTGTTGCATCTTTCGCCATTACTTTATTCTAAAAACAGTCGTTTATAATTATATTATATGTTTCATACTTTTAATCGAAGATTAATTTAAGGGGCAATCAAAACAAACTTGTATATCCCGCTATATGTTATGAAACAACAAAATGCAAAACGAAATTAAACTCCCTCTTAATTAATCTGAAGGCAAATAAATTATATAGTGATCGTGAACTCGATATATGCTTATCATATTAGATACATATTTGCTTATTATAGTTGATAAATTTAGTCACTTTCATAAAGTGTTGGACCATTTCATTAGTGTCGGTTATAAAATAAACAAAATATAATTTCAATTAGAGTTTGTTTGTCATTGACTTAGCATGATTGCTAAAGGTCACCTGATCTTCTACATAAGAAATAGCAAGGAGGCAATTAAATTAAATGAAGATAATTCATTTGATGTACATTATCTTTAATTTCAACAGCAACATATATTGTTTTAGTGGCTTTGTTGATATTACAGTTTACGGTCAACTGCTTTTTAGCTATTAAAAAATTTGCAAAACTTGTGCTCCTTGGCACATAAGTTAAAGCAAGAACTAATATTATGTTAGTACATCATTTTCATTTTCGATCAGTATGATCAAGTAAAGCAATAAAATTTTTGTGGGAAAAAGATTAAATTATACACGGCTGCAAATTTTAGCGGGTACATACGAGTTGATCTAGGTTGAGAATAGAAATTTTTGGCATTAATCATGGTTTGAAGTGATTTTTCATGCTTAATTTGGTGTGCAACAATAAAGTTAAAGTCTAAACACATTCAAAATTGTGTGATTTAAGTTAAATTTAAATATTTCGGAATTAAACGGCGTACATGGTTAATAACATTAACCACCGATCACTAACGTGTATTCTATTTATGCGAAGCTTCGATTAGAAGGGAATTATGGTCCAGTAATTAAAAATGTGTGGATATTAATTCTCCTCATCTAAGGAAACAGCCACCTCAAAAATTAAAATATTTCAAAGCGATCGAGCACTGATATTCAGACACCAGGGAAGACACGCATGAGGTTAATGTTTATGCTACAATGCCGCTGTAGCACACAAACGACGGTATTGTTCATACACAATGCTGTCGTTTCTGTCTGTTCCTAGTTCAATGTCATTTTTCTTGCGAAGCACTTTTCCTTCTCTTTAATCTCTAGAAATGCCTTCTTGGGGCACGACAAATAGCATTGGAGTGGGCATGCGATTGACTATAAGATGGCACTGCTTTTATAAGGCAAATGATAGATATTGTTATTTTTAGCAAAAAATAAACAAATAAAAATGAAAGTGCGAACTTGTAACATTGGAGAACATCAGCACGAGCCAGCTTGACATGCATGATGCACTTAAAGATTCTGATGATGTTCCCATTACAAAATATAGCAAGTTTTCTTCATTCCATTTGATACAAAATCAAAATCACATGCCACTATTGCAATGTGCCTCTTTTGCCCAGCACCAACAGCGGAGTGGATCATGATTCATAAGGGGACAATCAAAAATTAATTTTAATGGTTAGAGCCACCATATATGTTCTGAGATAAGGATGTTAATGATTTTTGATTGCCTGAGATACAACACGACAAAGACTGAACTTGACCCTCACCTCAGCAGCCTCAGTGGAATCCTTTTGCATCATCAATTTTTTCTACCCCATTTCTATATTTAGCATGAATCTTACGTTTACATTGTAACAAATTCATGCAAGTTTGTTTCATAACTTTCAGCAACCTTTTTTGACCAAAAGCACACTTCCAGTTGCTGGGCATTTGTCTAATTCTGCCAAGAGGTTACAAGCTGATGCTGCTTTAAAAATGAGGGAGTTAACAGGTCCATTTACAGGGAAGCAGATGAATGAGATTAATGTCAAAAAGGGGCTTCATTGGATCAAATCAAACAAACAATTGATAATATTCTTCAATTACTAATATACAGCAAAATTCAATCTATAATCACAGGTTCTTAATCAAATTCGTTTCCAACATTCTAAAGCTAATTTCAAAATTGTAGAAGTATGAACGTGATTTTACTTTACAGCAGCATGTTCAAATCGGAGAGGTCGTCCATTGGGATCTCAAGACCCATCGAATCATGGTCTTGCAAGCCATTAAACCAAGTATCCCCAATGTCTAATTCGTTCAGTTCCAAGTTTTCAAGTTCATCTGCTTCTTTCAATGGTTTGGGATGAATGTTTCCAGGCGATGATGATCCCACTCCTCTGTCCAGTTTACTGCAAGGATTACTCGCTAATGGATTAGATCCACCACCAGCAGTATTTGTGCCATGAAGCATGTTTGTATTTCCCAGATTGTTTTTGAGCTTAGACTTTGCTTTTGTTTTGCGGTCACTCTTGAAACTGTCTAATGACGAGCCACAGGCAGAAATGGACATGCTTCTAAAAGTATTTTTGCCCTCTCGCTCGCTTCTCTTTCCTCGTACTCCATTGAAATTAGTGTTGTTAAGAGTTGATGTTATCCTAGAGGAAGCACTGCCGACAACATCATCAATCAGCACTTCCTTCTTCACCTTGTTCAGCAAAATTCCGTGCTTTGGAAAAGCATGTTCAGATAAGCGAACACCAGCTTGGAAAGCATCTGAAGAACCTCTGTCGAGATTATCACTTTGGATATCGTATCGCTTATAAGTACTCGAGACAGCACCTGTGGCCCCCAAAAAAAAAAAAAAAGCAAGGTCAAGAAAAGAATGAAGTTAAATGAACAAAAAAGATCTCAAAGAATATGGAAAATATGGTCAAAAGACAACTCCTTGAAAAAGGGAGAAGACTTGTTAGTCAACGCACCTGATCCCCTGGTTTCCGTTTGATTGTTAGAAGTTTCATTGCACGTGTTACTAGCAGTTCCTGAACCAACACAGTCCGCAGATTTTGCATCATTGCAGCATGGGGGTTCAGAAAACAAGACCTCCTGCAGTGCAGGCTCATTAAAGCAACTGCTGCCCATTTCTTCAAATTTCTGACATCTACCCAGAGTTCGCTTGATGAAATCCAATGCAACTTGTATTGAGGCCTTTCGAACTGCGCTTTTTGAAGAATGACTTCCCCGGCAAGCCTAGGTAGATTCATGCGAAGAAATTTTAACTTTCTATAATCAATATAATTCAAGAGACAAACTATGCAATAATCTAATTCATTAAATAGAAATTTTAACTCTCTGTAATTAAAATAAATTAAAAAAAAAAACACCACTGCAAAACTCTTAATTCCGGAATAAAATATAAGTCATTTCTTTTTCCAATCTTATTTTCACTAATCATTTAAACTACACTTTTCAATGTCCATATCCAAGAACATAAACAATTGTATGCTTGTTCTAATCCAGCTCTGATGAGGTACATAAATTGTCAATTCATTTCTTAAAATTAATCCCTATACTAAGAGTTTTTCATTCAATGACTATTATCACCAAACAGAACAACGCATGCAAGATTAACAGGCCGAATCAAGAAGCAACGTCAAACATGTTTATTTGCTAGGTTCAGGGAAAAAGGCGAAGGAAATGCAGATTTATGGCTCTGAAACCAAAACTTTAACTATCATGAAGAAATACAAATATTACCGATCTTTTTCTGTAAGCCATCTCAACAAGTTGGTCCATTGCACATTGCTCAATGTTCCTGCAAAAATTAAAATACTTTTATCTTCCAGTCCACGCATTATCACATTCAATATCAATAACATGCCCAATTTGTTATGGATCATACCTCCTTTCAGCATATCTCCCTTTTTGAATGGCTTTATCAAGTTTCCTCAATTTATTTTTCTTTCTTCCGATCTGTCAGTTAATCATAAGTTTGATCAAGGATAAGACACATGAATTCGAAAGGAACACAAAAGCTGAAAATTTTAAAAAAGAAAAATTAGAAAGTAAAGGTCAATCAAGACGAACCCAAGGGATAGAAAATGAAAAACGAAGGATCTAGTGAAACAAACATGTAGAACTTCACAATGCTTGTAATACAACAAAAAATATGACATTTGACCTGTTCGTAAAGCCCTTCCTTAAGTTCCATAACATCTTGATTTATCACTTCTTCTCCCTCAGCCAGACTGGGCTGCAACAAGACAAGAAAATTGAGAGAAGCTCGTATAGGAAGCATTCAAAGTGGATCAAGAAAGGAACTATTATCCTACCAGTGTCTCTGGATATAAACCAATATTCTGTAATTCCAACAGGAGCTTGTCATCAAGACACATCAGCTGATATTGACAATCAGAGGAAGAAAAGTTAGGTACATTTGTTTCCTTTGTTTGATGCTGAGCCAGATCATTCGAACATATTTCGCTAACAAGCCCAAAATCTGAATGTGAAAAATCATCATCTCCCAACCACTGTCCATTGCTATGCAATGAACTGGATGTGCTTGGATTCCTAAATGTGTTGGATGCAGCACTCTTATCACATGATAATCTGTCTAACAAACAGCTCTTCTGACTCTGAAAATCTGCCTCCGACTCAACTTCAGATTCCATTCTGTCTCTATCTTTAGGTTCAATATCCATCTGGTTGCATGAACCACAATGCGAATCATCACTCGCATAGTGAAGAGACAGGTTCTTCCCTTCACAATGGTGGTAGATTTCATCTATGTCATCTTCTTCAATCAAAGCAGAAAGAACCCTTTGGTACAATGGAGAAGCCTTTTCCGACTTTCCCATGTCAAATCTCCCATTTAAAGCATCAGAATTAGCTTTTTCCTGGTTTGGGTGTCTTTCTTGACCATCAAAACGACTAGGAAGTTCTTTATGCACCAAAACACCCTAGAAGAAATGAAGATCAATTATTCTTCTTTCTTTGCAATGATTAAATTAATTTCCAGTTGATTTTGCTCCAGTGAACGTGCCATAAGTTAAAGATCCAAAATAAACCTAACCAACTAAAGGGATTTTCTTCTTTCATGTACAAGCCCGTTGTTTTGCAAAAGTATAAAAACAGTGTAATGGGTGGAACTGGTGGACAAGTTGGGATATTTTATTTTAAAACGAAAAGGATATTGATGAAGCACACTGCAAAGTAAATACCATCAGGTTATATTCACCCCCAAACATCTGAGACAAACTCACTTCAAGCTCCTCTGCAAAACTTAACTGATAGGGGGAAAAATGAAATTGTAAGTCTCTGATGCTGACATACTTAACAAATCATTAACAAATAAAATATATGCACACTGTTACCTGCTGCTTCAGGTAAGACATATCCTCTGAGCTAAGAGAAGCAAAAATAGATTTCATTTTCTTCCAAAATGGGCCAGAACAGGCAAGACCTAAAGACAAATGCAAACATATTAGTCATTGGAACAATAAATATATTAGAAAAAGAACTGAATTTTCAGGGGAGAGTATGATTAAAGCAAGAGAATAGCAAGATACATACTGCTAGCATTATGTGCAGAGTTGGCAGCTGCCAATAGTTCTTCGTGATCATCATCAGATTCACCTATTTTTAGCAACAAAACCAACAGGAATTTGTTAAACTTTCTGTACAGCATTGCAGCAATTTTGAACCTTATCCAGTCTACTTAACAAACCTACAACAACCACAGCCACAAACACCCCCCCCCCCCCACCCCCACCAAAAAAAAAACACCCTCTTACAACAAAAAGGAAATGGTTGGTCTGTTGGGGTGGCACAAGAAGTTTTGGAATTGAATCCTGCTAACAGCAGGGTTGAGGTGAGATTTGGTTCATATTAAAGATGGAGAAAGATCCACCAGAGCAAAAGAGACAGTATAGCTTTGTCCTTGCCTACAACTCCCTGGCAGTATTTATAAAAAATCTCACAATTGGAGAAATCTTGGAAAATGAAAGATACCTGCAAATCAAAAACTTCACTCCAAAATTATTAAATAAAAGATACCTGTGAAATCAGAAGAGACATTATTCAGCACCTGCCCAATGCGGATTGCGGCTTTGCGATCTTTGAGCTTTTTTTTGGAAGGTGGACGACCTGATTTACTGATAGAATGAGAAGAAGATAATCAATTTGCGAGAATTCCATCAGCTTAAACGCATGGATAATTGTTAAGAACTTGTATAGAAAGAAGATCAATAGTTTAAACACCTTTTATTCTTTTCAGAAGCAGGCCTCAGACTGTGAACTGGCATGGTAGGTGGTATATTATCTAACTTCTCCTTCTTCAGATGAATGCCCACCCTTGTCAAGGCCGAAGAGCTACCACTCCTCCCTTGTCTCTGAACACCATCTCCAACTTCATTAGTCAATATCTTATTCTTCCTGGTTGGCAATGTAAAAGAACCAATTTTATGAGCAACACCATCAGCACTATCTGTTCCTTTCTCCTTCATTTTGGTTTCCCCAGCTCCTGATTCTTCACTTTCGGATAACCCAAAAGGAGATGAAACATTCTCAAATTCTCTCTTAATTTTGGGGGAATTATTATCTAAGGTGCTGGCAATTAGAGATCCATTGGCTCCAAATGAAGAAGTTCTAGCAATTAAGTCAGGTGTGGAATAGCCTTGAGACAGAACCTGAGCTTCACTGTTTGCGACAGGAGAAACTAAATTTGTTCTCCTTGTGCGTGAGATTTTATGCGGTCTCTGACCAACCCACTGAGCCATAGCATGTGAAGGTGATGCTGTAGATATCGGACGCCTTTGATTATTTGTCACGCCTAACATTGGGACTTTATTTCCATTTGTAGGCTGCTGTTCCCAATCCTGAAAAGTTCCAGACGATGGGTGGACTTTAGAAGATGAGTCTAAGACCGTGACGGAACCAGTTCGTGGGGCCCTGGATGCCTTTCCTTTTAACATTGTACTTGAACCACTTCCTGGGTTATCTTCCTGAACATTAAGCCTGATGAACACAGACACAACCAAAACAGTTAACTAACAACAAACACCAGAACAATATTAAAAAAAGAAAACATAAAATTGTTATGCTTATGATGGTGAATGTTAAACTTCATGACTTCTAATCAGAAAAATTCTTTTTTTCTTTTTTGGGGACAACGCAAACTCCCACACCGACTCGGACCATGTATCCGTTCTGGCCAGGTCCTAAACTGAGGGGTTAGATCGGGTGCCCCAACCCCATGACCCGTAAGACAACAAAGGGTGGAATTTTAAGCTCACTAGGAGGATCGAACCTGAGATCTTGCTACAGCTAAGCACCAGATCCCAAGCCCTCAACCAACTGGGTTGCCCCTTTGGGGGTCTCTAATCAGCAAAATTCTCAACCCCAAGAACTGCTAGAATTGAAAAGAAACATGAAAGTGCATACTTAGTATTTCCTTTTACAACTCTCTGCTCTAAAAGTGTTGCACGGTCCCTAGGAGAGGGGCTCTCCAACTCATTCCTCAGAAGTGCACCAGCATCTGAACTGCCAAGCTCGAAAGAACCATCCAACTTGTTAATTCCACCAACTCCAGGGGAAGATTTTGATCTGTAACAAAGAAAAACATAAGAAAAATGTCCTTGATTGTCTTTTGGTGAGTCAAGCAACTAACTTCTGAACAACTACTGAAACCGCAGAAATTAAAAGAACTAGCAGGAACAGAGTTCTCAAGATACAGGCAGTGATACGAAGGAAAACTACTGTGCTAATAGGAAGCCAATCCAGGTCAAGCTGACTGTAGTCAAGAAATGCGCAGAAAAATCATATCAAAAGTAAACTATCTTCCTAAGTCACCTAAACATCAGAATTCGTAGGGTTATTTTTGGGAAAAGAATTAGCAATAACTAGATAAAATTCATCTATAAGAAGGATTAATCAAGATATTTTGTTTGGCCCCATATAGGCAAATATTAAAACATTTAAATCTGTAATAAAAATACAACTACATATAGAAATTAACTTGATAAAAATTTAAAATCACCTGAAAGAGTGCACATCACAAGATCGCAGCTTAGAATCTGCATTTAGCTTTGGCTGCATAACTCGTTTTACATCTCGATCAGCATTAATAACTCTATTGCCCACAGTTGCAACAGAACGTTTCCTTTTCATCTTTTTATCCCATCCTTCACCTCCAACTGGCAACCTGCGGATCTTTTCCTCAATTCGAACATTAGCCCCACTAACAGGTGGGAGCATATCTCCATCCTTTTCTGTGACAATTGGCTGCCTTGGCAAGGCAGCAGGCCGGCCATCAGCCTTATCATTATTCATAACGAAAGAAAAACCATTCTTAGTACTACATCAGGAAGGTGAAAGGGCGAAAATACCAATATTGCACTGAATCAAATTTAATGGCAAAACACTAGGATTTCCAGAAGCTAAAGAGAACACAAATGATACTCCAATGTCATAAGTACTTGTGTAAAAAAAAAAAATATTACAAGTTAAATGCAAATAATGTCTTTTTCCCCCTCTGGTATCAGAAGAATAATTAACAGGAACTCTATTCATTTTAAGGGAATAACTCACTGAGGGTATCAAATGACAAAACTAATGAAGAAAAACTGAATTTTGATGAATGAATGGCGTGTCATTCACAATAAAATTATATTTTAAACACAAGTTAGAAAGAAGCAAACAGAATATGACTGAACATTAGATAAATACATACCCGCACATCAGCCACTGATGTACGAGCACGCTTATTCAGCCCAACACTCTTGGTTCTCTCCTCCAATCTTTGAGTCATTACATCTTGAGGATTTCTACGAATCTGGCTTCCTATCTTTGCTATGTTTGCTCCTCCACCCGACCTCTCAATTGGCGAAACATCACTCCTTTGCCGCTTCTTTGAGCTTAAGGCCCTATACTTATCCAGTTTGGAAATAGAATCTTGAAACTGTTTTGCTCGATCCCTGTAGTAAGAGTCAACTTCAATAAAAGATCACTCATACAAATTGTGAGTTGCAAGTATATAAATGAACACAGTCTCCATCCAAACATTGCAAGGCACAGAAGGCTTATGATTTTTCAGAATATAGAGCAACATATTGACGCGCTGAAAGAAACAAGATCAGACATCCAGCTTATGGACAGAGATTCTATATTAGCTATGTAGCACAAAGCATAAGCAATCCACATATTCTGACCACTACTCATGAGGTCGTCACTATTCTTACTATTTTCAACCAACCCAACCAACATCATCGAATTAACTTCAGAGAAGACATAGCCACCACAGTAATAGTTGAAATTATGAGCTTCTTTTCTTTTCTTTTCCTTTTTTTTCCCCCAAATAGGTAATGGAAAGAAAGATTCCATGGAAAGAATTTCTCTCCTCTTGAAATTCACTATTCTTACTATTTTCAACCAACCCGACCAACATCATCAAATTAACTTCAGAGACGACATAGCCACCACAATAATAGTTGAAATTATGAGCTTCTTTTCTTTTCTTTTATTTTTTCCCCCCCAAATGGGTAATGGAAAGAAAGATTCCATGGAAAGAATTTCTCTCCTCTTGCAATCATTACAATTCTGTTATTATACTGAACTCAGGAAACATATTATCTAAACAATCTATTAACAATGACAATATGGAAAATCCAGTTCCAGAAGAATACATAAAATATACCTGGCCATTTTAGAGGTATCTTGCACACTTTCTTTAAAGTGCTTTAGTTCCTCTGATGCCACAGGAGGAGGTTTTTTATGTGTAACACCAAAAGAATGCTCTTCTGATGTACTTCCAAGAGGAACACCCAGAACTCTCCTTAACTCTCCTGAACGTGTATATTTCTGATTACCTAATGTAATCGGCTCCAATGGCAAACACTGACGAAGGGGAGGCACATCTGCTGGTGATGTCCCACTTCCCCGGCCAAAAGTATTTCCAGAACCCAGCATTTCACTTCCTAACCCCCTCAAGCAAGCTGCCTAGACTTGTCCCAATGGGGATCCAAAATCCTATAACGAAAATACCAAGCAACAAGACAGCTTAATCACAATTTGATTAATTCTCTTATATCTTGCCATCATAATCATAAGATGAAACATTAAAATATTAACTGTGCTATGAACTACAAATGCAAGCAGTTTTCAAAAACCGCAATTCTGGAGCATTGATCTAAACAGAGGCTAGAATAAAGAATTTATACTACAGAGAAGTAGCATAATGATAATGTTACTGACATTAATCCACACTGCCTACAAAAGCAAGCCATTTTTTTCTTTTTTCCTCCCAAATTCCATTTTGAGTAACACTAATCTGAAATTTTAAACCCAATTATTTACACTATTTCCTTGGATTTCTCTTGAAGCATTCAAGACATGCTATTTCATTTTACGATATACTTCAAATTTGCAACAATTTTTTTTTTGGGGGGGGGGGGGGGAGCTTTTGAATATCCATATTCCATAAACGCGTGATCATATAAGAACCATAACTATCATTAAAGCTTCCCTATAAAATTACTTCTTAAAAATAGACCATAGTGTATAGAAGCTTCAGAGCAACCCAGACAACAAAGGAATAACAAATTTTTACACGTTATCATGATTTCTTCAAAAGATCATAACAAAACGAGCAAGCATAAAGTCAAAAATTTCTTAAGCTTAAATTTCACTGTATTTCCAAAAGAGAACACAGAATGTTTAATAAATAAAAGTGAATCAACCAAAATTTAAAAATTGTGCAAATGAAAGCGAAACCCTAGTCGGAGAGAGAGAATATATAAATACAAGTAAAGAGTTGTGAAATTGCGATGATAGTAGTTGAATTCACCTGAAGATTGAACGAGGCCAAGCGCAGATCAAATGACCTAATTTCATAAAATTAGAAATGAAATTATGTTAAATAGAAATAATAAATGTGGAGGAGATGATGCTCTGTGTAATGTCGACGTATTTTAATTTGTTTGCATAATTATATAACACGTCAGCCAGCCTTTTCACAATTTGCTTTATGACGTGTCTATGCGGACCAGCTCTCGTGTCTGAATTCATTTCAGTTCTTGTTTGTTTTCCTACGCGAAAAAAAAAAAGGGTTTTAGTAACTCGAATTCGAGTTTTCTTGAGAAATCATTCCATGCCGACGTCCAGTTCGCAAAAGCTGAGGCTATTGTAGAAGACATTAGATTAGCCATAGACTCAGGCTGGAAACCTTGTTTTTGGAATCAGATTTAGTGAATGTCGTCAATTTAATTATATGGACTCGGACTTATTAGATCAGAATTATATAAAATAAATCATATCAAAGATTTCTAAGTCTCGTTATAATTGCAGACACAAAACGTATTCGCGGTAATCGAGATATTATAGTATCAAGTGAGTAAAGGAGTTGAAATTTTAAAGAAAATGAAAAATTAAATAATATGATGATAATGCCTATAGTGCTGTAGGATATATTGATTTATTTTTCTAAAGTTACACCGACACCATTACACATACATGAAATTATTAAACATCCTCACACCTCACTTATTTATACACATCAAAGGTGACAAATGGAGACTAATATATATATATATATAGATTTTATTTAACTCCCACTATTTTACATATGCAGTCATTTATTTTATTAATTCTTCTCTATTATTCATCAAGCTTTGCTCGGCCTCCCATCATTCACCAAGCGGAGCTCGCTATCGGCTATCCTCTTCAATGTCCTCAGCTTTTCAGCCTTCTTTCCTGCCATCTTCAGTTGCTTGAATATCCTTTTCAAAATCTATTACGGTCAGAACATGACCAACTGATAATAACAATAATGCTAGTACTAATAATTAACTAATATATAATTAGTAAAATAAAGCAGTAATTATAGCTTTTAACTATGTCATATCAGCAAATTAGTTGAATATCTCAAGTCAACTCAATGCAAATATTAATCTATATTTGAATTACGAGTATACAGTTATCAGGTGCACATGTACACATCAGATACGCATGTTAAGAAAATACTGTATATATACAAACATTTGCACCAATTAAAGAACTTATAATTTGAACTATTGATTAATCTCCGTAAGAAATATAGATCACAAATTACCTCTCGTACTCGCTTTTGTTCAAGCTCCTTCTATTGCATAGTCAAAATTATTATGCAAAATTTCAAAATAAAAAAATAATGAGTATCAGTGCATGCCTTAATTAACTTTAAAGAGAGTAGAATTGTGTTTATAGTATGTACCAGAGCTTCTTTCAGCTTATCATTCTCTGCCTTGAGCTGGGTTAACTCCAGCTCCAACTCCACTGTGTATGCCTGCCAAATGGGACCAATTAATTTGGTTAATCAACAAAACTAAACAAGAATTTAAAAGCAAACTTGATCATGCAAGAACGAACCTGTTTCCTGGCACGAGATCGCGCAGCAGATTCCCGATTCTTTATCATTCTACGCTGCCTCCGCTCGACGACCACCTCATGAGGACCATCTACGATCCTCTTCCTATTGCCCTTCGGGCCAACAGCCTCTAACATCACGCCTTGGCTCTTCTCTTTATCATCACCATTGTTGCTATCATTATTAGATAGCTGTCCCACAAGTTCGGTTGGTGCAGTGTATATTGGGTAAGCTGCATAACCATTGACCAACACGTTGCTCCCCACACTCGGTGGAGTAGCAGAAAACCCCAACGCCATCATAGGGCAAGAACTAGGCCTCAACCCCATGCCGTATGCTGCATCCAAACACGTGTTGTTGCTGTTGTTGTTGTTACTTCGATGAATGGGCGGCGAATGTGGCGGAGGACAAGGCCTGGTAGCCGGTTCCTGGACAACCCCGGCTTTGATGAGAAACTCCTCTAAAGTGATCTCTCCGAAGGTAGGCTGGCGCTGAGGTGGTTCGACACGGTGGCGGCGTTCGGGTTGTTGGTCCTTTTGGATTTCGGACCACACTTCCTCTACAGTTTTCTTGCAAAGCAGGAGAGGGATGGAAAAGGAGTTCTGTCGGGTCAATGTGGCGGCCGGTTCGGCAGTTTCGATGACTAATTTGTTGCCCATTATTGGCTCGTTGTTTTGGTTGTTGTTGTTGTCAGGTGGCTGTGAGGTGACATGGTTTTCGTCGACATTGTTCCACAGGTTTGTGAGGAATTCATCCATGTTCATCGACCCGACGCTCCTGCCACTCTTGAGTTGGATTTCATCGAGCGTGAGTGAGAAGATTGAGCCTTGTTTGTTCAACGGGGATGCCAATTGCTCCTCAAGAGATTTTTCGATTTGTGATTGTGATTCTTGTCGCTGGGTGCCTCCGTAAGCAACACTTGGTGCTTCAGAAAATGCCATCCTTCTCTGCTCCTCCTGTACTGAAAGAGAGACGGTGACTGTAGAGACTTTAAAATTTAACATTAGCTGAAGCAAATTAATTAACACGAACGGTTTTAATTAAGCCTAGTTCCGGCCCGTGGGCTCATGGCCTGAAATTTGAGGGGGCTTAGATTTTGGGCCTTACATGACTCATCCTCACAGCCTGGTCATCGGCGGCCCAACACAAACAGAAGATGGCGCAGTCTAATATTCATGGCAAGTCAAACCGGCGCAATTGGGCTGATTCCGGTCGTGTCCGATGCAAAAAACAGACCGGATCATTCAATTTCCGGACTCACCGGGCCGGATTCACACGTCTACGGTGAAAAATGCATTTGCATGCAGAATTCCTGTGCTTAAAATTATGTGCATAATCACATAATCAAGTGAATGTGTTCATCAAAAGTAAACTATTTTATTAGACTTAAAATCAAGTACATGCAAGTGAAATCTCAACCCAAGGCCATCAAAATAAAATCTATAAAAAAAAAAAAAACCCAAAAATGTGCTATAGAAAACAATTTAATTCATTACCTCATATATACTAGAAGCAGCAGAAAGACAGCATGAGGAAGAGGAACAGGATTAATGGCGCTTCAATGGAGTTGTATGCACAGAGAGTGTGTAACGGCCATGGCCAGTTTTTGATGCCTTTTCTTATTTATATATATATATATATTGAGTGGGCCCCATAACCAACAAGTTTTCCTACATTTTGACACGTATGTGACACATGCCTCTCTTCTTCTGTCTAATTTCATCGCATTGATATTTTGGTTTCTTTTAGAACCTTGGGGTGAGGGGGGGTGAACTTGTTTTGATCTTTGCATCATGTAATGCATGGACCAGTCCAGTTGGATTTGAATGACAAATTGAGCCATTGAGGTCAATGCACTTCATTTTTCTTTTTTTGTTTTACATGGGTTTGGAGTATTTCAAAAGATGCGTGGTACACAATATTTAAAAATTTAAAAGAACTCAAATCGGAGATAATTTTAATTAAAATCAAAGGTTTGATTATTTTAATTTGAAACTATAAATTTTTAAAGTAAATTACTTATCAATATGAAATTACTTTCTCTCATACTTTTTAAAATTATTACAGGTATAAAAGTAATTTTAATTTTTTTTAACCAGATGTCAAAATTAATTTTAAGCTAATCAAAAATTATTTTTAACTATTTTAACAACAATCTCAAATTTACTTGAAGCTAGCTTTCGAAAAGCGTAATTTACAAAAACAAGTTAGGAACATATAAAATTTAAAGTTTAGCGATTTATATAAACCATTTGAGGAGGTGGAAACTAACTCAAAAACGAATGAGATAAATTTATTAAAATCTAAAAACATTGGGGGATTATAGTATTTTAAAAAATGTAAGGATTGAAATTTAAAAAAAACTTAGATTGCGTCATTTACACTGTCGTAGCGTTGTCAACCAAAGCTTGCCTTGGGGAAGAGAAAAAGTTATTTAATTTGAACTGGCGGGACCCACTGCTTAAAAGTGATGGACTCCACGGACGGGCCCGACCTTTCTGATGAAATGGATTCGCTTTCTCTCCCGTCGAAGGAATATTTGGTTAAATCGGGTCACGTAGTTAATGATGAAGTAATGAAACCGTCACACTTAAATTTTTAGGTAGTATTTTAATATATTCTTATTGTTAACCGTCATTACAACATGCTACCATTCAATTACATGTCATATCTAAAGAGTTCGTTTATAATTATTTTAAATTTAATGATAAGTTTATATGTAATTGTATTTAATTGAATGGTAATGTAATGATGTGTTTGTGTCGTGTATCACGCTAATAATTAAGGGCCAATTTTGTAGTACTGTAATTTTAAAAATAATTATTTTTAATTGTACTGTAAAAATAATTAATTGTAAAATTAAACGTTTGATAAAATTTATTTTTAAATTACTGTAAGTTTTGAAAGAGCCATATATCGATAATAAATTTTATTGTTAAACTATTGTAAAAATGTAAATAACTGAATATGACATAATATTAAACAAAATTTATTTAAACATTTATAAACGTGTATATAAGATATTTTTTTAATTGTGTACATATAATAATTGATGACTAAAATAAATATTTATATTATTATTAATTTTATTTTTCATTTTGTTATCTTCATACAATTGGTAGTAGTAATAATCTCTTTAAAGTTAATGACTTTATTTTCCTAATTAATAAGGATAATTTTGGAACTTATAATATATATATATAAGGATATATATGATACTATATTATGTATAAAAGTAATTTTCAAAATTAGATTTTAAAAAGTTGCTCCTTCCCTATTTGCTTTTTAAAATTTACTATGGAATAAAGTGATTTTGTCAAAAATAATTTATAAAAAAATTCAGCAAACACCAAAACTGTCTTTTTAATTTTTAAAATCACTTTTAAATCTAATCCCAAACAAGCATAATTTTTTCTCCTCAAACACTTTTTGAGGTGATAAAAAACTTTGGATGATTAAATTTCATACATGGCATAATTGGGGAGATTATGCACGATTGTGGGAAAAATTACAAAAAAATCCTCTCTTTTGTGAAATACTAGTGGAGTAGTGACATCTCTTACTATGAGGGTTATTTATCTGGGCATGCACTTAATGTAAGAATTTAATGTAATATTGTAAGTCTCAATTGTATATATCTGATTGTAAATACCAGTGTATTAATTTACCACAATGGCAGGTATTATAAATATGATGTAATCAGTACTCGGGTGTCTAACCAGTATTAAAAAAAAAAAAAAAGCAAAATTTTTTACTTAATGAAATGTTAAGATTAAAAAAAAAGTAATGAATTGTCATCATCTCAACATACGCTCAATTATATTAAAAAATGAAGGTCAAAGGTAGAGTCCTACAGGTATTTCCACAGTGAGTGGATTTAACCAATTAGGTGATTCCATGCCTCATTACCAGCATCCTTTTAGATTTGTCAAAATATCTAGTGGATGGGAAACAAATTCTTGAAAGTAAAACCATAACCGCCAAAATCTTCTGCTGTAAGTTAATAAAAATCCAAATTATGCTTACAGAGTTGCTTAGATAACTATTAGAGATGCTAATTAGATTTTCCCTTTCTTCTATCTTCCATGTACTATGCTCCCTAATTATTCAATAGAGTAATAAACTCTACATAAGCTTAAAATATTTATGAGGCGTTCAATGTTCATAGGCCACTTCAAACTTTGCTTCTTATAGCACAACTCTATTTTCAAAATCGTTGGCAGATAATGGACTAATGAAAGTTTCGCCAAGGCCTGCAATTCCCCATGAAGCCAAACACTTCATTCTTCCAAATAACAACCTAATGCAGCACGCAATTCTCACCTTTTTAAACCCAGTCTACTTACATTATCAACATCTTGATTGATGAAAAGAATACGTCACAGATTCAAGGTCAAGTTATGCTGTTTTTGGTCTAAATAATAGGGATTCTTCTCCCACCAATAGTGCTCTTAAAAAATAATCACACATACCATTGTAATGCAGAATCAAATGTCCACCATCATGAACTTCATGATATTTAATCCAGCTAAGTTTTCTTGAAATGAATCTTTGAAGTTGAAATGGCACAACCTTATCTTCATAACCTTGCCATATATGAACAGAGCTTTCGTTATGAGGAAATGGGTTGCTTAGCCTCACTGGATCAAAGTCCCAATCACCAAAAGCAGCCACAACATCACCACGGAGAGTATCAAAAACACTTCGGTCTTGTAATTTATCCTGTCAGTGGGAACATTTCCTTTAGACAGGATTACATTAGGATAAAACTTGAATTATTTGCTTGATTTTATGTTACCGTATGTGGTTACCTGGGTAAGCATAGGAAATCCTTTTGTCGTCTTCAAGACTTCAATGTCTCTGTCGCTGAAGTACACTGGATTTCTTTCCAGGACTGAAGTTGATGGGACAACTTTTTGAGTAATCCACCAGTATAATAGTCCTGGAATGTGTTTTGCAATCCATAATGACCACTGAATGAGCCTTCTCCTGTAGTCTGTTCTAATCAAACTCTGAGGAAGAGAAGGCCATTGGTAATTGATAGTTGGGACTATAAGGGCAACACCAGCTAGCCTGCACAAATGCTTTCAAAGTAAGCATCAAAACTGATGACAAAAATTTCCAAATAAATCTGTTTGCTACAGGTCTTGTCTGTTTTTGCCTGTGTGGTATATATTTGAGGCAACTCCAGGTGGGATATGACCCCATCGAGACCCCAATCACATAAAACTTTGATCCAAGTTGTAATTGATCAGCAAGTTCAACAATGTCAAATGCTTCATTCTTAACTGTCCGCCGTGGATTTGGATCACTTTCTCCATAACCAGCTCGATCATAGAGCACAAAATATATTCCCAGGGATTCTATTAGTTCCTGAAAAATAAGTACTGTGAAATTCACTACTTGACATTTCCAAATTCAACTGTTATGTTATTGCTTTCTTATTATTCTTTCAATATTGAGATGTCTAAATTCTGCTTCCTACTTAAATTTTGAAACGACAACTGGTAAAGTGTTCCGTAAACATTCACTTTTACTTGGCAGCTAATGTGGTTTTATCCAAAACAGTTGAATTAAAAGTCACAACAGCTCCATTCCAAACATACCCTTAATATCATAAATAACAATAACACTACAGTTATCATGAGAACAATTCTAAATTATGCCACAATCAAAATTCAACAGTCCGAACGAGATAACATGTTTTCTTTGAAAATTCAATCAATTCAAATTCTTCTAATCTTTTATTTAATTAACTATTTAGTATTTATCCATATCACAAATTTTCCTACAAATTTCAATATAAATGTTGTTGAGGGAAGAGTTTAGAGTTAGTACTTGGGATGCAGGAAAATTCATTTCTTTGGAACTTCCAAAGCCATGAACAAGAACAATCCTATGGTTGGATTCATTCTTGGGCACCCCTTTTTCCCTATAAGCCAAATACCTCCCGTCACTGAGCCTGATTCTTGCCGAATCAACAAGAACATCATCATCATCATCAACATCAATATCAAAAACAAACCCACTTGCAGGATTACTCCGCGATGGTGGTGGCAGCTGCGTTGCCTGATAAACCATTCCCACTAGACCAATCAGCAACACCACTGTTGCTTTCGAAACCATCCCTGAAAACAAAAACAAACAAGAAAACAAAAGTACTTGAAATTTAGATCTAACAAACACGTACCAATAAAATGTAAAAAACCATATGATGATACCTGGTGAATTTGCTTTTGCCTTTTCTTTTCCTCTTCTTTGTTTATGGCTTGACTTAATACTTTGTTGTGGGTGGCAGCAGCATCAAAACTATTTTTTGACACCTTAAGACAGTAAGCAAGTGATTTGCGCTGATTTGTTGCAGAGATATTTTCACTTAAAATGTAAACTATATAATAGCATTAACATGTGGGGGCGGCGTGCTTTGGTGCGATGGGCCAGTTTATATTCGGTTGTGGTGTGTAGTGTTCTCAGGATTGATGGGATTTTGAAAATGTTGACTCCAACATGGTATCAGGATCTTTCACTTTGATACCGTTAGATAGAGACCCGTGTAAGGAAAGCAATCGCAAACTCAAATTTTACCATTCACATCCGTTTTAAGAAGAAAAATTAGCATGTAGGGTGAACACATCATCCCAGTAAATGATCCGTTATTTGATAAGTTTGATAAATTTTATGTTAAGATCATCCGTAATTTTTTTATTTTAAATATTATGCGTCGCATAACATTTAATTTTTGTAGATGCCACTCTTAGAACTCATTAAATCTGCCATTAGTCAGACACACCAATATAAAAATTGTCTAATACAACATTATTAACCGAGATGAATAGAATTTTGAAAACTTAAAAGAGGTTAAATTAAAAGGGGATTGGATTTTTACCCCTTTTTGTTTACGGAATTAATGATGAGAAATAATCCAATCATAAGAACAATCAACAACTATGATGAATTGCATAGGGCAAAGTGACATAATACGAATTGGGTTTATACCAAGTTCTGAGAATATTCTTGTAAAATTGCTTGGTGGGCTTCAGCTAAAACGATTGAAACAAATTGGACAATTTTTTTTTTTTTTTTGGGTTTAAATTGATTGGTTCTTCTTTTCGTAGAAGATTAGACTACTCTTCCTTCTATAATAAGGAATTTCATTAATAGATATATTTAGAAAAAAAAATTGTTTTGTTACATTTGAACCCAAGACAATGTCAAACTTGTCCGAGTATTTTCTTTTTTGAAATATATATATGTATATGTATTTTAAAAAAATAATCTACTGATATTTAGTTATTTACAACAGAAGTCAAATGAAATAGCCTTAGATTATATTACGACACAGTCCAGATTTTTAATATAATTGAAAAAAGAATAATAGCGTACCAGGGGTGAACTCAAACCGTAACCTTCTCTCTCTTTTAGTGAGGACTGGCTTGGTGGCGTCAACTTGTCAGCCTACATGCCGCACCAAATGGAACAATTTTGATTATTTTTCAAGTCCTAAAAAGGTAAAAATCCATATTTCAGACTTCATGTAAACTATGTCGTATGCATCATTAATCTCAACGTGTTGTAAATGGTTGGGCTTCACATTTTGTGAAGACAAAAGTCCCACGTTGAAAATTTGAGACCCCTCCCCTCCTTGTTGTACCTTATAAATATAGGAGATTGGTTTGTAAATTAATCAACGACAAAATTTGGCTTAATATAATCTTAAGAACAATGTACATAAAAAGTTGTACTTTGTTTAGCTAAAATTTTTTCTATTATTTATTTATTTTATAGCACAACGAAGTATATGTTTATACCACAAGTGGGGAGAAAAGTACACTGCAAGACAACAACAGAGTGTCCCGGTGACTCGGTCTCCCAATAAAAAAGAATTTTACTCATGATCGAGATCGATTAAAGCTGGTCCAATAGCCCGATCCGGATCCGATTAGAAAAGAGGTTCCCTGAAAGTTGCTTCACATAAAATTTTTTCATGAATCATTAGATGACCCCCATCAGAAACTTCGTGATACCAAGACTCCGAATGCCCAACACTAACAGCTGCTACTGCTGCAGACATGGCTGAAAAAAGAAGACAGGTAATCGTTAGTCACGTTTAGGAGAAAGCACCGAAGTAATCACTTTGAAATCTATGTAGAAATGAAATCAACCGGAAGAGTCTTTTTTTAAGGAGAAATTGAAGAGAACTTCGAGATAGATTTAAGGCTGACATGTAGTACACGTTAATTTAATCAGTTCCGTGTTTGACTACTTGCCATTCTTGTAAGTCTTAACAACTCTTACATAGAAGAAAGATTGAGAGAAACTAGATACGTGGTACATTCCAATTCCCATTGCACTATACAAGTACACTAGTTGACAGAAAACTATGAAAAAGAAGAAGGAAAATAAAATTCCATTTGCTTCATACCGTGACAGAAATATTTGCCAAAGCCCCCTTCTGTCTTTTACTTCTCAGTTTTTAAAATGGCTTATGGCATCTCCCATTTCATCCTTCTCCTTGCATAAACACAAACTAGACGGAATTTGTGTTCAAGGTTGGTGGCTGGAAACTCAACATGCACCATTTTAGGGGCCAATATCTGTCGGCTTCACGAAGATGTGTGGCCATTTTTATGCCAAGATAGTACTGTATGGCCTACAAAATTATGCAGGTGACTCTATTCTCTCCAGATGAACAAAGTAGGTGAAATTTAAAGTCAATTTCTACTTTTGAGCTTTGTTAGTTTGGATGTTAGCTGCTACAAGCTCTCAAAAAGAGAATGCATAGAAAATCAACTATCTATTCAATCGCATAAGTAAAATTGTGTGCCTACAGAACAGAATGCTTACCCTGATGGGACCATATTCTGTAAATTTTTCTGCTGCTTTTGATCTGGGACCATCTCTTAGATATATAGAAGTCACAGAAGTGTACATGTAATGTTGAAGTCCTTTGACAACATAAGATTCATTTGTGGGAAGAAGTTGTATGTCAAAGTGTTTATAAGAAACACCGGGAAATGTCTCTCCTCTCTACACCATGTATTACTGAGTTCATCTACCATGGCACAATGAAAGAAGTTGAAAATGTACAGACATGTATAAAGAAGCACTGAAATTACATTTGGGCATCAACAGCAATCAATTTCAAGCCTCTTCCTCTTTATGATGCAATGCATGGCAATTTATTGGCTTTAGAGGCAGTAAGCAGAGGCGTATTAACCCAAACAAGATCCTCAAAATTTGTTTTTGATGTCCAAAGAGACGAGCAAAGGAAAGAGGTGAAATGAATCAGCCAGTATCAACCATGGAATCTCTTCACTAACTACCTCATGAATGAATTTGATGATCCTCGGGAAAGATTCCCAAGAAAGGAAGGGAATTTTAGATATGCAGACATTCAATGCCAATCTAGATTAAATACTAAGGCACATAAAAATAAATCTATGAAACTTCAGTTTCAGATTAAGAGAATTCATCATCCATTCCTTTAGACGAAGAAAGATTAGGAGCTGATTTATCATCAGGAAAGAGAACACATTGAGTGGGAAAATGGGAACATATATGAAACTTCCTACAAGCAAGCATCTCAAAGGACAGAAAACATATGAGTAGGAAGATCGAGAGAACAAAGTTCCTCTACATTATTTATAGACATGATTCCTGGAGAAGATTTTCTGCAGATACCGACATTTCTATGATCATCATAAAAGGACAACTATAGATAAAACATTGAATAGTTTATTCAATATAAAACTAATACATACTAGGCTACTACAAGACAAGACGCTCATCTGACCAAAAGTGCCCTTAGAATGGCTTCACAAAATTTTCTCTCAAAAATGTGAAAATGTCCTGCATCTGGAACTTCATGATACTGAATCCAAGGAAGCTTCTCCGAGATAAATTGATTAATTTGAGAAGGGATGATTCTGTCTTCACATCCTTGCCAAATGTGAACTGAGCCCTCATTGTCTGGGAAAGGATTAATTAGATCAGTGGGATCAAATTCCCATTTAGCATAACCTGTCTTTAGGTCTCGATACAGAGATTCATGAACACCTTGCTGTAGAATCTTTTCCTGCATTAGAAACATAAGAATTATCAAGTGAAGAACCAAGCTATCAGCCACTTCACCATTGATCATGAAAGCAAATGAAAAACAAAACAAATTGAAAGAAATTTATTTGATGGTCACCAGTGTAAGATAATTGTTTTATGTGTCAGCTGAAATTGTTGTACTACTAAAGGTAACTGAAAGAAAATGGAAAAAATGGGAGCTAAATAAAAGAAATATAGCTGATGCGCCATCCCTATCCAATGCTTACATATTCAGCCAGGAAAGTGCATTATTTGATGTCATATACTACAATGTGCAAGAAATGTGATTACCTGACCCTCACTTGGGGATTCTGATAACTTCTTCAAGATCTCCAAATCGGGGGGACTAAAGATATCCATATTACCAGACATGATACTTAAGGTTGGAAACCATTTCTGGGACATCCACAAGTTTAATAACCAAGGAAAGTAATGAGCAATCCGAAATGTCCTTTGATTTTCCACAGGCAACCTCTTCAAAGCTTCTCTTGATAAATTAGCAGGAAGACAAGGCCACCAATAGTGCACAAATGGAACTACCAGGGAAGCTCCAGACAGCCTGTGATAAGACTTCAGTAGAATTAGAAGAAGAGCAGTCATAATGTCAAAGAAGTGAAAGGAAAGACAAGCAGCAGAGTTACGCAAGTTTCATGCCTATGTGGAATGTATTTTAGGCAACCATAAACAGGATAGGCTCCCATTGAGATGCCAATAACATAAAACTTAGACCCTATCTGCAACTTGTCTGCTAGTTGTTCAACATCAAATGCTTCAGTTTTCACTGTACGTAATGGATGTGGATCACTTTCACCATAACCTGGTCGGTCGAAGAAGAGAAAATAGATCTTCAGTTCCTCTATAAGCTCCTGCAAATACAGGCGTGAAGATAAATTCTCAAAATTTAAAAGCACGCAATCCAATTCTATCAACGAGTAAAAAGAAAAAACAAGCACATACTGAAATCAACATATTCCCATGATGTGATTCGACATGAAATGGTTAGTGTAATATGATATAACAATGTCCAGACCAAAAATCAAATAATATAACCTTGCAATTGTTTATCTAGAATTACTTTGCTGTAGTTGATGACTAGTTCCATTAATTTTCATTCATCTGACATCGTCCCAGTGGATTACAAGCTTAGTTTAAATTAGCCATACAGACATACAGATAATACCTGAGTTATACAAATGAGATAAAGGAACATATATACGTACAGATGATTTTTTTTTCCAATTTTTAAAATGTAATAGAAAACAAACTATGGATACCTGATAGTAACTAGTGTCCTATCAATTTCAGCAGCCATCTTTGTATGTTTCTAACCATCCAAATGAATTACTATGGTTCAAATTGCTAATATCATGTTGGTCTGATATTGTAAACACCTGAACTTTCCTATCCTTCTCTCTTTCTCTCTCTTGGTAGTGGTTCAAGGATCAGAACCAATCCATATTGACTGTCAGTATGAAAAGAAAATAAATAAATAAATTGGAACAACTTTTATGGACCTTTAAAAGATATGAAAAATGCTCTTAATCATACCATCCAGCTAAATCGTGTTTGCTCTTATGGTAATAACTACTAAAGAACAAAAATATCAACATTTAAAATATTTAATTTTAAGGCGTGCAGCCACTCGGCCAAATGCCGAGTGGTGAACCGCCCCCATGAGGGCTCACCTTTACAATTGGCATGATTGTGGAGTAAAAATTACAAAAAAGTCCTTCTCCCTTGCGAAATGCAAGTAGAGTAATGATGTCCCTCGTTTGCGAGGATTATTTGTTTGGGCATGCACTTCATAGAGAATTTAATTTAATATCATAAGTCCCAGTTGTATATATTTGATTGTAACTATCAGTATATCTGTCTGCTATTATAATAATTATTGTAAATATCTAATGTAATTCAGTAACCTAATATTTACCCAGTGTCAAAAAAAAATAAATTTTAAGGCGTCCAGAGTTCATACTTGAGAGGCAGGTAAATTAAGATCTTTGGAGCTGCCAAAGCCATGAATGATAATGATCTTGTGATTAGCCCCGTCCTTGGGAACTCCTGCTTCCCTATAGGCCACATGCCTCCCATCACTAAGTTTGATTCTGGGTGAAGTAACTGGGGGACCGCCAGGTGATCCACATAACTTCGAAGGAGGAGGTGGCTTTAATGCCTGATAAGCCAATCCAATAAGTCCCACAGCCAATGCGACTGCTATTGGTGCAAACATTGCTGGACAAAATTATGACATGGTATTTGTCATGTCACCAACAAACTTACATAAGAAAGAAATATAACTATCAAGGAGTATAAATTAAACACCATCCAAATATAAGAAAAATGATATCCACGAAGATCCACAGTTATAATGCCCTAAAAGGAAAGAAAAAGATCTATATATTACACATGGAGGACCTCTAGGATAGATTATCTGTTGCCTCTGTGGCCGAGGAAGGTATGTTTTTTGTCTTTTACCGCTCATGATTATTCAATAAAATTAGCAGATAACAAGTTTATTTTAGTTCTTACAGTGAATACTATTGACAACCATGGGTCTTACTAGGAGTTATTGATTATCAGCAGTCATTAATGGTCGTTTTACTTTAAGAAACGGTGTCAACCTTTCTCGAAAATGAATGCTTAACTAACAACAAAGTGCACAAAATATAATGGATCCTTCTGGATCTCTTAAATTGCCATGTCTATTTTGAACACACTTTCAAAACTTCATGCTTGATAACAATATTTTATAACAATCAACAACCAATCTGTCAATTAACCCATGACTTTACTCAGTATTCACTTTGGGAAAGCATAGAATACACCAAATACCAAGATGACCAATATAACTTGTCAATAACCGCATTTACTTGAGCATCAAAATAGGTTTACATTACGACAGCTTAAATCACAACTATTTATACCTATGAATCACAAGAGCTTTTTCTGACGAACAAGATGATCAAATAGAACTTTACAAACATATAGAAGGTACATGCAGCACAACCAAGCTCAGCCCAGAATCATAAATCTAGCCAAAAAAAAAAAAATCATATCCTTCGAAAACAATCACTGCCACATCTTCAAATAAACTTAATAAAAGAACACAGAAGTAGAATAACAAATAAAACAAAAAGAGACAGAGTAAAGAAGAAACACTCACCAAGAGGAAGTGACAGTGAACTCAACTGGGTCTGGCTCTGTTAGCTCCGGCTGATATAGATGATGAAACCTTGTTTCTTGATTCAATTACCATTTCTTGCTATTATTATAGGAGTAGTCTTCAACTCTTACTGTTGTACAGGACGTTTGAAAAGGCCCCCCTAATAAATGTGGTTCACAAACTCAATCGTGATGGTGCCAAACGATATTTTTTTTGGGAACAAACAAACCAGTGTGATGAATTGAATTATCTACTATAATTGAATTAGATTATATTGTATTACTGTATATAAAATTGATTATATACCATTGTAATATATATAGTATGTTATTAGATTAGATTCTTTTAAATTAAATTTAAGTAAAGTTGAATAGTATTTAAGCTGATATTTCATGGACATTAGTAAAATAATTAAAAATAATCTAAAAGACAACTAATAAATTAGGTATTTAAATTATATGTTATTACATATAATAGACAATTAAATAAAATAAATAAAGTTATTTATATATTTAACTAAATTTCATTATATTTCTTATATGATAATCAAATAATAAATTAGACGTTTATCAATAACTATGTTCATAGATAATACACTATCAAAAATTTATTTAATATTTGATATTATTGTAAATAAATAATTGAATAATTTTTATGTTTATTACTCAATACTAGCTTAAATCAATTTTTAAATAAAAATTTAACACTTAATCTTATAATAAATACTAGTTTAAATAAATGATGGAATTAAAAGTTTGATATTTAATCTTAAATGAGACTGTATATAACTTCGTTTAAAACCATAAAAATGTTCTTATATATATATGAAAAGCGTATTTGAAGCACAAAAATTTCAGGTCATGCCTACTTTACATAAAATAGGGTGGCTGGGCCATTTTGGGCCATCTCTAAGCAACCCCATTTTGAAGGGCTGTGCCTTAGAGGGACCTCTCGCCCAAAATTTCAACTTACAAAATTTTACATTTTTTTTTTTGGTGGTAAATGGAAAAGTAAATATTTAAAATATTATAATCACATCCGTTCACTTGTTAAGATGCATGTGGATTCTAGATGTGCTTTTGGGGCATTGCATGCTACATGCGTTTGCCTCATTTACACAGTAGGATAGCAGATAGCAGCACACGAGTACATGACAGCTTGAGTCTCAAGGGTTAAGGCAGCCCTCGTCCCAAATAACCCATAATCGTCGAATTCCAGGAAATCAGATCTGCTAGGGTGATTTTATCAAACACTTGCATTTGCAAACCGAGTTTTCGCCCGGCTCTTGGTCCGTTCTATATTTTTATTCAAAGAATTTGGACACATGGATCAAACAACACATATGGGTTTTCAAGGTTTGGCCCAAAAGTTAGTTTAAAAAAAGACAGATTTGGCCCAAAAATTGATGGGCCTCTACTCTCATTAATTATTGCTATTGAGAAATCGTCATTCTCTATATAGATGCGTTATAATTTGAATTCTACCAGAAGTCTAGATATATACGTTTTGTAATACAACTTATAGATTTGAGAGCATTAATTTGAAAAAATCTACTCCCATGAATAAACGGGAACACGTCTGCCCCAACCCTACTAAAATTTGGGAAAATAAGGCTCGGGGCTCGAAGCCACGCTCTCAACACCATGGGCGTCTATGTACCATGATTTACACTGATTTTACTTAAATAGTTCTATTAAATATTGCAATTTTAATTTTGGACAGTTAAGCTTTTAGAGGAAGTTAAATTTGTTTTAATTTTTTTTATATAAAATCTCTCTCACACATATAAATAGGGGGCACTAGTTCGGGTTTGAAAAGTTTTGGTTCGGTTCAATTTGAAAATTTTAAAAAATTAATTTAGGTATGTCCATTCGGTTTGATTTCAGTATCAATCAATTCAATTTTTTTTTTTTTGCTTATAAAATACTGAACAGAAACTAGAAAAACCAAACCGAACTGATTCTGTTAAGCTAATCCTTAAACGTGAAGTGGCATTTTTATTTAAAAATTATTTTTTAAATTTTTTGGTTTGTTTTTGGATTTAAATTTTAAACCAAAAATTGAACTGAAATATTCCGTCTTTTCTAAGAAACCGTATTTAAACCGAATCACTATAAAACCAAATCGGACCGAAAATTTTTGGTGTCTAGTTTAGTTTTGCCCACGCCTACATATAAACATGGAAAATTTTTATCTCTTTCCATACATTTCCCTCAAAATACATCAATCTCCGTCAAATTGATATTGGAATGAAGAATTTTTTAATTTTTGTTTTGTATTGGGATGGGATGGGATGTGTTTGTATATACTATTTATATAAATAACACTGGGATGTGTTTATATATACTATTTGTATAAATAACACTCTAGGAATATATTGTAACAAGTGAATTCATACTGCATGCATTTGTAACTTTGCCAATGGATCATTATGTGAGTATTCAAGTACTAAAATTCTGATAAAAGAGCTATCACTTGTTATTTATATCTTTTATTGAGCATTAGCACTTTTAAAGCCATGATATTGAATAAAAATTGAAAAGCCTGCTTTCTTTGAACATTTCTATACATGCAATTTATAAATTTCATTCCGGACCACAGCATATCTAATATTATCTATCGTATTGTAAAAGAAGCCAAATCCATAGCAGACAAAGGAAGAAGGTTCCTAATAATGACCGTGGAAAAAATTTTCAGAATTTTGATAAGGTCCCAACGATTACAAGTGGCATGAGTAGCAAGTTTAGAATATCCTCAATTCAGTGGGTTTCTGGCAATAATTCAACTAGTCTACATAATTAATTTTCAATAAATTGTGCTTCCAATACTTTAATTAAACGAAGACATGCGTTTTCTGTTTCAATATATACTCTGTAGTCCGGCATTGGCGATGCCAAACATAGCCAAGGAATTGCACCCAAGAGTTCCTTAACAATATTTAAAGCGGGGTAATTAATGCCTTTTTACATTCCTAATTTCCTATATATAATTTGGTTTAATAACCTATTTTATCCCTATAGATTATAAGTGTTTAGCTAAACCCATCATTCTCTCAAATTTTTATATAATTCGACAATTTTATCCTTAGTGAACTTGGATAATTACAATAAATTTAAAAAAGAACAACCGTTTGGTTGAGAAATTCTTCAATAGTTGCATCCTAAATGCAACCAACAGAATCATTATTTGCATTTTTTGATGTGCGTAGCGTGATGTTATTGGCTTGTTGTACAATTCTTGACGTTCAACACTGATCAATATAACCTAAATGTTTGAGCAGTTCATTCTCTCTAGGTCTCTCTCAACTTTCGCTCATTTTCCTGACAACCAAACGCCTAGCTCACTTAAAATGATTTTTGCAATTGCTTCTGTGATAACACCATGTAGCTTAACTGAACAAGCATGTTACAACTCCATGTTCTTCGTCATTGAAGCTTTCATGTTCTTTTTAAATTAAGGCGAGCTAGCATCATATGCTTCTCAAAGCCTTTCGCCTAGATGCTCAAAACTGAGCAAGAACGAATCCGCAGCACTACCATTAAGCTTTTATAAATTAACAACTATCAGTACACATATAAGGTGGCACATGCATGACCGACGATCACTACCATTTTTGGCTTTTGCCTCTGCTCGCAAGCAACTGATGATGAGGTCAGCCTGCTGAAGTCATAGGCAATCTTTGAAAATCTTTATTTTCGCAGAGTTAAGAAAAGCTATGAATAAATGTAATGATGATTGACGACCAAGAAAAGGCAAACTTTGCGGAGCAATCGTGTCGATTGAGACACTGAAGTGACCGGACGCTGCTGCCGGGGCTTGAATAACGAAGGCTTAGACACTTAATCCTTGAGCTAAGCGGACCCCTACTTTAATCCTTGAGCTAAGAGGACCCCTACTTGAGCTTTCGCGGATGTATCTTCACCAATATAGTGAAAATAAACATGTCTCTTATATCATAAGGTGATTTGATCAAACTGGCACGTTTATTCAGCTAATTTTTTGTCCGTTTCAGTACTTGGGGCGTTATTTGATTTTGTGGCTGAGCAGCTGCATCTTAAAAATTTTAATATTAAAGTATTTAATAAATAATTTTTATCGTGATTTTAAAAATTAAATTAATTTTATCTCATAATTATATAATAAAAAATATATAATATAATTTAATTATTTTTTATTCATATTTACTATACATTATCAATTTTTATTTCATAATTAACTATATTTTTTTTACCCACATCAGCCAGCCGCTGTAATTTTTAAATTAATTATAATCTTCCAATACCAAACAAAATTTTAATTTAATTGGTATGTTATGCTTTAGAAATATCAAATTAAAAAAAAAAAAAAGGCTGCAGATAGTAAAGTTATTAATTTAGTCTTCATTCTTATCCCTGCGACAGAAAAAGGAGTAATTCAATGAATCAGTCTGCATGATCAAACCTACTGAAACCACTCAGTTGGCATTGTTTGTGCCAAAAATTCAACAACTGTAATATACCGCCAGTTTCAAATAAAAAAGGTTAATGTACTGCCCATCCGTGTTCATGTGTGTGAAATTTGATCACAAGAAACCATCCACGCTTTTTGACCATTCTTACAAATATGCTGTGCATCTTAAACGATCTGACAACAAACAGCTGGAATAAAGAATAGGAGAAAATAAAATAAAAATGAAGGGGAAGTAATTTACATTATCCAGTATGATTCCAAAGCCGAAAATGCAGCAGAAAGACAAGTAGTGCATGGGCCTCTAACTATGGCAACTCACTTCAATGATTACTAATTCAAGTGAAGAAGTGACTTCAATTGAATATCTTTACTTGAAATGCTCTTCACCACTATCTTCATTACTTGGGGCACATTTTGGTGGGGGCTGATTACTTTATGCCCACCGCTTCCCAAACTAATAAAAAATTTCTATACAATTAGTGACATCACATCACTGCATGAATCGTTACATGGGAAAGGTTCTAACACAACCAACTTGAAAATTTTCTTCCTTTTTTACCATTATACAAAAGGCGTTGAGTCTTTCCGAGCTTGAGATTGTCATAACTCCTATTTACATACGTTCTATTTTACTTTTAATGTTAATTTATAAATTTTTTATTATATTTGTAAGTTTTTATTTTATTCACTAATAATATATTAATTTATTACCCTATGTTAATTTTTTTTTTTAAAAGATAAGGGGAAGTGGGCAAGCCTAAATTAATTTTTACCCCCCTTACCACCTCTAAGAATCGAACCCGAGTCCACACGAGTGTGAGAGGCGACAGCTACACTGCCAACCAACTCGACTACGCCCTTGGGGGCTACCCTATATTAATTTACTTGTTTTACTTTTTTTATTCTTAAAGGTAAGGGGTTGGGGAATTCTAAATCAATTTTTACCCCTTTTATCACCTACAAGGATCAAACTCAAGTTCACACGAGTGTGAGGGACGACAGCTACATTGCCAACCAATTCGACCACGCCCTTGGGGGCATTTTACTCTCCATTTACAAATCTTATGTTTTATTTAAATTATTTATGTTTTATTTTATATATAATGTTGATTTACTAGTTTTATATAATATTTGTCATTTTTTGTTTTGTTTACCATTAATACACCAATTTACCATTCATATATTAATTTACTTATTTTACATTCTATTTACAAGTCTTATATTTGGTTTACTTAATTTATGTTTTATTTTACACTTATTATTGACTTACAAGTTTTATGTTATATTTGTAAGTTTTTATTTTGTTTACTATTGATACACATTTGTTGATTTACTTATTTTTCCCTCTATTTATATCATTTATATTTTATTTTGCATTTAATATTGATTTACAAGTTTTATTTTGTATCTATAAGTTTTATTTTTTTACCAATAATACATCAATTTACTATTATTTTGTTGATTTACTTATTTTACCTTCTATTTACAAGTATTATGTTTCATTCACATAATTTATGTTTTATTTTACACTTAAATGTTGATTTACAAGTTTTATGTTACATTTGTAAATTTTTGTTTTATTTACCAATAAAACACCACTTTACCACTCCTATGTTAATTTACTTATTTTTTTCTTCCATTTATAAATCTTATGTTCCATTTACATAATTTATTTCTTATTGTAAGTTTAATGTTGGTTTATAAATTTTATATTAAACTTACGTATCTTATGTTGTATTTATACATCTCATGTTTAATTACGGTATTGGTGTTGTAATTTTAATCACGGGATCATGGAACTACCCAACTTGAGTTATATAAATGAAACATAAAATATATAAATTTAGCACAAAGTTTGTAAATCACTATTAAGTGTAAAATAAAACATAAAATTATGTAAATAGAATGTAAGACTTGTAAATGTAAAGTAAAACAAATAAATTAACATATGAGTAGTATAAAACACCAATTTATCATTCTTATATTAATTTATTTGTTTTATTTTTATTTACTAGACTTATGTATAATTTATAAAATTTAAGTTTATCGGGATATTGATATTGTAATTTTAGTCGCGATATCACGGAATTTTCCTTCATATAAATAGGTCTTTGAGCCACGTTGAATGAATAAAAGTCGTTTATTTTGTTTCTTTAAATTCTAGACGAGATCAGAGAGGCTTTGAGAGTTTAATAAAAGTTCAACAGTTTTTGCATTTTTGCTAGATCCATTACTCCAAAATTAGTTTTTGAATATAAATTAGATCCAAATTTTTTTAAATCGGGCACCTAGATATTCTGAAACCCACAGAAAGGGGGAATGCATGCATCTAGCACATAAATTCTATCTTAAAGCTTTTCTTCCATGTATTGCCGAAAGTGTAAAAGAATCCTTATTTCTATTTCGTGTTAGTAATTATGAGCTCTTTCACTTCAAGAACTTTCGTTTTGGCTCCTTGTCATACAGATAAATCACACACAATAGTTACCAAACTCAGAAATTTTCCCTTTGGCTGGATTCCGAGAAAGTAGAAATCACACTGTTGGTTGATTCTCATCATAATCATTATTTATCTTTTGACTATAACCTCTATTTTTTTATTTTTGTGTTTTTTTTTCTTGAAACTATCAAAAGATAAGAACATGACACTCTAGATCCCAATAACTCGAATCACTCGTGCAATATATAATCCTAACCAGATAAAAACATTAGGAATATATTTGCTCTAATTTAATATTTTGTGACTCTCATAATCGTAGAGGCATTCCTTAAGATGCATGTGATTGACTCCGTTTACTTATAAATTAGCTCGTCGTCGTCGTCATCTCACAATTTGAGGCGATAACAAACGTCTCATGCTGTCACTTTCTTCAGTCCATATATAATCCAATTTTTGCGTTTTAAAAGCTAATATTATTTCTGTATACATGTTAGAATAAAAAAGAGCGAGATAGAAAGGAATGAGAATCTCCTTAGGCTAGCCCCGGCTACCCTTTTCTTAATTTAATTTAACATAAATTTATATACCACCAAGCTTTAATTTTCTTTTTGCATTCCACATTTTAAACATTTTTTGTAACCCACTAACAAGCAACCCCTGAGATTCTCTCCAGACTATAAATGTGAGGGCTTCTGGCTGCAACTTCACTACCCCAGTAAGAAACATTCAAAAAGAAAGATAAAGCAGAAGCTTACTCAGGCTCACTAGTTTCTCACTTCCCTTTTGTCACTCATAATTATGGCAAAAATGTCAGATGCCCTTGTGCTTGGAAGAGTGGTAGGTGAGGTTATTGATTATTTCACTCCGTCTGTGAAAATGACTGTAACTTACAACTCCATCAAGCAGCAAGTATATAATGGCCATGAAATGTTTCCCTCTCAAGTAACTCAAAAACCTAAGGTTGAGGTTCTTGGAGGGGATATGAGATCTTTGTTCACTCTGGTAAAAGGGTTATCCCCTTGTTTTTCTTGTTCTTTTTCTATCTTTTTACTCTCTAAAATTATTGATTAGTCGTAATTCTTTATTATCTGCAGATCATGACTGACCCAGATGTTCCTGGCCCAAGTGACCCTTACTTGAGGGAGCATTTGCACTGGTATATTCAAAATTATAACCTCTCTAAAACCCTCCGATGTTAATTATTATAAAGACAGTCTCGCAATAAATACATTTAAAAGGAGAGATCTGAAACTTTGTGCCCTATTTCTAGGGTGAATTTATGATTCACATAAAGCATAGCGTTTTACTGTCATGTATAATAATTAACTATATACGCGCATGCATATATAAAAGACCATGCATAACATTTACCAAAATTTGAAGGGTGTGTTTGTGCAAATTTGTTTGCAAAATCCATGATAGCTAGAGTTAGTTCGTAGTAGCATCAGTACAACTTCAGCACAAGCTGAGTAATAAAGAAGGAAGGTTGTGCGAACACAAACATGTGCATCTAGCTATCCGAGTCTGAACCCCTTTATTTGACAATCTTACAGGATTGTCACCGACATCCCAGGTACCACTGATGCCTCATTTGGTAAGTAATGTTATCTAAGAAGATTTAGATTCATTGTTTGATCTGAAAAATAACAGTTAAATGATTTAAAGGGCTCATATTTTATGTGGAAATATTACAGGAAAAGAAGTTGTGAATTATGAAATCCCGAGGCCAAATATTGGGATCCACCGGTTTGTGTTCCTGCTTTTCAAGCAGAAACGAAGACAAACAGAGATGAGTGTGCCAGCTTCAAGGGACCGTTTTAACACTAGAAAGTTTGCTGAAGAAAATGACCTTGGCCTGCCTGTGGCTGCTGTCTTTTTCAATGCACAAAGGGAGACTGCCGCTCGAAGACGCTGATGATGATCAAGAAGCATATAATATAAGCATAGGTAACGAAATATCTCGGCTAATCAATAAATGATAAGAATTGTAACATGTGAATGGAAAGGGGACTAATGCTCTTCGAGTATGGAAGGCTCTCATTGGTTATGTTAAGTGCGTTATTACTTGTATCTTTAACTTATTTAGAAATAAACTTCTTTATAAAAAATTTCATATTGAATGGAATTAATTATTGATATTTATAATTAGACATGTATTTAGGCTTCCTTTAGACGATTATATACTTTTGGATCAAGTATATTAAATAGGACTCATATTTCTATGGTTGTTAATAATTAATTAAAAAAAATATTTATTCCATCCACGTGAGTATGAAAAATATTTATTTTCGCTCAATTACACTGTTAGGGAGAGAAAATATTGACCTCTAAAAGGACTTGAACAGTTGCCTCCCAGCCGACAGATTGGTGGTGTTACTATTAACTTTTGGGTGATTTGACAATGAAAATCGGGTCCGTTGCAGAAAGTACCCAACAATAATTTTCAATTATATATTTATCTCCAGGCTTTGCTTTAACTAGATTAATAGATTGGACGGAACAATTGCAGTAATTTTTTTTTTCCTTGAAATGGTAAAAATTGCCTATTTAGGCCTATAACTTACATTTCTTCAAAGACAGCCTACTTATGAGCAGAAGAATCTTAATGATCATGTCTGTCCCTTCCACATCATTACATCAGTGGGTCATACTGCATGCAGTGCTGAAAGAAGCTTGCCCCGTGGTCACTTCAAAAGGTTAAAGAGGAGGTTTTGAAAAGTACGCAACCAAAAAAAAACGAAAAGATAAAATGGAAAAATCGTTGCACAAGCTCTTCAAAAGAGCCACTGAGCTAGCAAACTTATTTACTTATATATAAACTGGAATCGGTACTTAAAAGGCTATTACCTCTCTATAATTTCTCAACTCTTTTTTTTTTTTTTTAATTCAGTGTTGGATTTAAATTTAGTACTCAACTGATTTTTTGTTAATTTTTTTAATATAAAATTAATTAAAATTTAATTGTATATTGTTATGCATGTACATTTAGTAGAAGATAATGAAGAGTTGAGCACAATCTACTTAATACTAAATTCAAATTCATTCTAATAACCAACCGCATTTCCAAGACTCTCTTACTCTCTATTTCCAATTTTTCCCAACAAATTTCATGTATTTTTCTTGAGCTTTGCGTTATGAGAACAAAATAAGATCTAAATTTGGAAGATTTAATTAATTTTCTTTATTGGGATAAAAAAAATTAATGCTACTGATACTTACTTAGGGAAGAGCTAAAAAACCTTATCATGAACTTTTATCATAGAATACATAAAAATACATTGATAAAATGAAGAACATAAACAGATGAAATGAAGCAAAATCTCCTACCAATTTATATCATTATGACATACACATATAGCAACAATCTATTGTATTATGGCATACATTTGGCAAAAATCAAGAATAATATGAAATACTCCTAAGATTAAAATATTTAGGACGGTAACTTATTAAAACAAACACTTTTGAGAGAAGTTAAAAGATATATAATTCTTTGTCATGTATTTTGAAAAAGGGCATAGTTGATATTTATACACAAGAGATTAGATTAACTATGGTATTTACATAAGTCTTGGAATGTGATTGAAGGTGGTCATGAATAGTCAAACTGATAATTCTTGATTGATTGGAAATCTTTATTTGATTTCTGTTGATGGTGCTGTTGAGATAATATTGTTGAAATTCTCTTAGTTAAATTTGCAATTACCATGTGAGCTTCATTCTTGTTAGCCCCCCTCGAGCTAGGAAGGTCAACGCAATGAACTCCTAACTTGTGTCGAAGTGTAAAGAATACTTGTTTGATAAAGGCTTGGTAAAAACATCTGCAATTTGTTGATGATAAGGACCATGTCTAACGTCTAATGAATCTTGAGGTACCTTTTCACGAACAAAGCGATGGTCTATCTCAATGTTTTTGGTACGAGCAGGAAACAATGGATTTTTGGTTAGATGAAGTGCACTCATGTTGTCACCAAGCAACAATGGAGTTCGAGTCATAGTAAGCTCAATATCTCGAAGTAAATATATAATTCAAGTCATCTCTGCGGTAGTAAATGCTAACACACAATACTCTGCTTTCATACTGAAACGAGCGATTGTGTTTTGACGTTTAGAATACCAAGAGATCATATTATCACTTAGATAGATGTTGTAGCCAGTTTTACATCGCCGTGTCGCCCATTCAGAGTCAGAGAAACCATAAAGTGTTATAGAACTTTGAGATAAAAATCAAAGGCCATAATCGATGGTGCTCTATAGATATTTAAAATACGCTTAATAGCCCGCATATGAGCCTTGGTAGGTGCTTGAAAATACTAACACACATGGTTAACAGAGTGAGTAATGTCAGGTCGAGTGAATGTAAGGTATTGAAAGCTCTCTACTAAGCCTTGATACTCAGTAGCATCAACTAGTTCATCATCGTCAATGCAAGCCATGGAGCTTGTGGCAATTGGAGTTTGAATTAATGTGCAATCTTGCATATTAGCCCTTGCCAAAATGTCTTTTGTGTATTTGGATTGTGATAAGAAGAGGCCTTTTTTAAATTTTTTTACTACAATGCCAAGGAAATAACTTAAAGCCCCATGATCTTTTAAGGTGAATTGGGAGCTTAAGCTGTTAATGATTTCAAAACTTATGCCGCTATGATTTCCCATAACAATAACATCGTCAACATAAATTAATATAAGAATAATAACATAATTTTTATGAAAAGTAAAGAGTGGAGAATCAGCCTTGCTACTTTTAAAGCCAATTCCTATAAAAACTTTAGATAAACACTCAAACCATGCTCTAGGGGCTTGTTTAAGGTTATAGAGTGATTTATGAAGTTTGCAAACAAAAGTAAGATGTATTGGATTCTGGAAGCTAGAAGGTTGCTCTATATAAATTGTCTCTTTAAGAGAGCCATGTAGAAAAGCATTTCAAACGTCGAGTTGTTTAATCAGCTAATTTTTTATTACAGCTATTGTTAAGACAAGTCGAATGGTTGTCGCTTTGACAACAAGACTGAACGTTTGTTCATAGTCTATGCCAGGAATTGTGGTAAATCCTCTTGCAACCACCCGAGCTTTATATCTATCGATGGAACCATCCTCTTTGTATTTTATCTTATAAACCAAATTTATTCCTACGATATTAGTATTTTCTAGTTTAATTACAAGTGTCCATCTGTTGTTGTGATTGAGAGCTTGAAGTTCTTCTTTCATGGCTTGTAACCAAAGGGGATTTTTAAGGGTAGTCTTGAAAGTTTTAGGTTTATTATGGCTAGTACGAAAGGTTTGTAAAGCTAGGTTGGGGTTATGTTTAAGTTTAGTTCTAGTGATCATGGGATGTACATTTGTAACAACGAATGTTTGTTGGAATGAGTTTGTTGTTTTATGAGGTAAGATAAGGCCAGCCACCAAGTGTTTGGAAATATCAAGATAATTGTGATGGCTATCTAAAATTGATGGGCTTTGTTCCTTTGTTGTAGAGATTTGAGTGATGTCATTGGCTGACTGTTTATGAGAGAAAAAACTGTCAGTAGAAACTTTTTGCAAAATAGGACCTTCTCAGTGAGCTTCTGTTGGAAAACGCTAAAATTAGAACAAATCAGCCAAGATATTGGCATGATTATAGGAATATTCTAGCTGTACAAATCTGTATAGTTTTAGGAAATTGGCTTATTATAATTGGCTGTAATATTAGCTTTCCTTTTTAGTTTGTTTCTATATCTTTAAATATAGGACACAAGCTCTATTTTTATTAAGGAATGAGAAACCTATGACTGTTTCTTTTCAAAAATTCTTCATGGTATCAGAGCAAAAAAAGATTTCTTCCTTTGTCTCTCTAACCTTGGCAGCTGAATCCTCTCTTTTTTCTTCACCATGTCTGAAATTTCAGAATCCTCTTCTACTGTTACTTCTAAACTCATTGAACAAAGAATTCCCACTCTATTGAATCTCATCACATTCAGATTTCCACCATCCGCCTCAATGAAAGGAATTTTTTGCGTTGGTCTCAATCAGTTAGAATGTATATCCGAGGGAGAGGGAAGATTGGATATCTCACCGGTGAAACCAAAGCTCCTGCCAAAACAGAACCAGCTTTTGCCACTTGGGATGCTGAAAATTCTATGGTAATGGCTTGGCTGGTCAATTCTATGGAGGAAGACATCAGTGTAAATTATATGTGTTATCTTACTGCTAAAGACCTTTGGGATAATGTTTGTCAAATGTACTATGACCTTGGCAACCAGTCACAGATCTACGAGTTACAACTTCGCCTTGAAGAAATTCGGCAAGGGGGAGATAGTGTTACAAGATATTACAATATCCTGAAAGGCTTGTGGCAGGATTTGGACTTGTTTGGTGATGAATATGAATGGAAGAGTACTGATGATTACAATCACCACCAAAAGATGATGGAAAGTAATAGAATTTACAAGTGTTTTGCAGGACTTAATGTCGAATTTGATGAAGTAAGAGGTAGAATAATTGGGAGACAGCCTTTGCCACCAATTGGAGAGGTATTTTCTGAAGTTAGACGGGAGGAAAGTTGCCGGAATGCTATGCTAGGCAGAAAAGGGTTAGGTGCACCTGTTGAGAACTTGGCATTGACTACTGTTAATGCTCATACTGCTCGGTCATACAATAACCAGAGAAAGACTGAAGAAAAACCCCGAGTTTGGTGTGACCATTGATATAAACCACGCCACACTCGAAAGACTTGCTGGAAACTTCATAGGAAGCCCGCAAATATGAAGGGCAGCAAATCTGGTGATAAAAATAGTTTTGGAACTCCTTCAGCTAATGAAGCCGAAGCCAACTTCTTCACCAAAGAAAGCAGTTGATCGACTCACTAAAATTGCTAAAGCCTAATCCACTATCCGGTATTCCTAGTGTTTCTCTTGCACAATCGTAGTACTTCAAATGCCCTAACCAAGACTTAGTTTCTTCACCTTCGATCCTTGATTCCGGTGCATTAGATCATATGACCAATCTTTCTCACTTATTTAAGTCTTATTTTCCATGGTCTGGTAATAGAAATGTTAAGATTGCAGATGGGAGTCTTTCACCTATTGCGAGAACAGTTCGATTAAATTTCAAAAAAAATAGAACTAAAATTAGTTCTTCATGTCCCTAAGCTTTCTTGCAATCTTTTATCTGTTAGCAAATTATCAAAAGATTCTAATTGCCGTGTTATATTTTTTGACTCCCACTGTGAATTTCAGGACCAGATTACGGGGATGATAATTGGCAATGCTAGGATGATTGACGGTCTTTACTACTTTGATGACAGCTCGTTCTGCAATAAACAAGCTCAGGGCTTAAATGGTGGTACCAGTTCTGTTTCTATTCATGAACAAATTATGCTATGGCATCGTAGGCTAGGGCATCCTAGTTTTCCGTATTTAAAACATTTGTTTCCTAGTTTATTTAAGAATTTGAATTATAATTCCTTTAAATGTGATGTTTGCTATTTATCAAAAGGTCATCGAGTTTCATATTAATCAAGACCTTATCGTGCATCAAAACCATTTTATTTAATTCATAGTGATGTTTAGGGTCCCTTAAAAATCACTACTTTAACTGGAAAAAAATGGTTTGTTACTTTCATTGATGACCATACTCGACTCTGTTGGATTTATCTAATAAGAGAAAAGTCTGAAGTTGAAAAACTGTTTAAAAACTTTTACACTATGGTTGAAAATCAGTTTTAAACAAATATAAGCATTCTTCGAACTGATAACGAAACTGAATATTTCAATGAATATTTGGAAAATTTTTTAAAGGAAAAAGGTGTTGAACACCAATCCACTTGTCGTGTTATTCCTCAACAGAATGGAATTGCTAAGAGGAAAAATCAACACTTACTAGAAGTTGCCCGAGCAATAATGTTTTCTATGCATGTCCCAAAGTATTTATGGGGAGATGGCGTCCTAACAGCATGTTATTTGATTAACAGAATGCCAACAGGTGTTTTAAAATACATCACACCTTTACAAAGTCTCAGAAATTTATTTCTAGAAAATAAACTCATTTCTAATATGCCATTAAGAGTGTTTGGTTGTACTGTTTTTGTCCATATACCAAGTCACTTACGCTCTAAACTTGATCCTAGGGCTGAAAAATGTATTTTTTTTACGTTATTCTTCTAATAAAAAGGGATACAAGTGTTTAAATCCAAAAACAAAAAAGGTTTTCATTAGTATGGATGTCACTTTTTGGGAAAATGAACCTTTCTTTAAAACTAATCTTTAGGGGGAGATAAAAAGCAATGAAGATCATTTTTGGCAAACATCTGTACCCATGCCCACTATTTTCTTTCCAGAATTTGATACAATAAATAAGGAATCATAAGTTTTAACTAATGAAAATGAAGAAAACCTTAATTTACTAATGCCAAGTGCAAGTGATTTATGAACAGAGGGAGAAATACCACCAAATAATCATAATCTGCCTCCTAAGCTTCGTGTTTTTAGCAGGAAACGCTTTCATTAGAAAAGTAAGGATCATGCAACTATCGCTACACAAGTTCAACCATCATTTCTGGAATCAAGTCAGTTGGACACTCAAAATTTTCTAGGTACTCCCACGACTATGCTTCCTGTTGATCATAATGTACCTATAGCCATTAGAAAAGGTGTTCGAACGTGTACTAAACATCCTATTGCCAAATATCTGTCATACCATAGGCTTTCTAATAATCATAGGGTTTTTACCTCCAATATTACTCTCCTATTTGTGCCGAGAAACATTCAGGAAGCTCTGGATCACCCGGATTGGAAATTAACAGTTTTAGAAAAAATGAATGCTCTTCGGAAAAACGGCACTTGGGAGGTTGTTGACTTACCGGCTGAAAAGAAGACTATAGGCTGTAAATGAGTGTTTACTATCAAGTGCAAAGCTGATGGAAATATAGAAAGATACAAGGCTAGACTTATGGCTAAGGGATTTACACAAACACATGAAATTGACTACCAAGAAACATTTGCACAAGTTGCAAAAATGAACTCAATTCGGGTTCTCCTCTCTCTGACAGTACATTATGATTGGCCATTACATCAATTGGATGTAAAGAATGCATTCCTAACTGGAGACTTAGAAGAAGAAGTGTTCATGGAGTTGCCCCCAGGATTTGAGGAGAAGTTGGGTAGAAATAAAGTGTGCTGCTTAAAGAAATCTCTTTATGGACTCAAACAGTCTCCCAGAGCTTGGTTTGAGCGCTTTGGTAAGGTCGTAAAAAACCAAGGTTATCGTCAAAGCTAAGTGGATCACACAATGTTCTTCAGACACTCGAAGGAAGGGAAGATTGCTATCTTAATTGTTTGTGTGGATGATATAATCTTCACTGGAGATGATTACGTTGAACTTAAAAAATTGAAAGAAGTACTTGCTAATGAATTCGAAATCAAGGATCTAAGAGCATTAAGGTACTTTCTCGATATGGAGTTTGCAAGATCAAAAGAGGGCATCTTTGTCTCTTAAAGGAAATATGTCATAGACCTCTTCAAAGAAACAGGTTTACTAGGCTGCAAAGCAGCTGAGACACCTATAGAATCAAATGTGAAGCTTGAACAAGCCAAGCCTGAAGAAGGTTGCAAAATAGAATAGTACCAGCATCTTGTAGGGAGATTGATCTATCTTTCACATACTCGTCCTGATATAGCCTTTGTAGTCAGCGTTGTAAGTCAGTTTATGCATTCTCCTGGTCCAAAACATTTTGATGCAGCTTATAGAATCCTAAGGTATTTGAAGGGAACTCCATGAAAAGGCTTATTATTTAAAAGACATGGGCATTTTCAAGTTGAAGTTTACACCGATGCAGATTGGGCTGGGAGTGTCATTGATAGAAGATCAACTTCCGGCTACTGTACATTTGTAGCAGGGAATTTGGTTACTTGGCGTAGCAAGAAGCAACCAGTGGTGGCTAGAAGTAGTGTTGAGACAGAATTTCGAGCCCTTACTCAGGGGATTTGTGAAGTTATTTTGATCAAGAGGTTATTGGAAGAATTAGGAATCTCTCATTCTATGCTTATGAAAGTATATTGTGATAACAAAGCTGCCATCTCCATCGCACATAATCCAGTTCTACATGATAGAACAAAGCATGTGGAGATTGATAAGCACTTCATAAAGGAAAAGTTGGATAATGGTCTGATTTGTTTGCCCTACATTCCATCTACTGATCAGGTTGCAGAAATGCTCACAAAAGGATTATCATCTAGACAATTTGAGCACTTGATTGGCAAGCTGGCTATGGAAGATATTTTCAAACCAGCTTGATGGGGAGTGTTGGAAAACGCTAAAATTAGAACAAATCAGTCGAGATATTGGCATGATTATAGGAATATTCTAGTTGTACAAATCTATATAGTTTTAGAAAATTGACTTATTATAATTGGCTGTAATATTAACTTTCTTTTTTAGTTTGTTTCTGTATCTTTAAATATAGGACACAAACTCTATTTTTATTAAGGAATGAGAAACTTACCACTGTTTCTTTTCAAAAATTCTTCAGCTTCAATATCGTCATTGAATGTAGCATCTTGTGGGGCTTTTTGGCCGTGATTATTTAACTCACCTTCAATCTCTTCACAACATTTAAAATTTTGTGGGCCCTTATGAATTATTTTTTGAGATAATATGCAGTTATTTGGGACAATATTACTTATCGTAATTGAGTGTAATTCAAGTTCCTTTTCTCGGCTTGGATCATTTTTTGCAAGCCACTCATCACGTGTTGGGTATGAAGTAATTACATCTTGTCCTTGCAAAGTAGATGAAAGATTATTAGAGAATGAATTGAAGCTATATGGAAATATTCTTTTGTCAAAGACAACATGTCTTGAAATATAAATGCGTTTAGTTTGAGGTTGTAAGCAATGATAACCCTTATGTAATGGGCTGTAATCGACAAAGACATATGGATAAGTTTTCTTGTCAAACTTATTCTTTCTATAGTCTCTAAGATAAGGGTAACACCTATAACTGAAAACCTTCAAACAATTGTAATCGAGTAATTTTTTTAACAATGTTCTATATGGGCTTTTTATTCCAAGTGTAGATAATGGTATTATGTTGATTAAATATATATTAGTGAAAAAAGCTTCTAACCACAAGTGCATTAGTAAGGAAGCATGATACATCATAGTTAAAGCTGTCTTTATGATGTGGTGATGCTTCTTTTGAGCAACACCATTTTGCTCAGGACTATGAGGATATGATACTTATCTTATAATTTTGCATTTTTCAAGGTGACTGATAAATGTTGCTGAACTGAATTCTCCACCGCCATCACTTTGGAAGATTTTAATCTTCTTGTCAAACAAATTTTCAACCTGTCTTTGAAACTTCAAAAAACAATCAAGAAAGTTAGTTTTAGATTTTAAAGGATATAACCATGAAAACCGCAGATTATCATCAACAAATAATGCATAATATTGAAAATTTTGAGATGAATTAATAGCAGAGGGATCTTATATATCATAATGTATTTTATGCAAGGGAAATTCTGATTTATTATTACAGAGACAAAATGGTTGTTTACCGGCTTTACCTAATTGGCAAGATTCACACAAACTTGGTATTTTATTCCATCTAAAAAAGCAAATAAGGTTATTATTTTTTAAAGCTTGTAGAATTCTTGAACTTGGGTGTCTAAGTCGTTGGTGCCACAAACTAAACTCTTCCAAATTTCCTTTTATTTCACTTAGGGTATCAGCATGAACCTCTTCCAAAGCATAAAGATTCCCTTTCCTACAACCGTTGGCCAGAACTTGGTTCTCTTTGTTCTTCACAATGAAACCATTAGAATTAAATTCAAAAGAACATTTACAACTTCTAGTAAGTTTAGCAACAGATAATAAATTCTTTTTCAAATGTGGAACTGCAAGAACATTATTCAATTTCAAATTACTGTGTGGTGTTTTTAAAATAGTGTTACCGATATGTGAGATATATAAGCCTTTTCCATTACCTACGTAAATTTTGTCATATCTCACATACGGGAAATATTGAACCAGGTTACCTATTGTGTTGGTCATATAAGTAGTGGCCCCTGAATCTACATAAAATTGTTGATCCATTAGATCTTCGATATTCATAGTAGCTAAAGCTTAAGGTATTTCATCTTTAGGTCTATATTAATTATACCTGTGATAACACACAACAGCATTATGGTTATTTTACCACAAATTTGACAGAGTTTGGTACCTGGCTTTTCCTTTTGTTTTTGTTTGATGTCATCCATCTTTAGCACTTGAAATGGCTCTAGCAGTGGCTTTTGAGGCCTTTGACAATATGCTGGCTGAGTTTGATTATTATTAGCCCACTGATATTGATTATTACTATTTACTTAACATCCATTGTTTTGTGAGTGCCCTCTGCCACAAGCTCCTCTATAATTTTTGCCTTTTACTCTTTGACCGAAAAAGGCATAATTAGGATCACCATGTTTTTAACCTTCTTCCTCTTTTGGAATCAGCATTGTCTATTCATGGTTATGAAGGGCTACTGTAAACTCCTTCATGCTTGTGTAAAGAGGTTTAATGAGTATTGCAGTCTTGAAGTTAGACATACTTTGGTCCCAAGGCGCGAGCCAATAGAAAAACTATATCTTCATTAGATAAAGGTTTTCCAATTGCACCAAGGTTGTCGCATATCCCTTGAACTTCTTCAGAAAATCTTCCAACTTTAGTGAGCCTCTCTTTAGTGAATACAAACTATCTTTTAACTAGGACTCTTGCTCCTTGGTTGCGGGAAGCATCTTCTCCTTTATGGATAGCCAAACATCTCTTGCGTTTTGAATGCCTATGATTACAATCAAAACATCTTCAACCATCATTCCCCTTAGCCAAGTCATGAGTAATCCGTCATTGTTTTTCTAATAAGAAAACTCTGGATTGTTAACTTCCTTCCCATCATTACTTACTTGACTAGATGGTGTCCAAGCATCGCTAATGTAATGCTCAAGGTCTAGGCTTTGTATAAGAGGGAGAACTTGGGACTTCCATATAAGATAGTTTTGGGAAGTAAGTTTGACAGAGACTAGGTTGGAGCATTGGTGGAATGTTTGAAGAGAAAGGTTGGGTTCGACCATTTGGGAAATTGAAGCCATAGTTGCTCTAATACCATAAAAAAACACTTTTGAGAGAAGTTGAAAGGTATATAATTCTTTGTTATGTATTTTGAAAAATGGTGCAGTTGATATTAATACATAAGAGATAAGTCTAGTTATGGCATTTACATAAGTCTTGGAACGTGATTGAAGGTGGTCATGTGCAATCAAGTTGAGAATCCTTGATTGATTGAAAATCTTTATTTGATTTCCGTTATTGAGATAATATTGTTGAAATCCTCTTAGTCAAATTTGCAATTACCATGTGGGCTTCATTCTTGTCACTTATGACATTCAAATGTTGAAGAAGAATATTAATACTCAACATTTATGTTATTTGGATTCTTTTCTTTCTATACTAGTTCTTTCTTTATTTTTTTTTTAATACATGTACTCTCGCATCTTAATTAAAAAACTTGTCCTAGCAATTAACCCTAATGGCTTCAGGGATTGCAGGGAGGTAAACTGAGGAGTTTTGGTGGGACTTTCTCAAATTTTAGTTTAAGCAAATGAGAGATAGGAGTAAAATACTTGACGTAAACGTTTAAGTTATTGAATAAGATCACAACTTGGATAAATATTTTTATAATCTTTATGGTTTGAGCTAATTAGCCAGTTCGACATCTATCCAAGAAGAAGAAAGTGATTAAATCAACATACAATTTTGGACTCTTCAACTGAGAACTGGGTTGGTAATGGACTGTGGAGATTCAGGGTCTTCCAAAGTATTTGTATCTCCTGAATTTAAATGATTGAGAAACAGAATGATGATAAAATTGACTACTAATTTTAATTGCTTGTAAAGTCTTCACTTTATCCATCAGTTTGGCTTTTTTTGGTGACTTTTTAATAATTTAAAAGACATCTATCATTCCAACAGCTGTTGGTGATTTGAGCTAGCTACTCCTTTCTAGCTTCAAAATCTAAATAAACTAATTAGAAGGGCCCATTTAGTAGTTAGAGGCTTGCCGAAAATTAAACCTATTGTACAATCTACATTCCTAGTATAATATGAGGTATACTGAAAATTCGGATAGATACATTTAAATTGTAATTAAGAGATTTATGCAGAACAACTTTAAAATTTAGATGCATGCATTTATATTATAATCCTGATTTTCACATAACATAACTCAGAAATCTACTCCCACTAACAGCATCAATGACGAAATCTATCGATATTTCATCTTTTCCGAACTTGTACCTCTAATATCATTGAGGACAACGGCCCGCAATACAAGTCCAATGCTACTTCTAGTCTTTAATTACCTCCATATCAATATAAATTTACTTGAGTATTGAAATTGATTGGGTCGATTTATCTATCTCTTTAATTCGTTCTTTCGGTAAACATATTCTTTAATCGAAATTTTACATCTGTATATATTCCGCAATAAATAATTGAATTGTATGGTTGCTGTGAATTGAAGGTTGCAACTCCTCAACCTTTTAAGAGCTATATGGTACTTAAACTCCTCCGAGATCACGCCTACCAATTATCTGAAATTTTTTGAAATAAGAAAAGAGAATTTGAGAAGCTCATATCGCACGGATGATGGGATTGATCCAGGCTTTGTTTTTTTTTTTTTTTTCTAAATGGAAAATAGCTAGGTAAAGAATCTTTTAAAGACTAAACCGCATACGGTCAGTCGGTCAGTACAAACTACAAAGTTTCACATAATTGGAAAACGTGGCCTCAATTCAAATTATGTTTGTTGCCCCACAAAAGTTTTACTTGTCTGAGTCAACTGCTTTGCTTGCAGGCCTCTGCAGCGTAGGGATGAATTGGGTCGGGTGTCCTAACCCCGGCAGTTGTTACAATGTTGAGACATGACACAATTTTTAATTCCAAAATCTGAATAATATTTTCTTTCATGCTTATATGATGAGAGTTGAGAAAGCGTTCACGACTTTTGCAGTAGTGATTTTTCTCAGTGAATTATTGTTACTATTTGTGTAAGTACATGCTTATTATTTTTTATATAAAGACAAGGAATGACTAAAATTTAAATTAATTTTTAGTTCTTTAGTATTTTTTGATGACCTATCAAATAAACTACAAAGAAAAAAAGGAAAAAAAAAACTTAGTCCTTAAGAGTCATTTGTGTGCATATATTATCCATTGGGAAGTAGAAAAATGACTTGATGGGAGGTTAATTAATTTGTACGTTTCAATTTGAGATTTTAAGGTGTCAAAAAATCTGAAAAAATACATAAATAATTTATGCACTTTAAGTTTTAAATGTCTTAAACTCCATAATTTTAAAATTTTTTCAGACTTTTTTACATTTTAAAATCCCATACCAGATCGAAATTATAGAAGAAGTGATAAATTTTGTATTTCTATTTGGAGAAAACAAAAAGGACAGAAGAAGTAGAGAATTTTAATCAATCACGAGTTAACAACTTGCTGTCAACTTCTTGTTGGAATGCTGGTTTAATTTCTTATCTTTCTCACGGGAAAAATCCCCACATTTTGTTTCTATTCTGTTAAGATGAGAATATTTTGAAATATTGAACAACTCTTTCAAAAAGAACACTTTTGAGACATCCTCGAGATCTCATCCCCCCGAGATATGCTCCCTCAATTGTGATTATATATAAAAACTTAAACCTCGTTCACAACCTAAAACATTATATATGTTTAATCGTTAAAGGCTGGTTTAAAAGTTTATTATTTCAAGAATCCTTCTTTATTTGATCTCATACCACCATTATATATATTTAATCGTTTCTTTAAAAAAAAAAAAAAATGGAAAAGGGAAAAGGTAGTTGATGTCGTTGCATCAAATGGAATTAAGTAACAAAAAATTATTGGCAAGATAAATTTGAAGATTCTCCACTGAAATTAAATTAATTAATGTAAATTTTAACTAAATTTAAAATTAATTACCCAATTTAGCCTATGATTTTCAAAATTACTCAAAAGGTTCCTATTTTTACTTACTTCCACAACTTTTCTAGGGTAGCATTATTTTTTTGCCTGATATAACTTAAGATTCAAACAAATTTTATATGTAAGAAGTGAAAAGCATAGAATAATTAAGCAGGTTTTTATGAAAAAAATATATATACAACAAGTGCGTTTCATATAATTTTCAAAAATACAAGGACTTACAGGGTATTTGGCTCAAATATAAGGAACTAAAAGTATATCTACCATTTTCGTTTTTACAGTAATAATGAAATAATGTGTGAAGTGACAATATAATTAGTATCACTCTTGATAAAATTTTCACTTTGTATTTCTGGAATTGGTTCAAAGCATTGTATTTGTTTACTTATTAGCTTGATTGACGAAGACGATGCATGAGCAATTGTAATGCATCAAATTTTTGGAAACAAGCTACAAAAAAACCTGGTAAGTATATGGCACTATAGGCTTTTTGCTCGATGGCCTTAAATCTGTTTACAAAAGTTCCCTAGATTCCTCAAACTAGCTAGTTCTTCGTTTAAGGTATAAATATACAATAATTAAAAGTGATAAAGATTATGCTGTGGAATACTGCGCATGAAATTCTTGTCAATTTGAAATGGAAAAATAAATAAAAGATTTACAGCATTATATATATTATGTAGTATAATAACATTGGAAAGCCAAAAATTCGGCTTCAACATGATTCTGATCGTTCAAAATTTTAGCATATCTTACCAAACACTTGGATTGAGCTTTGCCTATTGTTGAAAATCACTTCCATATCACAATAGCCTTCTTAACGGATTCATTAAGTTCACAAAGCTATCCCTGAAATCCATAAATTGGCTTGTTTATTAGGTAAAGAAACAAGATTATGGATTCATTAAGTCATCAAAATGATGCTGTGGTCCTTTGGAAGAGATACTTAAATATTTATGCACTAAATCGAATATACAAAAATTTGCAAAGAAAAAAGCACATGTGGTAGGGCAGTGGCAGTGGCTTCACATGCAGATGCACTTCGTATGGTTTGTTAGAAACCGATTATGTCTTAATATTTTAGTGAAATGACATATGATTAAATTATTTTGACTACCTCTGTCCTATGAATATGATTCAGAAATAACAAAACCTTGTTTTTTTTTTTTTTTGTTCTTTTAAGTTAAATGTTGATGTGGCAATGGATAAGATTATTCTTTTTTAAATTAAGTTTATTTGATTTTATATTTGTATGATAAAAAAATCTATTATATTTTTATTAATTTTACTAAAATTAATATTTAAAAATTATATTTACTACATAATATTGATTTTTATTTTTTTTCAAAAAAATTTTTATTTCATGTTAATATTGTTTGACAACAACTATAGATTACAAGATACAATGCCTCAAATACTAAACAAAACCTAAATTACATTATGTTGTAACTTACAACAATTTAAGAGTTACACTGACTACAACATTACATAACTTAGTCACATCCTTAATTTTAAAAGCAATGATAAATGAATTAAACAATGACAAAATCATGACAATTTTTTTTTGTCTTTTAGTAAAATTTAAGAATTCTTTTGAAAAAGAAAAAAGTAAAATTATTAAAGATAAATAAAAAAAATTCACTAAAAGACCAATTTTTTGGTATGGTTCTGTTCCTCTTATCATTTTTCTAACTTTAAATTTCGGTTTGGCTGTTTCGCTTGATGCAGGATTTTGAAGGTGGAATTTGATTCGAAATATGCAGTGAATTTGGTTACTAATCGATTTCGAGGTTTGACATATTTCGTAGTTTTTAAGTTGTAATGCCCATAAGTTAGCTAAGTTTGCTTCACAAATTCATCAATTTGTGATATGGTTGGAAGATTTTCCAGCTTTTATTCTAGACGCATTATAAGTTTGTTTCTCTTTCGAATGAATTTACTAGAACAACAAAAAAAATGTAGCGATAAAAATTAGAGATATTAAGGATTTAAAGTCATCCTTTGAAGTTGGGAAAAAATTTAATGCAATTTTCTTTATATTTTTTTAAAAATTAAGAATCTTTCTTATGGAGATTTACTAATAATGATAAAAAAAAAAGTGCAGTAAGAAGAAGGTTTGTAAAACAAGTCGAAATAAATAATTTGCGAATCAAATTAAAACGATGAGTTGGGCTCTTGCCGCATGATAAGTTCTAAATATAAAATTATTATACTACATTATAATCATTTTTATTTTGGAAAAGGACAGCTGTACCCTCATAATTTGTGAAGATAATTATGAGGATTTCCAAATTTTTTATAAGGGGCACCAAGACTCACTTCCATTAACTTTTACAGTTAGTTTAGATGGAAAAAAATGTATTTCAGTACTTTTACTTTAAATTAACTTATAATTTTACAAATACTAATTGGACATTACTTATAAGTGTCCGATCAATGCCACATGTCATAACTTAATTGGACAAAAATTTATACGCTCCTATACCAATTAAAACGTATTTTACCATTCATCATCTTCTCCAACACACTTTTACATAACAAAAAGCCTAACCCATTTTATTAGATTATTTTTTTATCCTTGCCAAACTAAAAGTAGTATATATAGAATATGAATAATCAATGGCTTTAGAGGAGGATTTCAGTCACCAATGTATTATTCAAAGTCATCCATTGCAACAGCATGTCGTATATTAAGGATTTAAAGTCATCCTCTGAAGTTGGGAAAAAATTTAGTGCAATTTTCTTTATATTTTTTTTAAATTAAGAATCCTTGCTTACGGAGATTTACTAATAATAATAATAATAATAATAAAAAGAGTGCAATAAGAAAAAGGATTGTAAAACAAGTCGAAATAAATAATTTGCAAATCAAATTAAAATTATGAGTAGGGCTATCGCCGCATGACAAGTTTCAAATATAAAACTATGATACTACATTGTAATTATTTTTACTTTGGAAAAGGACAACTGCACTTCCATAATTTGTGAAAATGATTACGGAGACTCCCAAATTTTTTGCAAGAGACACCCACACCTCCTTCCATTAATTTTTACAGATAATTTGGATGGAAAAAAAGGATCTTTTACTTTAAATTAACTTATAATTTTAAAAATACTAATTGGACATTACATGTAACTATCCAATCAATGCCACATATCATAACTTAATTGGACAAAAGTTTATACGCTCCTATGCCAATTAAAACTTATTTTACCATTCATCATCTTCTCCAACACACTTTTACATAACAAAAAATCTAAACCCTTTTTTTAGATTACTTTTTTATCCTTGCCAAACTAAAAGTAGTATATATAGAATATGAATAATCAATGGTTTTAGAGGAGGATTTCATAGTCACCAATGTATTATTCAAGTTTACAAAATACTTGTCTAGTAATGCAAGGCGAGAAAAACTGAACTTTTTCTTTATTTGCTTTTACTTATTTGTTTATTTCAACCAAGTAAATGATGATACACTAATTTGCAAGCACATGGCTTAAGAATTCGTCGATGGGTTGCGAGTTTTCAGGGGCTTTGGAAAATGTTTGTGGGTTTTGTTTTGTGTCTTTTTTTTTTTTTTATTGTTCATGATCAATTTTTTTCATTGACTTTGCATGCTTTGATTGATTTGTGCATATATTGAAAAATGGGTTAGAGATTGATATTAGGATTCGGTGGCAGTAGCAGATCAAATTAAAGGAAAATAAAAAGGTTCTAAAGCAGATAAATTTACTTTCCTTTAAAAATATTTTTATATAAAATAATTTATATATTAATTTGCATAAAGCCAATCGTTTATTTTATTTGCTGGTTGTTACAGTATGTATTGCTTATTAATTTTGAAAGAGGTTTGAATTGTATATTGAGTGGGTTAGAAGTATTGTTACTTTTGGGTTTAAAAATATATGGAATTAATTAATGTCATGCTAGGTTTTTTTTTTGTGATTGCTGCTTAAGATGATCATTTGATGTGTGTATGCAATATTCATTGCAGATGCTTTGTCCTTCTCGTATGCGATCCACTGAAACTACACAACAGCAGCAACCCACCACTAATCCAATGTTTGTAAGCCCACCAACTGATCCAACATTTCCAAGCCCATCAACGGACCCCATTCCACCAAATGAACATGTCACCCGAGATCAACAACCTTTTGAACACAATAACTATGAGCTAATGCAAATAGGTGAGCCAGCAGAAAGTCAAAATGAAGGATCACTAGTTCAAACACATTTGTATCCTGAAAAAGATGATGTTGTTGAATTTGGAGAAGATGATGCATTTTGGGAAAATGATGACAATGAAGATAATGTGTTTATTGAAGAGGATAGGCATAATGCTCAAGAGGACGAAGAAAATATAGATGATCGTGGTGAAAATGATATTGAGGATAGTGAGAATGATGAGGTTTTGTCCAATTATGAGTCTGATAACAGAGATGAAGGATTTGCAATTGAATCAGATGAAGATATGCTAATTTGTTTGGTTACGAAATCTGTACAAACACAAAAAAACCAGGTTGGTCCAAATGGTCAGTTGAGTTTAGAGGAGTGTTAAAAACTTATATAATTGAGCAGGAATTTGATACTGTTAAACTTAAGAATGAAAAGAGGAGATTTAAAGCCAGATGTATAGGTGAGACTGAAGGAGTTTCATGTACATGGTACACTTATGCAGCTAGGGTAAAGTCTGGAACTATTTTGAGAATTCAACAGCTCAGTGAAAAGCACACATGTGACAGAAACTCTAAGAAAAAAGAGGCTTCTATATATTGGATTGCCAATTATTTTCAGACCTAATTGAAGAATAATCCTGCAATGCCCCCAAAAGCAATGCATAAATAGATGAGATGGAAATATGGATTACATTATAGTATCAAGAAGATTAACAGAGCTAAAAAGATTACCAAGATTAGAAATAGTAAGAAGTCATTCACAGTCTATTAGTTGCTAAGGAACTATGAATCAATCTTGAAACAAACAAACCTACGAGTACTTGTCAGGCTACAATGCATGGATGAGGGTAAACCTAGCAAAGTTAAGTTCCAAAGGTTTATGCTTAATTCTCCAGCTTTGAAGAATGGGTTTATCAAAGGTTGCAGGTGTTTTATTGGTATTGATAGGTGTCATTTGAAGGGGCCTTAGGGTGGAATCATGTTATCAGCAGTTCCCTTAGATGCAAATAGTGGCGTTTTCCCTATTGTTGTGTGCATTTGTGAGATAGAGAGTTCAGAGACTTGGAAGTGGTTCCTTAGCATTTTGAGGGAATGGCTTGAAATTGAAGATGATAGTCTTGCTATCTTTATGATAGATAGGCAGAAGGGCTAATTGGCTTGTTCGGCAGAGTTCTGGCCTAGATCTACTGTTAGATATTGTGCTACGCATTTATTTGCAAATGTGATGAGTAAATGGCCTGAACAAGTGTTTAGAACTCTATTTTGGTCAACGGCAAGAACAACGTATGAAAATGATTTTTATAACTACATGGAAAAGATTAAGAAAGCAAAAGTTGAAGCATACACATATTTGACCAACACTAACAAAACTCAGTGGGCTAGACATGCTTTTAATCATCTTGCAAAGTCTGATCATGTGACCAGCAATGTGACAGAGACATGGAATGTTTGGTTAAAGGAGTATAGGGTAGTCGAGTGCAGACTCTCATGGATTGCATTAGAAGGAAAGTAATGAGGAGATTGCGTAAGAGAATGAAAGAGGCTATAACATGGAAGGGTAGATTAAGAAAGCAAAAGTTGAAGCATACACATATTTGACCAACACTAACAAAACTCAGTGGGCTAGACATGCTTTTAATCATCTTGCAAAGTCTGATCATGTGACCAGCAATGTGACAGAGACATGGAATGTTTGGTTAAAGGAGTATAGGGTAGTCGAGTGCAGACTCTCATGGATTGCATTAGAAGGAAAGTAATGAGGAGATTGCGTAAGAGAATGAAAGAGGCTATAACATGGAAGGGTAGACTACTCCCTGATGTCCAAAAGAAACTAGATGTGAACGGGGAAGAAGGAAGGACATGCAAGGTTTTAGAGGCTGATGATTATGATTTTGAAATCATTGACGATGTCTCGCATGAATCATTTGTAGTTGATCTAGATAAAAGAACAGTGGTTGTGGGGCATATCAAATTAGTGGCATCCCTTGTAAGCGTGCGATGCCATGTATTGCAATGAGGCGTGAACGTGCTGCTAATTATGTAGATCCACGTCTAACAGTTCAAGCTTATATTGTTACTTTTTCGGAGTCTATAAAGCCTTTGCCAGATCAAGCAATATGGCCTAGTGTTCGAGGACCTTTAGATTGAGCCACCAGAAATGCTTGTGCAAGTTGGCAGGCCGAAAAAACATGCAAGAAAGAAGAAAGCGAATGAATTGCTTGGGAAAAGAAAGAATAAGCAAACTGTCAAGTGCACTAACTGCAGTGGTATGGGGCACAACAAAAAGTTCGTCTTAGGTACATTCTTTATTTTGCATTATGTTAACTTGAAATTTCAAATTATTTGTTGTATTAACTGCAATGAGTTACTTTATTGTCTTCATGTCGTATGGTAGTGTGCAGGGAGCAAAGTAATCACAGTCGCAGCCACAAAAAGTAGGAAATAATATTAATTTGATAATGGATTTGGATATGATCCATTTGGATCGTAGACGGATATATCAAGGTCATTTCGTTTGTAACACTCAACTATTGCAAGAGCATGACTTGTTCTTGAATATCATGCCTCCCTCTTTTTTATGGGTAGTTGCCAATGATTAGGCTTGGTAAAAAAGTTCAGGTCGGTTTGGGTTCGCAGACTTTAAGTCCGACCCGTATGATGGATTTGAGAGTATGAGTTCAAAAATTTAAAGTCCATAGATAGTGGTTTAGATACGAACACAATTTATAAAGTCCGGGCTTGGTCCGAACTTTGTATTATATAAAATAAAAAAATTCAAATTAAAAAAAAGAAAAAAATTAAAAAAAAGAAAAAAATTAAAAAAAATCAAAATCTAATACTTATTTATTTTTTATATTAGTGCTTATGATTTATTATGTTATATTGTTAGTATTTTGTATGTTGGATAATCATGTATTGCATAATTATTTATAATTTAAGTTTTTTTTTAAGTTTATAGTTTTATATTTTTAGTAAAAATTTATTTTAAAAATTTATAAAAGTTCAAAGCCCGATTCGGGTCCATCAAGGTTCGGCCTGTTCATGACTAGATGAACTTTCTGTGGGCTTAAGCCTATTTTTAAATGCATGAACCTCAGACCCGCAAATTGCCAACCCCACCATTGATTGTGAACCTGACAGAATTTTATTTTCATGAAATGAATTTGATGGATTAATGAACAATGGAACTTAATTGAATTAAAATTGACTTTTCATGGGAAAACGCAATCACCTTGCTAGTATTAATGGATTATATTTTAAAATATTGTTGTTGGCATCAAAATTGTAAAAATTGATTATATTTTAAGGATATTTGTGTGATTAAAATAATTCACTAATGTATAAATGTAACTTAAAAATCTCATCGACAATTATTTTATAAGACAGTTTGTTTTAATTTCATAATTTATACAGGGACAAAATTGTAAATCAATGTTATTATGTTGAGCTACATTTGTCAAATATTTATCTATTTAATTTAAAAAGAAGTGCAGCGTAAGGGTATAATAATAATTTTAATATTTCCATCCAAACTAACTGTTACTGTTAACGGAAAAAGGTGTTAGTGCTTTTTGTAAAAAATTTAAGGATCTCTGTGGTTATTCTCACAAATTATATATATGTAGCTGTCCTCTTTCTTTTTTATTTTAATGAAAATATTAAGATGTTGAATTCCCCATGTGATGTGACAGCCCAAACGGCCAAACCTTTGAAGCATGTTGCTGGCAATGATGGCTTGCCAAGATCCCAAATCTGATTGTTCATTATGGCTTTGATATTCTATGTCGTCGTTAGGAATAGTAATAGTATCAATAAATTCATAAATTTGTCTAAATTCATCCGTTAAAATCTTATTGTTATGGGTAATTTTATGAGTTGCGGGTGAATTTGGTATTATAAATTGAAACTCGTATTACGTTACGGTTGGGTTTGGTATTAGTTAAAAATCTGATGTATACCTCATGGATATCTGCAAAACATATAATTTTTTTAAAATTATTTTTTAATTTAATTTTAATTAAAGAAATATTTAAATATAAAATTATAGTTATATAATTATTATAATTTTGATTGAATTTTCTTTAACTCAATGCATGAATTATTTTATTATTATAATTTTATTTTTTGGATTAGTATTTAAAAAAGAATTATTTTTTAGATTAAGTATAAAGTACACAAATCCATTAAAAAAAAACTCACAAGTTATATCTAAAAATAAAAATTATTTTAGATTAATGTTGAAATTTTAATTTTTCATTTATATTGGTTAAATTTAGAATTAAGTATGTTATGTAGAATTTTATGTTATTATTATAAATTTACATATTGAACATTTACAATTTCAAATGTGGAACCCACAAAAATCTGCCAAATACCCACTGCGGGTTTGATAATTGTCAAAACCCGCAGCGGGTTGCGGGTGAATTTGGTAATTTAAATTTTATGCGGGTATGAGTTTGGTAATAACAAACCCAGTGCAGGTGGTGCCCATTGCCATTCTTAATTATTGCTTTCATCTTCCAACACCTAATTGAGATCAGCTAAACTTTTTGCTACTTCTATTGGTTTGGAAAAATAAGCTGCTATGTATGTATAAACACACAAACACACTTTGTCATTGAATTCTATCTAATACCGATATTTGAACAGAAGAATTTGATATAAAGACAATAAAATAATTGTAAAATTATATGGTTTTATAGTGTTAAATAAACATCATAAATTTTCAATATATTTATTAGAACTCTATATTATTTTATTATTATTTTTGTCACCTTTGTCTCACGAATAAAGATGGTAATGGGTACAACATGTTGTGGATTTGTCATTATCAAATATGTACCAATAAAAAATTTAAATTACCAAATTTGCCTCCAACCCATTGCAAGTTTTAATAATTAACAAAATCCAACCGTAGAGGGTCTTTTATGAGTTTTCACAAACCTCACAAATACTAAAAAATACTTTCAATAATATATAAAAATTTAAGTTATATAATTCAAATTATAAATTTATAAGAGTAGCTTAAACATTCATATAAAATACTCACTTCCAGGATTTATCAATGTGAATGAAAAATTAAATTTTAACATTAAATTAAATACATAAAATATATCAATCTAACACAAAATATTTTTATTGTAGGCAAATTATCATCACTAAAATTAATACCTTGTTCCATCGTTTATCCTATATATAAGTATTGTTAATAATATTAACAAGTAAACCCAACTTCAATAAGTAATCATTAGATTCAAGTCATTAAAGCAAAACAAGCAAAATTAATCAAATTAAAATAAAATATTAGTAATATTAAACTTAAAAATTATAAAATTTATACATATTAAAAGTATATCATATATGTGTGTGTGTGCACGCGCGTGGAAGGAGCAAGGCATGTGGCTACAATGAGTTACATTAAGTTTAGGAATTAAGAAGATTAGGTTACGAGTAATAACTTTAACTTACATATTTTATGATTAAATGTTTTTAATGCAATTTTTATGATTACAATTCAAAATATAAATAATTAAAAAAATACCAAACCACCCGCAGGCCACAAAATTAGCCACGACTGACGAGTTTCTATAGGTAGATTTGGGTAGGTGGGATTCTTTATCATTTTTCATTTCTATTTTTATCTTTTTCCATTTAATTTTTTTTATTTTTTATATAAATAATAAAATTACACATAAAAGTAATTAGTAGGAGCTGATGAAATAAATTCTAGGGATAGCTAAATTCAAGACCGTGCCTTTCGCCAGTCAACGTTTTTCTCATTGGCCGGTTTTCGTTTACATACCTTTAAATATGAGCTCCACTAAAAAATCTTTTATATTGGATACCAAAATATGTATACATCCTAAGGCTCAACGTAACAATTAAGAGACAAAGTATGCAATGTCGTTTATTCTTAATTTCTACACAAGGCTGCTAGCAGATACTCGTGGGAACAATAGCAGAGTACACGTAATTAATCCTTTATTCTTAATTTCTTCAGGACTACAGCTGGCAATTACTATTTGAATAGTATTATTGGCGATTCCATCAGAGTAATATATCACTTGCAGGCATTAGTGCGATTGTCCAGTTCTTTAACTTTATGGATAAACTTCAACGAGGGACTTCAAAACCAAACATGGTTATTTTGTACTGGAGTAAAAGCAGCATCCAAGAATAAAGTTTTCCATTCTTCATCAGTTCTCTCTTTTCCATCAACAGAAAGGCTCATCAACGTGTCACACAAGGGCTTTGCTTCAGTTACTTGAGCCTCATCTTCCTTTTCATTAATTACAATGTCCATGATTAGTACCTTTCCTCTCTCACCATTGCCTGCAATAGCTTCTCTGCATTTCTTCAGTATCATCAAGCTATCTTCATCACCAAATGCATGAAAAACCAACTGCATACATGCCAATCATTCATTTACCTAATATCATTTGTTGTGGACTCATGCTTTTACACCTATACAGTGCCTTTACGATGCTGTAAAGGGTAAGTCCCTCATGTTATAGTGTGCGAACATCCATACTTGAGGATGCTCAAATCCAAATGTTGGCTTAGAATTTTGATGTAAATATATGGCTTTCAGTGTCAAGACTACACTGAAAGATTTAAAAAACCACACTGTAATGTAATATGTTTTACCCTGTAATCTGTTGGAATTTATAATTTTTTTAGCTTTTAGCTTGGTCCAAACCATATTAAAGTTAGCAAAACCTAATTGGAGTTGGACTATATATATATGTAAATTAAATTAATAGATAATAATCTATTGAAGCGTGCAAAAAAAAAAAGAAAAGAAAAGAAAAGAAAATTGCGCACCTTGAAGAAATAGGCGTCTGCCGGAGGGATAAATTGAAAAATATCACCTTCTAGGTATTTTAAATTCTCAGTTTGAGGCATGTTAGCGACAGCGTGTGGGAGGTCAATTACTGTGAATTTGATGCCGGGAATGCTTCAGATATGATTTTGGAAAATCTACCATTTCCACCTCCAACATCGACCATGGAACCCAACCCTTCAAAGATTGTTCTGCAGCAGTCTTTGACAATAAAGGTTGCCATTTCGGAATCGTTTACCATTGCTTGATTGAATCGCCGGCTTAGTCTAGGGTTTTGATTCATAAACGCCCAATACTTCATTCCGTGGACAGTTTCCCATACTGAGACATCATTCCCTTTGAACCATTTACTTATAAAATGGAGTGGAAGGATATGATCTGGGTCAAGAATTCCTGAAACAAGTGGTGACAAACAGTAGGACCTGACTTTGATGAGCCACAAGCTTCTTCTTCTTCTTCTTTTTCTCCTCCAACTTTGGTTTTGGAAAACAAGCCCATGTGAACTAACAGACGCATGAAACGGAATAGATTACTAGTTTTTGTAGGCTGAATCTTAAGGGCTGAGACTAACTCAGAGTGATGGGCTTTCCGTGCCTGTGAATTATGTTGACATCGCACTTAAATTGTTAAGGAATAGCCTAATTATTTGACCATGACCTTCAAACAACTCTTTTACACTTAACCCACCTCCATTTTCAATGGGATTCGTGACTTCAATTGATCTCTTCTTTGCTTCTCCCATTGCTTCTCAAAACTAAGACTTATCTATAGACAGCTCTATACATCTCCCTTGAATTGCATTTATATATGTACTTATTTATTGTAAGGCAAATTTAAAGGTCTAACATAGTTATACAAATAAATAGTTACAATTAACAAAGCTAATTTGACACTATTAAAAGTTACTAAAGTTTCAAAAAAAATAAGAGCATCAAGAGACTGAAATGCTTTTTTTTTTTTGTAGAAAAAAAAAAAAGATGGTCGTGAAACTTCAAATTAATTTTTTAAACTCATACTTCCTCCAAATCCAAATTTTTAAGTGCTAATAAAATAAACCTGCTTAAAAATTAGTTGAGCAAGTCCCTGGAGGCAAATCAAAGTATCTTTTGTTTTATTGCATGTTATTTATAAACTACCTGAATGTTTTTGTCTTTTCATATGATTGTTTTTTTTTTAAAATAAATTTTACAACTATATTTTTTTAATAAAAATTTAATGTTTTGAGTTCCCTATTCAGGCACCCATTCAGGCAAAAAAATTCGGGCACTGTGTGGCATGACTCATGAGTTTGTATCGTGAGTCATGATTTTAACAAAAGCTACTTTAATTGAACTAAAAAATAAAGTTACAAAATTTTGAAAAATATAGTGAAAAGACTAAATTAAATATACATTAGATTTATTTGGAAGACTACCAAATAAAATATACAACAAATAGTGCGTGCAAGAGAAAACAAATAATTAACTAAAAAAAGTGTCTTTTATTTTATTGCAAGTTATTTATTAACTACTTGGATATTTTCATACGGTTGTTTTTTTTTTTTTTTTAATTTCATAACTACATTTAGAAAAAAAATGATATTTTGAGAAAAATTTTAAAGTCATCATACTTATGATTTCAACAATGCTACTTTAATTTAACTAAAAAATAAAGTTACAAAACTTTGGCAAATAAATTGAAAAGATTATATTAATATATAGTAGATAGTATGTGGAAGAATACTAAATTGAATATACAACAAATAATTGACCCCACCACCCCTGAAAAAACATACTCTATATTGCAGAAACAAATTAGGTAGTGGGTACAGATTGGTGCCATTCGAGCTTTACAACTACAAACGATTTTGATCCTATTCTTAGACTTTGCAACCCAAAACATATCGATTGAACTTATAAACAAGTCTAAAAGCTGCTCAAAAGCTTTTCAAATATTATTATGATAAAAAAATTTGTCTTGATATTCCTTAATTAAAAATTTAAGGGTTTGGTAAATTATTATAGAATTGGTCATAAACCTCTTCTATCTCGGAGTAAAATAAATTTTACCTATATTATAATTTAATCAAACATTAAGGCCATGTTCAGTTGCTGGAAAATAAGGCTGGAGAGGAGATATTTTCCATTTCCTCCATAATTTCCTTTGTTCGGTTGGTAAAAGTGAATTGACAATTAAATTTCGTTCTACTTCCAATTTTTGATATTTGAGGAATTTGATTTCTATAATGAAGAGTAGGGAAATTTAGATTCCAGTTCATAAAAAAGTCACGTTTTCTTATTTTACCCTTATTTAATTTTAATTTTTCAATTTCATCCCTAAACAAATCTAAATGGAAAAAATCTAATTCTCTCCTAAGGCTAACTAACATCACAGGCCCTCACTCAAAATTGGAGGATCCTCTATCTCTCTTTGAACTTTCGACAGCTGTCACCAGTGATAAAAAGTGCCGGCGACAGCTTTTGAGCATACAAAATTATTCCAAGTTCTAGCAGCCTTACAGCTTCAATCTCTTCATTCTCGGCTTTGTTTTCAACTTCAATTTCTCAATCTCAGCTTTGATCTCTTGGCTTAGAATGGTACAGTGACCAGCGATTTTGTCAGCTTCAATTTCTCAGTGTTGATCCCTCAATCTTTAGTCTTAGGTTTCGGCCCCCACAAGCTCGCTTTCTCTCCTATAAGTGGCTTCTTGTCCAAACAAAAATTATAAAATGCCTTTCCTTTACTAATTCTATCTTAAACCGAACAAAGGAAATTAAACTCCCCACCCTTTTCTTCTCATTTCCTTTCTCCTCCTCCCTTTTCCTCTCCACTCCTCTCTCCTCTTTTCCTACAACCGAACATGGCCTAAGAGTGGCTGAAGAAATTACATTATATCTAAGCGAGAATCCAATTGCGAGACGCATATTGGGTTGGGTTTTTTCATTAATTCGCTTATTTAGGCGAATAACTGGGCGTGTGGCCCAACGGTTTATGGCTATTGGACTGAAAGGGGATACGATTTTGCACCGTATTTGAACTGATATTTAGACAATAGCCACATTTTTTTTTTATCTTTTTCTATGAGGAAAGCTGTTGGCACCTTTTCATAATTCCAATAGAACCCCATTTCAAATAAAATTAGATTCAAGGACAAATAAAAATTAATCACACTTATATTTTTCAATAATTTACTTGTATTCATAATCTATCCATTTTTTTAATCTTCTACTTCATTTGTATATAACCAAAACAAATTGCACAAATTAGAACAATACATTGTTCGTTTCCTAATTCTTATTGATTGAATATTTTTCTACGTAAAATTGTTTTCAAATTATAATTTAAAACGTTTGTGATTTAAATGAATGATTGACATTAAAAATTCATCACCGAGAGACTTTTTACTTTGTATGGAACGTAACAACAAAATTGTAGGGGTGTTCAAAATTCAATCCGATCTGCTCAATCCACCAGATCCGTAAAAATTTGATCTGTGGATTGGTAGATTGGATTGGATTGGATTGAAAATTTATAAATTTATAGTTCGGTGGATTGAATATGGATTTACTTCTGTAAATCCGTAAAAATTGGCAAAAAAAATAAAAAATATTTATTTAATTAAAAATTAAACTTTTAAATATGACATTAGTACTTACTAATAAATAAATTAATTAAAATATAGTTATATTAACATTATATTATATGTTATCCGATAATAATATAAAATAAAAAATAATTAAATAAATAAATTTATCTTCTTAAATAGTTAATTTTTATATACTAATTTAAACAACTGAGATTTTTTTTGAAGTGTTATATTTTTAATTTTTTAATGTATTTTCTAGATTTATTTAAATAAATAATTAATTTAAATCTTATTTAATTTTGAATTTGATCGGCAGCAAATTTATTTTTATATTAAATTTTTTTTATTTAGTTAGTTCATGAATTGGACAGAATTAGAAATTTTAAGTCTGTAAAAAAAAATCTGTAAAATGGTGGATTAGATATGAATTTGGTCAAATCCGCATCCGATCCGTAGACGTATGGATTAGATTTGGATTGAGCTTTATTAATCCGTGGATTAAAAATTTATAATCCACAAAATTATGGATCGGATATAAATTGATGTTCAATCCGTAAAATTTGATTCGCGAACACCCCTACAAGATTGTAAAAATAAAAAAATAAAATAACATAACACTAGTTTGAGCTAGAAAAAGATAAATTACAAACTAGAAAGGTGTGAAAAAGTGGACATTTTCAGAAACAATTTTAAAATAATTGAAAAGAAAGGTCTTTACGAGGAGATTAGAGGGTGGCAATATATATATATATATATATATATTATAGGCTCTTTCTCCAAAATAAATAATATCTAAGTGAGATGGATTATTGACACTCTTTCATTAATTTTATAAAAAAAACCCCTATTATATTACAACTACACTCAATGACAAATAAAAAATAAAATTAACCTCGCTCTTTTTCTCTCTTCAATTATTATTATTATTATTTTAACGGGAACAAACAACAATAAACTCATTCATCATTGTCCAAAATTGAAAGAGACTACATGGTAATCGCGATTGAAAAGCATTATAAAAAAATAATAATATCCTTATTTAGATAATGTTCTCGTGAAACTACTCTTCATAAATTAAAGAAATATAAATCTATATTGTGGTATGGAATCGTGTCCAAAATTACCTTTCAACTCCTCAAGCAAAGACTCATACTCCCTTCTTCTTTGGTGATGCCAAAGTACCTTCTTGCCGGTAGGGGTGAGTATCGAGTCGGTTTGGATCCATATTCGGAACAAACAAAAATTTTAGCTCGGACCAGTATCAATTTTAAATTAACATAAAAAATTGAGCCAGAAAATGCAACAAAAGTTATCGAACCAGAAATATTGGATTCGATTACGGTTCCATTTTTTAGACTTGGAACTTATTACAAAAAATAAAAACATTAATAAATATCATTAAATAATTATGTTTTAGTTAAATTAAAATTCTTATCCTTATTTATACTCGTTATCGTTATTATATTTATTTAAATTTCAAAATTTAATACATTAATAGTTTAAAGAGAAGTTATATAACTTCTATTACTCTTACGGTGCATTTACTTCCCGAATTGGGAAATCGAAATTATTGATGGCGTTTACTTCGCAAAAATGAAGCAGGAATCAGAATCGAAATCGTGGAGCCCACCATTATTTGGGAATGAGGAGTGGGAGGTTGATTCCCATAGAGGGAGGTGGGAATCAATCTCTCATTCTTTGAAATTTTCATTTTGCCTCTTCTCAAAATTAAAAATATCCACTTTGCCCTCATTTGTAATTAATTAATTAATATATTGATACATTATTAACAATAATGATCAATAATTATAGTTTTTGAATAAATATCACAATAATTAATATATTATTATTATAATTAATATAATATTATTATAGTTAATTAATTAATACATTATAATTAATTAATATATTGATACATTATTAACAATAATTATCAATAATTATAGTTTTTGAATAAATAATCACAATAAGTAATATGTTATTATTATAATTAATATAATATTATTATAGCTAATTAATTAATATAATTATTATAACCAATTCATTTATTGATACATTATTAACAATAATTATCAATAATTATAATTTTTGAATAAATAATCACAATAATTAATATATTATTATTATTATTAATTTACTATTATAATAATTATTCATATAATTATTATAATTAATTCATATATTATCATCAATTAATTCATATAATTATTACTATTAATTAATATATAAATATATTATTAACAATAATATATTAATAATTATATTTTTTGATTAAATAATCACAATAATTAATATATTACTATTATTATAATTAATTCATTTATTATTAATAATAAATAATTAATATAACAATTACTATTAATTATTATATTGATAAATTATTAATAATAATATGTTAATAATTATAGTTTTTGAATAAATAATCACAATAATTAATATGTTATCATTATTATAATTAATTAATTTACTATTATAATAATTATTAATATAATTAATTAATTATTATAATTAATTCATATATGATCATCAAGTAATTCATATAATTATTACTATTAATTAATATATAAATATATTATTAACAATAGTATATTAATAATTATAGTTTTTGATTAAATAATCACAATAATTAATTTATTACTATTATTATAATTAATTCATTTATTATTAATAATAAATAATTAATATAACAATTACTATTAATTATTATATTAATACATTATTAATAATAATATGTTAATAATTGTAGTTTTTGAATAAATAATCACAATAATTAATATGTTATCATTATTATAATTAATTAATTTACTATTATAATAATTATTAATATAATTAATTAACTATTATAATTAATTCATATATTATCATCAAGTAATTCATATAATTATTACTATTAATTAATATATAAATATATTATTAACAATAATATATTAATAATTATAGTTTTTGATTAAATAATCACAATAATTAATAAATTATTATTATTAATTCATTTATTATTAATAATAAATAATTAATATAACAATTACTATTAATTATTATATTAATACATTATTAGCAATAACTATTAATAAAAACATTATTTTGACTAAATAATCACAATAATTAATATGTTATTATAATAATTAATAATATAATTATTATAATTAATTAGTATATTATTATAATTAATTAATTAATTTTACAAATAATTAATATATCAATATATTATTGACTATAATTACTAATAATAATAATTTTTTAATAAATAATCACTATAATTAAAATATAAAATAATGATTATGACAATAATTCATTAAGTATTTTTTAGTAATTTGTTACAATTTAATTCATTCTGATTTCGATTCCAAGATAAAGTAAACACATCAATGATAATCCAGCTCATTCCGATTTTGATTTTTATAGTTCAAGTAAACAACTTATTCTGATTCTCATTCTCTATTCCGATTCCAACCCATTCTGATTCTAATTCATTCCGATTCTAGTTTAGTAAACGCAGCATTAATGTCTCTCTACATTTTGTGGTGATTAGTTAAAATTAAGGGATTATGACCCATTTTTCCCCCTTGCATTTAGATTCCTTTTGATGGGAGAAGAAGTTTTTTTTTTTTTTTGGTTAATTCAGAAAAATCAAAACTAGGGTCCCTAATCTAACAACTTAAGCCTGTGTATTCCGTCTACTCACTAGAATAGTGGTGTTGGATAAACTGGAAAAATTCTAATGTCATTATAAAACACAATTTGGTGTCCAGGAGAATCTGACAGCGCTATGGCTGGAGATAAGTCCTGTGCTTCCGCTTGTATCTTTATGAAATCAAATATTCTAATAGTTGACACCTACTGTAACTGGGTTTGGATCTGAAAACAAGTAATTCTTAATTAGCATCACAAAATTTTTGACCAAGTGCAGTAGCAGTTTGCAAATGTGCATCGGCTACCAACTCTTCGCCAGTAGCTGAAGTGTTAGCCAAAATCATGCCTAAACCATCAGCAACTTTAACATACGGCCCCATTCTGAACTCTAGCATTCACTCCACTATCGCACATCACAATCTTGCCTACAACTTTCTCTGGTATCAAAGTGTCCACCATGCATAAATTCTTATTTGTTGCTATACTAACGTTACCAGTGTAAACAAATGGCGACAATTTTCATGGTAAAACATTGCCTTTATAAAGTGACACACCAGAGTAGTTTTCTCCGTTGCCAAGACTAACCAAAAGCTGGAAATCTCGATCCAGTGTGCCTGCATCTACGGTAGTAATCCATGGAGGCATGGCTTTAGTTTCCATGGCCATCCGCGGCTATGAGTTTAGTGTTCATAAGTGCAAAATGAAAATTTTTTAAAGTATTTAGGCGTATACTATAAATATTTGAAATATTTATGTGTGTTTTCAAAAACATAAAAATATTTGGGTCCATCAAAATTGGCCTTCACAAAGTTTTGACCTTTCTCTATTAATTGACTGTTAGGAGAATATATAAGTACCATTTTACTCTTTTAGCGGTTAAAAATAATAGAGATATAATTATTTTTAGGGTTAATTTGATGTTTTTAAAAATAAGGTGTAATTTAAAAATTGTCACTTCACGCGAGGATAGGCTGAAATTAACCTAAAAAAAATACATAATAATTTTTTTTTTAACATTGTTACAACAATCCAAACAAAAAACTAGAAAAGTAAAAACAAGTAACGATCAAATTTGCAAAAGTGGATGATGAATTTATGAAGCAGCAGGTAAAGGAAAGCACAGTTGTAGACACGATGGCGGAGGCACAGGTTGGTGGCATTCAATGATGAGGAATCAAGGCCGGTGGGTTAAAATTTTGAGATTTAGATTTGTGAGGGGCGGGTTTGGTTTTGGGGACTAAGGTTTGTATTAGAGAAGGGGATTTGTGAGGATTTTCATTTTGGGTGTTAGGGTTGGTGATTTCATTTGTGAGGGCCAGAGAATTGGATTTGGGGGTTGCGGATTGGGTGAGAAAATGAGGAATAAAGGGTTTCCACTTGGGGCTACGGTTTGAGTTAATAACATGTGTGTATACTAATGTTATGGTGTGTTTTTACCTGTCAAATAATACCGCATGGCATTTTTAATTTAAAATTAAACTTATTCTATTTTTCGATTTGGTTTTCGGATTTAAAATTTGGAACTGAAAACCAAATGGAAATATTCGGTTTCACACCGAACCAAACTGTTGAATTTTTTTTTTTTTAAAAAAGAAATATCAATCTAGAACTGAAAAATGGAACCAAACCAATTATTTTTTTATATCGGCTTGATTTCTGCCCGCCCCTAGATGCCGCTCAATACAACAAGTTTTGCTTAAATTTTTCTTCCATCTATTTTATCTTGCACGTACAGGGATGGCTTTTTTTTTTTTCTTGATTATAAATAAAAATTTACCTGTCTCTCATTTTTTTGTCATTTCTATTTGTGGAAGCTAGTATTTTTGAGTTTTTGGAGAAAGAAAGTTTAGAAAAAATAATATAGATTTTAAGGTTGCAAAACAATTTTATGAGCGAGAAAATACGAAAATTGAAAGATACAATTATGTTTATTTAAAAAAAAGAGAGTTTTTTTTTTTAATATTAATAGGGGTATAATTGAAAAATAGATCTTAAGAAGATTTTAGAGGTGTGCGCCGATAGTCCAGCTCTATGCATAATACACGTGGTTTAGATTTCGAAGCCCAATATAATATATCCGCAACAAATCTCAAACTTATATTGTATTGGACTTGCATGGTAACAGTGCCACATCAATATACATCGACAAGCATTCTGCAAATACAAATTTGTACATGTAGCATCATTTTTATATTATATATAAGCCCACATAATCAAATATACCATCATCAACCGAACACCGTCTTACCATGGACCAAGACAGTGATCCAAGAATTTTAATTAGAAACAATTTAATAATAATTTCAGCGGCATGTTAATTAGTCACTTCATTTCAAATGAGCAGGCAGCTAACCATTAATCTTCTGCCAGTTGCTGAATGATGAAACCTTGACACCATTTTTTCTTATCAAATTTCAAAGGAAACAGGAAAGCCTTGGAACTGATTTGGTATTCTCCCATTCAGAACCTCAAGATTCCAACGACCCAAGACTGGTTAAAGTTGGAGAGATGGGGTCAAGGTCAACGGTATGATGGTATATTTGCCCGAATTTCATCTTTGAAAGTTACACAAGCTTGACCAAGATTGTTAAAAATTAAAATTAAAATCACTTCTCTCACAAAATATTAATATTAGTAATAATTAACTACCCGCGACTGCCGATTATGCTTAGTTTACGCAAGATTATGATGTTTGCGTTTACTCAATTTTGGAGGGGAGATTGCCACTTGCTCCTAGTCTAACTTTTATATTCCATGGCTCTTGACTTCAAAACTAAACAAAAAAAGACTGGTAAATTTTGATAATTTGATTTGATGTATGTTATTGAAAATATAAAATTTACATTATTTATAATAAGATAAAATATTAAAAAATTAACAAAATATGGAAAGAAAAACATAATTATATTGTTATTATTAACAACTTTGAAATTCACATTTAATATTACATTTGGACTCGTCAATTCTTCTTCTCGTTGTTAGAAAATAATCCTTTGATAAAAATCATTATTTAAAGTCTTACGAACATTCATATTGTATTTAAGAATTAATAATCAGATATACATAAACATACTTGAATTCATGATAATCAATTACTTTCTATGGCCATGTGGTTTACCTCTCAAGTCAACACTTATCTCTCAACCAATGCCTACAAACACCATCATCAAACTACATTACAATGTTAAATTGGAGTTAGGTGCTGGTGTCAAGCCGAATATGATTGTAATGGTAGTTGATTAGATTCTTGAATGTAAGATATGCATTTACTAACATAAGAAACATAACACAAAACGATTTATTAGAGAATGATCAATATAATTTAATAAAAGAAATACCAAACTAATTAAGTTAATTATTTTTTTACTACATTCGACCATATAATATATGCAATTAGAAAACTCTTAAATCAATGTTGTCATGTGGTAATCTAGATATAAGGGTCAAGAATGGATTGTATTTATTCTCAAATATTTAGAAAAAAATTCAACCTCCACAATGGACGTGAAAATAAACTAAAATAATTTAATTCTACTTAAAAACAAGAGTAATTCTAAGATCCCAACATTTGAGTTTCAACTAATGTCAGTAATGTGTTATTCATCAATTAGATGGTGGAATAGAGTATGTTCGAGGAAAGAAATTGAAGACTAATAATGAAGCACCACGTGTTGATGAAAAATTATAAGATTAAAAATAATCACCAAAGGGGATTTGACCTACGCCCAGTATACTTGATAATCAAGTTGGTACGTAGTGTACGCCATATTAAAGGCAGAGTAATTAGAGAAAAATGTTAACGATGTGAAATATTTCCACCTCTTAAAGAGGATATCTGATTTTGCATAATCAAATAGGAAAGATTTTACTTAAAAATAAAGGCACAGCTAGCTGTCATACTTACAACAAGCAAAAAAACAGTACACCAAGAATAGTGGTCCTCATCTCACATGCTAAAACTGCCAAAATGCCTTTGCAAAGGAGTCTTGGAGTACCTTGCAGTGTGCACTACATGTACAAAAGAACAAACCATGCCTAACAACGCCCAACTTGCTCTCCAAGTGTGCTCTAAACACTCCAAATAGATATATAAGCCAAAGGATAAGAATATCCTTTGGGTAGACTAATAAAAAGTCTTTCGGTGGTAGGACAACCAAGTATCCTAAGGCAATCTATAAAAAGGCACTCGGGTTCTATTTTTCTCATTGATGATCAAATACACACATAATGAGTCTAATGCTTTCGTTAACCTCCAATCAACCCCATCATCAAGAGCTTGCTAGCTCTTACTTCCAAATACAATAAAAAAAAATTAACTTAAGCATCGAAGTGTGGTTGTCAGCCATTACTGGGTCCACCTCAAACCTCTTTTCTTTATTTTGCAAGTTAAATACAGCCCATCAAGCCAACTCTCTCTCTCTTTCTCTGTCCTCAAATCTAAGCCTTTCACAACAACGTCGCATCTAATGATGTCCAACGGCACAACACAACCAGTGAAACTAAGGCCCATTAAGGCCTACGGGCTATGTTGTGCCGTATCCAATTTTTTTTTAAAAGCCCAGCACGGCCGACGGCACTAGTCCACTCTTGCCATGCTCACGCCTTGCCATAGGCTATGCCCAAAAAAGACCCATAAACTTTTTTTTTGTTTCCCTCATGCCCCCGTGCCTAATGTGTTTTTTCAAACCAAATAATAATAATAATAATAATAATAATAATAATAATAATAATAATAATAATAATAATAATAATAATAATTAATTAATTAATTAACAATAACAACAATAATTTTTATTAACTATTAAGAGAACAATTAACATTTTATTATCAATTTATCATAATTTCACAACTATATATTTAAATATTTAATTTCACAATTTTCCAATTATAACACAATAGTACATAAATTTAATTTTGTAGATCTTAGCAATGATTAATAAAAATTAAAAGTATAATTGGACTTGATGCAAACCATTGTTAACTGTGGTGCAACTTTTAATTTATCATAAAAAATAAAAAAAATATTTTTTTCATAATTTTATTTTTTTTTGTGTATAAATATGAAAAATATTGCATTCACAATTTACAAATGAGACATATCTTCGTTAACTAAGTTACGATTTCATAAAACTGAAATATTAATGTTGTAAAATTTTGATATATCATTTATAAAATCATGATATTTATAATTTTATTTATTAAAATCATGCTATTTATTTATTCATTTAATAAATGATAGACATAAAATAATTCAACTTTTTTAAAAACTAAGACTTAAATTAATTTAATAAAATATATTAAAAATTTAATTTTAAAATATTTGTAAAATCATAAGTTCATAACATTTTATTTTTTCTTTTTATTAAAAAAATTTACTTTGATATATTTTTGTCCACGTACTATTAATAGCCCATGAGTAGCGTGCCAGCCCACCAATGAAGCGTGCTTATTTCGTACTTTTTTGCGTGCCGTGCTTTGGCCCACCACTAATCATGTTGTGCTTTTAAGGCCCATTGCCTAAAATTCTAAGCCAGGCTCGGCCCACTTGTGTGTCGTGCCGCGCCGTGTGCTCTACCAAAACGTGCTTGTGCCGTGTCTTATGCCGTCTTACCCGTTAGCCATCTCTACCTACATCTGCCATTCCTTTTAAAGAACCTACATCTTCCATTCTTTCTAAAGACTCGTCTAAGGCCATATCAAGTAACACACCTCATATATGCGAGGCACCCTTGTCACTTTAATATAAATTTTATTGTATTTGACTAGATTTTTTTAGTTTCTTTTGTCTTCCATCCCAAAACCTAGTTAAAACAAGGTAATAAATATTTTTTTATATGCATCATCAAATATATGAATGGCACATAGTATTTAGATGAAATTTAAATATTAAGACCAAAATAAAGATAATTATCAAACCTAAACCAACTCCATGAATTTTTTCTCGTCAATTAAGCCTCCACTATCGAGGCAACTTTATTGAGAAAAAAATATATTCTCTATCAACAATAGACCTTCAAATTGATTAATTAATTTTATGGTGGACTCGCGACCCTAAGTTGATTCCAACAATGGACAGGTGCTCAAAGAAACTGTAAGTCAATATCCTTTTCTTTGGGTAGACTTTGTCGTAAAATATTTGGAAACTTGACCATTAGAAGTGTAATTATTACAGGATGCCTTTAGCCAAGTCTTGGCAGTTTCGTGGGCATTAAATTTCCAAAAACAAAATTTCAACATAATTTAGATGAAACGGAACTTAATTGACAAAGAATTTTTAGATTAAGCAATGATGAATGAAATTGATTTGAAGGAGTCTATATATTGGCCTCATCTCAACCTTCTTTTCCACCTTTTTTAAGTCCAGGTAACGCGTCCTCTCCATTGTCCTTCAATGCATGTATACACCTTTCCATTTAAGCCTCCACGCTTCCTTCCTTCACGCAAGTCTTCTAAAAGATAAAAGAATATCTCTTATATTATTCTTTTTATTATCATAAATATTTTTTTAAAAAATAAATATATTAAAATAATTTTTAAGTCTTACTAGATTCTCTATTCACTATTAATTTTACCAAAAAATAAAATGAAATAATTTGGCATGTACAATTAAAATCTTTCATGTGAGTGCCATTGTACTGATTTCAAATGGTAAGATATCTTGAATTGGTTCTATAAACTATTTTGGAATTGAATTTCATTTATATTAGAGTTCGATAATATTAATTTCGTTTTTATTTTATGTATTATTCACACACAAAAATAAAAGAAAAAGTAGTTTTACTTTTCGAGTCAAATTTCACATATTGAAAATTCAACTCATTTGTATTCAATTCTCCCACACAAAGGCAGAGTCTAGCAAAGATTGCTGAATTATATCCAGTTTCCCATGCTAATTAAGAAAATTTGCTTCAGACCGCAACGACCGTCTGAATGATTAACAACTCAAAAGCGTAATGATGATTCGTGTGTAGAAGAACTGTATCTAATGTAAGTTTAGTCAAAGGCGTTTGGAAAATTTTTCTTTTGAATTTCAAATTCCAAAATTTCGGCTAAATAAACCCAATTCCGTGGAGACTCAACTATGCCAGCATGAAACGTCATGACTACATCACTAAATTAGAGGCTTGTAATTAAGATTTTTTACAACTATTAAAAGGGCGGTGGCATTTCTACCTTTAAAATTGTGTAAACACAACCACTTTAAGAAACACTTAGTTTTAAAAAAATTCACATTATTTTTAATTATAATTTAAAAAAAAGAAGAAATTTGAATAATTAATTAACTAAATCCTCACTAATTATTTAAACTTTTTTTAAAAAAGTAAGGGGAATGAGCAAGTCCAAATATAATTTTTACCTCTCTTATTACCCCCAAGGATCTAACCCAAGTCCTTAAAGATGACAGAATTACTGCTAACCAACCCAATCACATCCTTGGGTGGCCACTAATTATTTAAACTTATGGCACAAAAGCTCATGCTTTACATAATTTGGTCATTTTATGTTATAAGGTAAAATTGTCAAATTAAAATTAATTAAAATAATATTGGCAATTAACAATGGTCAAGAGACTTATGTAAAGATAATAATCTAATTGATTAATTATTTAAACTTTTTCTTCTTTTTGAATTTAAAAAAATAGTACTTTTTTTAAAATCAAACTTATTAATATTTGTCATCACCGTTTTTGAAACTATCTCAAGAAATTTATCATATCTACTATCAAATTATTTTAAAGTTGTGCTTAGTTGATCTGTCAATATATGGAGTGACTGAAAGACGATGGATAGTGTGAATATATTATTGCCCAAAAAAAAAAATCAATTATTGAAGAAATGTTACGGGCTTATCTGTAGGAATCATCAACAGGCGAGAAATTTTTTTTCTTTGATTGATTGAAAAGGCTCAATCTAGATATTATATTACATTAAAGTATATATGTCTTCACAAATTTTGATGTTTATTAATAATTGAAGTTTGTTCATTAAACTCGACATAAAGGGGTCAGAATTTATATATATATATAATATAGTACCCTTACATTCTTTTGTTGATAAAGATCAGAATTTTATTTCATATCATTCTACATTCGCACTCTATAGACCATTCATTCGGGTTACAGATATAGCATATATATATATATATATATATGTATGTATAAGAAACGTACACAATGAGTCCATGAGAGCCGATCGATACATATTTAAAGAACTCCAACAGTGTAGCGGATACATATTTTAATGAAAAATTGTCAATTTCCCCTTTAGTGTAATTAATATATACTACTTATTCTATGTTATTTTTGTAATAATTAATTACTCCATTGACAGCATAGTTTTACAATATTATCCATATTTTTAAATATATTTTTATTTATTATAAATTAAATAAATTATATGAATATAAACTAAATTAAAAAATAGGAGATTGTCAATTTCCCCTACTATAATTAATATATACTACTTATCCCCATGCTGTTTTATAATAGTTAATTATCCTCTGACGGTATAAGTTTACAATATTACCCATATTTTTAAATATACTTTTATTTATATTTATTATAAATTAAATAAATCATATGAATATAAACTAAATAAAAAATTAAGTATTAAAAATAAGAAATATATGTTTTGATGTGAAAAAAATTAACAATAAAATTTTTGTCTTGTACTTTTTTTTATGTTATAAACATTTTCTTATAATAAATATATAAGAAATTATTATAAAATGACAAGAAATTATTATAAGAAAACTTGAATGATAAATAAAAAATTATTATAAAATAAATAATAAAATATTTATCTTGTACTTTTTACATTTAATTTTTAAATATTATAAAATATTCATTATAAGAAAATGTTTATAACATAAAAAAATTACAAGAAAAAATTTTATTGTTAATTTTTTTACATCAAAACATATATTTCTTATTTTTAATTTTTTTATTTAGTTTATATTCATATGATTTATTTAATTTATAATAAATAAAAATAAAAATATATTTAAAAATAGGGATAATATTGTAAACTTATACTGTCATGGGGGTAATTGACTTATATAAACAACATGGGGTAAATAGTATATATTAATTACGGTAGGGGAAAAATTGGCAGTCTCGCTATTTTAATTGTCAATATCGTTTGGCTAGGAAAAGAATTATATGAAGTTTAAAATATTTATACATGTTAATTTGGTAAAAATTTCCTAAATTGTTCTACAGTTTGAACTTGCTGGTCTCAGCCAAATTTCTGGCTCCGCCACCATTGATCATGAAGGCACATTTCAGCCCTCCCTTCAACATTATCATAACAGTAATTCATAGAAGGGACATACAAAAGCTTAAAGCAGCTGCAAAAGGGTTAAAAGATCATCAACAGAATCTATAATTTGAAAAATCATTCGCCTTTAGACAAAAGAACTGAAAAATTCAGTTCGAGGAGCATCCCACTTGGTGTAATCAACACAAAGCAAATCCAGATTAGCCAAAGTATCTGCTACTCGGTTATTCTCATGACAAGTTCCGGAATTGCATCGAACTAATAAGGTATTGGCAGTTAATCTATCTATTGCATCCCTATTGCTAAACAAATTGACTACAAGCACAGAGCCACTCTCAAGCCAAAGATTAGACCTCCCACTAGCTGCCGCTTGCTCAATAACCACAACCGTTCATTTGTAATCTTATTATGGTGGAGTCGGTTTTTTCGAGCGGTAACGGAAGTAGATTAATAGTTAGATAAACAATAGATATCATATGGTAAACGACGCTTTAATCCAAACAACTCTATAACAGATATTTTGATATATAATTCCTTCCAAAAAAATTACAATGTATTTTTGAAATCTTTTTATGTCTGATATTAAAAATGGTATCAACTGGCTTTAAAACCTACTTAAATTGCCTTTAAAACCCTTTTGATCTTTATATTCTTATAATCCATAATCCTTGCTTACCAAAGAAGGTGAGGGTCGGTCTCTGATTATAAAAGAAAGATTTTTATTAAATAATTGAACTTCAATTAGCAATGAAAAGATATCTTTATTTATAATAGAACAAATTATCTCTCAAGTTAATTTTTAAAAAAATAAATCATAATTATATTAAAAACAAAAAGTTAAAATATATATCATAATTGACTCTAATTAAAAATAAAAAAATATAAAAAAATTTAAATGATAAAATCTTAAAATTCTAAAATAACATCTTCTATCATAAACGAACTACCCCAAAATAAATATTCTCACGTATGAAAGCCTTGGAACAAGAACACTGAAGAGAAAGAGAATCATAGACTTCACATAAAGAATCAAAGGAAAAGGTTAAAAGAAATAGCTCCTGAAAATCCGGTAATGATATATCTTGTCGGCAAATTTTTGTTGATTATTGATTCCTAGTTAATTAGCTTAGCACCAAAGGATCCCGCAGAGCTAAAGATTGATTGAATTGAGCTAAAAGAGTATGCATATGCACAACTTTTAGCTCAGTGGGGTCTATTTTTGTGTCTGTCCAAAGGTTAGAGGCATACTTCACGGACACTAACGTTTGTGGTAGCTGGAGACTTCTCCGTTTTATCTGAACAAAGATATATGTTTACATGCAACGATAGCCTGCAGTTCAAATTGGTCATTTTAATTTGTCTCGATGCAAGAGTCGTATCTTTTAAGCGGCGTAAAAGCTTAACAAAGAAATCAAATTTTTTTAATGGAACAACATATTGTTTTCTTTTTCATATTAATATTTACAATTAAAAGAGTATTGATATTTACTATTAAAAATCTATTAGAATTAATCTACATTAATTTTAGATTTAAAGGAAATGTGAATCTCAGCATAGGGAGAGCTGAAACTCGATCTTATGCCTCAAAGTAGCTTTATGTATAAGTAAGAAGCTGGTTGCCTAAGACCGCTTATTTTAGAAATGCCTCATTTTTTTAGAATTTCCTTAATAATTCTCCAATTAATAAATATTTTTTTTCTAAATTATGTATGCCAGGAAATAGGAAGACCTATTAGATGTCTCTCTAATTAATAATTATCTTATAATTAAAAATTATTTTTTTTATAAATTGTATATTTGATAACGTTAGTGTTAAAGAGATTTAATAAATAATATCTAACCATTAATTTATTTAGTATTAGTTTTTCAAAGAAAAAAGAAATTAAGTTCTTTATCTTTTCAATTTCCTAAAAAACTTAATTATTTAATATTAGAATCTTTGACTTTTATTATTTTAGTATTCCTTTTAGTTTCTCTTAAAAACTTATAATATCAAAAATTGAAAAAATTTCTTGCCCTTTTCTCTACAAAGAAAATTGTTACATTTATTGGTTCATTTACAAAAAGAAAAAATTAATTAGTTTCCTAAAACACATAGTCTATGTCTATTATTTGATTATTAATTCATTATCTTAACTTTGTATGTGCTACCATTCTAAATATTCTATTTGAAAATAGTATTTTTCTTATTTGTTTGTTTATTTGTTTTTGTAATAGTTTTAATGAAAGTAAAAAACACATATAGTTGACTATGTTTTTTTGGTTTTTTTTTTTTAATTTTTTAAGATGTTTTATTATTATTGTTGGAATTGAATAATTAAAGATAGAATGGATTTTGAGCCCTTTTATATTTCCTTGAGTATTGAAATTGTAGAATAAAAAGAGGTTTCACAAAATTTTTTACCTATAATCTCAAATACTCAAAATTTTTTTACCTATAATCTCAAATACTCAAAAGTTGGCCCTACTCGTGCCCTCAAAATTGAGTGTGAACCAGGCTAAGAGCCTTTTGATCCACATTCTGGAAAAAGATTATAAACAATTATACTTTCAAAATTAAGCAAAAATACATAAAATATTTTATAAAAGAGACATCAGTACATTCATTATTTACGCTGTGTTTGGGATTGATGTGTTGTAATTTTTAAGCTATAACTGCTGTAGAAACAAATTTGTAACTATGAAATAAAATTTAGTAATATACAGTAAATATAAATTTTAAATAATAATTTTGACAAAATTATTAAATATATAATATATTTTTCTTCATACAAGTGAAAAATCATATCATCATAGCTTTGAAAGTAAAACAGTCAGTGTTTACCAAACATTTTAGTGCCATAACTTTTAAATTACAGCTGTCTAATCTTAATTTCAAATGCACCCTTAATTTTGTCGGTGAACCTCAATTGAGCAATAGATCTTCGTTGAAATAAAATCTACATAAGTAGTTAAGGTGGGAAGAACATTTTATATTCTTATCTCATAGTTTATAAATGTGTTGGACAACATGATGTTGGTGGTAGAAACCACATATAGAGCCGTGTGGACAAATGCCTCTTCTATGTGAAATTGTTTTAAGAGTATTACTTTTGAATTGCTACCATATTTTTATTTTAATTTCCCGATTAATTTTTGTAATTCCCCCCGTAGTGTTTGAATAAAATACAAAAAATTAGGAGTAAAATCACATTTTCATCACCAAAATTATTTTAAACAGGTAGATTAGCCACAAAATTAAATGAAAATACTAAAATAAATACCAAATTAATTTTTAAATAAATTATATTTACTCCCACTTCTTCAAAATTCTTGCTCTGCCACTCCCTCTATGACCATTCCATTAAAATTTGATTATGTTTTTGGGTATATATAAGTATCGATTTAGTTCAAAAATCTATATTTTATTGAAGTTCATGAAAATTATTACACCATATAGTGTAATATATGGTGCTTACAATGTTACACCGTAGAGTGTAATAACTTTCTTATACTTTAATAAAGTTTAAAATCATTTATGAGACAATTTCTCTATATAAATATGGATACTCATTTAGTTTATGATCCTAAACTTTTTTAAAATCCGAAAAACCTATTACACTATATAATGTAATAGTGAAATAGTATCCTGAATTGAAAAATTAATTTTATATATATGGTGCCTACTTGATCCAATATCTTTGACTTTATTGAAATCTAAGAAAACTAATAGTATAGTACATTATACTGTCGCACCATATAGTATATTAATTTTTTTAAAAAAAATTTAACAAAGCCTAAAATTCTAGACCGGATAATTTTATATATATATTATGATGTGAACGGAGTAACGCGGTATGTGACGTTTGCTGACATGTCTTCGAGTAGATGACGCGAGTTTGAACAATAAAAAAAGAGTTGATAAGAATCGTAAGGGGTGCTGGTGTGATTTCTGATCCAAACGAACAACCGCAGGAAAGATATAGGGCTAGATATTTTAACTTCCAAATACTTTCGAAAGGGAAATTAGATAAAATTAGGAAATGAACTTAATAAAGAGTAATGATATTTGGCCGAAATAGTGACAGGGGGATAGATACGGTGTCACTATGCATTTCACAATAACACTGAAGCACCAAAATGGCACCCTGTGCATGCACAGTAACGTCTCCGTGAAAATTTGCTAAGACATTATTATTCATTAATGAATTTTGAGAAAATTTAAATAGAGTACTGGATTAAAATATCACATCCTACATTATTATTAGGCAAGATACTCGAGAATACACTTAACTACGCATATGTGTTAATTGTTACGAGTGAAAGATAGTTGCGTGAAGTTCGAAATAGACAATATCTAATAATTTAGATTAAAATTCTACAGTGAGTCGATAATTACGGATTTGCGTGGAATATATGCAACATTATTTGATGATTTGTTACTAAACTTAGACTGCTGAATTAATGCTGATCAGTCAAAAACCTGATGCAATAAAGATATTCTACTTTTCATTTTAAATCCCAATTGAAACAAATTCTTCTTCTTCAGCATTATATAAATATATATTAGTCCAAAATTCCCTCAACATCTCAGTTAAGATTATGTCAAAATGATGAATTAACCTACATTAATATAATAATATTTGTTTAGTAATGGATCTTTCAATCCGCAGCTTAAATTGAATTTAATTTTGTAGACCTCATTATGGAGCCGTAAGAATATAGGTTCGCCTGTAAACATAAGTTATTGTCTAATGGAAGTTAAACTACTTTTATTACATTTAGTTAATTACATTTTTGATTATATCCTTTTTCTCTCTTTTCTATCGTTTTCCAATTCTTTTAGGTATTGACCAAATGCTCTGTTCCCTTTTTCCCTTCCCCCTAATGTCACCCTCTCAATATGTCAAAATATTTTATTAGAATTATGTATATTAGTACATACGGGTCAAATTTCAATAAAATTTTAAACATAAACACATTCTTAGAAATCTAATGATGTCTAAATATAATATTACACATGTAATAATAACACTATTCTAGGATTCTCTTCATTTGTGAGTCCCAACTTTTATGCATGTCATTGTCTTAAACCCCACCACTAATTACTCTCTATCTCCATAACCAAACAAATGCCGAAGGTAGAAAAGAAAGAAAGGAGGAAAAAATTTCCTAAAAGACAAAAACCAAACCACCTTTAAGAAATCAACAACCTTAAGTGTGCAAGCACATATTAAGTTTTGAATATAAATCATCTCAAGATTGAAATTCAAGGGATTCTCTGAAGAGAGATGGGTTTAAGGAGCTATCATGTAGAAGATAACAATTTGTGCAGCTTTCAAGCTCCAACCTTCATTGAATGGCTCAAACCATCTTCATCTCCTTCTTCTTCTTCTTCTTCTTCTTCCTCTTATAGTTCATATGTGAGTCAACAAGCTCAGTTGACAAATCCCATGACGAGCATCTTAAAATTCCCACTTGTTTATCACCAACAAAAGCAACAGCAGCAACCGGAGAATTTGGATGAGGGGGTTCGATGTTTGCCTCTTCTTAGTAGGTTCAAAGAGAAGAAAGCTTTGAAGGAAGAAGAAGAAGATATGCATGTGGAGGAGACTAATCTTGGTGTTAAACAAGAGAAGATTGAAAAAGTTACTGTGGCCTTGCACATCGGATTGCCTAACACCGGAGATTCTGATGCTGAGAGTAAGGATTTTGATACTAAGGAAGAAGAAATGATCAGTAGGAAAAGCTTTCATGGATGCTCTTTGAACAAAGATTCTAGGTTTTGGATCCCAACTCCTGCACAGATCCTCGTCGGTCCGATGCAGTTTGCTTGCTCCATATGTAGTAAGACCTTCAATAGGTACAATAACATGCAGGTTAGTTAAATTATTAATTCTCTTCTTGATTTCTAAAACCTTTGATTGCTTTTCATTTATTTACCAATATTCTTTTGTTTTGTGGTGCATGATAAATTTTCTTGAGATGATATAGCCCTTCTTGTGTTTTTTGGATTTCTTTATAAATAAAATTACAATTCCGATAATTAAGAAAAATGTTCAATAAGCTAAGCTTGTTTACTGTTAAATGTTAATGCATATATATTTTTCTTTTCTTTTTTCTTTAATCCTGTTTCATTGCTTCTTTGATTCATGTATTCACTAAGTATGAACTATTTTTCCATCGAAGGCTGAGAGGCCATGGGAAAACCCCATTAGAGATCTAGATTAAATTTGACTTCTAAGCAAGAGATCAAACATATATCAAAATGAAAGGATCTCAATATTTGAGTCCTAACTTTAGTCGTAATACTATGTGTTACTTATCTATAAGATGATGAATTTCATAAGCATACAAAATTACTTAACCACTATCTAATCAATTAATGCTACATCAATTGATAATCAAATTGAGACTTCAAATGTTGGGATAACTAACATTATTCTATTGAAATATATATAACACAATGCTACAAATGGTTACCAAGCACAATCATAACAAACATATGCAAGTGATAATCAAATCTAATCTTTAAAATTAAATAGTAGAAGAAAATGTTTGTTGAGGTAAGTTCTAAAGTTCGTTATGCTAAAAAGAGAGGTTAGAAGGCTTTTGAGCTAATAATTGTTTTAATTTCTAAGTGTATAACCTCTAACATGCCTCGAGATCATACGTTACATCTTAAAATAGTTTTAAGGCTTTCACGTTGAGAGTTGCATATTACAAAATTTCAAGATCATTCTAAAATTTGAGGCTAGTGGTGATTATAAAAAAAAAATAATAATAATATATAACTTTAGCAAATGGAAGCAAAGGGTCACGACCCTTCGTAGGTCCTGTCTGATCTCTCTTTAGGATTTGTTAATATGATAACATACCCTTTGCCTTTAGTAGTGTAAAGATTCGATAATTGGTAGTCTAAATCCCATTTCTTTTGACAATCGTCCTTCACTGCCTCCCTTTAGGGTGAAAAGCTAATGAGGAAAGAAAGTAATTAAATTGGGGTTGGAGGAGAATTTAAAAGATTTTACAAACGATAGTGAGGGAAGTTAGTAATGATGAATGAGGGCAATATAAGGCTCAGCTGAAGTTCTATACATGACTTTGGATACTCTTTCTCCAATTAATAATTCTCAACTTTTTATTACTTTTATCATTGCTGCTCCACATCTTAAGAAAACCAAGCTTAATTAGTAGTCAGTTTTTGAAAGATACATTAAACATTCTGAATTAATTTACCTCTTTGCCAAGTTATATATTCTCCAAAAATATGTTCATTCTGAATTACTTTACTTCTTTGTCAAGTTATACATTCTCCGGAATATGACCATCTTGTGTTTCACAACACTTAAATTATCATTAAATTTCATGAATAACATTTTATGAAAAACAAGTAACCCTTTTGTCAAATTCTAATGCTTGATTAAAATTTTATTAATTAAAAAGTAGTGCCCCTTAAGTCCTAGAGTATAAATTAAGGATTCAAACCCTCTCCTATTTTTTTAAAAAATTTATAGAAGATTAATACACATGACATTTAAGTTTTTTAAGGGCTAGGATTTGATTTACTTCTTATTTCATTTTAAATACCAAAACTAATGATTATTATGTGACCAACTGAAGATCCTAATACTAATCAATGTCAACTCTAAATCCATCATCTAACTCTCCTCTTTCTTCCTCGTACCTTTTTTTTTTTAATTCTTTCAAAGTTCTCATCTTTCTTCTTCATACGGATAAACTCTCATAATCTATCACCCATGTCATTATCATCTCTTTCTTTTTTTTGATTTAACTCCTGCTTCTCTTAGTTGACTTCGATACTAGGAAATATGACAATTAGATTAAATTCGAAAGTAATAGCTATTAGCTCTATGTAAATAAAGTTGTTTGTTTAATGAAGTTATTGTTTTGATTTTCATTGGCTTTCTCTTCTCTTTTCTTCTAGTTCTCTGAAAGTATGATTGAAGATCTTTAAAAAAAGGTCTGTACTCTAGAGTTAATAACTTATAATCTAGATAAACTAGATGGCTATAATAATCCGAGAATGAGAAACGAGAGAATCAAAATCCCCAAAGACGGAAAAAATAAAAATAAAAATAATCTGTTGATTTGTTTTTTCCTTTTAATTAGGTGAAGTCTTCGTTTTGAAGTTTTCGAAAAAGAAAAAAAATTTGCGATTCCTAAAACACTGAAAGAAGTCGTAAGTTGAAATTATATTTAACATCCGTTGCTTTTAGAGTTTTAGTTAGTCACAAAAATGTCTCTTTTGGCATTTAAAAAGGGAAATAAAAAGTAAATCAAATCTTAATCCTTCAATCGGAGGGTAGTGCTCCTCCAATCCCTTGGGTTTGAGCTAATCCCGGTTAATGACTATAGTTTTAAAATTTACCCATAATATTCCTGTTGACTATTGTATGTTAACAACTGTTAAAATATACTCAATTCTTCTTTGTTTTTCATCTATTACGTATAAGATTTGTTTGATTTTTAAGTTGTATTATTAAAAAAAAAACTATTTTACTAAAAGGACTACCGGAGTAATTCGCCCAAAACCAAAAGAATAAAAGGGATTTAGCCAATTAGAATCTTTCGTTAACACATTGTCCATAGGAACTAGCTGACAAATATTTCTTTTTAACATAGAAATTTCAAATGCATGATTTTTGCTTGTTACAGATGCATATGTGGGGGCACGGATCTGAATATAGAAAAGGACCAGATTCACTCAAAGGAACACAGCCAGCGGCAATGCTTAGGCTACCATGCTATTGTTGTGCTCAAGGCTGCAAGAACAACATCAATCATCCAAGAGCTAAGCCATTGAAAGACTTCAGGACACTTCAAACTCACTTCAAAAGAAAGCATGGTGCCAAGCCATTTATGTGCCGAAAATGCGGCAAGACATTTGCAGTGAAAGGAGATTGGAGAACCCATGAAAAGAATTGCGGCAAGTTATGGTATTGCACTTGTGGTTCTGATTTCAAGCACAAGAGATCACTTAAGGACCACATTAGGTCATTTGGCAAAGGCCATTCTCCTCACCCATCCCTTGACGGATTTGAAGATGAGAAGGAGTGCGTCACCACTGGCTCCGAAGATGAAGTCGCTGGCAGCTGCTAGTTAATTTCTCAAGATTTCATAAGGTTTTAAAAGAGGTTTTTTTTTTTAACGAATTTCTTTTGTGTCAGCTATCATTAATTAGTAGCCAGGTCTCATCATCTAAGCTTGTGCTCAGTAACAAAACATTCTCAACAAAGGCGAATGAGGCAGCACAGGGAGCGATTTGCTACCGAGCACTTGCTGATCAATGAGCCACATAAAAAATAATCTAGTTTGCATGCTTAATGAGAGAAGAATAAGAAGATTACCTCAAGTTTTGAAGTAGATGAATTTTCTTCTCCTAGCCCTAGTAACACAATTGTATTGTTGATTATCAAGCTTATGTGTGTTACTTCTTCAATGAAGAAAATTTATCCGCTTCATTACTGACTGGCAGTCTTCATATGTATCAGGATTGTGTTTTTATTATATATAATTGTTTACGCGTGTATGCTACCCCTCTCTCCATTAATATAGCACAATATTGGTACCATCTTGCGTTAATTACTCGTCTATTTCCGTGTTCTATCTAATTTCTTCTACTCTTATATGCTAGAATGTCGTGTTTATAATGTTGTTAATCATAAAAAATGCTAGGTATAGTGTTGATAGAAGCAAAGTAAAATTAGTGTCATGGTAAATGACACTAGTTTTACCTTGTTTCTATCAGCTTTGTACTAAATTTTTATATCTAAATATCATTGCCTATTCGTTAATGATGATTTGTTATCACACCATATGATATTGGTCGGTCTTAAAGCAACGCATTTTGCTTTTGAAACTATTTAAAAAGCCTTATACTATTTGATAAATAGTTCATGTATAAAACCTATCAATCATTTCTCACCAGATCATGCGAGATTTTGACAACCCCTCAATGTCACATGAAGGCATTAATGAAAAATCGTTAAAAATAATTTGAGTAAAGGCAGATTGTGGGGTTTCCTCTTGCTATTTCGGGTTTTGGCTAAAATAATTAAATTACTGCACACTAATTATGTCACAAAAAAGAAAAAGGAAAAGGTTAGATTATTTGTCTTTAATCAAATTAGAGTAGCGATCAAAGACTTTATTAAACCGATTCTGTAAAAATGCACCAAGGTGTCTCTATTTTCAAAGGCATGGCAGGAAAGTTAGTGAGATTCCAACTTAGGCCAAACCACATTGTCCAACTAATAGACTAACATCAACTAAAGAATGATTACCTATTAATTAACCTGAAAAAAGGAGAATTCTGTAGTCTTATACACAATGGACTTTGATGAAAGATCATGTGAATAATCAAATCTCAGAATAAATAAAATAATAAATAAATAAACAGAATCTGGTGCCTTCAAATGAATAGTAACCAAGAAAAGGTTAGTTTCTGCATATGTGAAAAGAGGACTTTTTATTTTTATCTCTCTCAAGAAAAGACGCAAGAGTGTATGTATTTTCATCAGACTTGCAAAAGAGACCACGAGAGAAATAGAGAAATAGAGAAATTGTTATTGTTAATTGATTTGTTGGGAGGATTGACCAACTAAAAAGTTGTAGGGAAAATGTGTGAAAAGCTTGATATTTTTTTAAGATTTTGGGACCGCCACTATGCTTTGTCGGGAGAGAAAAGCAGATAGCTAGGGCCATAGTGAAATATAAAAACCAAATGGTTAAAAACTGTTCAATTAGCCGCATTGTTCCTTGCTGCTAAACTGCATGCCCAATTTGCACCCAATCAACCCAATTCGTACCTCAATGATTGGGTATCAAGCACTCGAGCATTAAGCTAACTCAGACAGCCAGAGGAAGCCACGCAATGGCTATCTTTTGAGTAAAGGGGTTTATCAATTATCATATATGCACGTTTTCACTCTTTAGTAAAAAATTAGGGATTTAAACCAGTATTTAGAAAAGTTTTGTGTTCACACCCGATATGGTAATAATATCGTTTGCACATATTGGTTTACTTAATTATTACGATCGCAAAATGTCATGCATGCGTTGGATTCCCCATTGGACCGTTCAATCTCACACCAAGCACATCGACAAAATGATATATCCGGATTAATAAGATTTCAATATGTGTTCATAATTTAATCTCAAAATTGGAAGTTTTACATCTTAATAAATAGATCATGATTTTATTGGAGGCATGGAATAGAAAGTCTTGATTTTTAGGATAAATCCATTACAGTTCTACTCATAGATTTTACAAATCGAAATGCATATAATTTGTTAGGAGAATCAAGACTTATAAACAAGTCAAGACCTCCCTCACTAACACGCCAAATTATGTGGAACGTTAGATTATTACACAGTATTGCTTAGGCTATTAGTTGGATGGTAAAGCCCCTTTCCTTTGATATGAAAAATAAAGGGTACATCAATTCCAAAAAAAAAAATTGAAAAACTTCTTCTTATAAAGCCACATTTATCAATTTATAAAGGAAAATGATTTTCGAATATAATCAGGAAAAAAATTGTGAAAATATTTTGCCTTTATGCGAATTTTTTAAAATTTTTTATAAAATAAATTATTAATATTATCTTAAAAATCCACCAAAAAAAAAAAACTTTGTCCGTTTTTATCCTCCTTTTGATCATAAGTGCCAACAAGATGAAACCGAAAAAAGCTCGTTATCTATTCATTTTCCCATCAATTATGGCTCAAAGCCCAAACCTCAAAACTATACAAAGACCAAACCCAACGAAAAGACAAGCTACACGGAGCCCCCCATAACATAGGATTTTGGGCGTGAAGGAAACAATCCATATATATATATATATATATATTGTATACTGTATGCGTGTGTGTCTGATCATTCTAACGTATGGACGTCCGAATTTTTTTTTATATGGACACACTATGATATTGCAACATAACTTATCATAATGTTTCCATCCATCAAAACTTTTGAATCTATCAAATGAATGGTTCTTTTAACTTATATTAATTTAAAATTAATTTTTTTAAGAGTCATTTGTTAATTGTCAATTGTTGCTTACATATATATATAATATAACTTAGCGGTTGCCATGACAAACCCATTTCTGATTTGCCACATGTAAGAGTGTAAACCTTAAGACTGAATCATGACTCTGCCTCTTCAAGTTCCAGGCGTTGGCCTGGGGAAGCCATGAAGCTGCCAAGTTGCCAAACATTAGTGCATGCAAAATGTTAAGAGCAAACTAACAGTAGGGCACACAATAAACGGTTATGCGTCACCACTTGTCAACGCTTTAGGCTGTTAAAAGCTCCCCTTTGGACACGTGTCATTCGAGTTCTATGCATGATAACACACGTCCGATTCTGCGGGTGGCCACAGGATAGTCTTACGTGTCATTACACTATGCTGCTTGAGAGTCTTCGCTTAAAATGTCTACGATGTTGCTGTGAAGAAACTCTCCAGTTTCATCTTTGTTTAAGAGTATGTGCGGTACTAAGTAATAGAGAGAAACGGAGGGCTGAAAGATGAAGGTTTGTTGTAATTCTTTAATTATTTTGACAATTAACAATTGACTCGTAAAAGTAATGTCAATTGCTTTGCTAATGCTAATGTTAAGGTTCATGAAACAAGGTCGCATGCTCATGCGTCTACAGATGAAGAGAAAGTGATGACAAGGAAGCAGAAAGCAGAGAACAAAACACCAGAAACTACAGAGACTACTCCGAAGAAGACCAAGCAAGAAAATAATGACAATGGCGGCCATGCTAATGAGAAACGTTCTGGTGATGTTACTGCAGAGTTTGAAGCATTTTGTAAATCAATCAAGGGCCAACTTTCTGTTGAACAAATGAGAGAAATTCTTGAACTCAATGGCCAGGATTCCTCTGGCTCAGATGTTGCTCTTGTCACTAAATGGTTAGTAAATAAAGTTATCTGTGCTATAATGGTGTATGCATTATGCCATTTTTAAGTTTATGAAGAATTGATTCCATGCGTGGAATTTTTTTTTTTGAATTAATTGGTACAGCCTAGACATGCTGTTTTATGGGCCGTTAGACAAATGTCCGCTATGCAGTGGCAACTTGGAATTTGATGGTAAAAGATATTCATGCAAAGGAATGTATAGTGAGTGGTCTACTTGCACATTCAGAACAAAAGATCCACTTAGGAAGCAGGAATCAACAAAATTACTAGATTCTGTTCTTTGATTCTCCTGTTTCAGATGTAAGTTTCTGTATAGCGTCAATTTTACTACTGATAATAGTTTCTTAGTAACTCTTATTTGAGCTCTGTTGTATCTTGCCGCGGTAGTTGGCAAAGAGGTATCAAGACCCTAGTCACAGGCCACGTAGAGATGTAGGTGCTGCTGTCAAACCCTTCACAGGAATGACTATTTCGCTATGGGTCGTCTTTCTCGTACACATGTATGTACCAAGTCAAATGTTGTTCCTCTTAATGTTTAAGGTTAATATGATTTCCGCGATACTAAATGCAAGTAATTTGACTATTGATGTAGCAATATTGGAGAACAACAATAGAAAAACATGGAGGGAAGGTTGCTGCCTCGCCTATTGGTAGTTTGCTCCTTTTTTAGGTCTTCAAACTATTTAGAGGACTCCGTATTCATTGCTGATCCTGTTCTTACTCTTAATGTTGTGATGAACTCCACAGGCTTGACTTGCTTGGTTGCCTCACCTGCTGAGAGAGAGCGCGGTGGCTCATCTAAATTAGTGGAAGCAATGTGAGTTCTAAAGTTTCAGTTACAGAGCATGTTATATACAGTTTAGTCTTTTAAGCTTCAAATACATAAAATGTCAGTTTAGTCTTTTAAGCTTCAAATACATAAAATGTCGGAGGATATATTAAAGTTACTTTTGTACCCGAACTGTGTTCCATCTTCAAGTTGTAAAAGTTCCAATTCATGTATGGCAAAGAAGGGTCTGTTTAGATCAATATGTGTAATTGTAATACAGGCTATATTGTTCAGTCCTGTATTGCAAATTCTTGTAGGGAGAGAGGCGCACGTATTGTTAGCGAAGCTTGGTTGATTGACAGCATAGAGAAACAAGAAGCACAGCCTCTAGAAGCCTATGACTTGGTCACTGATCTTGCCCCAGACAGCAAAGGAATTCCCTGGGACAAAATGGATCCCAGTGAAGAGGCAATTGAATCTATTGCAGCAGAATTAAGTGTTATTTCCTTGGTTCTTTGCAAGGAAACAGTTTCCAAGTTCTGATTGAATACTCTTTATTGCAGCTCAAATTATATGGAAAGAGAGGAGTCTAAGGATACAAAATTGCAAGAGCAATGTGGAGAGATCCTTGAGAAAGATGGGATTTTGTGCAACTGTGCATTCTCCCTATGCGATCAAGGGTGAGGGATGAATCAGTAATGTCACAAAATGCTGCATTTCTGAATTTGCTTTGTTTTTGCTTTATGCTGAGTTTTGTGTATGGTTAATGCCAGCTACTGCATCATGCAACTGATCACAGTGCTGGATAGCAACTTGCACCTTTACTACAAGAAAGGGAAAGTTGGTGATGATCCTAGTGCTGAGGTGAGGCTTGAAGAATGGACAGACGTGGACAATGCCATCAAGGAGTTTGTAAGGCTCTTTGAGGAGGTAACCGGTTATGAATTGAGACATGGGAAAGAGAAAAGAAATTCCAGAAAAAGCCATCGAAGTTCGATCCAATTGACATAGTACAATGTCTTGGTCCTCTCAAGCTGTCAAGAAATGAACTGTTTGTTTTGTGCAACGAACTTCTTCTTTTAATTTTTTCAATTTTTATTTTTTGGGTTCACCTAACAGGATGATGGAGTTGAGGTGAGACATGGAGGACTTGGTATGAGACAACTTGGAGTTGCAGCAGCACATAGCAGACTTGATCCGATGGTTGCTAATTTTATGAAGGTTCTCTGTAGTCAGGAGATCTATAGGTGCAGTTCCTCCATCAAGAATTCATTATTATCTATTTACGCCCGTCCATCTTTTTGGTAGTGCATCCATAAATCTAATTTTGGTATTTCTGTACAGATATGCTCTGATGGAAATGGGACTTGATGCTCCTGACTTGCCTATAGGAATGCTTTCTAATGTGCACTTGAACAGATGTAAGAACCTTTTGAATCTACTATCCCTGCTTCATTTACCTTATTCTCTCTAGCTTTTGATTCATCCTCCCTTTAGTATTAATATGATGCAAGCAATTATTCAGGTGAAGAGGTTCTCCAACAATTCATTGAAGAAGTGAAATCAACAAAAGAAACAGGACAAAAATCCGAGGCTGTTTGGACAGATTTTAGCAATAGATGGTTTACTCTCATGCACTTGTTAAGGCCTTTCATCTTCAGGGACAATCAAGAACTTGCAGACCATGTAACGCAATTGGCAGACAGTATATCACTTCAGCATGAAGTAGGTTGTTCTTTTCTTTATAAATTCCTTGATACTACATTTTGAAACCTGCAGGCTGCATCTTCATTTTCGGCTGTTCAGGACATCACTGTGGCTTCTCATCTTATTGGAGATATGAGTGGTTCTACCCTTGATGATCCATTGTCTGATTGCTATGAGAAACTAGCTTGCTCCATTTCTGCACTGGAGAAAGATTCTGCTCACTACAAGATGATTGTAAATTACCTAGAGGAGACTTATGTACCTGTCAAACTTGCAGACATTGTACGAATGACTCTATTGTATGCAATCTTGGTTAACTGGCATTCCAACTATCTAGCAATCATGACACAGCTATTTTGTAATGCAGGAGTATGGAGTATACGTTGATAACATTTTTGTCGTTGAATCAATTGCTCAACCTTCTTTGGACGAAATGAAGGAGTTGCCTAACAAGGTCCTCTTGTGGTGTGGTGAGTTTGTGAATCTTGATTCAAGCTATCTCTAATCGTTATACTTCAACAGATGGAATAAGTGTTCTGTCTTTTTGTTGCACCGTATTAGGTACCAGAAGCTCCACCCTTTTAAGACACCCGCAGAAAGGGTCCTGCCTGCATCTTGCTCTCTTCCTGTGCCCAGCTATATGGTATGGCCATACATTACTATGAATTCTCTACCAAAGTATCTAACCTTTGTATTATTCTGAGATTGCTTTCTCGTTAACAGTTTGGCAGGGCCATTGTTTGTTCAGATGCAGCAGCCGAAGCTGCTAGGTATGGGTTCACAGCCATAGACAGGCCAGAAGGATTCTTAGTTTTGGCTGTCGCTTCATTGGGAGATCAAGTAACTGAGCTTAAGAAACCACCAGAGGTATGTTAAAGAAGTCGCAGACAGTTCTTGACAATCATAAAACCCTCATAAACCCGTTTATTACCATGAACCAGGGTACCAAATCTTTGGACGATAAGAAGCTTGGAGTGAAGGGATTTGGGAGAAAGAAAACAGATGAGTCCGAGCACTTCTTCTGGAATGACGATATCAAAGTCCCTCGTGGTCGCTTGATCCCCTCTGAACATAAAGATAGCCCTCTTGAGTACACTGAATATGCTGTTTATGATCCAAAACAGGTAGTGTCATTGGTCTTAATATTATTATTTATTATTTCAGGAGCAGGTTAACAATTATCTTTCCAGTGATTTGATAATCTCACGATTTTTAACAGACAAGCATAAGGTTCTTGGTGGGAGTGAAGTTTGAAGAGAGCGGAGTGGAGATGGAGCCGGCAGAATGAGCAAAGGTGAAATGGAAGCTATGGAGGTGCTAGAGGATGTAAATATTTCTTTTGTTTTCTTCTTTTTGGCGACTGTCTGTAAAGGATTATGTGGAAAGGAAGTGGCAGCGGTTTTTTTTTTTTTTTTGTTTTGTAAAAGCAAAGTCTACTATCCGAGAGTTGTGAGGGAGTGTTGATGGAGTTTAAATTTTGATGTATATACAGTGGAAAAAGTCTAACATCCATGTAATGGCTTCTTAATAATCAATGAAAGTTGCTTTATCCGTTAGTTGGGTAACATGAAAAAAATGAGATAATTCCTAGGGATATGTTTAGTCGTAAGATCCATAGAGTCATCACCTCTTCCCTATCTATATCACCTATAAGCCAGCCAAGATCTAATAGGCAATTCAAACAGATGTCACAACAAAAATTTTTAGTAGCTGACTCCGATCCAGTCGTAGCAGTCTGCAGTAATTGTATGAAAGGGTTGTGTCCATAGAACACTTTCCTGAGCCATGAAACGTTGGCCAGATTTGAACCGAGAGAACCGTGGTATTGAAAGTGACACATTTTTCATTTACAATCCTGAGCTAGTTAGAGACTCGGATACCCAAAGGGATGCTGAAATTGTACCTGCAGCTTCTTTTCGCTTTTTGCATACAGGATGGTCAAATAATCCTTGCTTCCTGGTTGAACTGTTACGGTTTACGAGTACTTCACAAATAACGAACCAAGTTGTCTCGTTTTTGCGGGCCACAGGCCCTAAATGATGCTTTTTATTTGCAGAAGAAAACACATTTTCGGGTGCTTTTGCGCAAATTGGTCAATGGGCATTAGTCATTGACAAGATAATGTTGAAGCGATGTCCGTCAATGTTCATTTCAAACAAGAACATAGGTTCCTGGTTACAAAAGTGATACCCTTGAATACCACCACAGTAATAAGGGGAAAGAAAGCGCACAAAACCACTGGAGATATACTAGTAAAGTAACTGACAAATTCAAATCATGCAATCAGATTCTTACCTGCATGACAGTCTTTGGGATGATCTATGCATCTTATTGTATCGAACGTTCAGATGTTTGACATAAACAATTTCATTTAAATGAACGAGAACAAGTAACCCAAACACGGATCTAAGTAACAAATCTGCTTTAATTTGCTTTTCATGTTACCCAAAACTACCTTCGATAGTGTAGGGAAAGAATAAGAAACAGAGTTCTTTGACAATCGTGTTCCTTTGTCTGACTAGTGACATCCTACTGATACAATAATTCAACTCAAAAGAAACAAATTAACAATTTCCACAAAAGCAAGATATTGAATCGGCCAAAATTCAATGATAAATTACCACAGAAGGGATCTTGAACTCGTCTGAAATGAAAGGTACTGCCTGTTGATTTTTCACTAAATCATGATAAAACGCATACTCAGCGTTATAATCATGCAAGTGAAGCTCAGCCTTTTGGTTAGTATGATAATGATGCTTCGCGGCAGCAGACTTCCCAAAACCAAATATGCTAACTTTATCACAAATTCCCAAAGAAAGCATCACAGCTTGCATACCAGAGGAGTAATGGAACAGAGAGCCCTCGTGGGCAGATCCCCATTCCTCCACTGACTTGCCCGTCTCCTCCACAAACCCTTTCAACGAGTAATACTTCACAATCCTAGAACACAGCTTATCAAATCTTGGATCCGTGATGAGCAAAGGCGCTTTATGAGAGCCATTGCATCTCGTATAATCCAGGAAATGCATCGGCTGACAAATATACATAATCATTGGAACATTTTCTCCGTAAGGGTGGCAAAAACACCCTTCTCTCCTAGCACAAAGATGCAAAATATTACTATTTACGAACGATAAACTAGTCTTCGACCCCACGTGTTGCTCAAATCTCTCAATCCCAGCATTGTTCAATCTTATAACCATCTCATGACTATCAATCAAGTCCCCATAATTACTATTCAACAAAATCCCACTATTCCCCACAACAGCACAGGACTCATACTTCTTATCCGAACCAATTAACCCATTGTGCTTATCAATACTATGCTTAACTAATCTAACCAAATCATTCATCACATCAGATTGAAGCTTTTTCTTTCTAGCCCAATCATTCAAATTCCTCCTAAAATCAAGCCAATACCGATAAAACATTGGTGACCTGAGTTTCATCGGTATACCTGAAGAAGAAGAAGACGATGACGATCTGGACCGGGCATCATGATGAAACCTCCGCCACGTGGCAAACGTACGGTGCCTCCCTGGGCTATCGAAGTTACCTTCCAATAATCTCTCAATTTCCTGCTTAGATTCCTCTTCACCTAAATCAATAGCAGCAAGCTGAAGAAAAGTGGAGTTAAGAACAGGGGCTTGTTCTTGAACTATTACAATCTTGTTTTCAAGTTCCAGCGAGGCGAAAAACCCGCCCCCATGAACAACGATTCGAAAGATTAATGTAACAGCCAAGATTGTGAGTAACAAAATGGTGAAGACGGGACGCAGGGGCCTTTTCATTTGGGAGAAAGAATCGCGAAAACGATTAATGGGTATTGCTAAAAATTGCCGAAGAATGCTTTTACCGATATTGAAAGTGATTGTACTACTGGATCCATCTTTCGTTTCAAGAATCTTTGGCCTTAAATGACGGATCCATCTGCAGCTTCAAGAATCTTCGGCATTAAATGAAGCACAAAGTACTACAAGAAAGTAAAGTAAGAGTTGCAAACGTGAGTGATATTGGGATGTGGGGGTTGCCCAAGAGATGGGAATTTCAATTTCATGGTGGGTACCGATGGCAAGTTTAATGAACACTAACACTAACAGCCGACATTGAAATTGAAAAAACCCTAAGATCTAGAAAAAGAAAAAAAAAATGAAGATGAAGTACTGAAATTTAGAGAAGAAGGATCATTCATCCATTCATATATAGACTCTCACTTTGATGGTGGGGACCCATGTGATTTTCTCTTTTTCTTTTTTTCATTTTCTTTCTACTTTTTCAGCCCAACCCATTTTATATCTTTAATCAAGGATTGATCTGCAATGTGCATGTGGAATATGATTTCATCTGGGATAATGATTTTGAAGTGGGCGGTATCTTGCTTTTCAAATAAAATTTGGAATTAGATGCTTTCTTCACAAGTTTTATACTCCACAACGCTTTTAAATTTAAAGCAAATTGTTGTAGATCAGAAGATAAAAATATGCTCTTTATAATTTTTAAAATTTGTTTCCACAACATAATTCTGCCCATGCTTGATTATAACAACAATTCATATGGTTCGTATGCTCTATTTAATTTAACTATGTTACGTGTTTATTTATTTAAACTATTTTTTCATCCACTTTTGCCACTCTTTGTGGTTGACAATTTTTATTTTATATGCGTCATCGATGCACATATTCGATGAAGCTTGGATTCGCAACATTTTATTTAAATAAATAAATAAATATATATATATATATATCAATTATAATGACTATCAAATTGATTAGACAAAAATATATCATTACAAGCCTTAACCAGGGGAGGTTAGTGTAACAGCCGGCTGAAGTGAAGGCTGACGTGATCCAAATTTGTTAAATTTGCTCATTCGGACAAAACCTGAAACTGATCAACTTCCAATTTCCAAATCCAATTTGTTTTCGTCTTGTTCTGTTTTCTGAAAGTGACTATTTGGAAATGTTTTAGTATTTTCTGGTGAAGCCTTATATAGAGCTTGTCCATTAATAACTCTTGTTTGGTGGTCGTTACATGAAGGCCTTTAATTTAATTTAATTTTTTCTTAAATAATATATAACTTGGGAGATCTTGCCGTGTTACAGTTGCTGTTACTTACATATCAAATAGGAAGGTCACACGCGTCCTGAAAAAGAGAGAAAAATATACAGGTACGAGTGATATTCAGTATTAAAGCTATGCCATGTCTGTCACGTACAGAATTTCCCATGGTAGCCTTGGGGTTGGAGGATAAAGACAACATCAACCTCAATGACTTGAGAGTCGCTTGACACTGAATTCCACATCCAAAACCATTGAGTCAACTTTGGAATTTCCAATGGCATTGCCCGCCATTGTGTGGTTAACATTTCACAAGAAAGTGTAATCAACAAAAGTAAAAAAAAAAAATCGTACTTTTTTTAATCTAATTTCTTAACGTGATAATTTTTTCAGGCAATAATATTACACTTTCAAATTATTTTCTAAAAATTTGTGTAAGTAATGTGTTTGTTGCATGACAAATTTTCATAACTCATAAATTATTTGTTTAATTATGTCCTATTCAATAGATTATTCTCACATCATTTGAGATACTTCAAAAGTAATTGAAAAGTGTAACAACTTCAGTATTGGAAAAATTTTTCCCCTTCTTTCACTTTTTATAGGTTTTTTCTGAAACATATTGAATTTTACCATCTGACTTTTTCTGGCATATCATTTTATCATAAAAATTTTCTAATAATTTTTTTAACTTAATGTTTTATTTTTTATTATTTACTATTAAATTATTAACTCCGATAAGAAATTGCTAATGTCAAAAGTTTCAAGAATTTTAGTGTTAGCCAAAAGTATTATAATATTTTCAATTTTAATACTTCTATCAATTGATTATTTTAGATATATATAAAATAATCAATTGATAAAACCATCATCTCTTTGTATATAAATAATTTTTTATTTTTTATAGTTTGGAAGATTAAATTTTTTAATATAGGTTAGGGATAAAAGTAAACTTTTACTATAAATTCAGTTAAATTTTCTATTAATTTTAACAGTTTGGCAGTAAAATGATAAAAATAAAAACAATAGGTGAAAGAAAGAGTCATTTTCAAAAAAAAATTAATAATAAAGTGATACGTCAACAAAAGTTAGGTGGTAAAAAAAAAATAAAAATACCCGTAAAAAAAAAATCATTTGCTAGCTATACTATTTTATTATGTCTATAATGTTCAAGTTTCCCATCATTGACATCCTAATTTCTAGCTAGGACAATTGAGAGCAAGAAAAAAAGAGGTTGCTAATCCAAATTACACCATTTTATTATTTGCTAAACACTTTAAACAACGTCTTCAAACATTTTAATTTAGCGCTTATTAGTCCATATTACTTGTGAATTATGATTTCGACAAATTTAAATCATGCAAACATATTCACATAATGCACATGCCAAGCCATTCCAAGATCTAACTTACAATTTTGCTTTTCTTGTGTTTGATATACTACGACTCAATAAACTAATTTTCAAGCTGTTTAATTTCACTTATCAATCAAGTTTGAATCCTAAAAAGATAAATAATTAAAAAAATATTATTTGAAGTTGCCACCCTCTATCTTTTAAAACATAATAATATACAACCTGGGGTTGGAGGAGAGAGACAACATCAACCTCAATGACTTGACTTGACTCTGATTGGCTCTGAATTCCACATCTAAAATTATTGACTCAACTTTGGAATCTTTAATGATGTGTTTACTTTTTGGATTGGAGAATCAGAATCCGGAATCGGAATAATTGATGGCGTTTACTTCGCAAAAATGGAGCAAGAATCGAAATCGAAATTGTGGGGCCCGCCACTATTTGGGAATGAGGAATGGGAGGTTAATTCCCATAGGGGAGGTGGGAATCAATTTCTCATTCCTTGGAATTCCCATTTTGCCCCTCCCCAAAATTGAAAATACCCATTTTGTCCTCATTTGTAATTAATTAATATATTGTTATAATTAATTAATTAATTAATATAATTATTATAACTAATTAATATATTAATATAATTATTATAACTAATTAATATATTAATATATTATTAACAATAACTATTAATAATTATAGTTTTTAATAAATAATCACAATAATTAATATGTTATTATTATTATAATTAATTAATTTATTGTTATAATAATTATTAATATAATTATTATAATATAATTCATATATTATCATCAATTAATTCATATAATTATTACTATTAATTAATATATAAATATATTATTAACAATAATATATTAATAATTATAGTTTTTGATTAAATAATCACAATAATTAATATATTACTATTATTATAATTAATTCATTTATTATTAATAATAAATAATTAATATAAAAATGACTATTAATTATTATATTAATACATTATTAACAATAACTATTAATAAAAACATTATTTTGACTAAATAATCACAATAATTAATAATATAATTAATATAATTAATTAGTATATTATTATAATTAATTAATTAATTTTACAATTAATTAATATATCAATATATTATTGACAATAATTAATAATAATAAAAATTTTTGAATAAATAATCACTATAATTAAATTATAAAATAATGATTATGAAAATAATTCATTAAGTACTTTTTGGTAATTTATTACAATCAAATTCATTCCGATTTTGATTTCAAAACAAAGTAAACACATTAATGGTAATCCAGCTCATTCCAATTTTGATTCCTATAGTTCAAGTAAACAACTTATTCTGATTCCCATTCCAGCCCATTCTCATTCCTGTCAATTCCAATTCCAACTCATTTTTATTCCAGTTTAGTAAACGCACCATAAATGTCTAACGGCATTTCCCACTATTGGCGGTTGACATGTCACAAGGAAGCATAAATAATCCCCCTTTTTTTGTTTTTTTTTGTTTTTTTTAGGGGGGGGGGGGGGGAGGGGTTGGTAACGTGTGGTTTATGCATTGAGAAATAAGATTAAAAAAGGTAGAAATTTTTTATTTTTACTTTTCCCAAAAAACTTTTTGTCAGGCAATAATATTAGACTTCCCTCGTAATTGTTTTCCAAAAAGTACTTGCAAGTAATGTGTTTGCTACATGACAAATTTTCATAACTTATGAATTATTTATTCAGTTATCATACAATTCGATAGATTATTGTCACATTATTTGCAATATTTAAAAAATACATGAAAAGTGTAACATTCCTCAGTATTGGATTTTTTTTTCAATTTTTAGTATTTTTTGAAGTATATTAAATTTTAAATTACTGCAATATGTTATTGTTTTACCATCAAACTTTTACTCACCTATCATTTTATTATAAAAGTTTTATATGTTGGGATAATAAAACTTTTAGTGAAAACTATCACTTCTAATTTAGGAACATTCATGTCATATCACTGAGAATCAATAATAAATTATGCGGAAGTGTACCTGAATCCATAACGCTTAATTCCTCTCTGCAATTGTGTGGTTGGCCTTCCAGGTCTACACGTTCTCCTAGAGAGTCCTCTAGTTCTCTCTGCGCTTTCTCTCTGATAATGGGATATAAAAAAGAATGGAAAGATTTTTCTTTTTAACGTGTGACCTGGGGACCATGACCACTTATATAGACAACAGTTTCTTACTATCACTGGGTATTCCTAATTCTGCCCATCATAAAATTAGAATACTATTGGGTCTCTACACATTAAAAACCCGCATCCAATTAAATACATTAAAGCCCATAATACCATAAACCTTAACAGATCACTTTTAATTGGGCTTAACCTTATATGACAGTCTGCAACACATAATTATTCACATATAAGCTCAATGTTGGATTAAAGATCCAACAATGCTGGATTAAAAAATCTAATGTTATAACAATTATTTTTATATGCTTAATGTTTCAATTTTTATTATTCTACCACCAAATTATATCATAATTTTTATTTTTAAAGAAAAAACATAATCTGTAGCTCAATACTATTTTCTTATCTCTATAATGTTCAAGTTTCCCATCATTGATAGCTTAATTTCTAGCGAGGACAATTGATGAGCAAGAAAAACAAAGGCTACTAATCCAAATTACACGATTTTATTAATTGCTAAACACATTAAATGACGTCTTCGAACATCTTAGCATTTATTGGTGCATATTGCATGTGAATTATGATTTCGACAAATTTAAATAATGCGACCATATTCATATAATGCACATGCCAAAGCCGTGCCAACATCTAACTTACAATTTTACTTTTCTCTTGTTTGATGTCTTAAGACTTAATCGAGTAGCTTTCAATCAATTTAATTTGGCTTGTTAACTAAATTTGAATCCTAAGAAAATAAATAATTTTTTAAAAATGATTTGATCTTTGCCCACCCCTCTATCTTTTAAAATAAAATAAAAATAAAAGAATCACATCATTTGAGATAGAATCTATTAAAAATTATAATAAAACAAAAATTAAAAAAAAATCCTATCATTTGAGATAAAATCGGTTGAAAATTATCTGTAAAGTGTTTTATACCAAATTGTCAAAGTATTGGATTTTTATATTTCTTTCAACTTGGTTAAAGTATGAGGAGTGAAAAACTGAAATTTTAAATAACATTAGAGGGGTAATTTAATAATTTAATGCACAGCTTGGGGTAAAAAGAAAAAAGTTACTGAACTAAGACATGATTTAGAATGGGTCTTGCAACGGTTCAAAGCATGATTCATTCTGTAAATAGTAAACTTCAATTTATCCCTTATTTAGGATGATAATCTTTAATTTATTTTTTAAAAGTGTGAAAACATCAATTCGCTCTCATTTAGTATTAAGAAGATTAGGGAAAAAGAGTCATCAATGTGGCTTGTTTACTGTCATCTTCTTAAAAAAAGAAAAAATTAATTGAAATTTTTATATTTTTGAGAGATAAATTAGATATTGTCATTCTATTTAGGGATGAATTGAAGTTCACCCATCTCTTAAATTCCAAAACAAGAAAAATTCTATAATGCCATAACAAAATTTATGGTATAGATACCGTAATAAATATGGATCGTTTGATTAGATCAACGGTACATAATAATTATAATATAATAAAAAAATTTAAATTTTTTTCATTAACCGGTTGACAACCGGTTAAACATTTATTTTCAAAAAAAAGGAATCTATAAAAGTCCAAATACAATCAAAATCAAAGTCTGCTCATAATTAGAAGGTTATAGAATCGAATCTAAAATCAAAGCACATCGAATTTTGTATTTTCGAAAAGATTGGGTTTGGTGGCTAACCCGAGTTTTGTTTTCCTCCATTGTTCCTCTTTTCCTGCCAATCATCGCTTTAAAAACTGCTTGAAGCCAAAACAAGTGAGAAAGAAGAAGCTTTACAACGGTTCGTGTTGGTGAAGGGGCTGGGTTCATGTTCTTGCCCATCACTTATTTAAAATCTGCTTAAAGCAAAAGAGAAGCATATTTGAAATTTGCCCCTCGTTAAGCCATTCCTCTTTAAATCATTCACTAAATACCAATAAATTATTTAATCTGACAAGAAGAAGATCTACAATGATGTGGTTGAGGAGAGCTCGGTTGAAACTGTGTCCGTGAAGGGGATTGGGATCGAAGATAACAGCTGGGCATTAGCGATTCAACGGGTGAATTTTTCGTAATTCTTTTTTAACCCTTTTCTAAGTTTTTTTAAGTGGAGTTTTTATAATTTTTGAATACTTTGCATCTAGATTAGTTGTGGTATTTTGTTTAATTCAAATCTTTCTCGTTTTGTATATTTCACTCTACTTTCTCGTTTTGTATCTTTCTCTGCTATTTCTAGATAAATATGCTGTTGTTTTTAGTTAAATTTTCTGTTGTATTTCAGTTGATTTGCTGTTTTTTTGGGTTAAATTTTTCTGTTGTTTTGGGCTTCATTTGTTGCTGTTTTTGGGTGAAATTCTCTGCTGTTTCTGGGTAAATATGCTGCTGTTTTTAGTTAAATTTTCTGCTATATTTACTTTAAATGGGAAGTAAAATAAAAAATTTGTAAATCACACATAAGAATAGTAAATATATTTAAAAAATTTTAAATTAATGTTGGAGTTGTAAATTGGATGAAAAAATTGTAAAAAAAATAAAAACTTAGAAAAATGACATAAGACTTGTAAATTCACATTAAATGGAAATAAAATAAAAACTTTTGAAATCGAACATAGGACTAGTAACTTGATTGAAAAAACTCTAAATTAATATTAGAGTTATAAATTAGATGAAGAAACTATAAATAAAACATAAATTTAGAAAAATGACATAAAAGTTGTAAATTGACCTTAAATGAGAAATGAAACATAAAATTTGCAAACCATACATAAGTTTAGTAAATTGATTGAAAAAATGATAAATTAATGTTAGAGTTGTAAATTGGATAAAAAAATTGTAAAGAAATTAAAAACTTAGAAAAATTACGTAAAACTTGTAAATTGATATTAAGTGGGAAATAAAACAAAAAATTTATAAACAACACATAAAACTTGTAAATTGAGATTAACTGTAAAATAAAATAAAAATTTCGTAAATCACATAAGAATAGTAAGTTTAAGAAAAAAATGAATCAATTAATGTTGGAGTTGTAAATTAATCTTTAGAATTAAAAACAAAAAGTTGTAAATGTTGTGTAAAACTTGTAAATTAATATTAATTTTGTAAATCACACATGAAACTGGTAATTGTAACCTGCAACTTGAACAAAAAAGGATAATAATCTGTTACTTAAGTAACACGTTACTTATTTATTTAGAATTAATGGTAGAGATTTTTTATTTAAATCTAACGGTTTACGTCTATTACAATATTAATGCCGTAAATTTAATTACGGCATTATAGAATGATCATTTTAATAATATTGTATAACGAAAAAGCATTAATTAATGAGAGAATTTTTTAGTGGGAGCGAGTTTATATTGACGTTTATAATTAAATAAGAAAACTACAAGTTCGAATATGTAAGATTTTTATTAATTATAATGCGGGTTAGATTTCTATGATTTACGTGCATAGGGACCCGCCTAAATAATTTCTATTATAATACAATTCTATCCCTAATGGAAGATATTCTACTCTACAATTTAATTTAATTTGGAAAGAAAATATAAATATAATTGTAGACAAATTACATTATATTCTTGGGATTGTGAGGTCACGATTGTTTAATTGAATAATATCTCTGTCCTCAGCGTAGATGATCGACCTCATGAATTTCTCAAAATAAATTGGTGGAGTAGTGGCAGCGTGAGTGGCCACGTACACATGACAACAATTAATAAGACAAGAGTATATTCGATTACTAACAGGAAACGCAAAAGCAGTGATTTGCTTTTAGAAGATTGTTCGGAACTTGGGAATCCAAACTTAATTATGTGGTGAAAAAAAAATTATTGATTATTTGAAAATTAACGGATTCATTAATAGTTTATTTTTAATACAGTCCTGATATCGGACGGGTCACTTTCTTCATCTAAATTTAGTTTAAAGTGTAAAATTATTTCAAAAGTGAAAATACCCAATTGATATTAAACTAAAATAAAATTTAATTTAAACTAGATCAAATCAGTATTATCTACTCATAATCGGTGCTTAAAATACAAATATGAAGTAAATGTAATCCCTCATCTCTATAGGATTAAAAGTTTGAAACAAAAAGGAAGAATAATACCAAGATATCGAATCCCACGAATTGAGTCAAGTAGTGCTGAAAATCCAATTAAATCGTAAGGCTAAGCACAGAGAAATAAATTTTCAAACCTCTCGACCATTCCTACCATAACTTTCACAAAAGGAAACTGATAATCTTAAAACCTAAATTACCATTAAACTTTGCTAGTTTCTATATGGTCAAAAAAGGAAAATCCATTTCTCAACTAGCTGTATGTGTCACGATTGCTCTTTACAATTTCAGATTTTAACTCATACTCATTACATCGCAATTCATTTGTTGTAGTAATTTTGCTTCTGCGGGTTGAATAAAATTTCAACTTCAAAATAAAAACGTACTATAAATTGTTTGTAATATAGATATATTGCTTCATCTTACATACCTCTTATGACCACAAATCTAAGAGATTTTGGGGAGTCACAGTACTAGTACCTTCTCTCTACACACGACTGGTATCAATCACCAAAGACGAGTAATATTTTTGGTCACTAAATGTCATTAATTTCAGACGAACGGTGAAAGTGTGGATGGCCAAAAAATGGAGTATGTTCCTCCATTTGGTAGCCCAAATCAATTGTTAAAATGATATGTTAACAAAAGTTAGGTGGTAAAAAAAATATTCTGAAAAAAAATCATTTACTAGCTGGATACTATTTTTTAATCTCTGTAATTTTCAAGTTTCCCATCATTGGCGTCTTAATTTCTAGCTAGGACAATTGATGAGCAGGAAAAACAGAGGCTGCCAATCAAAATTGCACCATTTTATTATTTGCTAAACCCATTAAATGACGTCTTTAACAATTTTAGCGTTTATTGGTCCATATTGCATGTGAATTATGATTTCGACGAATTAAAATGATGCAAGCAGATTCACATAATGCACATGCCAAGCCATGTCAAGATTTGACTTGCAATTTTACTTTTTTCTTGTTTGATCTAATACGACTTCATCAAGTGATTTTCAAGCAGTTTAATTTGACTTATCAATTAAATTCGAATTGTAAAAAAGTAAAGAATTTTTAAAAAAATGATTTATTCTTTGATCACTCTCTATCTTTTAAAATGGAATAAAAATTTTAAAAAAAATACATCATTTGGGATAGAATCTCTTGAAAATTATTTATAAAACTTTTTATATAAAATTGTCAAAAATAGTATTGAATTTTTATATTTCTTTCAAATTTTTTGGGGTTAAAGGATGATGAGGGTAAAATTAAATTTTTAAATAATATGCAAGAGTAATTTAATAATTTAAACTACCAAAACCCAGCTACAAAATATAATTAAACATCTTGACAGTTGGGCTTTAGTAGCCCAACTGCCGCACATCAGTCACAAACGGCATCTACGGCATAATTTAAAATGGGCATTGCAACACATTCAAAGCATGATTTATTCCGTTTCTATTAATGGTGTGTTTACTTTCCGAATTAGAGAATCGGAATCCGGAATCGGAATGATTGATGGTGTTTACTTTGTAAAAATATAGCAGGAATCGGAATCGGAATCGTAGGGCCCACCACTATTTGGGAATGAGGAATGAGAGATTGATTCCCACGGGGGAGGTGGGAATTAATCTCCCATTCCCTGGAATTCCTATTTTACCCCTCCCCAAAATTGAAAATACCCACTTTGTCCTCATTTGTAATTAATTAATATATTATTATAATTAATTAATTAATATATTATAATTAATTAATATATTGATACATTATTATCAATAATTATAATTTTTGAATAAATAATCACAATAATTAATATATTATTATTATAATTAATATAATATTATTATAGTTAATTAATTAATATAATGATTATAACTAATTAATATATTAATATATTATTAACAATAACTATCAATAATTATAGTTTTTTAATAAATAATCACAATAATTAATATGTTATTATTATTATAATTAATTTATTTATTGTTATAATAATTATTAATATAATTATTATAATTAATTCATATATTATCATCAATTAATTGATATAATTGTTACTATTAATTAATATATAAATATATTATTAACAATAATATATTAATATTTATAGTTTTTGATTAAATAATCACAATAATTAATATATTACTATTATTATAATTAATTCATTTATTATTAATAATATATTAATATAAAAATTACCATTAATGATTATATTAATACATTATTAACAATAATATGTTAATAATTTTAGTTTTTGAATAAATAATCACAATAATTAATATATTTTTATTATTATTATAATTAATTAATTAATATACTATTATAATAATTATTAATACAATTGTTAATTAATTAATATAACTATTACTACTAGTTATTATATTAATACATTATTAATGATAACTATTAATAATTATAGTTTTTGACTAACTAATCACAATAATTAATATGTTATTATTATAATTAATTAATTTACTATTATAATAATTTTAATATAATTATTATAATATAATTAAATATATTATCATAAATTAATTCATATAATTATTACTATTAATTAATATATAAATATATTATTAACAATAATATATTAATAATTATAGTTTTTGATTAAATAATCACAATAATTAATATATTACTATTATTATAATTAATTAATTTATTATTAATAATAAATAATTAATATAAAAATGACTATTAATTATTATATTAATACATTATTAACAATAACTATTAATAAAAACATTATTTTGACTAAATAATCACAATAATTAATAATATAATTAATATAATTAATTAGTATATTATTATAATTAATTAATTAATTTTACAATTAATTAATATATCAATATATTATTGACAATAATTAATAATAATAAAATTTTTTGAATAAATAATCACTATAATTAAATTATAAAATAATGATTATGAAAATAATTCATTAAGTACTTTTTGGTAATTTATTACAATCAAATTCATTCCGATTCCGATTTCAAAACAAAGTAAACACATTAATGGTAATCCAGCTCATTCCAATTTCGATTCCTATAGTTCAAGTAAACAACTTATTCTGATTCTCATTCTTTATTCTCATTCCTGCCCATTCCGATTCCAGCTCATTCCGATTCTAGTTTAGTAAATACACCATAAGAATAAACTTCAATTTGCCCCTTAATTATAATTTTTAATTTATCTCTTAAACGTATAAAAATATCAATTTACCTTCATTTACTGTTAAGAAGGTAGAAAAAAATTTATCAATATACTCCCATTTACTATCATCTTCCGAAAAAGGAAGGGGGAGGAGATCAATTAAAATTTTCGTCCTTTTAAAAAATAAATTGAATATTGTCATTCTATTTGGAAAATGAATTAAAGTTTACGGGGAAATGAATTAAATTTTGCAGTTTGATAAATTCTAACCATATTGTATAATGCAAAAGCAGTAATTAATGAGAGAATTTCTCAGTGGAAGAAAGTTTATATTGATGTTTATAATTAGAAAACTACAAGTACTAACGCATATGATTTTTATTAATTATAATGCGGGTTAGATATATATGATTTGCATGCGTTTGGATTGGCCTACTTAATTTCTATATTATACAATTCTATCCCTTATGGGAAGATAATCTGCCTCCACAATTTAATTTGGAAAGAAAATATATAATAATTGTAGACAAATTACATTGTAATCTTGGGATTGTGAGATCGCGATAATTTAATGGATGATATGTCTGTCCTTAACGTATATGGCCGATCTCATATAAGATTCTCAAAATTAATTGGTGGAGTGGTAGCCTGGGTGGCAACATGACAACAATTGATAAGACAAAACTATGTTCTATTAAAGGAAACAAAAAAACAGTAATTTGTTTTAAGAATCCAAAATTAATTGTATGGTTGAAAAAAAAAATTGATTTTTTGAAAATTAACAGATATTTTCAATACAGTCCTGATATCGAACGAGACACTTTCATCATCTAATTTAGTTCAAAATGTCAAACTAGTTTGAAAGTGAAAAAATTTAATTAGTACCAAAATAAAATAAAATTTAGCTTAATTGAGGTCAAATCATTATTACCTATTTTGAATTAGTGCCGTTAAAAAGTATGAATCAACATCAATTATGACCTCCAACCTTCCAAGTTAATGATGCAGATACGATTCTCACTACCCACTCCATATGATAATTATATTAATTAGCGTTTTCACCAAATTTTTATTGAGATCCTATTCAAACTAATTAGGTAGTTCTAATAAGATCCAACTAAAAATCTGATTCAAATAAATAAATTTATATTTAAGGAGAGCTTGTGCTAAGTTTAGATTTAGGTATATTTTTTTTATGTTTGTGGTAGGTGGTTTACCTGAGATACCCTAGGTGGTGAGCCAAAATAACATATAGGAGTTAATTTAAGAAATAGCTCAAGTATCTCACAAAATACATAAGGTAGCTGGGATAGCTCAGATACACTTATACGTGAAACAACAATATAAACATCAAATTGCAAATATAGCTAAACAAACATAAATACAAAGAACACACCATGTTTACATGGCTTGGCCTTTGGCCTACTTCCACGAGAGTAAATTATCACTAATCCACTATATAAATAAAAGGTTGCATAAAATTTTACATTATACAAAATAAATAACATAAGCTTGATAACTATATCAAGATGTTTAGTGTTGATAAAGATAAAGATGGTGAATAAAAATATGGAGAGAGATAATATGGTGGAAAAGATGATAAAGGTGGAGAATATAAATGGTCTCTCAAAGATGAGGAACTGAGTGATAATCTTAAAGATGGAGAGAAGACGAGAGTGTGTGTGTGAGAGAGGTGAAGAGAAGCAGCAAGGAGATGATGGCATAAGAGAGCATTCTTTAATATGGATGAATAAGACATTTATATAATGGAGACTATTGGTAAAGAGAGTGTATAGAAGTTAGGGTTGATGTCATCCTTAATTTACAAAGATAAAATACTTTTAGAGATATGTGTCATATTTATGGAAAAAAGATAGAAATATTCTTTTTGTACTATTTTTTTTTTGGGTAATTTTTAGGGACCTCCCCTGAGGTTTGGTTTGTTAACACCTAGCTGGAATGTATTCATATAATTACATATACCTCCCCTACCATTAGTATTAAAATATGTATAGTGTCAATATAGAAGGGTAAATGTGTAAAAATTTATTTAAAATTCAAAATATATGCTTTTATCAGGTCAATAAATATTTGACCATGCTTTTACCGAATCAATAAAATTTTGACCCATTTGCTCACTATTGACCCAACCTTAACCAGTCGGCCATGGCTCCACCGGCAACTGGTGGTGGTGCTTTGCCACTGCCGGAGTCTCCTCTTCATGCTGGCAGCCAACCTATTCACGACAGCCTTTCAATCAACAGCGTATACCACCACACATTAACCCAAGTACAGGGTTTTTGTCTCACAACAACTCCTACACCGCCGCTGCCCTTTTGGCCATCGCTGACGCCACCCAACAGCAGCTGACATCACCCTTGAGCCATCCTAAAACCATGCCGCAACCTCTGAAGTCTTAAAACCCAACTGCACACAGCTCTTAAAACCCTTGCTCGTGGTTGGTCACACTGCATATCACTACCACAATTTCTACTGATGGTAATGCTTCTATCTCGTCACAGTCCATCCCCTCAACGAACCCCCATGCAGCCCCAACCTCAATAACATCTCAACAGCCACAAACGCACGATTTCTTGAACCTACATTTGCAACCACTTTCAATCTCATTAGATCTCGCCATTGCCATCTTGTTAGTTTCCGTTGATGATGCTCACTGCCAATGGAATCTTCTTTAAACCCTACACACCCCACCAACAGCCCAATTTGTTGAAGCGGTTTTCAATGGAATCCTCACTACCAATGGAATTCTCAAAGCTATATTTAATAATTTATTATTTCAGCGGGAAGGGTATTTTAGTAATTTTAAATGTCTACTAACGGTCAACTTAATTTGTAACTAACGGCACGAGAGGTACTTTTAATTACATGAATACATTATATCTAGGTGTTAATACGCAAAACCTCAAGGGAGGTCCCTAAAAATTACCCTTTATTTTTTCTTGTAAATATCTTGAAGCATCTAACCTTGACAATTGATTTCCAAGCCATCTAATATAGCAAAATTTTCCAAATGGCATCTTTATATTACTCTAAGTATTGTGCCTATTTTGTATTTATTAGCCTAAAAATATCATTTCAAATTTACCCCTAAACAAGATCCCCGTAGTTTCTTGTGTTGAAAGAATTGAAGCATAAGAAGCTTAAAGAAAAAAATTGGACTTGATGACACGTGACTACTTGCAGTTGCTGGTTCATTTATCTTGTAACCTTTTTGTAGTAGTTGAGATAACCTTTAATATGCTTTTGAATTGACCACCTTTTGGAGTCCTTGGCGTACCCAAGGGATATACAAATCTTAAAGATGATGACTAGGAGAAAAATCTAGAAGTTATCTCTTAATTGACCATCTGTTGGAGTCTTTGGTGTACCTAAGGGAACTACAGATCTTAAAGATGATGACTAAGAGAAAATCCAGAGATTACCCTCTAACATGATTCTTCAATTGACCATTTGGTGGAGGCTTAATTGTTTCTTTAGGTATTGCGGACCCATACATCGTAGATGTAGCTCAACTATAATGTCTTCAACTGAAATGGAGAGGAATTCTCGATCCACTTATATACTCATGAATCAATAGTTGTGGAGAAAAATATGTTGGGTTTGAAAGACTATTATGATCAAGTACTCAAGGCCAAGATATAAGTACCTTTCAGGTACCCCAGGTGCACTTTTTTTACAACTCTTACTGACTACAGGTGGCTTTCCTCTTGAGTCACTGTCTCTAAAACCTTGACGCTACTGCCACTACCTAGTTAAGGAGTGAAAAGTTGAAAGGTGCATTACAAAGCCACATGTCTCAAAAGGGCAAGTTTGCTCAAGAGAACAAGATGTTGAAGGGGTATCTTAATGATCTGTCCAAGAAGAAAGCTTGGGTGGCCAATAGATCATTTAGAATTGTCGGCCACATAATGACTAAAGTTTGGATTATGGAGTCAGGACAATTGGTATTCAAAGTGGAGAAGTGAGATGATAAATCGACTATCTTGGCAGTGATTGGGGCTAAATGAGAATCTTGTGTACCTCAGTCCGATAGTCCATAAAGGTCATCTAGTGTACCTCACTTAACCCAGCAAAGCTCTCATCAAATGTTTCTGCCACTGAACTTTATGGCTCTGCAACTCTCACCTATCCCCATGTTTTAAAGGATGAGGGTAAGGATAAATTGTCTATTATGTGACTTTATTTGGTGTTACCACTTGTTTGTTAGTACTTTTATCGATTTCTTCACTTAGAACTATTTTTTTAATTTTCTGTTATACCTTATCCTGTCATGGTACCTGAACTACTTCAATGTTGTACTAGCAAACTTCTCTTATTTTATGACATTTTGTAATAGTATTTTCATTTTCCATATCTTTGGACGTTGACACTTATATGGGTGGCCTTTTTAGGATCTCTTGTGTTTTTGTGAAGCATTCTGAAATTTGATTCCGCATATAGGGTACCCATTAATATAGATATTCATTGAGCTTATTCTTCCCTTATGATAAAGCAACCCAATTTTTTATTGATATGGTGATTCATCTAAATATGCTTACTATCTATCATTGGGAAATTATGCCAATTCTTAACATGTAACCAAAGACATGAAAAATTGATTAAACATGTAAATCCACAATTGGCATAAAAATAATAGTATAATGGTCAGAAACCTCATAGTTCGCCATTCGTGTGGAATCAAATAGACAATATAAATAGAGATAAAGGCAATTGCTCACCTACCCTTATGTGAGATGGTCGAAAAAACCTCAAAATCCACCATTTGCATAGAATCAAATAGACAACATAAATAGAGATAAAGGCGACTACTTGCCTACCCTTATGTAAGATGTTTGAAAACCCCATGGTTCGCCATTCACATGGAATCAAGTAGACAACATAGATAGAGATAAAAATGCCTGCTTACCTATCCTTATGTGAGATGGTTGAAAACCTTATGATCAGTCATTTGCGTAGAATCAAATAAATAAAAATAGATAGAGATGAAGGTGGCTAATCACCTACCCTTATGCAAGATAGTCAAAAACCCCATGATTCGCTATTCGCGTGGAATCAAATAAGAAAAAATAGATAATGGCAAAGGCAACAACTCTCATGCCCTTGTAAGAATTCCAGGCAGCTAACTCATGTGGTTGCCTTTCACTTATAAATTGTTTATTCCTTGCTTTAGCTTAAGTATGAGAATATAGATGTGGGCATATGTGTACCTTAACGAACCTTTATAACGATAGGGTACGACTGTGTATTTTACTCTCGAGTCTTCTTTTTGTTGGTTTTGGTCTAGAGTTGATTGTCTTAATCGGGGTGGGTCAAGTATCCCAACTTTCTTTGAGACGACACAATCTCCTAACATTACATTGCATCATAATAATAAACCCAGAGTTAAACAAATGGTGATTATATTCAAATCGAACAGTATCTCAAATCATTCATCCATATTCCATAATCGAAAGGTGAGTGAAAAGAGTACATATCATCATATTTTAGAAAGGGAATTCATTCATAGGTAATGGCAGCATGGATTATTATATGACTCAGCTTTAGTTATCCTAATGAGAAAGTGAGGATCTCAAGATTTCTCATTCTATTGTTAAAGACTCAAGGGATCAAAAAGTATAACTAACTGTTGTAGGGGTACCCTAGGTTCCCTGTAAGGTATTCAGACAATATTTACACACACACACACACACACACACACACACACACACACATAAGCTAACCACAGCGGGATATCTTTAAGATCCCCACAAGGCCTTTATACAATATTTATGACTACATACGCATAATGGACTTAACCGTTATGGGGTACTTGAGAGGTCCCCATAGGGTTTTCACATAATGTTTACACATACATATTTATAATGAAACCAACCACTATAGGGTACCCCTGAGGTCCCTATAAAGTCTTCATATAATATTTACAGACATATATTCATAACAAAACTGATCACTGCGGGATACCCCAGATGTACCCATAAGGTCTTCCCATAATATTTATAAATACATATGAATGATATTAAAAACTAAATAGAATGAAGATAATATCCTTGAAAGCTCGCCTTTAGTGATATTTCAAACCATTGACATGCTTTATGTGAATTTGAAAGTGAATCTACAAGAATAAATTGTTGTAGAAAATGGACAAGAATATTTAGGGAAAATGGACAAGAATATTTCTTTTGTACTAAATTTATTCTCTCTTATAAATATCTTAAAACATCTAACCTTAAACATTAATTTCTAAACCCATCCTATGTAGCAAATTCACACTCAGATAATGATGTCTAATGATTTTTCTTCTCCTCCAAGACGAACGTGTGGGATGCTTTGCTCATTTCTAAAGAAATTACCAGGATCCACCGTAGTTTTCACATCCACCGACTTATAGAAATTGTTTCTTGAAATATTTTTGCCCCCAAATGCTAGCTTCTTTGACGCTTGTGTAACCTTTCTTATTTCTTCTGATTTCTAGGTCCCTGACGTTAAGATATGTTGCTCTAGGATTTTTGAAAACATATGAAGTCTTGTAATTGAACAACTTCCCTTTCCGATTCTTCTCCACTTCGTCATTCCGCGTAGTACATCAAATGGTATACGTTGCCAGCTCTATGCGGAAATGGGATTGCGGATTCTGGAATCTCAGCCATTTTCCCACCGTAAGGAAAAGTCACTACTTGACGGCTCTCTCCTCCTTGTTTATGAAGGAAATCATACATCCCTTCCAAGCCTTTTGCAGGAATCGGTTCCGTTACAAAGTGGGCCCTCATTTTCCAAAAGCTCTTGGAATAATTCCTGTGTTAAGCAATGTTTCCAATTTCAGTAAATCTCTTGCCAGGAATTCTCCGCCAAAGTAAACGGTTGATTCAACCCAGCTCAATTCCATGCAGTATTCATTCTTCAATCCGAGCGCCGGTAAGGACTTTTCCACGAATGTAATTAACCGATCAGCCCCACCAAGAAACAATGATGAAAACAACGCCACTATACTTGAATTCTTCACCGCAAAGATAACACTGCAAGTTAAATCTTCCGGAAGCTTATCGGCAACGTACTGCCATTTGTAAAAGATCTTTCTTGCATCTTGTTCCAGGGTTCTTGTGACTGAATACAGTCACATTGGACGGGACAAGTACTAGGTTTACTTTCCAAGCCACAATGATCCCAAAGCTAGCAACTCCGCCTCCATGAAGGGGCCAAAATAGATCTTCTCCCATTGATTTTCTATCAAGAATCCTGCTTTTAACGTCGATCAGGTGAGCATCAATTACTTAGACAGCAGAAAGGCCAAAACTCCTCCACTGAAGTGCCCCCCCAACCCCTACCGTAGGGCAAACTCCAGCAGGAAAGCCAAGATACTTACTTTTCTCACCAATTCTATGATAGAGTTCACCAGCTGCGGCACCCGCTTGAACCCATGCTGTTTTTTCCTCAGCATCAACTTGGATCGAACTAAGGTTTTTCTGATCGATCATTACGAATGGCTATGCACCATGATAGGAGAGACCCTCAGGATCATGACCTCCACTTCGAACTCGGACTCGTAGGCCATGGTTTTGGGCACATTTAAGGGTCGCTTGAATTTGGGATACTTGAGTTGGTGTTAATATTGATAAATATGAAGAGTGGTTTTGAGTGTATGTCACTTCTGGTGGATCAGAAAGGCATTGCAGAAATTTTTCTTGCTTGTAAGCTGACGCTATTCCATCAAGTGATAATAGTAAAAGGACGCAAATAAACGGGAGAATTATTCTAGTGCTCTGAGGCTTCATTTTTTTGTGGGTAATTTTTTTTTCTTTTATTCTATGAGTGTGGTGCAAAAGAAATTGATTCCTTATCCTTATATAGATTAAATTTCTAATAAAAAAAATAAAGTAAAGGATAAATAAAAGATGAGAAAAATATATGTTTTATATTTTTCTATTTTTTTGTTTTGTCTGTTACTTTAATAAATTACTTGTTATCAGATAATGTCAATTCATTTTTTTATATATATATATACACACACATCTGTGACACTGTTTGATAAAATAATTTTAATTGGGGGGAAAAATATGAATATAAAATGAGCTGCGCGGGTGGTTTACATAACTTTAAAAAATTATTTTTAGATTTTTTTATATTATTTTGGAATAGTAGATGAACCCTTTGCCTATAGCGGTAGTTAGATAATTATGCAACTGTCATACGGTATTGATGGCATAGCTAGGAAATATTTTATAGTTTTTTTTTTTCAATCAGATGATATAAAGGGGAGGATACGTTTTATTTATAACATAAACCAAGAGAGAGATGGGCTTTAGAAATTCAATTTATTCAAAATGAATTTGGTAGAAACCAATTATTTATGAGTTTACAAGTAATTGTCACTTTCGTATGTAAAATTTCACGCTTGTTTGATCCCCTTATATATATATATATATATATATATATAAAAGGGCTTATTGTGTGAAAGTTCTGAATTAAAAATGAGCACGCGGGTAGTTTGTGTAAGTTAAAAAATTATTTTTAGATTCTCTTTTATGTGACTGTTTTGCAAGATGGAAATGATTTTATATACAAGTCAAAAAGTCTGCACTCTTCTTTAATCTTGTCCAGAATATGACTTGATTTCTGTAATATTGTTTTGTATTGTTTTGTTCTCTCAATTTTATTGATTTGACCGACTGTTTTTGCACTATCAAAAAATAGAAATGTAAATAAAAAATTCATACTTTTTTTTTAATAATCTTATTTCTTATTGTATAAGCCACAGGTTAAGGGTGAAGAAACAATTGATTTTTTCAAAGCAATAATATTATATTTTCCAAATTATTTTTTAAAAAAATCATATAATTAATATGTTTATTGAATGATAAATTTTCATAAATTATGAATTTTTATTTATGAAATATTTGATATTGAAGTACTCTAACTTTAAGCTACAATTGCTATAAAAAAAATGTAATTATTTTTTAGAATCTGGAAAATTACTAATTATAGGATAAAAATTGATGATATATGTAAGTATTATTATGAAAATTTATCAAATAATTGGATATTTATAACATTTTTAGTCATACAATATCTATCCAATTTATTTCTAAAAATAATTGGACGCTTGGGCCGGCTTTCAGAGCCCAAGTAACCCATTTGACTATCTGCCATGCAAGCAGCCAAACTTAATCATCCTAGCCTTGTTCATCATTTACATGGTCACTTTAAAAAATTATTTCTCTTTCGTAAATACAAAAATGTCAAAATGGGATCAAATTTTTAAATTTCTTTCAACTTTTAGGGCGTTTTTGGGGGTATATAAATTTTTATATTATTAAAAAATATATATCACATTTTGAAGCTCAAAGCTATTTTCTTACCTCTGTACTGTTTAAATTTCCCATCATTAGCATCTTAATTTCTAGATAGGACAGTTGTTGAGCAAGAAAATAGAGCCTGCTAATCCAAATTAGCCCAATTTAGTTATTGATAAACACATTAAACAACATCGTCGAGCATTTAGCCTTTAATAATTCATATATATCAGAAGCAAACTTCATTGAAGGTTGGGTTTTAGGCCCATATCCTTTGAAATTTTGTAAGCAAATAAATATCTATGCTCTCCAAGTCCAAGGCATTATAGTACTTTTAGTAAGGGCAGCCCTTATGTTGCATTTGTTGCAAGTAACAGCCCAACAAAATGGGCCGTGCGATTTGTTAAATTTCAGATCCAATGGCTGTAAAGAAATTAAACACAAAATCAGTTACAGGTTTCACTAGTCAAATGATTATTATAAGAAATGCATAGGCTACCTGCGAATTCAGTTCCTGAATATATAATAAAATGATTATTATATATACATTTATATTCTTAATCAAGGCTTCAACATTGGTTATAGAGATTGATTGTGCAAATATTTAAACTACTGCATTTCATAATCATACATCATTGTCTCCCTAATTGCATACATACTCTAAGGGTCACTGGATAATAAGCAAAAACAAAGAAATATGGACAATATTATTGGAGTTAGCCAGGATTGTCTAGCTTGAATATGATCATACATATCATCATCAATGCATAACGCCAATACCACATCTCACCCAAAATCTCACTCCATACTTTCAATCAAGATTTACTCAAAATAAAAAAAAAATCCAGCAGCTCACAATAGTAGAGACAGAGCCGAGAGAGCAGCAGCAGTCGTGACAGAGCAGCAGCTATAATGGCCGAGATTGAGCAGTCGCAATGGAGATGGAGCAGCGACGACAGAGGAGACAGAGCAGTGACTAAAGCGGAAATGGAGCAATGACGGCAGCAGAGATGGAGCAGTGACAAAGAATGAGATGGAGCAAAATGGCAAAGAATGAGATGGAGACGACAAAGAATGAGAGGGAGCGACAAATGGCAATGAGAGGGAGCGACAATGGCCAAGTGAGACAGAGCAAATGGCATGGCATGAGACAGAGCAAATAGAAGAATGCAAGAGAGACAGAGCAAATGATAAAGAATGAGAGATTTTAGAGCAATGATCACAATGAATGAGATTTTAGAGCAAATGATCAAGCAATGAGAGATTTTAGCAAACAAAGAATGAGATGGAGCAATGAAAGAATGAGATGGAGCAATGACAAAGAATGAGAGGGAGCAACAATGCATGCATGAGACAGAGCAATGCAAGTGAGAGACAGAGCAATGGCAGCATGAGACAGAGCAATGCATGCATGAGACAGAAAGCGAGACAGAAAGAAGAAGGCCTGGCCTGTATGAAGCTGGCGGCGCAAACAGAGATAGAATATAGCAGCTGATCTGGGCAGACCAAGAGGGAGTAAACGCTTAGTAAATCGGGAGAGATAAGGAGAAATAGTGGTAGAGATATGGCCGAATAGATAAGTCGAAGACGATAAGCCGAAGAGATAAGGATGAAGAGATAATTTGTTTTTTAATTTATTTTTTAGTTAAGTTTTAAAATTTATAGAGAACATGTTAAACATACTTTCACTTTGATAATTATAATTGTAAATCTCAAATTATTTATTTTATAATTTATTTTTTAAAATTTTGCCACCGAACACATATTAACATAGATTCATAAAACGCAAATGAAAACAGGGCGCACAAAATGTTAGTGAACAGGCCCTAAGTTTCTGCGGAAATTGCGTAAGTTTTTGACCAATTTTGTAACTGGTTTTAACCGGTTTGAACTTGCTTTCAATTCTTCCCCGTACCACCACGTGCTGCTTTTACGTGAGTCAAAAGGTCATGTCATTTCTGTTACTTACATAAAATGTAACATAAGCTTACCCTTTAGTAAGTATTGCTCATTTGACATCTTGATAATCGAGTCATTTGAAGTTTTGAATTAGAGACTGGTATCCAGTTTTTGCTGCGAGATGATTTATTTACCTATTAAATAGGACCAACACTTACTAAAATAATATCTAGTACAACATTGTGTCAAAGAACTAAACATGATTTAACGTTCAAAAATGTGTTTCAGATAAAATTGCTTGTGTTATGTGCATGGATTTGATACTACTTACTTGGCCCGAACGTTTTCAGTGGTTGGTTATTTATTTGCTAATCTTCGAGATGAGATGCTAGTGATTTGGTGAAATAAGGTGCAGATTCTGAGGCTGTTGAGTAATGAGCGCTTCACAATTCAGAGCTCAAAAAGTTTGACTGTAAATTGATGCTGCGGAATGGGAAGCTTGGCAAAGAGTGGGAGCAGGGTAATGGAAAATTATCATCTATTAACCTTGTATTTACTTAATAATGGACAATTCCCTCGTATTATATTGACTTATCATTTTCATATATTTCGTTAAATATTTTCAATCACATCCGTAACACCTACCTCCCAACTCCACGTCACCAACCACCCATTATGGAATTAAATTTCTAAATGGAGGGTTTTTTTTTTTTTTTAAGAGAAAGGTATAATTATAGTTGAAGCTGCAAGTTATGATCGAATTTTACATAAACCACATAATAATACTGCTAACCGCCGCGGGGCCCACCCTCGCAATCCCCCCCACCACCCTGGCGGCGTCCAACACGAAACGACGCCGCGAAATGCCAAATTACAAACCAAACGACAGAGAGAATAATCGCCCATTCGATTCCATTCATCATATCTTTTGCAGCTTCTCGGCCTTAACCACAGGATTTGCCTTCGCAATCTGCTCTTTACCCATCTCTTTGAAATCGAACGAACAGGCGTGCTGCTCCGGGTACCTGTGGGTCCCGCAGAACACCGACCCGCACCTGCACTTGAACCCCGTGAGCCCCACGCGCCTCCTGCAAGTCATGCACCTATTCACCGCCGTTTGCTGCACCGGAGCCGCCACCTCAGGCGGCGGCGGAGGCTTCTCCACCTCTGCCGCCACCTCGACATCCGTCGCCGGTCTCTCGAGCAAAGACAAATCGACCGACGGCGACGACGACGAAATCAGGGTTTGGTTAAGGGCGTGTTTTGCCGAGGAAGATTGCTGTGCTTTCAACTGGAGATCGCGAAAACACTTGGAGCAGAGATTTTGAGTCGTTGGGCTCCCGAAAAACCCGCAGTTGTTCACGCACAAACGCGGTGCTTGACATCTGTGCTCTTCCGCCATCTTCAACCTTAACAACAAAATTTCCCATTCCAAATCAGTTGATTGAAACCTTGCAAACTAATATAAAAATTTATAAGATTTCGATATATCCAAACTATCCCTATTTGAAATCAAGTTAATAGATTAACAAAAAACAAAAAAAAAATCTATTCATGAGAAAGTAATACAAAAATTTATATTAAAATTTATCATTACCTCTAAACAATATTTTCAGGAATTTGCTGAAATTGATTGATTTCTCAAAAAGGGATGATTAGAAAGGAAATATATAAGGATTAGTTGTTTTATCTTTTTTCTTTTTGTAATTGGAATTTTGGAGAGAAAGAGAAGAAGGCAAAGGAGTTCTGGTAAAGAAAAGAAAGCAGGGTTTCTCTTTTTATGAAGGAAGGCACCTCCGCGGAAAAGAAACTCCTTTTTTTTCTTTCGAGGGGAGGATTCCCGGCCCTGACTGAAGATTCCCCACACCTTCTTTCTCTCCTTTTCAATTAAATTTTACTTTACTTACTATGATTATTATTATTATTATTATTTTAAATAATTCCGCCAAACAATTAAACAAACAAAAACGATCCCTCTCTCTCTTTTTCTCCTAATTACGCGTTGAGCAAACGGTTTTGGTTTTGCTTTTGTTTTGTGGTTTTTTATTTATTTAATTTTTTTGAGTGGCTTAACTCTTAAGGACGGGTATCTTCTGGAAGCCGGTCAAGTTACGTTTGAGGCTCAGTTACTTTTTATCTTTTATTTTTTTCAAGAAATTGTTACGCCAAGTTGGACCGTTTCACATCAGACGCGGAGGGCCACACGGCGAATTTCTAAGCACACGGTGGAGTCTGGAGATCGATTCCCAATCACCCTGATGGTTAACATCATGCGGGTCTTTTTCTGGCACCTAAATGTGGGACCCGTAGTTTATTTGACAGTACATACAAAACTTTTAGGAATTGCCCTCTGATGCCTTTCTTTTTTTGAAATGCCATTTGACGTCTTTCACTTTTCACTTTTCGGAGTCTTTTTACTTACATGGGATCTTTTTTTCCCCGCAATGTGATGGGCCTAAATGGGTAAAGTTAATGTTAATTCGATTAAGTTTTTTTAGTAGTAAATTCGATTTTTTTATTCGATTTAAATTGAATAAAATTGACGCAAAAACTAGTCCACAGTGGTAAGCCATAAACAAAAGAACTTGAAGAAAAGTTCGTGCCATGTCGAATGTATCACTTTCATTAATTATAAAAATTGATAATCGCACAAAAGAATAAAGCTAACGTTTGCCTCTTTTGAAATTTTATTTGTTTCCTATTAAAATATTAAAAAGCCTCAAATTTTCTTATGTTATTACGTAAGAAATTTTCAAATCATTTTTAGTAAATTATTAAAAACTATTATTCATTCTTTAATTGTTTTGTAATAATACCGTTCTCTTCTCTTATCTTAACTCGCAACAACGCCCATTGAATTTTAATTGTTAATGTAACACTATTGGGATTATAGTACTTCTAATGCACCATACATAATAGTCTAAATACTATCAAGTAGTTAAAAGATTCATAGAAGTTAATAAAATCAGTCTTTTAAATAATCTTAAATATTCGAGGGAGATATTGTCTTTATTCAATTAGTAGAGAATTAACTTCCATAATACTCTTATAGAGACTTAAACCCTTAAGCACTGAAATTAATTTTTATAATATTTTTATAAATACTCAAACCCTTACGTTTACTATTATAAGTGTAATGACTCTCTCATTGTACTAAAGTACTAAAGGCTCATCGATAAACTTATAGCATTAGAATTGCCCATTTTGACAAAATTTATTTGACTTTGTCCATGCTGGCATCCTCGTTTGACTAACGCTAAAAAAATGTTCGATGAAATGGCCATGTATGATGTACGTGGCTATTTCGGTTGCAATTTCTCTATCGAGGAGAGAGTGGATGAGTTCTTTCTTCTTTCTGCAGCTGCAAGTTGTATTGCCAGCATATATAACCACGTGCTATTTTGCGGCTGTCGATCTGTTCAGCTTGCGAAGCTGCTTGCAAAGGCTGTAGCATTTTAGTGGCCAAATTGCCCTTCAGTGGGTTCCAGGGCATGCATCACTCCATTCTATCAAATTGGGTTTTAGCTTCCAACTTGGCCTTAACATTTATCATGATGGGCTGTTTGATTATGGTGTCGGTGCAGCGTCATCCCCATGTCTGGGCTGCGTGATGACCTTTATTATTTGGGCTGAGGTTCGATACTCTGCAAACGTAATGTTGCCCGCTTTTGTGCAATGAACGGAGCTTTTAACGTCCCTTTTGAATTTTATTTCCTAAAATACCACCAGTTTAATTTATAAAAAATAAATCCACATTGTTAACATTGATCATCTTTTCATTAAATTTTTTTATCATGAAAAATATATATTTTTTAATATTTTTATTTATAAAATACATACAAATCTTAAAATCTTAAATTATGTTTCTTCTAATTATGTAGTTTATATTTCCATAACTCTAAGCTCTTATACTTTTCTTAAAAACAAAAGAATTATTTGTTAAAAAGTAATTTATTTAAGTTTTTAATTAAATTTCCTTTCAAAAATAAGAAATGAATTGAATTGCGTTGGGTTGTTTACGTAATTTTAGATATAAAAGGGTTTCATAAGAAGTCTTGAGTGGTGTCAAAACTCAAAGGGCCTGCTCTTATCCAATGTGATCGGTCAATCCTCTGAATGATTGAAATCCAATTATGAGTATCTGTAATTGATGACACCCAAGTAGGGGATCAAGCGACCGAAGCCCGGCGGACGGGAATGTAACTATAATTGTCTTAAGGTATCTAAATGCCTTGTCGGATGAGTTCTGACTTGTAGAAAGGCGTAAGAGCTTAAGCAATGTCTCGGAGAGACTTTTGGTGAAATACTGAAATAGACATGTCTATGAGTATACATCTAGACAAAAAAACTCTATGAAGCGTCAGTGTTACCTGAGATTTTTTTTGGGCTTTTCCTATGCATCTTACGTGGAAGGCGAAGAAGGCGAAGAACATTAATAGTAATAGAGACAGCCAGGCGCCAGCTGTCCAAATATTCAAACAAGTACTTTAATCAGGATTTTGACTGTAGATAAGTTGTGGGAATACATAATTTAAGAGGAGGAGAGCAAATAAATTACAGAAAGTGCAGAGCTAGCTACATAAATTGAGAGGCTTGAGGAAATGTGTTTGTGTTGTTGCTATTATTATTTTTATCGTAAAAGAGGAAATGCCTGTGAGGAGAACACTTTGGGTTATGCAAGCAGCGGCCGCGACGATTTTGCCAACCAGAAGTTCAAGGTGATAGCACCAGTTCAATTTGAACCAAGGGGAGAACAAACAACTGCAGGCGGCGTAGGCAGCGGCAACGACGGTGGGGGCAGCGGTAACCATAGTAATATTTGGAAGAAGATAACGAGCAAAATCTTTTGTGCTTCTGCTATTACCTAGCTATACAATGACTTTTTCATAATTAAGGTGAATGAAAATGGATATTATTATCTGCAACTTCTTATATATATATATATATATATATATATTTTTTTTTTAATTTTTTTTGTGTGTTCAATTTAAATGACTTCTCACCAAACTTACTGTTTGTTTTTGTGGTTGTTCATTAATAATATCATTACGTGAAAAGAAAAAAAAATCACCCATATATAATAAAATTGTTGCCAATAAGTTTAATCACCGCTGAAACATTCCTAAACTCATTGTTTCTACGGCTTAATTTGGTCAAACAAAAGAAGTGCAATTTTTGAATCGACTAGAAGCTTGGAAATATAGAAAATTATTTGGTCGATCAATGATCCTGGGATCAACTTTTAGACCTGACAATTGTACCTTGGATGCAACGTTAACTCGAAGGTGTTGTAGTCTTTGAAGAAGGGAATACCAACGACATTGTTAAGCAAGTAATTGGTTGAGATCAAAAAAATAAAATGACAAGAAAATAACGGCGGTTTCTATACGTTGTTGTCCATTAATTTTAAACTAATATCCAAAACATGACAACTGACGGGTCCATTGTTATTGACATTTGCTCCGCGGCATTTGCGGAGCCACTCTTTCGTAGGTTGCGAGGCATCATTTTGACTGATTGGGCTTAAGCTTGCTACTCGGCTTCCAAATGTTGATCGTTGATTGGCTGTTGAGCAGTGTAACCTTATGATGGCGGAGAAGGATTTGATTCTCGGCTGATTTTATGTTAGCACCAAATAACGATTAGGAGTAAAATTTCTCTATAGTAATATTGTTAGGATCAAATTAATTCTCTTTTTGTTTGTTAAAATATTATTTCAAAGATTTTTCATTGATCGTGTACTTACAAAATTAATGTTTGGACTAAATTTTCTTATGGCAAGTTGTATAAAAATAAAGTATATACTACATTAATAATTAATTAAAAGAATATGTCAAATTTGATGTGTAGAAATAAATAAAAGAGATAGATGTAGGTTTGATAATGAAGTTGTCAAGCATATCTTCTTCTTTTTTTTTTTAATATATAGAGAATTGTCACTATATGAACGCAAGTTAATTTATAAAATTATAACTTATTATAATATAAAGTTAATTCTTTTTTTATATCTAACGCAAATTGAAAATAGAAGAAGATGATAACTCTTAAGAGTTCGGACGGCAAGACATTTAGGTGGTGTTTGGTTTTAAGAAAGGGGAGGAGATGAGAGTAGAAGAGAGGAGAGGAGTATAAAAATTAATTGTTATTGTTTGGTTTCACATTCAATTTGAAAGGAAAATAAATTATAAATTTTTTATTTGGACAAATATACCCATTATCTTTAATGTTAATATTGTTAATAAATAAAGAATAATTAAATTATGAATTTATTTAATCTAGAAAATAAATTAATAACAAAACATTTAATTTTATATTATATTTTTAATTAATTCATTACTATTTTATAATCAAAATAAGTAACATTGCATAAATAGTTATATGATCAATTCAATTTCTAAATATTTATAATTATTGAAAAGAATAATATGTTAGCCTATTGAAATTACCTAGTTAAATAAAGAATTTTATTTTTTAAAATAAAAAATTACAGATTGATCGCCATTGACTGCTGTTGACCGTCGTTGACCGCCACCGTTGACCATCATTTTTTATCACGTTAAGTTCATAATAATGATCAGAAATGAATGATTTACTTATTGAAAGTGTTAATTTTGAAGAAAATACATTGTATAATAGGAAATATGAGAGTTAAAATTTTCCCAAATATTTAAACAAGATTTGAGGTAAATAATAACATATATTAGCATTTCTAACTCCATAGAGTTGTAGATCAGCCTATGAGGATTCCATTGGTATCGATTTTGATGGTGAAGCGCGTCTCCAGCAAACTCCGGTGAGACTCCGGCGAAACTCCGGCGACTTTCTGGCGAATCATTTTACTGTTTTTTCTTTTTTTAAATAAATTTATCCTATTAATTTAAGAAAAAAATATAAATTATTTAAATTTTAACTTATTTAAAATTAATTTTATTTAGGGGATAATTTTGAAATTTTTGAATTCTAATAAATGAATAATTTGAAATCCTTACCCATTGATTAGGAATATAAATTCTTCAATTTGATGGAAATTGAATTTCAATAGAAATTCAATTCCATTAAATTTGATTCAACCAAACAATGAAAAATAGAAAAGAAATCAAATTCTTTTCCTCTCCGCACTCCTCTACCCCCAAGCAAACATGTCCTTAAGGTGGAGGATACGGTGGCGCTGGCGTGGCAAACTATCAAGAATGCGGCCGACATTGCGGACTCATGCACCCACAACACCACCACGATCTAACTGGCGCACGTCGAGAGCACGGTTTTCTCGAAGGTTATCGAGTAACGCAAGAAGCACGCTGAGGCAAGATCAGGGATGGTGACGATGACGATGACGATCCTAAGACGTGGGACCTTGAGTTCATGAAAGTTAACTCAAATGCCCTCTATGATTTAATGATGGCAGCGAGCTACCTGAATACGAGAGCTTGCTGGATTTGACATTCCAAACTGTTGCTGACGTGATCAAAGTGAAGACTCTAGAGGAGATCCGCAAGATTTTCGATCGTCAGAATGACTTTGCTCCTGGTGAATAATAAGATAAGAATATTCGAAGGAAGAACCAGAATGCTCAAGGCTATCTTCAAGTTTTAAACACAAATTTTGGGTCATTAAGGATGAGGATCCTTTCTTGATTTGATCTTTTTCTAAGTAAATTTTATTAATTTAATTAGTAGTTAATAAATTAAAAAATAAAGGTAGTTAAATCTTAATTATACACCAGTACTAAAGTATAAGTGGTACAATATTCGTAAAAGATCATAAGAGTTTAGATCATACGAGAATTTCAATCCGGCATTAATGTTATTCAATCTAATGATAGATTTTCAAAATTAAAAGAAGTATAAAGTGGTCATCATTTATCCTCCTCGAGGGACCAGAAAGCCAAAGTCATCCTGATCACATAATACTTTGTAAGGTTATCTTCCTTCAAAATAAGCTCTGCTCAATTTAGAACATATATAAGAATTATGTCCAAGTTCATGTTTGATGTGATTTATTTCAACATTGTTTAATTGTATTTTGAGTAGAGTTTTTAAAAATTAAATTAGTTATCTTGTCTTTAATAGTAAAGGTACAAATGTTAAGTTTTGGGGAGTAAAGGTTGTAAAATTTATTTGAACAACTAAATTATCCAAAATATCATTCACAAATTTATTTCATTCCTTTTTTTTTTTAAAAAAAAAAAAACTTTACTTATGTACGTGCTATCTATAAAAATTCTATTTAAGTGAATTTTATTTTAAAAACTATTCTAAACGGAATATAAAGTAATTTCAGATTGGATCAGGATTGGAATTGGGCTTAAGGTTGACTTGGGATCTATTTTGAAAGTTCACGATGTCTAAAACCAAAAGGGATCTTATGTTGTATATTGTGGATAGAAATAAGGAAACTGGTCTTCCCCTTCCCGTTTTATTTGATCTTGACTTGCTTCAGTAATTTCGGTGTTTGGATTAAGGGCCAGTTTGGGATTGCGGTTGAAATTTAATAAGCTGCTTATTTCATAATTTTTTATTAAAATAGTATTTGATAAATTTTGTAAAAGTAGCTTATTTCATAATTTTCTTCATTTTTTCAGTAGTTTTTAAAAGCAGGTAAAAGATTGCTTTTCATAAGCAGCTTATTCAATAAGCTGCCACACCTTTTTAAAATCCTTATTATAACCTTAGATTTTAATAAAAAGACAATTATATCATACTTATCCATAAACCTTAATATAATATATAACATATCTTTATTTCTATCATATTTTATATAACGAATTATGAAGTTCTTTAATTTTTTTTAATTGAGTTCTTTTAATATAATTTTACATATTTAAGAAAAAAATATGTTTAAATAATTTATTAAACATACTCTAAAAATAAAAAAATAATTAAAACTTATGTCTATTTTGGTCATTATATAATAAAACAACACTTTGTAATAAAATTTACCAAACGTATATACTCTATTTTTCAAACTCACCGCAACTGCAACAATATATTTTATCAAATACCAAACTACTTTTTTAATCAGCAGCTTATTTTATTTGCACAGTATAAGCAGCTTATTTCATCAGCCTCCGCAATCCCAAACTGGCCCTTCGTATTTAAAAATTAAGAAGGTATCAATAATTAAATTTAAACCGTACATTTTTATTTATATAATATTTTTAACGGCTCGTATCAACATACTAGATCCAAACTCCTCTATCAGTTTATCAGAATATTCAAATTTATTGGTTCCCATCTTTGAATTAGTTGAATTAATGTCATAAAGGAAATTAGGTAATCTACTATCTATCTGCGGGGAACTGGCCTTCTCAAGGCTAATTGCTTTTATGTTTAACAAGTCCAAGTTTTTATTTGTTAATTTATAATTTCTTTGGAAGCAAATAATAAAATGATTTGTAATCTTGCTTGAGTTGGCTGTCAAGAACATATAACTAATTTTTTTATTTTTAATTTCTAATTAAGTATGATAAGCTTTAATAGTAGAGAGTACAGCCAGCTGTCCAAGTATTTTCATTTGTCCTACAATTACAAATACTAAGCTACAGCTACTGTAGTTTACAGAATACACAAAAATCATGTGTGAACACTAATAAGTAATAAGTGGTGATCCCACATAATTTTTGTGTGTGCTGTAGCAGCTGCCTTACTTTAATCAGGATTTTGACTTTAGATAAGTTTTGGAAAAATAGAGAGAGCAGAGCAGCTGGACACAAGTAAAGCTAGCTATTAAGAGAATTGAAGAAATGGCATGTTTGTGTTGGTGCTTCTATAGCAGAAGAAAGGCTTCTGAGGCGACCTTAAGTTATGCAAGTAGTGGCCCTGACAATTTTGCCGACCATAAATTCAAGGTGATTCCACCAGTTCAATTTGAACCAACAGGAGAAGAAACAACCGCAGACAGCGTAGGCAGCGGCAATAACGGTGGCGGTAGCAGCAGCAGCAGCCATAGCAATATTTGGAAGAAGATAACGAGGAATATTTTTTGTGCTTCTGCTCCTTCTTAGCTATTTAATGGCTTTTCATTATTAAGGTAAATGAAGGTGGATGCTATTGTCTACCAACTTTAATATATATACATGTTATGCTTTTTTTTCTTTTTCTGGGTTCAATTAATAGGTGCGAATTTTATCGACATCCTGACGCATATATTTATATGCTATAATATTATTCTAATTTTAAATTACTTCTCATGCACCCTTAACAAAATTACTTTTCGTTTTTGTGGTCGTTCTTTAGTAATATCATTATGAAAAGAAAAATCACCCATGTATGTTATTATCTTCCTCAAACTATCTTACTATCTTATTCGCCGAGAAATAGGCAGTAAATAAAATTTTTGCCCACAAGTTTTATTGCTGTTGAAACGTACTCAAAACGAATTTTGAAATTGACTAGAAGCTTGGAAATGTAGAAAATTATTTCGTCAGCGATCCTAGTCTTGAAGAAGAGAATAACGACGATATTATTTAGTAAGTTAATTAATTGAGATGAAAAAAAAAAAAAACACTGCGAATTCTATACGCTCATCGCTGCCATTAATTTAAACTGATATCCGAAATATGACAACCAACGAGTACATTGTGGCATTGCCATTGATCTTTGCCATTCGGCATTTCCCTAGTTACTGATTAGTAGGTTGCAAGGCATCGATCTTTCCACTTTGAAATGGGAGTTAAAAGACCTCGTAAAAACCTCGAAGAAGTAGTATAATATCCCTGATTCCCTGAAGATCTTTCCGCCTTGGGTACACGAGCATGGCCAGTTGTCTCTCCATCATCATCATATTCTATTTTTTTTTTTTTTTGTGGGTGGCTGCGTGTCACTAGTAAGGTATTTTTTTGGAGGGTGTAACTTTTTTTTTTTTTTTTGAAAGGAAAGGGGGGGTGGGCAAGCCCAAATCAATTTTTACCCCCCTCCCCACCCCAAGGCTCGAACCCGAGTCCACACAAGTGAGGGGCGACAGATTGACAGATCGCCAACCAACTCAATTCGAGCTGAGCAGGGTTATTTTTAAATTAATCTCCATAATATCCTTATGGAGACTGAACCCTTTCTCCTCGATTGTAAGTGCAAATTCTCATAGCAGCTTCTCCCACCGGCCAGCGCCCATTGGTTTGGAGGGTGTAACTTAGGATACAAGTATTTTTAAAATATTTTCCTATTTTCTATTTCTTTTAGAATTTTTTTTTAGTTTTTAGATATCGGATTTAAATACCACTGTTTTGCTTTTTTATCGAGATTAGGAGAATTTTATTATAAAATAATAATTTAAATTTGCCCATTTTGATAAATTTGCAATATTTAAAGCTATCATTTAAGATGGCCTAAAACCCAAGTTTTGTTAATTCAAAATTATTCAGTAAACTTCATTATTTAAAAACCTATGTTTCTTCTATCTTTTAATTTTAAATGTTTCTTTTTCGTCATTTTTGTCATTATATAAAATAATGGAGTGACTACACATGATGGATACATGCACTATGTGACGATCATGAGAGCGAGAGTAGGACAATATTGTTCGACTTCAAGAAAGCGGAACTTAAGATAAAATATTTTCCAAAATTTGGGTACTAAAAAAATTATCTAAAGGGTATAGAAATGACCTATTGATTAATTAGAAGGGATTTTTTTTGGTATGGTCAGTGTTTGGGGGCAAACTTGAAATGATATTTTTAAACCAATAAATGAATGACACACATATAATTACACAGTCACAATAGGGACAATTCTTCGAGAAGTATAAAGATACCATTTAGAAGAATTTACTAAATTGGTTGGGCTTAGGAAATCAAGTGTCAAGGTTGGACATATCAAGATATTTATGAAAAAGAATAAATCTAGTATAAAAGGAATATTTTTTAACAAAATATGACATATAGTCCTAAACTATTCTTTTTCTCTCCTTTTAACCTAAAAATGATATCTAGCCTAACTTTTATGGACTTTCCTTCGTTCTTACCACTAGCCTATACTATATTAATGTCTTATTCACCCATATCTAAGGGGCTCTCTTCTCCTTTCCTTTTACACACACACACACACACACACTCTTTCTCTATTTATCTTTTAGATCCTCACCTATTTCTCCATTTTTTGAAGGCCAATTTATCCTTCATCATCATCATCATCATCTTTCCCACCATATTATCACTTTCCATATCTTTTTTCATTATCTTCATTTTTATCAACACCAAGCATCTCTATATAGTTATTTAGCTTATGTTATTCATCTTGGATAATGTAAGATCTATATAAACTCTCATGTCTATAGTGGATTGGTGATGACTTACTCTAGTGGATGTAGGTCAAATGCCAAACAATATAAACATTGTGTGTTCTTTATATTTATACTTGTTTTACTATATTTTTAATTTGAATCAAGATTGTGTTTCGCGTATGAGCCTATCTAAGTTACCTCGGTTGCTCTAAGTATTCTATGAGATCACATGTGCTATCCTCATCACATGAGCCACTCCCAAGCACACATTAGCCCCTTCATATATGTTAATCTTATAATATTAATTTTGATGATAACAAAACTTATATGTTCTTGATTAAAATGTTGGGGCTATTAAAATGAATTTATTAAAGCTATAGACATGTTTAAATAAGCTTAATGATCGTTAACTCGAGTCAGAAAATCATTTTTCTATAAAAAGTTGTCAAAATATAGATTTTAAAAATTACCGTTGAACTGTTTATTATAAAAGGCAAACTGATAATTTACAGAAACAATTTAGTCTTTTAATAGTTAGCTAGACTTGTTTTAGAGTATTCTGGAAATTAACGGTGAACCATTTATTATAAAACGGTGAACCGATAATTTATAGAAAAGAGAGAGTTTTTTAATCTTGAACCGTGTAGCAAAAACGGAGACTTAAGTCTGTTTTGCAGGATTCTAGAAATAAATGGCAATTCGATAATGAAAAACGGTAAACTGTTTATTTAAAATCTAAGCACAATGGCTATTTGGACAAGTCAAAACGGTAAACCGACAGCAGAAAACGGCAATCCGATTGTTCTCAAAAAATCAACAACGGTTAGTTTTCAGCTCCAACTATAAAATGGTTCAATCAAATTCAAATCAAAAGAGAACCAACAATTATCTTTGAGTTTACTACTGAGAAAACATACATCATTGGTTTTTAAATTTGTTTTTGTTTCATTGATTCACACCTTGAGATTTCAATTGTAATCATATACATTGTGTGAGAGATTGTTTTATTTTTAAGTGATTGTAAATGTTGAGATACACTTGGGTTGAGGGATTGAGAATAATCTTTTGTTGTAAAGGTTTATTGATACCTTTAAAGTCAATTGTGAGTGTTGTTGAAGTATTGGAGGCTTGCTTACTGGAATCCTCAAGTCCGGTGAGCTTAGAGGTGTGGACGTAGGCACGGTTAGTTGAACAACGTAAAAATCACGTGTTTGCTTTCTCTTACTTTATCTCTTTATTATTTATTGCGTATTAATTGTTTATTTTGAATTTGATTGGTTTATAATTTTCTTTAAGCTTTTAGTTTTTAAATTTTGTTTAAGAACCCAATTCAACCCCTCTCTTAGGTAGCATAGTTAATATTTCAATATTAACTCCTATGGAGCTCCATTGAGTTCTCCCTATTGTTTCCCATATGACCATCTCAACTCACTATCTATGTTACTTTAGCTCATCACCTAGAATATTTCAACTAAACCATCTATCCCAAACATCAGAAAAACACACTTAAACCTGAACTTAGTCCAAGCTCCCCTTAAATATAAATTTATTTGTTTAAATAAGACATAAATTGTATTTGGTGAGAAATCGGATCCTATCAAAAATATAGTGTACATAGTCAATTTTCCATATTGTATGAGTTATATGGAAATATGGATGATGAAAGATTATGAGAAATGTGTAAGAGTAAAAAAGATGTATACTGATTAAGTTTGGGTAAGGCAACCTGCTAACAATACTTGTTTACCATACTTCGGATTTCATTTTTTAATTTTTCTAGTGCACGTGCTTTTGGTACTCTATGGTTGTTGATACTGGTGTCATTTATGATCATGTGTGTGTTGTTGAATTGACAATTTTTGTAAACAAATTTTTATAATATTGTAAAACTGTAAAAAAAAATAGTATAGAATATTATAAATTTGTCTCTGATTTTAATTTCAAACCTAAAGCTGACTCTATATTTTTGTAACTTTTCTTATCAGTAGTATAGTTAGTTGATCAATTTTAATGTAGATTCAGCCATGCGTGTTTGATTATTATTCTTCTGAAAAATATCGAAGAGTTGCCATAATCGATAAAACTTTATTGTGTTTACAATTAACATGAATGAGCGATTATGTTTATATACATATGGTTTGAACACATATAAATGAGAATTTTTCAAATTCCTTCCTCCAGTCTTAATCACATTGAATTCAAAGAAGGGGAATTAGGTAGTCTACTATATATATGTGGGAACCGTCTCAAGTTGCTTTAATTTTAAATAAGAGCTCGAGGTGACATTATGATTTATTAATTTCTCAATTCTTTGAAAACAAATAGTAAATTGATTCCTAATCTTGCCTGTGTCACTTGTAAAAACATAATTAATGACTGATTTTGATTTATTTATTCTAATTCTAGATGTCATGTGTCAAGTGTCATAAGTTTCAACAGTAGAAACAGCCAACTGTCCAAATACTTGTTTTTTTTTTTTTAATTTAAATTGCGTGTTCAGCAGATTTTTCTTTTCTAACCTTTTAGAAATATATAATTGATTGTCATTTGATAAGTATATACAACTAATTAAATCTTAACTATTTACTGCTATACATACACATGTGGCAGAAGATTATGAAGAATTGAGCACATGTCAACTTAGCAATAAATTTATTTTTTTTCAATCACGCGATATTTATTGGGACAACTTAGATCAAGTTCCATTATGACATAATCCAAATTTCTACGATCGTAAGCATGAAAGATATTTGCCCTATCTGCAAACCAATAGTGTCCAAATATTTGGTTTAAAACAAGCACTCCAATCAAAATTTGGAAGAAGATAACAAGGAATATTTTTTGTGCTTTTGCTGCTACTTTGCTAATTAAATAGGTAAATGAAGGTGGATCACTATTTGCCAACATTTGTATATGCTACGCTGTTTTCTTTTTCTTTTTCTTTTTTTTTTGAATTTAATTTTAATGCGTAAATTAAAATCTATATCTCTTATTGAAACTATCTTTTCCACCGACAATAGATTTAATAATGGTTGCCCAAAAGATATTAATATTGTTTGAAAATAGAAAATAACTCTGTTCATCTTATCGTATTTTCTGGTCAAACATGAAAATTGGAAATTTAGAAAATTAATTGGTCACCGATGTTGGGATCAACTTTTAAACCCGACAATTCACGGTAGCTAGCTATATATTAATCATATTTTCAGATTTAAAGTTAAAATTACACGTTATGATTCTTTGCATTAACACTCTTGTATCAAGATATCACATTAATTATTCTTTCTCCTCAATTGGGTACATATGACTGTGCAAATTAAATGATTAAAGGCTTGTATAGGTACGATAAAGCTGGACGCAGTTTAGTTAGATCCGCATTTTAGAGTAGAGAGCGAGAGCTGGTTGAAGAAAAGAGTGGACAATTTTAATACTCCAACCCAATAACATTTTTTATTTCATTTTCTCTAGCTTATGCTCACAATATCCAGATATAATCGATTGCTTAGGCCAATCTATTCCAGATAAAATATAGTATGAACATCTTTATTTTATTTTGTTCATATTATGTTTATACTTTCAGCAGGCTTTCAATTTATGCAAAAGCTCTGTTGTGTTGGTGCCTTTGTAACATATATAAACTTAATATAGTGCGTGTTGTTGCGAATATTATGGTGCGTAACGGCTCGCGTGATAAGTTCCCATTAAGAGAGCTCTACTGTGAGGCCTAATACCCCTTAATAAGAACTCGCCACACTTACGGTCATGCATTATAACTTACACAATGACACACACTAAATTACTTGTGGTAACATTTATATGCACACTTATATATCTTTTGTTTTATTAGGCCAAAGGGTTAAAAATGCGCGTTACCTTCATCTAATTATGCATTTTATTGAGCATAAGTTAAAAAAAAATGACATTTTCATTTTGGGAAAAGGTAACTACGGGCAAAGAGAAAGAAATTGGAGAAACTTAAGGGTGCGTTTGATAGTATTTTTTAATGATGTTTTTGTATTTATTTTATAATATGAGAATGATTGATTTTTATTGAATTTGAAAATGATTTTAGTAGTTTATATTTAAAAAAGTATTTGAAAATGAAAAAGTGGAAACGTGTTTAGTTGTTTGTTTAGAAAAATGGGGACAATGAAAGAGTGCAAGAAAAAATATACAATAATGAAAGAGCTTATTGGTCTCCATTAAATTTTAAAATACATTAATATATCTCAAAAAAATAATAAGTTAAATGAAATCAAGTGATACTTTTATTTTAAATTATGACTAATTTGCTACTTCTGAAACGTATGTAATTATTTTTTTGAAAAATAAATGCATGTATTATAAAACGAGATAATAATAATAACTGAATATTGGTGTGACTAGCATAAAAAGGTCTATAAATTTTTCAAAAAAATGTAATTAAATAGAAAAGAGGTTAAATCGGACTAAGGGGGAATTTTTATGTTAACATGTTAAAATGGTGTTATTATTGTAATAAATAAAAATGAATAAAATGTTTTTAAAAAATTGCACATTAATTTCACAACAGATAAAAATTATAAAAATGGAGTACACAATTTTTACTTCTTTTTTTTTTAATTTTTCTTTGATAAACTTGAAGAACAAGTTATACTTGGTTTTGAACAAATTAAAGAACAAGTTATACGTGGCCCTTTTGAACAAACCGAAAATAGTACAGTAAATATGCGTATCAAACAAGTTTCATATTTTTTATTTTTTAAAAGCGAATAACGATGAGTGCAAAACCATTGGTTCATCAAGAAATTGGGATTTTTATTGGGACATCTTGATTTGAGAAGTTAGTTTAGAGTAGTTTTCAATCCTAAATCACATGCTGTAAATGCATCCCTTAACCGTTTTAACCATTAACCGCCGTCAGAATTTAGTTTTCTCTAGTATCTCAACATAAAAATTGGTAGTGTAATAATTTTGTTTTTTAATAATCATAAAACTCAGAGTCAAACAGCAGGGACTTCATCATTTGTTTTATTTCTTACTCAAGGCTCTTTCGAAATTCAATAAAAAAGAAAATTGCAAGACGCATATATTTAGAGGTGCATATATAAGAAATGTTCTGATTCTTGCATAGAAAAAGTGTGGTCACGAACTAATACATAAGATGACCATGTCAAAATTTCATTCATTTTGTGCCAGGGCAAACCAATTAAATCACAGGAAGTAGAAAAGTATTTTTACGATAAATTCGGTAAAATAATTAATCAGGTGAAATGAAAATTTGTTTATCGAATTTATCTTTCTGAAATATTTTGTTGAAAAATGATTATTAGATGTTTGCTGCAATTTATTTAGAAAGTTTTCAGAGAGAATTAAATGCTTCGCATGAATGTAGACATGTGAAAAACTGAACTACATTATAAACTTAATTTTTGTTCCCTTGATTGATATAATGTTATTTAAAGTTTTTTAAAATCCACACAGATGAATCTGATTACGGATCATCCACCAGATAGAATAATAATCTTCCGTTTGTTCTCTAAAAATATAAAAACCTCAATTTACCGGATATTTTTATTCAAAAGATGATAGTAAATGGAGGAGGCCTTGATGACTTTTATTATTTTTTCTTTTGTTTATCTTCTCAAAGTAAATAAGAATAAATTGATATTTTTACACTTTTAGAGTAAATTAAAATTTACCCCTTTTTATATGTTTCTATGCAAATTGAAGGAGATGGAGGATCCGGAAGCATCAAGAAGATTACCTTCAGCGAAGGCTAGCTGGTTGACATGATAATCACTTTGGTATTTTATATGCTGCATTTTGAAGGTTTCTTTCAAAGAGAATTTTTCATATTGACGAGTTTTTTATGCAGCGGAATTCAATTATGTGGAGCAGTAGATTGAGGCAATGGACAAAGAGAACTTCATTTACAGCTATAATGTGATTGAAGGCAATGCCCGAATGAATACACTTGAAAAGATGGAATCCATCTGCAAAACTATCAGCAAGTAAAGGCTAATGCCATTAATAGTTGAATGCTCTTCACTTGAGCAAATAAAGGCTGGCTGTCGAAGAAATGGCAAGGCCATAGCCATTGAAGCCTATCTTACACATGGCAAATCCTCATGCCTACTAAAAGTTGCAATATATCAGTGCATTGAGACTGTGCACCTAAAATAAGACTTTTCTGTGTTGTATCATTTCACAGTATTCGATTTGGTAGAAATCATGTCCTGGGGTCAAGCTATTATTACTTGTGAAAAATGAATGACATTTTAGGATCTATCAAACGGCAAAAAAAAAAAAATTGTTAAAGGTGATTTCGGTTTCCATATTGTATAGTCATATTTTTTAAGAAATAAAATTAAAATTTTACGTTACAATTATTATTATCAAAACACTACATATTAATCGCTTTAGAAACTGCCAAAGTAAACAGTTTAGGTTCAAGTTGTGTTATGCTAATTGTCATTTATTAGCGTCTTAAAGGAATCCAAAAATTCTAATGTTTGCATATTTTAGCATTGCTTTGGCAGGAGAAGATTCAGGTTGATGTGAATTCATTTAGTACGCATCATATTGATGTCATTGTTAAAATGGAAGAGGAGTTACGGTGGCGTTTTACTGGTATATATGGGCATCCAGAGGCTGCCATGAAAATACATACTTGGGAGCTAATTCGACACCTACATTCACTATCTTCAGTACCATGGGTAATTGGGGGAGAGTTTAATGAGATTTTAAAACCGAAAGAGAAACTTGGGGTGTTCTATTGAATGTTCTATTGGTAGATATTTTAAGCAAGAGCGCTTGGATCGCTTTCTGTGCAGTCGTAGATGGGAGAGTTTGGGCTTTTTCTCTTATGTATTACATTTAGTTAGTTGGTATTCTGACCATTGTTGATATTGTTAACGTATAAAAATTAAATGATGGATGAGCTGCGACCTACTTTTAGTACACGTTTTCATTATGAACTTTTTTGGAAAGATTATGCTGAGTGTTGAGATATTATTGTGGACTGCTGGAAGGAATCTGTTCATGGGGTTGAGGATCATGTCAGCCTTTTTTAGAAGAATATTGTTCGTACTGCAACAGCCCTGTCTCAATGGAGTAAAAGGGAGTTCAAAGGGTGGCCAAAAAAGGTGCATGTAAGATTGCAACGCTCAAGGAGATGCAAAACCAAGGGGGTCATTATCTTGATTAATATAGATAAAGGGGAAATCTTTGTAACTACTCATATAGATAAAGGCCGAAAAAGGGGAAATCTTCAGAGACTAGAAGGTGAGATTGATGGTCTACTGCCTGAAGAGAAACAATATTGGCAGCAGCAAGCTCGGGTTATGCGACTTAAAGAGGGGTCATGGACACACCTTTTTTTTTTTCCATGCATATGCATCTGCTCGGCGGAGAAAGAATAAAATCGAGGGGTTGCTAGGTAACGAAGGAAATTGGGTTACTTCTGTGGGCAGTATTGAAGACATTGTTGGTGATTATTTTTCCTCTTTTTTTTGTTGGAAAAAGGAGAGGAAAAATAGAGAAAAACCCGAGAAGCAGTCAAAGCGTGCAAAAGTATTGTCCTTAAATCAAATTCCGCGCCTCAAGAATATAATATCTCGGTACAAGAAGGACGAAGGAAAAATGGTTTGATCTCCAGGATACAATAACTACTACTGCGATGTTGCATTCAATGCAATAGTTTAGAATAGTAAACCATTAAGGACGAAGAGAGAAAAGAAAGAGATGAATTAAATTCGGGTGATGCTCTTGGCCTCCTTAAATAGATGTGCCCCGCCCTAGTCTTTATAAATCCGAATTATAATAATCTAAAGATTCAATAAAACCAAATCCCAATTTGATTAGGAATCAAATTCTCAATATAATTATAATTAAAATTAAAATAATTAAAGTAAAGGGAAAAATCATAAAAAGAGGCCAAACCTGCTTTGGAGGGAGGGGGGGTTCCCCCTGCGCGTGAGTTGTTGGGCATGAGCACCCAGTTAATAGATTCCTGGAATAAGTCCTCTATTGGGCTTGTTTTCATGCGCATGTAGCTTCTCTTTATGGGCTTGTTATCACCTCATATTTGGTTTCTATATATAAACAAATTATAACTTTCTTATTTAAGTAATGTGAGATATTGGTATTTTGAAATACCAACTCAATTTCTAACAATCCCCTACATATTTCAAAATACCAATTTCATTCATCTTCATCATTGTCCATAAAGTTTAATGTAAATGAATTGGTGCCTTTAAGCTATGAACAAGCCACTGAATAACTAATCATGTCTCATAGGAATGTGGTGAAACCTATAGTTTCTATGAACCAATATTCCTTTCTTGTAAGGCAGAGGACTAGAGGCTCACACTAAACTTTTACTATGTTTAACTGTTTTGCGGTTTGGCACTTTAATGGCCCTGTGCCTTTAGATTCATAAGTGCTTTAGAGAAGCCTGTCTAGCCTTATGCCCTTAGATTCATGAGTGCTTTAGAGAAGTATGTCTAACTCTCATAAAAACCAACCCAATTTCACACTCACATAGGTGAACCTCCATTAAGTGTGTCATGCAGTTTTGACACACTACCATACACAATATATGGGTTATGTAGTTCATTAAGACTCAATTGCTTAACCTACATCATTGTAATAAGCATTATCTCGCCATAGAAAAGACTCATAAATAGAGAAAATCTTTATTGAATAAGTTAACCTTACAACATATTGATAATGCTACAAGACAATAAGTAACTTGTTTTTACCCGTATGATCCTAATTCATGGGATCTCCAATCACATAGGTAGGGATACCATCACTCTTGTCTTTTGATCTAGACAATAGTCCAATCCCCCTCAACGTGATTGCTACTAAACTCTTGTTTAGTTGTTTTGTCGGAGGATCGACCAAATTCAACTTTGACCTAACAAAGTCTAAGCTCATAACACCCGACTCTAGCAGCTGCTTAATAATATTGTGTCTTATCCGAATATGTCTATTCTTCCCATTATATATCTTACTTCTAGCTCTAGCAATAACGGCTTGACAATCGCAATGAATTGGCACAACAATAAGAGGATGAGTAGAAATAAGAAGATCTACCAAGAGGTTTTGCAATCATTCAACATCTAAACAAGCCTTTTCTAAGGAAATTAGCTCAGACTCCATGGTAGAACGAGCTATGCATGTCTACTTCGAAGATTTCCAAGATACCACTCCTCTACTAAGGGTGAAGATATAACCACTAGTGGATTAGAGCTCATTGGACTTAGAGATCCAATTTGCATCACTGTACCCTTTAAGTACTGGTGGAGATTTACTATATTTAAACCCGTAATTAATGGTGCCTCTCAAATATCTTGTTACTCTGGCTATTGCAGTCCAATGATCCTTGTTAGGATTTTTAGTATACCTACTCAATCTACCTACAACATATGCAATGTTCGGTCGTGTATTATTCATCAAGTACATTAAGCTACCAATTAACTGAGCATATCTTGTTTAATCAACACAATGTTCAATGTTCTTTTTCATATGGGTATTACCATCGTATGGAGTGGAAACTGACTTACAGTCATAATATCCAAATTTCCTCAACAATTTTTCAACATAGTGTTCTTGTGATAATAGGAGACAATCATTAGTCTTTGTAATCTTGATGCCTAGAATAACATTTTCCTCCCCCATATCCTTTATTCGAAGTTAGAGGCAAGCATTATTTTTGTCTGATCAATAATTCTAAAGTTGGAACTCAGAATAAGCATGTTATCAACATAAAGATATATGATGACAAAGGTATCAATGTCAATGAAGTTAAAATAGATGCATTTATCAGAATCATTAATCGTATATCCATTGGACACTAATACTTGATCTAATTTTTCATGCCATTGTTTCAGTGCTTGTTTTAAGCCATACAAAGACTTAACCAGTTTGCATACCTTATGCTCAGAACTTGAAATTTCACAACCTTCAGGTTGATTCATATAAATCTCCTCATTTAAGTCTATCTTGAGAAAGGTAGTTTTCATATACATTTGATATATATGTAGATTGTGGATTGCTGTTAGAGCAATCAAAACTCTGATGGATGCAATTCGAGTTACAGGAGCATATATGTCAAAATAATCTATATCTTTCTTCTATGAAAACCTTTTGGCCACCAGTCTTGCTTTATATTTATCAATAGATCCATCAGCCATTAATTTCCATTTAAAAATCCACTTACACCCGATAGGTTTTGTACCTGAAGGTAAATCAACTAATTCCCATACATGGTTGCTCATGATGGAATCCAGTTAATTATTGACGGCTTTTTTCCACAAAGATGCATCTCGAGAAGACATAGCTTCTGTATAGGTATGAGGATCATTTTTAGTAAGATAAACAAAAAAGTGATCATCAAAATTAGTGGCTTTTCTCATCCTTGTGCTTCTCCTTGGTTCAGCATCTGAACTTTTAGAAGCATCAATTGTGGACTTAATATAGGATAATTATTTGTCAATACTAGCTTTTTTTGGGAAAATAGATTCAAAGAACTCAGCATTTTTTGTCTCAATAATGGTATTTGCCTTAAATGAGATACCTTCATCCTTTAATATCAAGAACCTGTATGCAGCACTATTGTAGGCAAACCCTATAAGCATATAGTCAATAGTTTTTTGTCCCAACCTTATTCTTTTGGGATCTAGTTTAAAAAATTTGGCAAGACATCCTCACACTTTGAGGTATGATAAGTTAAGCTTATACTCTCTCCACAATTCATAAGGTATCTTACCTATCTTCTTATAAGGTATTTTGTTTTGGACATGACAAATAGATAACATCGCTTCCCCCACAAGTTCAATGGTGCCCTAGAACTTATTAACATAACGTTTATCATCTTCTTCAAAGTTCTGTTTTTTCTTTGAGCTACACCATTAGACTCAGATGAATATGGAGGTGTCACTTCATCGATGATGCCATGATTCTCACAATAAGCATTTAACATGCTTAAATCGTATTCACCTCCTCTATCAATTTTTAACTTTTTAATCTTCTTATTAAGTTGATTTTCAACTTCATTTTTATAGATTAAGAATTTTTCTCTTGCTTCATCAATAAAGTTAATATAATATATTTTGCCTCCTTTGGTTATGGTCTGTTTCAAATCACTACGGTCGCTATGAATTAGACTAATAAGTTCAGTTTCTCTCAATTGAACTTGTTTACATGTCTTCTTAGTGGATTTTCCATCCATACATACCTTACATTTGTCATTAGACAAGCTTATATTAAACAGTAAACCAAGTTCTTTCATTTTTTTAAAATAAGAAAAATTCACATGATCAAGTCTCTCATGCCAAAGATTAGTAGAGTCAACTATATAAGCAAAAGAAGAAGCCTTTTTATTCATTATGAGATTGAGTACATTGAGTTTGAAGAGTTCTCCAGAACAATACCTCTTTCTAACAAATATCTCATTTTTTGTCATTACAATTTTGTCACCTGCTTACGACAGATGACATTAGATTGTATATCCCCTGCTTGAGAAGAACAATACCTCTACAAATGATACTTTATCCCCTGCTTTACCCGGCATATAAAAAAACACTAGATTGTATCTAATTTTAGAAACATGGAGTACATTACTCAGTAAGAGGGTTTTCCCATATGTAAGCTTGAGAAGAATTTTTTCTTTACTTACGACAGATGTAGACCGTGAGTCGCCAAGGTAAATAATTTCTTCTCTTTCTCCCAATGGAGTGTAATCAAAGAAAGTTTTTATCGCTACATATATGTCTAGTAGCGCCAGAATCAATCACCCAATCCTTGTTTCCATCTACTACGTTCATCTCTTTCCCCTTCAGCCACATTGGCTTTAGGAGATTTTTTGTTGTCTCCCCTACACTGAGCTTTATGCCTCCATTGATTAGCATACTGGTTAATTTTTCCACAAACAAAGCAATGTCCTTTCCTTTTAATAATAGGTTTTTTTTTGTTATTAAGGTGTCTATTATTAGGGTTATGCTTTTTATTAGGTTAAGGAGTATTCTCAATTATATTTGCATTGGAACAAAATTCCTTTGCTTTATTAGATGTATCTCTAATTCTATTTTTCTCCTCAATCATAATATGTATAATGGCATCTTCATTACTCACTTGTTTCTTCTTATGCTTTGAGCTTTTAATATAATCTTTCTAGAATTCTGGTAGTTTCTCAATCAAACACCCAGTTACAAATCATTCAGAAAGGAATATTTCTTCTTTCTTGAGATTACTAACTAATAAGTGATATTCATGGATATGGTCAAATACAGATTTGTCTTCTACCATCTGATAATGTAAAAAATCACTAATATAGTATTGTTGAGTCCCAGCATCTTCTACCACATATTTCTTCTTAAGCAGTGTCCATATTTCAGATGCATTCTTATATTAATAATATACATCATAAAGAGAACTAGCAAGAGAATTGAGTATTGTGTACTTGTAGATCTTGTTACCATTTTTCTAATTTTGAAATTTCTTGTCATAATCTTCGACACCTTGATTTGGCGGCGATGATTGCAAATATCTAGCAAGATTATGAACGTCCAACACATTAAAGACCTTTTCCTGCCAGCGCTTGAAATTCTGGCCATTGAATAATTCAATCTTCGATGTGTCCGGTAAGTTTTTGGCAACGATCACAAAGGAAGCAAATGGGTCGTGCATCGCAGAGGGTACTGCTGGTACGAGGGTAACAATCTACGAAGAGGGAAGTAAATCAACAAGCGGTGACGGCGGAAGATCACTCATAATTTGATCTTAAAATTGTTGGAAAAAGGAGAGGAAAAACAGAGAAAAACCTTATAAGCAGTCAAGGCGTGCGAAAGCACTGTCCTTAAGATAAAATTTCGTGCCTCAAGAATACAATATCTCGTACAATATTCCGGTGTAAGAAAGACGAGGGAAAAGTGGTTTGATCTCCAGGATACAATGACTACTAAGAAAGACGAGGGAAAAGTGGTTTGATCTCCAGGATACAATGACTACTACCATAATGCTGCACTCAATGTGATAGTTTAGAACAATAAACCATTAAGGACGAAGAGAGAAAAGAAAATGATGATACGACTCATTTCTTTTCGGGCGATGCTCTCGGCCTTCTTAAATAGATGCACCCTGTCTTAGCCCTTATAAATCCGAATTAAGAATCAAATTCTCAATATAATTCAAATTAAAATTAAAATAATTAAAGTAAAGGAAAAAATGGTAAAAAGAGGCCAAACCTGCGTGGGGGATCCCCCCTACGCATGAGTTACTAGGCGCGAGCGCTCAGTTAATAGATTCTTGGAATAAGTCTTCTCTTGGGTTTACTTTCATGCATGTGGGCCTTTTTTTTTGTGGACTTGTTACCACCCTATATTTAGTTTCTATATATAAACCAATTATAACGACATTATCTAAACAATGTGGGATATTGATATTTTGAAATACCAACTCAATTTCTAATATTTTTTCCTCCTTAAATACAGATACAGAGCAGAGAGAATTAGTTTTGTTCTTTTTGCAAGCTAAAGTTGCATAGGAAATGAATTGGGAATTGGATGTTGATTTTTCTAATGATAAAGTAAAAAGTGCGGTTATGTAAATGCATCCTACTAAAGCACCTAGGCCAGTTGGCTTTCCACTAGTGTTTTTCAAGATCATTGGGGTATTGTTGGTAAGCAGGTTACTCAAACTTGTTTAGCTATCTTGAATAGAGAGGCTGCTCTTTCTATTTTGAACCATACAATTCTTGTTTTGATTCCAAATGTAGACCGGCCTAATAAGATTACAAAATTTTTCCCAATAAGTTTATGTAACGTTATATATTGGATCATCGCTAAAGAATTGGCTAATGGACTGAAGGGGCTGTTAGATGATGTAGTCTCTGGTAATCAAAGTGCTTTCATTTCAAATCGTCTTATTATTAATAATGTCATAATGGGTTATGAATGTTTGCATAAATTACGATCATGTAAAAAGGGGAAGAATGGATTGGTGGCATTGAAGCTTGATGTTAGTGAGTCGTATGATCGAATGGATTGGGGATTTTTGGAGCAAGTAACGGTGTGGCTAGGTTTTTCTTTAAGATGAATTCGACTTATTATGAATTGTGTGTCAACCTTGATGTTATCTTTCCTGATTAATGGTGAAGTTCGGGGTTGGGTTTCTCCAAGTCGAGGAATTAAGCAGGGCTGTCTACTCTTTCCTTATTTATTTATCCTTTGTGTTGAGGCTTTCTCTGCCATGCTGCTGCTGAAAAATCAAATCTAATTCGTGGGGGGTCAGATTTGTATCAGATTTATTTGTGTTTCATTTTCTATTTACGAATGATAGCTTGATTTTTTTAAGGCCGTGTTGGTAGATTGTCATCAATTGAACAATATGTTTGATTTATATACTAAGGCCTCAGGATAGATTTTTAATCTTGACAAATCCAATGTTTTGTTTAGTCCAAATATGAAGCTTGATGCACACAAGAGTATTACAGAGGTCTTTGGTTTTTCTAAAGTCTTTGCATATGAGAAATACTTAGGTCAATTAGCAATGGTTAAGAGGAAGAAAAGAGAGTTTTTCCATAACTGAAATTTAAAGTGTTGAGAAAATTGAGTAAATGGTGGAAAAATCTTTTTTTTTTTTTGGAGGAAAGGAGATTCTAATCAAAGCAGTGGCGCAGGCAGTCCCTTCATATGCTATGAGTGTGTTTTGTTTACCGGCAACTATGTGTGAAGTCATCCAGCAGAGGTTTATAATTTTCTGGTTGGGGTTTTCAGAAAATAAGCAGAAATACACTAGAGGGGATGGACTAGTAAAAGTCGTGCAAGAAGGAGGGTGGTTTGGGTTTTCGGGACCTTGGCTGTTCTAATTAGGCTATGTTGGCAAAGAGGGATGGCGTTTGCTCATTTATGGGGAGACACTTGCTTCCTAGGTTTAAAGGCAAGATATTTTTGACGAGGTTTGTTTCTTGACATAATTTTTGGTAATAATCCTTCATTTAATTGGCGAAGTATTCCTTAGGGGCATAAGCTATTACAGTGAGGGATTGGATGGTGTGTGGGGTCAGGGCAACATATTCGTATCTATTATGATAATTAAGTGCCTAGGCCGTTGTTGTTCCAATCTGTTTTGCTTGAAATTTTGTCCAGAGATGCAAAGAATAGGAATTCTTGGAATATGGCTTTGCCCGCTGGATATCCATTCTATTATGAAGATTAAGCTCCCTTCACAAAGTTGTCATAACTGGTAATATGGTGCTAGGATCATTATGGCGAGTACACAATGAGACATGGGTATCATATTGTGATGACATGGAAGAATCTTGATATTGCTACATCTTCTAGTGTTTCACCTAGGCAGTGGGCAACCATTTGAAAGTTAATTGTTCCTTCCAAGGTTAAGATATTTCTATGGCATGGACTTGTAAGATTGCTTCCATCTATGGAAAACTTGGAACTGAAAAGCATGGTAGCTGATTCACGGTGTAGAATTTGTGAAATTTTAGGTAAGCAATCCAAGAAAGGGGGTGAATTGGGTTTTAAAACTTAAGCAAATAAAATCGCATAATAATTTAAAATAATAAATTTAACAATGCCCAATATTAAAAAGATAAGGGAAGAGAGATCAAACACATGAAATTTTTATGTTGTTCGACAAAACAGGCTTACGTCCCTACCTCGAAGTAAATCAAGCTTGAGAATTTCACTATTCAAGCCTCTAAGGTTTCAAGTTCTTACAATTGACTTTCAAGGTATCAGTAAACTTTTATAAGTGATGTTTCACTCACACACACACACCTTTCCTCAAGTGTTTGCCACACTTATACTCACAAATTTAATAACGAATTTAAAGATTACAGTAAATACTCTCTTTTAGAGTGGATATACAAATGATAGTTCAATGATAACTTATTGTATGAAGATTTACAAAATAAAAGCTCAAGAGATGTTGTATGAACTGATTTTTGCTTAAAAGCCTTGTTAGATTTGATTTTGATTTGAGTTTATATAGTTTGAACAAGTAAATTAGCCGTTATTGACCTTCAGAGAACAGTTAGATCACCGCTTGAATTGGTAATTAGTTGTTTAAACTTTTACGACAAGTTATCGTTATAAATTTGGATTTGAAAATTTAAAAATTTGCCCTAGGGGTTAGCCGCTAATTTTCAGGTGGGGCTAGCCGCTACCTTTCTGTCTTCCCAACATATTTTTTATATTTATAATTTAGCCTTAAAATTTTTAAAAATTAAAATATAGTCTAATACTTTTATAAATTATAATTTGGCCTAAAATATTTTATAGTTTTACAAATAGGTCCAAATCTAGAATTTGAAACAATACTTATTTAAATCAAAGATTGCAAAACTTTTTTATTTTAATGCATATCTTGAAAAATAAATAATTTGATAAAATATTGAACTTATGATTATAAAACCTTTGGTTTGAAAATTTAAAAATTTTTCTTAAGCTGTTAACTGCTAATTTTTTGGCTACTAGCCGCTATCTTTCGATCTTCCCAACATATTTTTTATATTTATAATTTAGCCTTAAAATTTTTAAAAATTAAAATATAGTCTATACTTTTGGAAATTATAATTTAGCCTAAAATTTTTTATATTTTTGCAAATAGGTCCAAATCTAGAATTTGAAACAATACTTGTTTAAATCAAAGATTGCAAAACTTTTTCATTTTAATTCATATCTTGAAAAATAACTAATTTGATAAAATACTTAACTTATAATTATAAAACCTTTGGTTTGAAAATTTAAAAATTTTTCCTAAGCGATTAGCCACTATCTTTCTATCTTTCCAGCATATTTTTTATATTTATAATTTGGCCTTAAAATTCTTAAAAATTAAAATATAGTCTATACTTTTGAAAATTATAATTTGGCCTATAATATTTTATATTTTTGTAAATAGGTCCAAATCTAGAATTTAAAACAATACTTGTGGAAATCAAAGATTGTAAAAATTTTTCATTTTGATCCATATCTTGAAAAATAACTAATTTGATCAAATACTTAGCTTATAATTATAAAACCTTTGGTTTATGAAAAATAATGATTTATTAAACAAAATCTTAGAGTTATTTCAAATGCTAAATCATGCATACATTAAATCATACTGGCTTTATAAAATTTGTAGCAATAGAGTTCTTAGTTGTGTCGTTACCTGTTGAGTGTCTTCAGTTTGATTTCATTTGATTTATTTGAATAAAGTTTGCTCTTCAAAACTAGGGAAATTGTAAAATATAATAACATATATTTGTTATCATCAAAATTATAATTTGTATAGCTCCCTAGGCTAACAATTTACGGTGAGGCTGGCGAGTCTATTTTGCATGCACTATTTGTCTGTCAACATGCTCATGATGTGTGGGAGCTTACTTCATTTATCGTTATGGATTTTTTTGACTGTGCTGCAAGTTTGCGGGATGTGTGGGATCTTGTTTATTCTAAAAGCACTTTCAATGAAATTCAGCTCTTTGTCTTAATTATGTGGGGGAATTGGAGAGAGAGAAATAGGATTTTATATGATGGGGTTGTGCCATCTTCTGTCTGTGTGGTGGCTTCTGCCCAAGAAATTTGCGATGGTTGTGTAAGCAGAAATTTCAAGGATATAAATGGTGTGTGTACTGTCTGAAATGTTGTGATTTGGGAGTCTCCACAATTGGGTTGGTTTAAATTAAATACTGATGTGGCATTGGATGTTCAAAATGGTAAGGTCAGTTATGAGACTGTTATTAAAAATCATGGGGGGTTGGTTATGTTGGCTGGAACCGATTTTGGGAATTATTGTGATGATATGGCTATTGCTGAGGTAGAGGCTATTCGCTTTGGTATTCAACTTGATAAGGAGGCTTGTTTGTCTCCATTAGCAGTTGAGTCGAACTTGTTGTTTGTTACTCATTTGATCCAAGGAAAGCAACATACTCGTACAGAGATTTTGTGGTTAATTTCTCAAATGCAACAACTAATGCAACTGACGTAGGACTTCAGGATTCAGCATATTTCAAGGAGTGGTAACCAAGCTGCAGATGCTCTAGCTAAGCATGCTCTTTGAACATGTTCGTTGTTTGTACTACTAGAAGACTTTTCACAGTCATTAGGTTGTTATCTTTGAATTTTTTCCTGATTTAATGAGGATTTGTTTTTGTTTAAAAAAATGTTTGCATTTTTTTTCTTTAATTTTTTTCATTAAATTAATTGTCCAGTAGAGACGATCTCCTATCCCACACTGTCGTTGCCTGTGCAAAGCAGGGCAACTTTTTTATGTGTAATTCAGATAATGAAGTTCAATAAAGCAATTATGAGCCTTAGGGTCTTCAATCAGCCTGCCTTCTAATCTACAGCGGGACCCCTGGGGGTATATAAAAATTTTGATATCCAATGGTTGAGTTGTTCTTATTTTATTTATGCTAGTATTATTATGGCTATTGCAATAAAATGCTATAACATTATTGCAAACATGTGAAAAATAAAACTTATACAAACTTAGATTACTATTTTTCTTGATTGATATTCATTAATCTGCACAAATAATATTTGAATGTGCGTTTTTTTTAAAAAAGATTGAGTTGATAATAATATAATCATGTTGCAAATTTTATATGATGGGCACAAAATTGATGAGATGTTCTATCTTTCAAAATGTCTCTTGTCACTAGTTTTATAACACACGCAACGCATAAGAAAATTAATAAAAGCTTTTATTGATATATGTTTACATATGATTTCTTTTTATCATCAGTGCTCTTCAGTTATAATGCTCAACCGCGCTTAAAAGTATATTTAATTTAAAATATTTGACAAAACTTATCCCATAAATATTGAAATATTAGAGAAAACTAAATGTAAGATATTAATTTAATATTAATTCCCTAACAAATTCAAATTTCTAACTCCATTACTAATTGACCTTAGTTTTCAGTTGATTTGACTGGCGGGCATAGTGGAGAATTATTTTAACTATGCTAGGAAATCCATGTATTCAAAGTCATGATTCAACAAGATAATTTTGAAAGATATTCAATTTTATTCTTAAATTTAAGTTTATTAGGTCACACATTCTTTTCTTTCTTCTCCGAAAACAAATGTTTCAGCGTGATCTTCAAATTTACCGAAGAAAATGAAACACTAATTTACTTGGCAACAGCCACAATATATGCATTCCAAGCATCTTGCTGTTGGAAACACTTGATCTCTTCATACTTTGCCTCTCGTGAAACCCCAAATCCCTTTGTGTTCCTCATTTCTCTAGCATCTGGCATTTCACGAAGCCAAAAATGTACAGATCGAAATCCAGCTTCTTCTAAACAATCTTTAATTTCAGGCAATGACCACCTGAGAAGATAAAAATACCAATTCTGACATTGATAAAAACGTACTAAAGCATTATATATTAAATGCGAATATTAACTAAATGGAGAAAATTTATAAACACGCCACTTTAAGTATTGAATATACTGAATGATAACAACATAACTTACAATCTCCAATTGTATGAAAATGCGTGGCGAAGTTTTTTCTGCTCTTTTTGAAGATGAAAGTGGAGGCTAATTCTTGTTTTACGCTCAATGATGTCAAACTCAGCCTGCTCCCATACATACTGCATTTATTTATCACCAAATTTGAATTTTAACAAAGAAAGCTTCTGCGGGTAGAGCAAACAGTAATCCAACACATGATTTGACAAGTTCCATAACTAGGAGTCGTGGACCAAACCTACGAGATATCTCTTGTATTTTTTAGCAATACAAAGCATCAAACTATAAGGCAAAACTTTTTCACTTCTTAAGCACTGGTTATTAGTCCTATGACTGTCTATCTACATCATGCCAGACATTTACTGAAGAAACTTCATGTCTTCGTTTACAGCTATCACTTATCTCGATTCAAAAATTAATGACACCAAAAAGTGTTGTACTAGTGATCAAACTAAAGCTTTGCATATTGATGGTGATGCAGCAGACATGATGAAGATAAGTAAAAATCATCCTATTGAGCCATGTTGAACACTTTATAGGATCCAAAAAGCCTGACATAAATTTTTATCAGAGATGGTAAAGTCATATAAGATGCAGTCCTCTAAAATATTTAGATGCTCCTAACTTGAACATAACCAGAATCGACAATGACCTACCACATTAAATTTTCTATATCTAGTCCTGACATTGATACTATAAGTTGTACTAAATGTTTGGATAGGGTAGAAAATACCGTAAAATTGGCAAATCTCCTCTGAAGTCTTAACTTCTGCTCTGATGATGTGCCACCATATAAATCCATGACAAATATACCGCCTTTCTTAGACAAGGCATGAAGAACGTGCTTAAAATACAAGACCAGATCTGCACGTTTATGGAGACAACAACAACTATAGTTGAAAGCACATATAATGTCTCTTGCAGGCAGTGAAGACTTCCTCTTAGTGCAGTTATCAACACTAGATGCCGAAGAGCTGTCTTGCACTGCAGATTCTATTGTAGAAGTCTCCAAAGTATTATCAGGTTCCTCTAAACTACTGTTTCTTGCAAGCTTTTGAGGCTCATATCTTACAAGTTTTGCCTCAAGAGGTTGCAAAACATTGCCATGAAAGAGGGATATTCTGGAATACCCATCAGGCCCAACTTTGTTTACATTATTCTCCATGCACCATTCTAATGCCTCAAGGTCCAAATCCAATCCCACTGCAGTCCGTCTTGAGTCACTCCGGAGCCACTCTGTACTGTCAAACAAATAGACGAAGACAAATATTAAGTATTTCAAAATTGGGAATTGCAATTATGAAAAATTTTATCCAAAAACTTCTTCAACTTAACAGCACTCTTTATAAAACAGCATCAAGAATCCTGCAACACCGTCAAATCATTCAATGTATTCATCTTTTTATCTCCTTTCCAATATCACATCACACATCCTTATGCATTCATTTTTTTATCTCCTTTCCAATATCCCATCTTGAACTCTGAAATATCAAATGCTTTTAAATGATGTTACACACCTAAGTAAAGCTGTGCCACAAAAATCTTCTTGGAGGTGAAGCGGCTGCCTCCCTCCCACATACATCAAAAAGAACTTCTGCAGATAGCTAATGTCTCCTTTCGGCGACTTCCCTCAAAACAAAAATTCAATAACCACAATTAAAGTCCTATTCCTCAAAACCATAATAAATACCACTTCATTTGATCAGAACACAAATTTTTGTATCTATCATCCAACAAACACAATACAGAAATTTTAAAACAACTATTCCAAAGTTAAAAGATTTAGTAAAGTCCCTCATTTTCTCAGTAACCAAGCAAACTGTAGAGGACTTTTTTTTTTTTTTTCTCTTGAAAGACAAGTTTGGATATTTCTGTATGATTGAACAATTAAAGTTAATGGGTATTAATTAATGTTGATACCTGCACGGATTGCTGATACAGAAGGAACTTAGACGGCATGTCGGTTGATGGGTTGGTGTCATTTTTGTCTCGCTCATCATCTTCCTTGTCAAAATCTTCTTCCGGCCCTGTTTCTTCTTCTGCTTCTTCATGATCAGAAGAAGAGGGCAGGCTTGAATGGTGACTGTAGTCAGCTTCATAGCCTCCTTCTTCTTCTTCTTCTTCTTGATAGTACGAGAAGCCACCACCTCTTCGAGAACCTCTTCGCTGCTGTCTCGGCTGTTTCTTGTCTCGCTTTCCCATCGCTTTTTCTTTTTCCCCTCTGCAACTGCCCGCCGCCCAATACAGTACCTATGTTAGATGTCACTTGTGACTGTGTCTAAATGTCATTCACGGAGGGTTTTTTTTTTTTATATTTTTTTTTACTGCAGTAAATACATTAAAGAGAGGGTCTTGTTAAATAAAATTATTTGTAATTTATATCATCAATAAAAATTAATTTTTTTATGACTGAGTTATTATTTGGGAAACAAATAAAGGTCATTGAGAATTACTTTTGCTGAAGTATAAATTACATATAATATTAATTAGTAACTGTCTAAAACGAGTAAAACTTTTTATTTTTTTTTAAAATAAAATATTTCAATAAATCGGCATTACATAATTACATTCGTCTATTTTCAAATATTTTGAATAAATATTTCTTCATATAATATACTTGATGGTATTTGAGTTTAGAATTTAACTTCTGTTGGTTTTGATTGATGTTTCATAATTTTTTTTGAAGAATCTCATTAGGTTTTAAATTTATATTTGAATAAAAATAAAATTATTTATAGAAATCATATAAAAATTTTCGTTAATTATTAATGAAAGAAACTGATATTCCTTAAATATTAAGGTGCGGTGTTCAATTTTGCTCCATCCTTAATGACTAATAATTAATAGACAAAACAAAAAGCAGTAATTTAATTATTTAATAAAATTCATTTTAGAAAGTTCCAATGGACTTTTAATTATAAAATATAATAAAAAAAAAAAAGGAAAAAGCATATTATTTGTGAACCAATATTAACAGCTTTGGAGTCAGAAAATCGACCGCATGCAAATTGCAGAGGAGTGAAATTGGTTCGCTTTCCTTTCCGAGAAACAACCTTTTATCCCCAAAACAAAACTAAATAACCAATCCTATTAAGCCAATTAGCTATATACCGAAAGCCAATCAGCGGAGACGGCTTCCTTCACTTTGACATTTTATCAAACGCAAAACAAACAACAAATCCAAATTCGAATTCGAAGTCTTTCAATTCACCCAAAATCAAAATTATTGATTTCACATGCGATCCGATCATAAACCCTAACAAATAAATTTATAATTTGAAGATGTACAGCAACTTCAAGGAACAAGCAATCGAGTACGTGAAACAAGCCGTGCAAGAAGACAATGCTGGAAATTACGCAAAAGCCTTCCCTCTTTACATGAACGCCTTGGAGTATTTCAAGACCCACTTGAAGTACGAAAAGAATCCCAAGATTAAGGAGGCGATCACTCAGAAATTCACCGAGTATTTGCGCCGGGCCGAGGAGATCCGTGCCGTTCTGGATGACGGCGGGCCCGGCCCCGCTCACAACGGGGACGCTGCGGTGGCGACCCGGCCTAAGACGAAGCCGAAGGATGGTGGTGGTGATGGTGGCGGCGGGGATGGGGAGGATCCGGAGCAGGCGAAGCTGAGGGCCGGATTGAATTCGGCGATTATTAGGGAGAAGCCTAATGTTAAGTGGAATGACGTGGCGGGTTTAGAAAGCGCTAAGCAAGCTTTGCAGGAGGCTGTGATTTTGCCCGTTAAGTTTCCCCAGTTTTTCACCGGTGGGTTACTTTGAATTTTTTATTGTGATTGAAATTTGGGAACTGGTTAATTAATTCTGTGATTATCTATTGATTGTTTTGTGTATCGACACTTGTGTTCATGCATATAAGGTGAGTTGAATTGAATTGATGGGTTGTGTTGCAAATATATTTTGCTTGTTGGCTTCTATGATAGCTTAACGTTGGTAGGCTTGTTTCCACGCTTGTGAATTAGATGCTTTTGTGGAAACAGAAACAAGGCACAAGGGATATGTGAAATGGAGGCATAGTGCTTGTCCATATAAAGGAGAATGGCAAATTACTTTTCGAGAGGCATTAATCTTTTAGGTGATAGTACTGAGCTAAGTAAAATTCTCTGTTTGTAGATGATGGACTTAAGTGAAGTTCTGTGTTGGACACTTTTACTGTTGTTGCAGTTCTGGTCATATCTCCATTGATGTTTTTGCATATCTGCAACTATATTCATTATCACATAGTGTTATTGTTTAGTGATTGGTTCACTTTGTAAAAAGTTTTGATGTTTATTTCTTGCTCTATTTCAGGTAAGAGACAACCATGGAGAGCTTTTCTATTGTATGGACCACCTGGAACTGGAAAGTCATACTTGGCCAAGGCTGTTGCAACTGAAGCTGACTCTACATTTTTCAGGTGATACATTTGTCAGCTCACCTAGTGCAATATTTCTTGCACTTTTTTTATGTATGTGTGTATACATAGAAAATAAGGGTAGACCAAATAATGGTTTATGCCTGAGTGATGTTTATGTATACTTGGAACTTGTGAGAGTATGGGGTAATTTTTATTGTAGCTTCGAATTTCCCAAAACCTTTTTAGCTCAATGCATACTATCTATTGTTTTAGCTGATTACCTTACCAATATATGATATCATGCCTGCTGCCGGATACAATTTCTTTTATTTTGGTTTAAGATTAAATGATGGCCTTTTAATCCATGATAGTTAAGCTCATCAATATCGCTCATCAATATCTTGTGAAGGTCTACCCTGTTGTGGACAGTGACATACATACTCTTGCACATTCCTGTGTATATATATACACGATGAAATCATTGTGGGATTTTTAATGTTTATGGATGTAGGCCGGTAATGGGTATGTGCTTATTGCCAGTTCATAATATGTTATTTTTTCTCCCTGAGTAGTATTTCTTCATCAGACCTGGTTTCAAAGTGGATGGGTGAAAGTGAAAAGCTTGTCTCAAGCCTTTTCCAGATGGCTCGTGAAAGTGCTCCTTCCATTATTTTTATCGATGAAATAGATTCCTTATGTGGTCAGCGTGGAGAAGGCAATGAAAGTGAAGCTTCTCGGCGCATCAAAACTGAACTTCTTGTGCAGATGCAGGTATTTGATTTTACTTTGAAGTGGTCTGGAAGAACTTTATGTTTCAGAGGTCTACGGAGGAAGAATATTGAGATTTGTTTTTATTTTTCTTTTCTTTCTTTATTTCAGTTTACTTTTAGAAAAATGTTATTATATTTTTGTAAATTGGTCTTTTTTCTTTTTAGATTATCTTTGCATTCTTATAACGTTAAGTACTTCCTAGTTATATCTCCAATTATGTAGTTCTATTGGACCAAGGTAGTCCAGTTATTGTTATAAGAGCACAATTAACTGAATGAAGGTACATGAGAATTACAGATCAGACCACCTTTGTTTTCTGTGTCATCTCACACCATGGGAAAAGGGGCTGAACAAAGCTTTATTTGAAGCAGTTAGGCTATTAAAATTAGATCTCTTTTGCTTAGGGATTAACGCTTAAATTTTCCCGTATTTTTTGAGACTCAAATTATTTGGGTAATAAGTGTATAATACTGATATTCCATTTGTGTGTCATTGAAGTTGGATATGCCAATTTGCCATGTCATGATTGTTTTTTCTTTTACCTGAGTGATAAAACTAATAAGTCATTTTAGATTTGAGCTAGACTACGAAATTGTTGCATTCTGTAGCCGACACATTCAGCCTGCATTTCACTCTCCTTTATACTTATAATTTATTGGTAGGAGTGGTCACAAATTTTAGAAGGAAAAAAGAGTAGAAATGACGGAATCACTAACTTTGAATTACTATGTTTGGTACTCTTTTATGAAATGAGAATTTCAAAATTTTGAGAAATAAATTGATTAGTTCTTTCTATATTTTCTCCCCATTTTGAACTGGACTTATCCTCTTTACTTTTTTTAGGGTGTTGGACACAACGATCAGAAAGTTCTTGTTCTTGCTGCAACAAATACTCCCTATGCTTTAGATCAGGTAAAGCTGAATATGAGGCAACTGTTTTCTTTGTTTTATCTGATTGGACTATTACATATTGTGCCTAACCAGTAGTGATTACAGGCCATCCGGCGACGTTTTGACAAGCGTATATACATCCCTCTTCCAGATTTGAAGGCAAGACAGCACATGTTCAAGGTATACAGACTGCCCTTAGTATTCATTTGCCTTCAAAATTTTAGTGGGGAATAGTTTTTTGGCTATGCAGTCATCTTGTCCGTATGGAAAAATCTCATCATGCTTGTTGGGTTTTAATTTGAACAGGTGCATTTAGGAGATACACCTCACAACTTGACTGAAAGTGATTTTGAAAGTTTAGCTCGCAGGACAGAGGGGTTTTCTGGTTCTGATATATCTGTTTGTGTAAGTGCATAGGAGATGCGTTTCAAAAAAGAAAAAAGATGTGCACTGTTTCCTATCAATAAAAATAAATAAATAAAGAAAAGAATTGCATATGAGATGTCTTTTTGAGAGGGTCTTTGGTAAATTATGCCTTTCTGTAAAAAAGGGTTGGTTGAAAAAAGCCACCAGCGTTGCGTTTTTTGATGTGTTCTTGACTTATTTTTTGTCCTTGATTGTCACAGGTAAAGGATGTCTTGTTTGAACCTGTACGGAAAACTCAGGATGCCATGTTTTTCTTTAAGACCTCTAATGGTATGTGGATGCCATGTGGACCGAAGCAATCAGGTGCTGTTCAGATTTCGATGCAGGAGCTTGCAGCAAAAGGGCTTGCAGCACAGGTATGGGCCGTAGGAATCTTATGAACTTCAGTGCTCTAATCTTAAGTGGTACATCTTTGCTGGAAATTTGGAGTTATATAATTTAGTATGATGCTTATTTTTCTTGTCTTCTTTTGGGTAAAAATTAAGTGAAGAAAAGAAAGTTCCATAAGTTGTTGAGGGTAATATATTGGAATCTCCTAGTTTGAGCATGTTTAGATTGGTTAACTTTTTGTTGCTTGTCAATCTCTGTGCAGATCCTTCCACCCCCTATTTCGAAAACAGATTTTGATAAGGTTCTTGCAAGACAGAGGCCAACAGTGAGCAAAAGTGACCTTGAAGTTCATGAGAGATTCACAAAGGAGTTTGGAGAGGAGGGTTAATGGGTCTGTTATGCATATAATGCAGAATCATGCTAGCGAGTGCAAGCATGTGATTTGTATGTTATTTATCACTTCTGGATCCAATCATTTCTTCTTCAAGAAGGGAAGGTGACTTGACTTCCCTTTATCTGTATTCAGATGGGAAAACTGGGGTTTGATACTAGTTAATTATTTGCTTCAAATTGTGTAAAGAACAGTTCCCAAAATTACTGGCTCACTTGTTGAACATGATGTGAATATTGCTGATTCCATAAATTGGTCAGTTTTGTGTTTATGCTGACTAATTATCTGGTTTGATAGTGTTTTGATTTCCAGATATCTTTCCGAATTGCTGTCAAAAAAGTTAAGGATTGGATGGTTGGAGTGGGTAATAGCCAGCAAGTCTTAATTTTTTACTTTTCTTTTCCGTTTCTATTCTTACTTTCTCCGTCAAACCTTTCTTTTTCACTTTGTTATTTTTACTTTTCCTAGGGTAGGATAGGTGTAGTAGTGCGAATTGTTAAGGTTCACCTGCTTGGACCAAGCATTTCCCAATGGATGGACTAGTAACTATTGGTAGCCTTATTACCTAAAAATATTAACTGCACTGTGGATGACGAAAAGAGCTTCTTATAGCGGTGTTTTACATTTACAACTTTTGACATCTATTTAGGGGTGCCGTGCAGGAAGGAAATAACCTTCACCTTGCTGCTATTGCCCATGATCCTCTTTTCTGGGTAGGTGTTCGTTCCTCATTTCTTATTCCTTTTCCTCCAGATTGCTCCCTGTAAAGTAAGGAGCCTTGCCAATATCTCTGCATCTCTGTCACTTCTGGAACTGTCAAAAGAGAGTTTTTATTTATTTATTTATTTATTATTATTATTATTATTATTATTTGGGTACACTAACCTAGTTGACAACTGCATAACTAGGTTAAAGGTTTTTTGTAACTTTGGGTCAGTACCAGGAGACCCTGGTTGCTCTTTGAGAATGGTTGCAGCGTCATCTGGTGGTAAACATGCATTTGTTTCTGCATATTATCATGATGCATTAGGAACATGACGTTTGTTCTCGGGTGTGTGCTTGTTGTTCCTGGAGTGCATGCTTGTTGTTTGTAGTCTAGGCTCATGTTTGAAAATGCCATTCGAAATTAGGGGAAAGAATTGGCATTCTTTCACTAGGTCTCTATGTTGGCATTGTGGGTGAAGTATGTACTATAATCTCATTCATGTCCCGGCTAGTTTCTTGTATATTTGGTTTTGAGGGAACTCTTAAATTTTATCAAACATGTGCAATTTGCCATCAGAATATCAAAATGTGAATATAGGATGATGAAACTCTTTTTAACATTGTTGGTATTGCTGCAGACGGGCTCTTTGCTTGACGGTTTTGGTTTTGTGTTGCCGTATGGCCTCTGCCAAGGTGTCTGTCAATGTACTTTCTCTTTTGGAGTAGGTTTTTCTTTGGGCAAATTTGCTGAGCAATTGAATTCATGAGTTGAAATAAGGTAGTTGAGCAAGCTTAAAATTTTGGTTAGCTTCTATTAAATTCACTGGAGTTAATTTGCACGATACTGTCCGTCAATTCGATTTTATTCTCAATATTTCATATAACGATACTGTTTAACTTGTGTTGTCATGTTAATTGCTAACGACAAACACTACCGGTCTTGTGTTGGCGTATTCATTCGGCCCGATTAATCTTGTCAGTAGCACACTTCAAACAAGTAAATCTGAAACAAAGAAAAAAGGTTAAAAAAAAAAACATCTCAGACTGTTGGGTCTGCACTATGATATCTAGTAGCCATTCTAACTAACAGACTAGTGATGGCCCTTGCCCTTCCCTAGTTTTTTCATCTGACACACTTAAAATTGCTTGTTGAATCAAATCACTATATTTCAAGTACTAGGATACCACTTTCGAAAAATTTTTGAAAAATTGAATTTGGGATGTTTAGGTTTCGAAAACCAAAAAAAAGAAAAAAAGAAAAAAAAACTTCTTGGGCAGATCGACCTAAATATTTATGAATACAGTTGATTTATTTTTACTAACTAATAAGGGACAGAAATCAACATTAAATTTTATTTTAAAGAGCAAAAATGAAAAATAAAATCGATCATTTTATTAAAATATATAAAGTTTTTAACTTACTTGAACGCGCACAAAAAAAGCATGCTACTATTTTGTATCCCTTTCCTTGTCCCCTTATAAAAAGAACATTAAAAAATTAAAACCCTCGTTACGTATAGAATTTCCTTGACAGTAATGCAGAAAGAAGATGCCCGCATTTGGAGCAAAATCTGACATCAGCATAAGCGGGCAATAATACTCGTACTCCCCCAGTTGCATTAAGAAAATTTAATATAACTCTCTTAACCCAATACAAAAATATATCATTTTTTTGAACCTTTCAGCTTATGCTTACAATTTACAAACATAAAAACTCACAAGTCTCACGAAGCCGGCATTAGAATTTTGATAACATCGAAGCCGGTAGTTATATATGAAACAAATGAATCCATCATTGCTGCCATTTTACTTCAACTGCTATTCTTACACTCCAGGGATCATGAACATTGCCGGAGTTATCACTCTTCTCTTGTTCGTTAAATTTGCATTGGTGCATGGATTCACCAAGGTAATGAAAACACAAGGCGAAATATTTTGTATTCAAAGTTTTAATTTCGTTCTCGTTTTTTTTCTGTGTTCTTCATTTTGCAGCACTATGTTGTGTACATGGGGGAGCATTCGCATCCCAGTTCAGAGTCTGTGACCAGAGCTAACCATGAACTACTTGCTTCAGTCACTGGAAGGTGAGACCATATATGAGCTAATGTGAAGCGATTATTAGTTGTCTTATTGTTTACAATTGCAATGTTAGTATCACTAAAAGTAGTGTTTTGTTGAATTCTTTTCAGTATCCATGGAGCAAAAAAAATGGCAACTCACCATTACACTAAAAGCTTCAGAGGTTTCTCCGCAATGCTTACACCAGAGCAAGTTCGACAGCTTGCAAGTATTGTCCTTCAATGCTTAATTCCTTAATATTATCCTGTGAGCACTAGTAAAAGTTAGGAGAAGTAGTAAATGATTGAAGGGAGAGAAAATACATGCATTAGTATATACTGTTAAAAGTTCATTTGGTAGAAAACATACATTTCAAGTTTCGCAATCAAATGAATTTTATAGCTGCATACATTTTCTAATAGATTTCACTTAATTTTGCAGAGCATGATTCAGTTGTTTCTGTATTTGAAAGCAGAGCAAAGATTATCCACACCACACATTCATGGGAGTTCCTGGGAGTAGATTCCATTAACCAGTATAATCAAGTACCGGTGGGTTTGAAATCTGATGTTATTGTTGGAGTTGTTGACACTGGTAATGCTTTTTTGTGTTTTTGCGGTCTCTGATGCTAAGCTATCTCAACACAATAAAATTCTCTTCATTTCATCTATTTTGCAGGAGTATGGCCTGAGTCGAAGAGCTTCAATGATAATGGATTAGGTCCTCTGGCCAAGAAATTTAAGGGAGAATGTGTTCCTGGCGATAATTTTACAGTGTCCAACTGCAACAGGTACCTGGCAATTTCTCTAGCAATGAACAATAAAGTGCATTGATTTTCTCCCAAAATTGGAATTTCATTTAAGGTTGAAACAATCTGATTGTCTGATACAGATTGAAGGCATGATTATATGAAGTTCAATGGACACGATTAAATTTGCAGGAAAATTATAGGTGCTCGGTTTTACTCACGAGGATTTGAAGCAGCAAATGGCCCTCTTGAATCTATAAATAGCATATCTTTTCGCTCAGCTCGAGACAGTGATGGCCACGGAACCCATACTGCCTCAACTATCGCTGGGGCAGTGGTTGAAAACGTCAGCCTATTTGGGATGGCCAGAGGCACTGCAAGGGGAGGTGCACCAAGTGCGAGACTAGCAATCTACAAGGCTTGTTGGTTTAACCTCTGTTATGATGCTGATATTCTTTCTGCCTTGGATGATGCAATTGATGACGGTGTAGATATCCTATCTCTTTCATTTGGCCCTAGTCCTCCCCAACCTATTTACTTCGAGGATTCAACATCAATTGGAACTTTCCATGCATTCCAGAAAGGAATTCTTGTTTCCGCTTCAGCTGGAAACTCCATTTTCCCTGGAACTGCAACCAATGTTGCTCCTTGGATCCTCACTGTTGCTGCAAGTTCTGTGGACAGGAAATTCTTCTCAAACATTTATCTTGGCAATTCAAAGATTTTGAAGGTAAATATTTTCGACTTTGTCCACATTACCTGCCTTATCCATCCAATAATGAGAAACATAACAACTTCTGTACTTCAGGGCTCTTCTTTAAATCCTCTGGAAATGAAAACTTTCTACGGCTTAATAGCTGGGAGCACTGCAGCTGCTTCTGGTGTTACAGCAACAAATGCAAGGTATCTCCTATCTTCAATGGTAGAAATACTTCATTGCTAGATAAAAATGGTGTCTTTATATCATTGTATAACTTATATGCTGCTATGTTTATATGGCTAGCCTTCCAGGTTCTGTCAGTAGATACTGCACATTGAGTGGGTCACTGACCTACTGTTTGGAAAATCTATCAAGACAATTTTCTTAAGGATACATAAGCCAGTGACTTGAACATAAGTTAACATGCAACATTCAAAAGTGGCTTTCTTCTTTTCTCTTCCCCACAGGAAAAGGAAAACAAAATAAATAAAATTATTGCATCACCCATTGAACATCATTTAAAATGTGTTGGTTTTTAATATCATTCCTTCTATTCTTCACAAAACACATATTTACTAGACCATATCTCCTCTAGAAGTGACTATTACCTAAAAACCTCGTGATCCAAATTGGTTGTCTTGACCAGATATCATGATCAAAGAACCACTAATTCATATCCATACCCTTGCTGTGTGAAAAATCAATATTTATGAAATTGCTCTAAATCATTAGTTTTTATCTTGTCTGTCAGCTTTTGCAAGAACAATACTCTAGATCATACATTAATCAAAGGGAAGATTGTAGTGTGCACTATTGAGGCTTCAACTGACAACCGAAGAGAGAAAAGCATAGTTGTAAGAGAAGGTGGTGGTGTTGGAATGATACTCATTGACCCCAATGCCAAAGATATTGGCTTTCAGTTTGTAATCCCAGCCACACTAATCGGTCACGAAGAAGCACAAGAACTTCAAGCATACATGACTGCAGGAAAGTGAGTTGTTCAGATCTCTCAACTTCAAAAAAATTGCTAAATTCATATGAAAATGATGGGCAGCTTACTTGATAAATACTACTGTTATTACAGAAATCCAATAGCCAGAATCTATGCGACACAGACAATTCTGAAAACTAAGCCTGCTCCAGAAATGGCAGCATTTTCCTCCATGGGACCAAATATCATTACTGCAGACATCATTAAAGTAAGTTGTATAATTCTTTTTCAAATTATGTATTCACATAGGAATTGAATAAACCTTGAAATTCAATATCAACGGCAGGAAGGGAAACCTAAGGTAGAAAGTGTTACTGCTGTAATATTGAAAAAGTCAAATAGAAAATGAAAATAGTACCTCATGATCCAATTTTCTATTACAGCCAGATATTACTGCACCTGGAGTGAACATTTTGGCAGCATGGTCTCCAGTAGCAACCGAAGCAACAGCTGAACAATCAGTTGATTACAATATAATTTCTGGAACCTCCATGTCCTGTCCACATGTTTCTGCTGTTACAGCAATTATAAAATCTCACCATCCTTCTTGGAGTCCAGCAGCAATAATGTCTGCAATAATGACAACAGGTTAGTAGCTTCATCAATGATAATTTACCAGGGTATTCTTTTCATTAATTTAACTAACGTACCAAATTTTCTAATACGTTATTTTGTTGCAACAGCTACAGTTCTAAATAACAACCACCAGCAGATTAGAAGAGATCCAAATGGCACCCAGACCACACCATTTGACTACGGGTCTGGGCACATAAACCTGGCGGCGGCTATGAATCCTGGACTAATTTATGACTTTGATTCCCATGACATTATTAATTTCCTCTGCAACACAGGTGCAACACCTGGACAACTGGAAAATCTCACAGGAGAGATAATTCACTGCCAAGACCCTTTCCTGCCATCTTACAATTTTAACTTCCCATCAATAGGTGCTTCCAACATGAATGGAAGTTTATCCATTCATCGAACAGTTACATACTACGGCGAAGGCCCAACAGTTTATGTTGTACACGTAAATAATCCGACCGGTGTCAAGGTTAGTGTTTCACCTGCTGAACTCAAGTTTACAAATACTGGGGAGAAGATGTCTTTTAGGGTTGACTTCATACCTTTCAAGAAAAGTGATGGAAGTTTTGTGTTTGGTGATTTGACATGGAGCAATGGGATCCATAGAGTTAGGAGTCCTATTGGTCTGAATGTGCTTTCCTTGTAGGAAACAGAGTTCAGATGCATATTTTGAGTTTAGAATATTCAAATTATCAGATGGTTTGTTGACATCATGGCCATAATATATCAGCACAATTAATTTGATTGTATCAACTTCATCCAACTCAAAAAATAAAAAGCTGATAGGAAGACATTTTCATATAGTTTGGCCACATGCAAGAATGCAACTTCAGTCAGCCATCTAATTACGCGTTATTCAAAGTCATGTCAGATGAATTTGCAATTTATATTACTGAATAAATAAATTGCAAATGAAAGCAAAATAAAATGAATTGGCAGAAAGACTGTGAAGTTACAACAAAAGAATGAAACAAATAACCTTGACTTTCATAATTGTGATGATCATACACCTCTTCAAGCAGCATTTGTTTGAAGCAAAGTGGACGAAACCATCCAACTTCATTGAATTAATTTGAGTTGACAGTTGAGGTCCCTCTTGCTGCATTAAGATCTACATTACCTTTTCGTTCAGAAATAAATAATTGCAAAGAATCCAATGCCAAATATATACATGTACTAGGTTAGTATTAGCCACAAAAAAAAGAAAAAAAAAAACCTCACATATACAAGATTTGAGTTGTATACCTTGCTTTGCATCTATTTCCACCTGTGGATGGTCCAGTAGATCACGTAATCCTCCAAAAATTCAGGTTAAAGCCCTATTAGCCAATGGATAGTCACCAATAATCCCCACAAGAGCATAAACCTTCCTTAAAGTGGTGGAAGCGATTTGTATCGCGAACAACAATATCTCTCCCTTCAAGCTGTGATATCAACTTTATGACAGTATGACAGTCACCGCAGACTCTAAGGTTCTTGACAATCTGTAAAGGAGCCCTGGCAGGAGTAGCAACCAATCCAAAAGCAATGGCCAGCCTCTCACTGTGTTGAGAAAGAATAACTTCTTTGTGTTCATCATCAATGTCCTGAAGCACAAAACTCGTATCAGGCTTATAGCCTGCATCCTTTAATCGGGTACTTAACTCTTCAAGTTTAGAATAAATTTGATTTGACTGTGGATGTGAGATATCACCAGCCAAGAATGAGTACGTCTTGTTCTTCACTTCAATCCAGCTGTAACCAGCTTCTTTTTTCACTTTTCTATCATCCATTAGCTTCCTCACCCTAGCTCTCTCTTGCCAATGTCCTGTTGCAGCATACATATTTGATAGCAGTACATATATGGCTGAGTCATGTGGCTGAAGTGAAATGAGCTTTTCCCCTGCATGTTTTCCCAGATCTATATTACGGTGAACACGGCAAGCAGCCAAGACAGTTCGCCACACAGTTGCGCCAGCAGCAAATGGCATTCTGTTGATGATATCCATGGCTTTTTCAAGCATTCCAGCTCGGCTATATAAATCAACCATGCAAGAATAGTGCTCCATTGTTGGATAAATATGGTACTCATTTACCATGATATCAAAGTATTGTTGACCTTCATTTACAAAACCAGCATGAGTGCAGGCAGTAATGACGCCAATGAATGTTATACCATCAAATTCCAAGTCTTGTCTTCGCATTTCCTTAAAAACCTCAAGAGCCTTCTTTGCGTGGCCATGCTGTGCATATCCACAGATCATCGAGTTCCAGGAAACCAAATCTCTTTTCCTTTGCCTCTTAAAAACTTCACTTGCACTCTCGATATTCCCTTTCTTTGCGTACATGGTAACAAGAGCGCTACTTACACATAAAGCATTATTCAATTTTGCTTTAATTGAGCATGCATGAAATTGTTTGCCCTGTTCAACTGCTGCTGATGGCGCGGTACAGGCATTTATGACACTAGAAAAAGTAAACTCATTAGGTTTAACCCCCTCACTTGTCAACTGTCTGTATATCTTGACAGCTCCCTCAGTGTCTCCTATTTGAGCATATCCAGCAAGCATCGCTGACCATGCTACAATGTCCTTCTCATCAATGAGTTCAAAAACTTTAACAGCTTCATCCAGTATTCCTTTCTTAACATAAGCATTTAAAAGTGCCGTTCCCACTGAAAATGACTTCTCATAATTAGTTTTGATGATTTGTGCATGCACTTGGAAAGGAGAAACAGCAGGCTGTGCTGTAAGAATTATGGAATAAGTAAAATCATTTGGTATAACACCTTCCCTGGTCATTTGGAAAAAAAAATTCACTGCTAGATCTATTGCACCATTCTGCAAATGTCCATTAATCATGGCGGTCCATGATACCACATCTTTCATTTCACGCATCATAGAGAATATTTTACTGGCATCTTCCATTTCCCCGCACTTACTGTAAGCAACCATGAGCCCTGTTCTAACGTTGTGATCAAAATATATCCCATTCCTTAAAACCTGAGAATGTAGCTGACGTGCAAGCCTCAGTTCTTTAGTAGTAGCACATAACTTTATAACAGAAACAAAAGTTGACCTTGTGAGCTCTGCACCTGCAAGTCCCATACTGTTAAATGTTTCAAAAGCTTCCATATGAAGCCCATTGGTAACATAACCTGCAACCATGCTATTCCAAGTAACTGAATCCCTGTCCTCCATGCCATCAAAAACAGCCCTAGCATCCCTAACCATCTTTGATTTCAAGTACATACCAATCAAAGCATTGCACAAAGATGTCACCACCTCACCCCCACTCTTTATAACCATGGTATGAACTTGAACAGCCATCTGAACTATTCGTTCATCAGCTAAAACTCCAAGAACAGTTGAAAACGTAAACGAATTAGGCTTAATACCCTCAACTTGCATCCTATGAAACAGCTCCAACACTCTCTCATTCATTTTATTATGTGCATAACCACTTAACAATGAAGTCCAAGAAACCACATTTCTCTCATTCATATCATCAAAAACTCTCCTTCCATCTTCCACATTGTTAGTCCTCATATATAAATCAACAAGAGAAGTGCTAACACTAACATCACTAGCAAAACCAGACTTAACACACTCACAATGTACCTGTCTACCAAAAACATGATCAAACAAGCATCCACAAGTCTTCAACACCGAAGACAGAGTTGACCCCAAAACGGGTAAACCCAAGCGGCGGATACCCAAGAATAGATTAAGAGCTTCCTGGTGGAGACTATCGCGACAGTACTCAAAAAGTAGGCGATTGTATTCTACAAGGTTTCTTTGAGGACTTCTATCGAACAGGTTCTGCTCTTCCCTTGAGGCAGAAAATTCCAACTCTCCCGCGGAGGTTTGTCCACTTAAGGCAATGGCGTGTAACTTGGAGTAAAATGGGCTTTTGAGGCTCTTGAGAGGTTGCTTAGTTTGAGGATTTATGAGGGATCTTAAAGAGGGGCTCAGAGTCATGCTCTCTCCGTTTGTCCTAGCGTTTGATTACTTGTTTCCAAAGAAAGGGAGAAGACCTATAAATTTGAGGGTGAGGAGCTTAAAAATAAAATAAAATTACTTGTCTATTAGGCTTTAGAATTTTTATTTCTTAATAAACGACATGTCAAATTACATTCCTTATATATTTTGTCATCTCAATTTTGCAATACAGTTAAACATGAAAATCATACATGAAATTAAAAATTAAATTTTTTATTTATTAATTTACTTAAGTACGTAGCGTCATGTCAATATTGAACATCTAATAATTAGTAATAATAATAGTAATATTAGCATATTTAATTTTCTTCTAATTTAATTCACTTATTTAAAACATATCATAACACTAAATAAATTTTATCTTATCCAATCCAATCTGGCATATCAAGACTATAATATAAGATTTGTAACTTTTTTCCCCCTAAATTAATTGAATCTTCATTCAATTGAAACGACAACCATACAATGCAGTACAACTGTGTAGTAGGAGTACAATAAATATACACAATATCCATTTACAAATACACCATAATAGTAGATATTCATCCAAACTACCATTGCACATCGACAAGCAAGAAAATAGAATTCAAGAGACATTCATATCTCTATTAATACATAAAGGGTGCATTTGGCACGCTGTATTTTATTATATTGTATCGTATTATTTTACTGCAAGTGTATTATATTATGCTATATTGCATTAGCACTGTATTATAATAATATTATATAATATTTGATGTTATATTGTACTGTATTAATTCTATTGATGATTAATTTAAATTATATATTTTTAAAAAATAATATTTATTAATACTTAGAGCAATACTAAATATAAAACTCCTAAATTTTAAAAATTAAACATTTTTTAGTATAAATTTTTTAAAAAAGTGTCATAATTCTTTATAAAAATCGCAACTTATTCCCTTAAGTTTTCAACAGTATATTTTTTTTTAGTATTTTGTAAATATTTAATTTATGAAATAAAGATCAAAACAAATAATTCAATTAAATAATCTTTAAATAGTATCACAACATAAATAAAATCCAATACATCACTCCTCGGCCTTTTTATTTTATAAATTCAAATTCCAGACTTGCTTAATCTACAATGAGTTTTCAGGTTTTAACGGCCAATTGCATTAACAGAGATTCCATCAAGAAAGAGGGAGTTAGAGAGATACCAGACGTGAGGGGGAAAAAAAGAGAAATGATATTTCAATTTTCTTTTTCACATTGTTGTTAATAGTATATAGTTCTATTATTATTTTAACAACTGAAATTTTTAATGAAAAAGGAAGGATCCAGCTACCGTGCAATCAGCTCACCATGCCCCTTTTTTTTTGTCTTTTTGTGTTACTATTGTTGGATTTAACACAAAAATAGTTTTAAGTGTATAGACGTATTTATTTAGTTATTAATAATGCAATCTCTATTGTTTGGTGAAAATTTTAAAAAGTTAAAGGTTATAAAATTTTGCGCCAACTTCTTTCTCTCTAGACACTCTTAGCAAGGATTATTAATCATCAATTAATTATCATTATATTACAATACTTACACTTACAAGTTATAATTAAGAGATTAAACATATCAGATACATCAACAAAGACAACACAACTAAGATGGGTTTTGAATTTTTGTTAATCCTCTCACTTTTGGTGATCTACGAAAGTATTTTTTTCCGTAAAAAGATAAACCTATTCACATAATAAAGAAAAATTTTACTTATAAAAATAATATCAGCAAACCAATTATTAAAAAGTCTTAAGAGTTAGATTGTTCAAAGGCAAAATAGGAGACGCAAGGAGAAAAAGAGAAGAATATACATAATAAAAAATAAAAAATCCAATTTACTTATATCTTAATTTCATTGTAGATGATAAATAGAGTGTGATTAAAAAAATATATATTTATACTATTTTTTTATATAAAAACCTCAATTCATTATTGCATATGTGTTATAGAGCAGACAAATCTTAAGGCAACAAAGAAATAGCTTGTCAACTTCTTATTAATTACAATTGGTTGAATACAGCTTTAATTGAAAATGAAAAAATAAAGGAGATTGCAAAAGTGAGGGGTGAAAGAAATAGAAAAAAGAAATTCCTTTAATAAACTGTAAACCCAGAAGAAAGCAAGGGGTGCAGTCAAAAAAGACAAAAGAAAGACACCGTGTACAAGCTTGATCCTAAAAATGAGTGCTTAAAATAATTTTTAAAATGTAAATAACTCTATTGAACAAATATAATTCTCTCATCCTCCTTTTTTTCATTCTTTTATTTTTTGAAATTTCCTTACAAGATTTCTTATAAAAAGAAAAAAAGAAAAAGAAAAAGTTAAAGCATGTACTTTATTCTACTGTCGACATTCGATGTGTACGCTTTAATATACTAAGAAAGAATATTGTGAAAAACAAAAGGAATGGCAATGAAAACTGAAAAGCCACCAACCAAAAATTATTTATTCAGATAAATCCCTTCAAATTCTATAAAAATGCCAATCACCTGAATAGTTATTTGGCATTCTATCCAGCATATATTCATCAGAATAGAAGAGAAGAAATGACAGAATGTCAATTAAACGCTTGAAAACAACAACTTCTAAATAAATTCAAGCAAAGTAACTTGAGAAATCCTAAACTTATACCGTGCATGTTTTTTTTTAGACTGAGAGATTATAGACACCCCAGTTTAACAAAATCTACCAGGCAATAAACAAATTTTATAGGTAATAATTGAGACACAGAATTACAGTTCACTACATCAAGGTTACAAGAAGTTGGTACATAACATAATTCACAATCTTTTTTTTTTTTTTTTGGAAAGGACATAATGCACAATCTTTTTTTTTTTATTTTTGGAAAGGACATAATGCACAATCTTACTTATGCACAAGAATGGGAGCCTCAACAACCTGGTAAATTAACCAAGTCCCTTGGACATTCTTAGAAACTAGGAAAAGGTGATGCTGGGAATCTCAGCTGAACCATTTTTCTTCTTCTTAATCCTTGTCAACTTCAAAGATGCCGCATCCTTTGATTCTGTGACTGTTAATGAGAGTATGAGACTAAATTATAAAGCTACTCAAAGACGGAATTTATTACCTACTAGCTGGTCTGCCTTAATCTTCAGTGAACAATCAATCAACAAATGCACAATAACCCACTAATTTTACTACTATCTAAGAGATTTCTAATGTCATCATCCGATTACATAGCTTTAAATCCAGCATGAGCCTATGAAATGAACCTTGAATCCGTAGCACAAGCATGTCTGCATCATTACTCTCCTCAATGAAGGTCCGTAGGCAAGCCCGTGATTAAAAAGGAGTTTAACTCCTACTGACAATAAAATCTGTTAATAAGTTCTGCAGTAAAAAGGTAGATAAAGAGCATATATACCAAATGATAGATAACGAGAAGATTAAGTATCTGTAACTCCTTTTTATACTGCAATCAAATGACAAAATAATAGACATCACTAAAAGAATTTAATTGAAACAAAATGTTCCCAGCAACAGCAAATTTAAGAATGAAACTATCCAAAAACAAAAAAAGAATGAAACAGTTAAGATTCTCTGATATGAGTTTTAGTATATAAATTACTCAATTGCTTAATAACTACCAAGATTTCAAACTTAAACCATGCATGCTTAGAAACTTGATCAACTTCGGTCAAAAAAAAAATAATAGATTATGAGAAAATTCTGCCAAACCATGTAAGTTCATAATCTAGCTGAGCAATATCAGTTGAACGCCCAGAATAAACTTGCAACAAGCATAGAAATTTTTTATCAGAATTTCAACTCGATCAGGCTTGGCAAGAAGATTAATCTCGATGGTACAATACTAAATAAACAGAATTTCTTTATCATGCATGCAAGACATTTCGAATTTGTTATAAGTTTGAATAAAAAGAAGAGTTTGAGAAAGAAAAGCTTACAGATTTTTGAAACCTCAAGCACCCAAATTAAATTTTCTCTCTCAAAAACCCCAAACCCTTAACTAGTCTCTCTTCCATTTCTCTTCTTTCCCTCTCTTTTCTCTTGAGCGATCTTGTTAATCTCAGCTCTCACTCTCGTTTCTTTTTTTTCCTTCTTTTTTTTTTAAGCCACTCACGGTGATGGTCGAGCGTCGCGAAGGCGTGTCGCGCGGCCGTGTCGTGCATTGCGAAAGCAGATCGCAAAGATAGTGGAGCTGCAGTGTCGTGGCAGTGTCGTGCGACAGTGGTGGTGTGGAGGCAGATTGCGTGGAGCTGGTGGTGTTGAGGCAAATTGCATGGTGGTGGAGTTGGTGTCACGCGACAGTGGTGGTTTAGAGTTGAGATTTGCACAGCCACAACACAGAGAAGGAGAAAACGAAGATGAAGGCGATTTTTTTTTTGTCAATTACAAACCCTCTTAAACCCGACCTTCAGAATGATTTATGGTGCGTTTCCTTGGACTGCGTTTGGAAGATATTATTGGATTTGATTATCTTTTATGATTAAATTGGATTAGATTAGTTTGAATTATATTAGATTAGATATAATATAATATAGAACCATGCTAATTTTATTTAATAAAATTAAATAACTATTTAAATAATATAATATTTTTAAAATAATATTATTAATTATTAACTTTAATATTTAATATTCGATACTATTAGAATAAGATAGTTGATTATTTTTATGTTTAATATTCAATATTAGTTTAAATAAATTAATGAATAAAATTTTGATATTATATATAAAATAGAACTGCAAGTTAAAAAAATTATGAAATTAACTTCTATGTTTAATTTTTATTAAAATATTAGGTTAAATGAAAAATAAAATAATAATAAATAAAACAAATTCTTCATTTAATTTTATCTTATCTAAACCCATATAAATATAAGAACTAATAAAGTTGTTTCGCTGCATCTCCTTCGTAGCTTTTCCTCTGTACGAGAGAAGGCAAAATGGTAGTTTTATTGAGTCTACGGGACTATAAACATCACTTGGTAGGAGTGCTTAAAGGTGTGGTTTTACTTTGATACTCTTTTTGTTTTTAACATACTCTAGGCCTAGTTTGCGGATAGTAGAAGATTTGTTTGCTGTGGAAAAATTGTAATCTCAAGGGGTCAAAATTTAAAGAGAGAATAAAGAGGTTGGTGGGAGCTCTTAAAGCTAATTTTTAAACGAAAGGAAGTTTAAAAGTTAGGATTTTCTAACCAAGCTATGGAAATAGAAGAACTAATATGGAAGTGTAAGGCTATAACACTTAAACGAGAAGAAGCTGACCAGTTTATCTTTGAAGGCCAAATGAAAAAAGAATGATCTAAAGCTATGGCAGGATGCTTAGTGGGCAAAATTCTTCTAGCAAGAGTGGTCAATCGTGAAGGTCTCAAAGTGGCGTTACATCAAGCTTGGCGTACAGTAAGAGATTTCAAGATTGAGAGCTTAGGAAGTAATATTTTCATGTTTAAATTCTCTTTAGAAGCTGACAAAAAGAAAGTCTTAGATGGTGGACCGTGGCATTTTCATAGAGCTCTAATAGTGCTTCAAGAATCAAGTGGTATTGGTAGTATTACAAAACAATCTTTCTCTTATGTTTTCTTTTGGATACAAATTCATAATGTGCCATTGATGTGTATAGATGCTAGTATAATTAGAGAGTTGGGGTTAAGAATGGGAAAGGTGGAAGATATAGCAACAGATGCTCAAGGGGAATGCTTTGGGGAATTTGTATGTATCCAAGTCTTGGTGGATATCACAAAACCTCTAAAAAGATTTATTGCTTTAAAACAAGAAGGGGAAGAAGACATCCTAATGCAAGTGTCGTATGAAAGGCTACCGAATTTACATTGTTGTTGTCATGGGTGTATTGGCCATCAATTGTGAGAATGCAAGGAGTATTGAGATTAAAAGAAAGAAGATTTTCCATTTGGGCCATGGCTAAAAGCAAGTTTTATGGCAGATAAAACAAAACTAAATAAAAATAAAGAAAAAGGAAGCATGGAACATGAGAAATCAAAAGAGAAAGAATTAGCCTAAGAAAGTGCAGAGAACACTAACCTAGGTTCACCCTCACCGAACTTGGGTAAACAATACGGATCTGGGCAAAACTAAAACAACAAGGAAGATAACAGATCACAAGTGGGGGGTGGAACACGTGGATGAGAGGAGGGGAAATGCCAATACAATCAATTGAGGGAAATCGAGGATGCTGTAAACTGATGACCAAAAGATGGATAATGTAGCTGGCAATTCTTCAGCTATTGCAGAGGCTGAATTTCAAAAGTCCCAAGTGGGAAATCAAATAAAAAATGAAAAGTTGGGGGGAATCAAAAAGGGGAAGGAAATTATAGTGGGCCAAGCACTAAAAAAGCCCAAAGCTAACTTCACGAACCCACAAGGCTCAAAGGAGAAAGTAATGGATAACGAGCTCGAATCAATACGATTAAGGTCTAAGTGGAAAAGATGGAAAAACCAAGCTTGAGAAACAAACAAAAAAAAAAGCAATAAAGTTGGACCATTGTCTTCGAAACATTTGAGTCGTGAGATCGAATGGGACAGCCTATACAGGAAAAAGGCTAAGACAGAAGGCATTTTTATTGAAGATTTAATAGCTAATCCAACTAAATCCCTCTCAGTAAATTTCAAACTTAGTAGGGAAGTAACAATCATGGAAGTTGTGGATGCCTTGGATTTAGCAACGAAAGATATATCTGCGGTAGTTGATCGCCAACCCCGCCAGATGTAATAAAAATCATTAGCTGAAATGTTCAGGGTTTGGGGAATATCTTAACATTCCAAGAATTAAAAGACATTCTCCAAAAACACAAGCCTCGAATTCTTTTCCTTTGTGAGACAAAGTTGATGCCTGGCCAAATGGTGAACATGGGTCAAAAATTAGGATTTGATAGCTGTTTGGCAATAGATAAGAATGGCATGGGGGTGAATTAGCAATGTTGTGGAATGGTGATTTAGAGCTAAAGGTAGTCTCTTATAGCAACTACCATATTGATGGCATAGTCAGAAGAGTAAATGGGAAAACATGGAGGTACACAAAGGTGTATAGGCATCCGAAGGGGAGAAACGATATACCTGGACATTAATGAGAAAGCTTTCAGATTTGTTCTCCTACCCATGGATTTGTTTTGGAGATTTCAATAAAATCTTAAATTTAAACGAAAAAATTGGGGGGAATAATAGAAACCTAAGCATAGTGGCAGTGTTTAAAGAAGTAGTCGAGGAGTGTCAATTAATTGATTTGAATTGTAGGGGGTATCTCTTCACATGGTCAAATAGAAGGTTCAGATCACATTTTGTCGAAGAAAAGTTAGATAGATTTCTAGGGACTAAGGATTGAGAGATTGGTTTGACTAAACTAATGGATTATCATTTAGATGCTGGGGGCTCTGATCATAGTCCTATAATGTTGGAAATGCAAGATAGAAATAGAGAGTGAGTTATAAACAAAGGACTAGGTCTCGAATTCATTATGAAGACATATGGAGCACTTATGATGATTGTAAACACATTGTGAAGGAGAAGTGGGAAAGTCAAGAAGGCTAGGTTAGAAATGACATTGTGTAATTTTTTAAAAAATAGCGAAGCGAATGCTCAATGGTGTAATTGTAGAGTTAAAGCAAGCGAGAAATTGGGAAAAGAAAATAAAAGTTGAAACAACTAAAGAGAAAGCCTAGGTGAAAATGAGGTTTAATCAAGTGCGATATGATGCGAAAAATGATATAAATAATATAGAGAAGCAGATTGAAAACTTGCTAATGGATGAAGAGATTTACTGGAGGTAACTATCAAGGGTTAAATGGTTAAAGGAAGGGGATAGAAACACTAAATTTTTCCACTTGAAAGGAAAAAAACAGAATTTAGGGTGTTTTGAGTTAGTAGAATGTGTGGATTGAAGATGAAGAGGAAGTGGAAAGACATTTTTATAATTACTTTGCAGATTTATTCACCACTTCCAATCCAATAAGAGAGTGCATTTCTAAGGTTCTAAACGATCTGACTCCAACTATTTCCACAGCGATGAACCAACAGCTGGACAACCCTTTCACCGTAGAGGAAATCTATATAACTCTCTCTCAAATGAGCCCTACCAAGGCTTGCGGACTAGATGGTTTGTCAGCTGATTTTTATCAAAAGCATTGGCTCTCGATCAAGTATGGAGTCATAAAAATATGCCTTTACATCCTAAATGATAGAGGCTCTATTGCACCTTTAAACCACACTTATATTGCTTTAATTCCTAAGGTAGCAAAACCTTTAAAAGTGATGGATTTTGGACCAATAAGTTTATGTAATGTTATCTATAGAGTTGTAGCTAAAACAATAGTCAATCGGTTAAAAAACATCCTTTACTATGTTATATCCCTAATCGAAAGCGCTTTCATCCCAAATAATTTGATGTCGAATAATACTATCATAGGGTATGAATGCTTACACAAGATTAGACACAATAAAAAAAAAAAAAACATGGGCTGGTGGCACTTAAGCTAGAGTTTATAAAGCTTATGATAGAGTGGAATGATATTTTCTTGAGCACCTTATGCTGAAAATAGGGTTTTCATGTAGATGGATTGAGTTAATTATGAATTGCATCACTACAGTCTCTTTTTCTATTATTGTGAATAGGGTAGCAAAATGGTTGTTTTATCCTCAAAGAGGTTTTAGACAAGGCTGTCCACTCTCATTTTACCTCTTTATCATGTGTGCTAAAGCTTTCTCAAATTGTATTAGATATGCAGAACATCAAAAGTTTATTCATGGCCTTCATTTTGGCAGAGACCTTTCCATTTCCCACCTTTTATTTGCTGATGACAGGCTAATTTTCTATAGAGTAACTGTGGATGATTGTAAAAATTTAAAAAAGCTTTTGAAGTGTTATGAAAAGGCTTCAGGACAAACTTTCAACATGGAAAAATCATCAATGTTTTTTAACAGCAATGCAAAGCCGGAGCTTATAGTAGCCATTAAATAGATTTTCCAACGTAATGTTGTTTCCAAGCATGAGAAGTACCTTGGCCAACCATCAATGATAGGGAGGAGGACAAAGAGTTTTTTCAAGGAGATAAAGCTCACGGTGCTAAATAAGATATCTAGTTGGCAGTATAAGTTTTTTTCAAATGGTGGAAAAGAAGTTCTCATTAAAGCAGTAGCACAATCTATTCCAACTTATGCTATGAGTGTTTTCAAAATCCTGTTGGGGTTATGCGATGATATACAGAGGGCTATAACAAAGTTCTTGTGGGGTTCAATAGAGGAAAAGAGAAACATTCAGTGCACAATGTTGGAAAATTTGTGTCAAGTCAAAATTAGAGGAAGATTAGGTTTTAAAGATATTTCATGTTTTAACCAAGCCCTTGTAACTAAACAAGGTTGGAGAATTATGTAAGCTCCTGACTCTTTAATGGTTAAAATCTTTAAAGCAAAATATCTTAAGTACTCAAGTTTTATGGAGGCTTGTTTAGGATCCCAACCTTCTTATATTTAGAGAAGCATTTTGTGGAGAAGAGAAGTGTTGGTAAAAGGTTGTAGATGGAGATTAGGTAATGTACAACTTTTAAATGCTCTTATCAGCAACTGGATTCCTAGACCTATAACTTTTAAACCAACAACACCTTCGAAACTACCTCTTAAAACTCTTGTTGCTGGGTTAATTAATGAAAACAACCAATGGAAGGAGGAATTAATATACAATCATTTTCGCAAAGATGATGCTTTTGCAAATTCCTTTACCTAGTAAGCAAAATGAAGATAAGTTGATTTGGCATTATGATCGAAGAGGGAAATAATTTGTTAAAAGCGGCTATCAAGTGGCTTTAAAGCAAAAGCACCAAGATATCCCGAGCTGCTCTAATTATCAATCAAACTATTGGAACTCGATTTGAAAGCTGGCAGTCCTTGAGAAAGTGAAGATTTTCTTATGGAGAACAACTAAAGACCTACTTTCTACTCACTGAAATTTGTGGAAAAAAAAAGATGATGCAAGAGGCAACATGTCCAGTGTGTAGAAATTAAATGGAGAATATAACTCATGCCTTTTTTTACTACAAAATAGCCAGGAAAGTTTGGAAAAAGTCTTCTCTAAGTAAGCCAGTTTAAAGAGGAAACTTTCCAGATGTAGTTAATTTCCTCCAATCTTTACATCATCAGTAAAGGAAGCTAAATGGAGAGTTAGTAGCCTCTCTTCTATGGGTTATTTGGAATGTTAGAAATAATTTGTTGTTTAAAGGGGTTAATGACGATCCAATGAGGTTAGTAGCTAGAGCCTTTTTTGTTGTTGACTCTGTAAAAAGAATTAAGACACTAGAAAAGGATTTTTGTGTTGAAAGGGTTTCTACAAAGCATCAGCAATGGTGTCCACTAAGAGAGGGATGGGTGAAAATTAATGTGAATGCCGCAATGGATGGGGAAAACAGATTAGCTAGGCTGGGAGTTGTTATCAGAAATTTTGAAGATGAAATCATAGTTGCTGCTATTAAAACAGAGAAGAATGCTGGTAATGGGAGAGGGTTGAAGTAAATGTTGTTTTGTGGGGTTTGCTGGTACCTCACAAGGCTGAAACAAGTTCTGTGGTTTTAGAATCATACTCAAAAGGAGTAATAGGGCTGATAAACAACAAAATGAGTATTTTGATAAAAACTTTTTGGATGATCTTTGAAATTTTAGAAATTTTGGAAACCAAAAAGAGTTTTCAAAATTTCAAAACTCAACATGTGCCTAGAAGTTGTAATACCTTAGCTCACTTTATGACTAAATTAGCATTGAGAAAACTAGACTCCTTTATCTGGCTGGATGAATTTCCAGTTGATGTCTTGAATTTGTTCTCTTAATGAGATATAAAAGGTTTACTTTCTTTTAATATATATATATATATATATATATATATATATATATATATATATAAGAACTAATAATCCCAATTGTTTTGGACTGAATTTTAGTTTATCCTATTAATCCATGACAGCCAGACATACTTTAAGATTAAACTATTTTATTAATCTTAAAATTTAATCCATCCAACTATTTATCCAAACTGACAAACATAACCTTGGAGAATTAAAATTTGAAATCAGAATTACTTTGGGAATTAATATTCAAAATCGGAATTGCTGATAATATTTACTTCGCAAATTAACATAGGAAATCGAAATTGAATATGCAGACTTCACCTGAATTTAAGAACAATCAAATGATGGACTGATTTTCAATGGGAGTTAAGTATTAGTCTCTCATTTCTCGAATATCCAAATTTACCCCATCATAATTTTTAAATTCCCAAAATACCATCATTTAAAAAAATATAAGGGCCTGTTTGGGGTTGCTTTTGGGAGGGTTAAAACTGATTTTAAAAATTTAAAAGCTAATTTTGGTGTTTAGTAAAAAAAAAATTAAAATCACTTTTACTAAAATCAATCTCTCCTAAAGTTGATTTTAAAAAGTAGGAAATGAGTAGCTTTTAGATTTTGATTTTGAAAATCAATTTTGTCCTTTTACATAATTCCATAAATATCTTTACAATTATTACTTAAACCCCAAATTATCCTTATTTAAATGAGAAACAAAATCAATACTTTAATAAATTTTTATTCTAATAATTTTTTGTTCTAAGAAATAATATTGCTACAAGTTTAATGAGAATATAATATTGCATGACAATCTATTATTTGTTCTCATTTTGAGTTTTTGTAGCTCATTATATATTTTTTATGTTTATTTTTAGAATACCTAGTTATATTTTGCTTTATGTTATTGAATGAAAATTGCAGTTGATTTTTTTAATTATCAATTGTTTTAAGATAAAAAAATAAAAGAAAAAAATTAATATAGTATGAATTTTATTTTTAGTTAAAATTATTATAATACATAAATAAAGATATTGTATATACACATTTTTATATGTATAAGTAAATTTTATTCTACATTATATACATTATAGTCATTTATTTTCTTATAGGAGTTTAACAATAAATTTTACCAAACACTCATAACTGCTTTCAAAATTCACAGTACTTTTGAAAATAAAATTTACTAAACACTTAATTGATTCTCTTCACAGCTGATTATTTTTACAGCACAACTAACTAGGCTTAGCAAAAAAGCTCGGGCCGGCCCAAGTCTGGTTAGGCCCAGCCTGGGCCTACGAGCTTTATGCCCGGCCTGCATGATAAATTTAAAGGCATGAGCTTAAAAATTCAAAGCCTATTGATAGCGGGCTTGGATATGGGCTTAATGCATGCCCGGGCTTTATATTATATAAAATAAAAAAAATCAAATTAAAAAAAAAAGAAAAAGAAAACAAAATAATTAAATAAAAATATCAAAATTCAATACTATTTTACTTTTTATATATAGTGTTTATTGTTTATTATGTTTTATTGTTATTATTTTCAAGCCCGGACTTTATATTATATAAAATAAAAAAAAATTCAAATAAAAAAAAGAAAAAGAAAACAAAAAAATTAAATAAAAATATCAAAATCTAATACTAGTTTGCTTTTTATATTAATGTTTATGGTTTATTATGATGTATTGTTATTATTTTGTATGTTAGATAATCATGTATTACATAATCATTTGTCATATATATTTTTTTTAAGTTTATAGTTTTATACTTTTATTAAAAATTTATTTTAAAAAAATTATAAAAGCCCGAGCCAAGCCTGGGCCCAGCCCAAGCCCGTTTAGGCTTGGCCCACTTATGGCCCGTCTAGGCCCGGCTCGCTCATGACTGGATGGGCTTTCAATGGGCTTAGACCTATTTTTGAATGTATAGGCCTGAGCTTGCAAAAGCCCGACCCAGGCCGCTAAATTGCCAACCCTACCGCTAACAACAATTATTTTAAAAGCGACAGCATTACCAAACTGGCCTTAAATAACAAAACATAATAAAAAGCAGCTACAGCAGCAAATCCATAATTGTTGTTGCCAAAATCGAAATCAGAGTTTGCGACATCGCACCAAGCCTCACTATTCTTTGCCAAATCAAGTTTGTCATTATTAATTAAATCACCGTGGAGCGAGTTGTTGCCAGTTTCATCCTTGTTTGGGCTATCTCCTCTTCGCTTCTTTTTAGTTTTTGTGTCTCGGTTTCATTTTCGTTTCATCTCCAATAGCCATAGTTTTGCGGTAATGATGATGATGATGATGATATCAATGGTGATGATTTGTTGTTGCTGGTGGTGTTGTTGTTGATTATTGCGATTTTGACTTTTATTTTGTTGTCGATGATGGTTTTTATTCTAATTTTCATATTTTGTTGATGGTAATGTTGATAAGTTTTAATTCTGATTATGTTGATGATAATGATTCCATTTTTAATTTTTATTTCGTTTATGATGATGATTTTTTATTCCAATTTTGTTGATTATAATAATTTCGATTTTATTTTTTTGAAATGGATTATAATAATAATAAGAAGAAGAAGAAGAAGAAGTATCATTATTAATTAATGGGATATTATCGTTTTTCCACAAAAGTTATTTTGACATATCAAATCAGTATCATAGTTTAGTTGAAACAGTATTTTAACACCAAACGTTTACCCTGTTAGTATTTTTCCACCATTCTATTAAAACTCAGTTAATATTTAACAAAAAATGAATAAAAAATCTATTTTACCCCTAATGGAACGAGTCTGCTGCGAGAGTGAGAGAGATATGCGTTGGTGACGGTGAGTGAGAGAGGTCGGAGATGGAGCAAGAATAATGAGAGAGAGGGGTTGATTTCGATTTCTAGGGTTGCATGACTAATTGCTTGTTTATTTAACAAACACAGTGTTTTGGCTTCACGGTAAATGTCCAAAATGCCCTTATGACGTCAATAAAATTTTTAACTAGCTAACGAAATGGTGGGAAAATGCTAACAGGGTAAATGTTTGGTGGTAAAATGTTGTTTTCATCAAACCATAGTATTAACTTGATATGTCATAATAATTTTAATGGGAAAATGATAATATCCCTTAATTAATATATTGACAATAACGTAAATAAAAATAATATTATTATTAACAATAATCATTAATAATAATAATAATTTTTGAATAAATAATCACAATAATGAAATACAAAATAATAATTATAACAATAGTTGATTAGGACCTTTTAATAGTTTGTAACAATATAATTTATCTCGATTCTAATTCCAAAATAAAATAAATATATTAATGATAATTTTGCTTAAATTTTTATTCTTATAATTTAAGTAGATAATTTATTATTATTCTTATTTTTTATTTTCATTTCAACTCATTCCGATTAATACTCATTTTAATTTCAGCCCATTCCAATTCTCATTTAATAAATACACCATTATTTTATGTCAATTTGACTGCATTACAAGCATCTTTTGACCATATTAAAATACAATGAGGAGTTGTTACTAAATATGATATTGTAGTACTTTAATATTATGAGGAGTGTTAGTACCATATAACGTGGACCGCCAACCAAGCCCAAAAGGCCGCTTTAAATTAAAGATATAAGTTAACAAAAATATGATAATATTTTTAAAAGATAACCACATGTTAAAACATAATACCAATAACAAATTCTATAACCCCGTAGATTTGACTCTAGGCAGAGGAGAATCATAAACCATATAAATTGAAGATTTACGTGGAGCATAATTTACAAACAAACTGAAATATACAATAAGAACAAACAAGACGTCATCAGAGACTCTTTCCGTGAAAAAAGGGGAGACAATTAACTGGTTTTAAGCATTAAGATTTGTAACTTTATTACTTCATTAAAATTTGAGTAATCCATACTACAAAATTGCTATAAAGTTTCTATTTTAAAGTTCAAGCTACACAATATAAGTAGGGATGGCAATTTTTCCTATTGGGATGGAATTTTGAGGGACTTCATGTCGTTTGGGACAGGATTAGAATGGGATTGAGATATCTTTTTGTCCTAAAAAGTAAAAATAAAAGAATAGGAGTGAGACTTTTTTTATCCCACATGCATAAATGAGACGAGAATAGGATTGACAAATCCGTCCCATCACATTCCATTGCTAACTCTATTGATTTAGTTTATTATTATATTATTAAATTATTTAATATTTTAACATGGTTGAAGTTGGTTACTGTACAATGGAAGCAAATAGGGAATTAAAAAATGCTAGTATAAAATAAAATTTAAACATGCATGTAGTCAAAAGAAAATTATTATTTGATTATTCTACTTTATATTTATTCAAGATTTTTATTATATTGAATTATGATGATCATTAAAAGAAAAATGTTAAAATTTATTTATTTATATTTAAGACGGTTCAGGATAATGAGATAGGATAAAATGAGATATTTAAATTTTTGTTTTAAAAAAAAAAAGACGGAAGTGAAATTTTTTTTATTTCATTTATATAAATGAGACGGCACTGAGATTGACAAATTCCATCCCATCCAATCCCTTCACCAACCCTAAATATAAGGTGTAAGCATTATGCTTCAAATTGTTAAAATGATGCACGAAGGCTGCTCACCAATGTCACAATAAAAATCATTACCGAGACCAACTTTAAGTAGCACAATAGCAATGAATGCAATCCTAAAATAAAATTCACTCATATCACTAGATTTTGAAAGGGAAGGGGTGGGCTTTAGCTTTATCCTACTCCATGTAACCTAAACATAAAAATTTTTCTCTTAAATTCACTTTAAAAGATGAAACATTCTATTTTATTTTGTTTTAAACTCCTTTTGGGCTTTATTCTTTAAGAAAAAGCAACTTAACCAGTATGTTCAAATCAACTAACGAAGGAGCAACAGACGCTTCATTGCTTATGCTCATTCAGAAAGAGATAAAGCAACCCCACTAAACACAAAAACCAATCACATCAATTCTAACCCTATTGTTCATTCCCAGTCAATTGGTTGCCATTTTTGCACTTACATTTTAAAATTATGATACCCAATTAGATTCTTTCTTTCTTTTATTTTTTATTTTTTATTTTTAAATTCCATCTCTCTCTTTATTATTTTAAATCTCTATTAAAGTCTGACAAATTTTTTTTTCTAGGGAAGAGATATTTCTTTTATATTGACCGTTATTTTTCTTAGATCATTTTCATCTCTTCTTTAACTCCACACTTAGGGTTTTAACTTTTCTCTTTTTTTCAAAAAAAAAAAATACTACAATCCGTACATCGTTTCTATTGCTCCCGGGCAAAGGGTTACTCTGATTCTTCAATTTAGGGCTCTTTTGGTACCATAAACCTGGTTGCATACCCTAATTAGAGTTTCTTAGTTGAAAGTTTTAATTTTTTTTTACTGAGTTTTGAAAGAAACAAGGTAAATATTATTTTTGTTTTTACATTTCTCTGGCCTTTTTTCAGAAATTTTTTTAGGTTCTAAATGTTTTATTTTTTTTGTTCTAGAATTGAGTTGGGATTACTATTGAGAGCTTACTTGTTCAAGGGAAGCTTTGAACTTGTGTACCTCATGATGGGTTTTGAAGAATCAATATAAAGGAGGTCGTATTCAATTTTGTCTTCTTAGGATAATTACGGAGCAAAGGAGATGATTGCTGAGAAACCCAGTTGGGTTAGGCATGAGGGAATGCAGATTTTTTCCATTGATGTACAGCCTGGTGGCCTCAGGTTTGCTACTGGTGGAGGTGACCACAAGGTATACTTCCTCTCGTTACTCCGATAAAATGCCAAAGGAGTAAATAAATTCTGTACTTGGAATTGTACATGCTGTTCAAATATCGTTCCCTTTTGTGTATCTTATGAGCAATGTGTTATAGTGTTTCTTGGCACATTTAGTGTCTGACATGAATTTTAACTCTATAGGTATCTCTGATGATATCATCATGATTGCTCTCATTCACTTATGGGCCTTGTATGGATGCCGTGTGTTTGTTGACTGTTCCTTTGTTGCTCCAAAAATTTTCTTGTTTAGCCACCTGCTTTGTGGCTATTTGTGGCATTGGCGTCTTGGTGTGGTATATATAATCTGTAATGATGGAGATGATATAAAAGTCGTTTTTTCTCATAGCTTTTATGTTTTGGTTCCAAATTTATATAATTTGGTATAAAAGCATATCCAAATGGGCTGTCTGTTGAGATGATAGGATTAGTTTGTTGCTTATGTGTATTTTAGATAGGAAGTTACTATTCTTGATCATGGTTATGGAAAACAGTTGTGGGGTCATGCTAATGGGAGAAAAATTCATGGGAATATTGCAATATATCTGAGGGAGGGAGTGTTGTTAATGAACTTGTGGGAATATTGCAATATATCTGAGGGAGGGAGTGTTGTTAATGAACTTGTGGGAATATTCTACTTAAATTGTGTTTATTTGGTCCCTGTAATTGTGTATATTTGGTTTTTCAATAGTTAACTTTTGACATATGACTGACACTACTTCTGATTTCTCTGTATTCCAATTCTCTAGTTCTGGTTATGCAATCTATTCAGTCCCTCTTATGATTTGGAAGTTATGTATTACATTCTTCCCTAATCCCTTTTGGTTTGAACTTGTGAGTTTTTCTGATTATCAGTTTAATCTTACAAATAGTCAAAACCAAGCTACACCCTCATGCATGATTTTTGGAGGCATCACTTGTATTATTTGTTTGGTCATACTGCTCACCTCCTCGGATGTGCATATTGTATAAACTCTTTTGCAATTCATTCTAAACCGTGATGGCTAATGAAAAAAAAATGTCACTCGCAGGTTCGTATATGGAACATGAAATCTGTTGGCAAGAACTTTGAAAATGATGAATCATCCCAGAGGCTTCTTGCAACCCTTCGCGATCATTTTGGGTCAGTTAACTGTGTTAGGTGGGCTAAGCACAGTCGGTATATTGCATCGGGTTCTGATGATCAGGTTATTTTGATTCATGAGAAAAAGCCTGGTTCAGGAACAACAGAGTTTGGTAGCGGAGAGCCCCAGATATAGAGAACTGGAAAGTAGCAATGACTTTAAGAGGACACACTGCCGATGTGGTAATTAAATTGTTTTATTATTTATATGTTTTGACACCAAATGAAAGCAAAATTATCTTTTCTGAATTGTGTTTTTAATTGGGTGGATTTTTCCATTGTTGGAATATCTTTATTACGTTTTCACGTTACCAGTTTGTGCATCTACTGTATAGAGAAACAAAACAATTGCTTGTATACAAGTAGATGAAAACGTGTGGAATAGTTTGTTGGAATGTCTTACTTTCTATGTTTAATTTCTAATATCCTCTCTGGTACTGTCTAACTGGGGAATTGTTCCATGCTTAAAGTAGGTGGATCTCAATTGGTCTCCAGATGACTCAATATTGGCTAGTGGAAGTCTGGACAACACAATCCACATCTGGAACATGAGCACTGGTATTTGTACTGCCGTTCTTAGAGGCCACTCTAGCCTGGTTAAAGGAGTTGCTTGGGATCCCATTGGCTCTTTCATAGCTAGTCAATCTGATGATAAGACTGTCATTATATGGCGAACAAGTGACTGGAGTCTTGCTCACAGAACAGACGGCCACTGGGCAAAATCAGTATGTTCCTAATTGGCAACTCATCTATTATTCTAAGTTTCAATTTCTTTTATTTACTGAGAGTGTGCCCTTTTCAGCTTGGTTCTACATTCTTCAGGCGGCTTGGATGGTCTCCTTGTGGCCATTTCATAACAACAACTCATGGTTTCCAGAAGCCTAGGCATTCTGCACCTGTTCTAGAAAGAGGTGAATGGGCGGCAACATTTGATTTCTTAGGACACAATGCTCCTATTATAGTGGTGAAGTTCAATCATTCGATGTTCAGAAGGAATTCCACCAGTTCACAGGAAGTGAAAGCTGCCCCTGTTGGATGGACAAATGGAACTTCTAAGATTGGAGGGAAAGAATCGCAACCATATAACGTTATTGCAATTGGAAGTCAGGACCGTACTATAACTGTATGGACAACTGCTAGTCCCCGTCCTCTTTTTGTTGCCAAGCATTTTTTCACTCAAAGTGTTGTGGATTTATCCTGGTAAATACATAATTCTGTGGAATGATATAACTAGTTGGCAATTGATATGGGAATTGTACCTCAATTATGGCTCTAACCTTTTCCTACCAAATGATTTTTTATTTCATTTTATTTATTTTCACGTTGGGTTTTCTTCTTCTCATAGATTGTTCATTTTTTAATGGAAGCAGGAGTCCTGATGGTTATTCTCTTTTTGCCTGTTCCTTAGATGGAACAGTGGCTAATTTCCATTTTGAGGTGAAAGAGCTTGGCCATAGGCTAAGTGATGCTGAACTTGATGAGTTAAAGAGAAGTCGTTACGGTGATGTCAGAGGTCGACAGGCAAATCTAGCAGAGAGTCCAGCTCAGTTATTGCTTGAAGCAGCATCGGCTAAGGAAACCACAACTAAAAAGGTGGTTTCTGATGTTCAGGCAATTCAGGCACCTGTAAAGTCTTCTGTCAATATAGGGGTCACGACAAAGACTTCTGAGCCTCAATCTGATGATGGGAAGAAGAGTGGGGGAGTTGCTGGTGATGGATTAAATAAAGTGTCAACTTCTGGCCGGATTTCTAGTCCTGTTAAACAAAGAGAATACAGAAGACCTGATGGTAGAAAGAGGATTATTCCAGAAGCAGTGGGAGTACCAGTTCAGCAGGAAGGTGTTGCCGGTGGCACTCAACCTCAGTTGCTTGACTTCCCTCCTATGTTATCCGATCACAGAAAGGATAATAATGGGGTAGTTCCTGCTGATGGTGTTATGAGAGAAGCTTCTGTCAAGGGAACAGTGGGCAAAAGCTGTGATGTAAGGGAGCGTTCTGGAGTTACTGCCAGGGCTACTATTACTGAGAGCCTGGTTATTGAGAAGGTTCCAGTATCTGCAGGTGGGGATGGAAATGTCAGTGTAGAACAATCTGGGAATGTGAAGGCTTCTGGCTCAGTTGCTGCTTCTACTACAAGTCTTTCTATTAGAGTATTTGATAAGAAGGAAGGGGAAGATAACATTCCAGTTTGCTTGGAAGCCCGTCCTAGAGAACATGCTGTAAATGACATTGTTGGAATGGGGAGTATATGTATGATGAAAGAAACAGAAATTGCCTGTACAAGAGGATCTCAAACTCTTTGGTCTGATAGGATAACAGGGAAAGTCACTGTTTTAGCTGGCAATGTAAATTTCTGGGCTGTTGGCTGTGAAGATGGATGCCTACAAGTAAGTAAAGACATTTGATCCTTCACCTATCTCTTTTGAAATTTCTTTAATTGTTCTTTTAATGCAGTTGTTGCCATAATGGTAAGGAGCTTGTTTGATAATACAGATTGAGTCATAATCTTTGGTGTTTCACTTACAGCCCATCTATATATATGTTTTTATTTTGATTGCTGAATGACTGTCATCTTGGCAAATAAATGTTTTTATACAAATAATTTTTATTCAAATTTATAATTTCTTTGCTTAATATTTTTGTATTCGTACTTGATTTCTATGAACAGGCATAGATGTTTAGTTCTACATTTTATCCTTCAATTTTGATATCTTTTGGATCTAATACTATGATGAATCTGGTGCATTTATCGAATAAATAATAATATCTGTCTTCTGAAGGATGGTTTCACCACATTGTAGAATTCTCAAGTTGGATCCCACATCATCACTAAGGCCTTGGCCTAGTGGTGGGCAAATTGAAGGCACCAGTTTGAGTACCCTCAAGGCAAGAATCATAATTATCTCCTCCTGCTAATGTGGGTGAGGGGAGATATATATCTACCCAAATATTAATGAGAGCAGATATATCTTTATAATATGGGTATAGAGGTATAGATTTCCAGGCTATGCTTGGTAGACCTTTGGGCTATATTACAACTTTGTATGCTAGATTGTAATATCTATAAATTCTAACCAATTCAGAAAGTGAAAAAAAGAAAAAAATGTCAGGTCCAGCATCCTGATGTTGGATGAAACAACTTGCTGGAGTTACAGGAATTTGTCAAAAAATCAATAGCTCTAGAAATTGTACTTTACATCATAATTATGAAGGGGCAGACATCTTCCACCATCACCTTCCACAGTCATTGTCATGTGTAATCTCTACAACAATCAAAGTCACCTATCAACCATCAAAAGATTGGCCTTACCCTTGTTTACTTTCCAACCTGCAAACCTCTTGTTCTTTCTCATGACTTTGCCGATACTTGGCTGGAAAAGACGTAGGACAGTTAGATTTGAGAACAGTGATGATTGTGGTTGATGAAAGCACTGATGCTTTGCTTTGATGAGATAGCTACTGGCAATAGTTCATTTAAATAGTTTCAATCAAAGTCACCTATCAATCATCAAAAGATTGGCCTTATCCTTGTTTAATTTCCAACCTGCAAATTTCTTGTTCTTTTTCATGACTTTGCTGATACTTGTCTGGAGAAGACATAGACAGTTAGATTAGAGGACAATGATGAACGCAGTGGATGGAAGCACTGATGCTTTGATGAGAAACTTATAGGCAATAGTTCAGTTAAATAGTTTCAATCTAGATGGTGGTCTATGTTGGTGTCTTAGTTTGTTCTTGTGTAACCCCAGGTTTCTGTCTGAATAATGGCGGGGATGGCTATGATTTCATTGTACTTGCAGAGGTCAGGTCTGCTGGAGGAGATGGCAATAGGAATGTTCATCTAAATTGAGGATATATATCTTTTGTAAGTAGTAAGATGTAAAACAGGGTAATTTTTTCTTACCAAAAATCTGGAAATGTTTTATCCTCTCAAGTGTGTAGCGTGTTGCTTGGCCCTTTACAAATGCTTAATAAATCAAGTCTTTCATCCCAGACAACGTAGTTAGGCTGAAGAAATTTCTCGTGTGACTGACATGATAAGTATTTGAAGTTGACCTCTTTTCCAACAAATTGGACACCCTAGGGTAGCCAATATTTGGTAATATCGGAGTGACCCTTTTTTTTTGGGTGTGTGTGTGTGTGTGTAAGACTGTAGTCCCCAAACTGGGTTGGTATGGTTATGGATGCTAACTTGGTGTTTAAGTTCTTGAATTTATCGTTAAAGATGTTGAATGATCATAATAAATATAAGTTTTTTTTTTTCTTTTTTTGTCTTTCATAAGTGATTCTTGGTGCTGGGCCTGTGAACCGATGTCTTGATTTAGGTTACCATATTGCTTGTCTCTGCTTTTCTTCCCTTTTGTGTGCTTTTTGGGTGAATGTGCTTGTGTATATTATATGCAAGACAAATCTAAGCTAAAGATTTGATTGGTGAATTAGAAGCGATTGGAAAATTGCATTATAACTATTCCCTTCATGTTTGAGAAGGTTTATACAAAGTGTGGGAGACGAGCCATGCCAACCATGATGATGGGATCTGCCGCAACATTTATTGACTGTGATGAGAGTTGGAAATTGTTACTTGTTACAAGGAAGGGATCATTACATGTATGGGATCTCTTCAACAGGAAGTGTCTCCTACATGACTCATTGGCGGTTCTGATTACTACTGGCCCGAATTCAGCTTCTAAAGGTGCAGGTACTTTGTAAATTTGAACCTGTGTCAGGGGTAGATAAGATATATTGTAACTTGTTATTGGCTGACAGCCCATCATGACCATCTCCTGAAATGGTGTTTTTTGTATGGTTTGTTTCATTATCCATTCAGGCACGATCAAAGTTATATCTGCCAAGCTATCAAAATCAGGTTCTCCTCTTGTTGTTCTGGCTACACGCCATGCATTCCTTTTTGACATGAATCTCATGTGTTGGCTGAGGGTTGCGGATGACTGCTTCCCTGCATCAAATTTTGTTAGCTCCTGGAATTTTGGTTCAATTCAGAGTGGTGAGCTGGCTACGTTGCAGGTGGATGTTAGGAAATACCTGGCGAGAAAGCCAGGCTGGAGCAGGTTTCTATTGTATTTTGACATTTTCCTTCTGAAAATTTTTGGTCTCACATTTTGTGATTAATATGATGATGTTAGTTTGGTTTGTGTAACCTATTTAAGATATTCCGTACTTAATGTATTAAGTTCTTATTATGGGTTAGAGATTGTGCTTCTAGAATGACCTGTGGTCATTTACTGTTACAGGGTAACTGATGATGGTGTGCAGACACGTGCTCATTTGGAAGCTCAGTTGGCATCTTCATTGGCTTTGAAATCTCCTAATGAATATCGCCAGTGCCTCCTTTCCTACATTCGCTTCTTAGCAAGGTTTCCATCCATGCTTTGTCTTTTTTGTTCTTTTGGTCTCATCTAAGAGTGGTAGTATTTGCTGTCATGATGCATGCATACGTACAATAATTTTCCATGATGATGAAAATCCATTTAAACTACCATAACATCTTTTTCCCCCTCGTTTTATGCTGTAGTACTTTGTATTTAGCAGTGCAATGTGGTGTTTACATTCTTTCGATTGCAGAGAAGCAGATGAGTCTCGTTTACGAGAAGTCTGTGAAAGTTTTCTTGGACCTCCAACTGGGATGGCTGAAGCCTCATCCTTAAATGCAAAGAACATAGCTTGGGAACCCTGTGTACTCGTAAGACTTTCTATACACTTTTTTTTCAAGTGCTTTAATTATTCATGTTTTCCTAACTTATTCTGCTATACACACACACACACAGACAGCTTCTCAGGTGTTGACGCTAAAATGCAGATTTTGTACAAATGCAGCTAAAAGACAAGAAAAATACATATTTCAATGTTTTTGTTTTTTTGTCTTTTAGTGTCTGGGAGTCCCTTTTTTTGTCTTTTAGTTGCATCCACGCATTTTAGCATCCACTCCTGAGAAGGTTACTCTCTGTGCGTGTGTGCGTATACATGTATAGAAATCTTACAGAATGCAAAGTGATTCTTCTGTTGATTTATCTTCTGTGTTTATAATAATTATCAAACCATTTAGTAGAGATGTGTAAACATACATACACATGCACATGTGGTGAAGAAAAACCTTAGTTTTGGGCGGATATCTGCATAGCAGTCACTCTCAAATTGAATGGTGATTGAATCAGTGGCTGCTTTTCGTTTCAAATAACTAGTGGTGAATTCTTCCATGTATTTGAAAAAGACTGGCTTTACTATTAACTTCATGAAAATTCATTGTTATACTAACATTTGTCGTCACATTGAAGGCAACTTAATCTGTATTGCACTCTGTCCTGGGCGTCCTCACCTGCATTCAATCTAAGATTATTTTCAGGCCACCATCCTAACAAAATTGATAACGTTGTTTCCGAATTCTGTTTCAACCTTTTAATTTTCTGTCCTAGTTTTGACAAAATTTATCACCTCGTATCCAAGTTCTGTGTCAACTTTTAGTTTTCTGTCCTATTTTTGTTGCTCATCAAAGCATATGCATGGTACATAAGCTCTTACGTTCTTTGACATTATGCTGTTTACTTGGCCATAAATGCCTTTGAACAATCCTTAACATTGCTTTCCTCATCTCTGCAGGGAATGAGAAAGCACAAACTTTTAAGAGAGGATATTCTTCCTGCGATGGCATCGAATAGGAAAGTCCAGCGATTGCTTAATGAGTTTATGGATCTCTTGTCTGAATATGAAAGTACCGAAACTATTTTAGACCAAAAAGATCCTGCACCGCCTGCTATATCTGCTCCACCAGCAACTGATCAGATGGACACTGACCCACCAGCAATTGATAAGATGGACACAGACCCACCAAAAACTGATCAGATGGACACTGGCTCACTATCAACTGATCAAATGGATGTCACCACGCTAGCGTCTGATAGAATAGACTCTGGCCCATCACAAACTGATCAATTGGACTCTGCCCCATTACAAACTGATCAATTGGGCTGTGGCCCATCAGCAACTGATCAAATGGGTTCCAGTACCTCTGCTGCAGATCACAACGATTCTGCCCCCTTAGAAACAGATCAAGCGAATTCTGTTTCATCAGAGACGGATCAAGTACATTTGTTTCAATTACCATTGGTGACAGATCAAGTTGATGCGACCACAGCTGTAAGAGATTCTGGCTCTTGAAGTCTTGCATAGCTGCAGCATGATTAGCTGAGGTTATGTCCAATGTCCGAGCCTGTCTATGCAGTATTGCTAAAAGTGCAGTGGCTTCGGTTCAAAAGATATATGCTGTTAAGAAGCTGCTCCAGTCAAAACGGTTTTCTGGTATCTCTTAAGCCCTTTGAAGCTGTACCATCGTATGTAACAAAGGACCTCACATTCTGAGTTACTAACAGATATTGATTATTTTCCTTTAATAGGTTTCTGTAATCAGTTTAACGGGCATTATTTTTGTGTAAAATTTTAAGAATAATGTGAATGAGATGGTGGATAAAAGTTAGGTTCTCGCAATTCAGTTGTAAGTTTGTTATCTAAATCGGCTGTCATTTACTTTTTCTATAATTGTGTATCGTGCATAGTTTTTTAATATGCTTGCCTCATTCACAACGCCGATGATTAATTTGGATTTTGTAAACACACTTTCACTTTATAACTAATGTTTACTGATACAGGCGAAGAATTCAAACATAAAAATGTTGAAAACCTGAAATTTTTCTGAAGACAGATTTGTTGCTCGTGTTTGCTCTGTTGCAGCATGCAATCTTCTTATTAGTTACTATTGCTCATCATTCTGTAAAGAATTTAAGAACAAGCTAAACAGGTTTCCAGCAGCACATTAGTCCTTAATAAGAAAAAGTCGAAAATATTGCCGCCTCAGACTTTTTATAATTGTTTAGAAATCACATTACATATTACTTAGTCCCTCTAAGGGTTTGTCCAAGTGATTTACAAATATTTTTATTTCAACCACATCTGAATTTTGAAGATTTAAGGGAGTACAAGACTTAAAAACGTGAATTAACGTAGATTTAATTAATTAGTTCTCCAAAGTTCTTTTTTATTTGGAAATTTTTTCAAAAATAATGTGTAATTTTTATAATTATTTTTTGAAAATGAGGTGGGTTTATAAAAACTATCAGGGTGAAGATATTATCACCCAAAACAAAGGACATTATTTCATGCAACAACAGTAAGTATTAGTAGGATATAACAAGACATTTGACCTACAAACGTATTAATGTTTATTTTGTAGGCGGCATGGGGTATATAGAGTGCTAAAATCACCAATTTTTAGGACATTGTCTTGAAGCGGGTATATAGAGTACTAAAAATCACCAAATTTTAGGACATTATCTTGTAAGCATCACTCAACACAAAAAAGCTCTAAGAGTTCAAGTTTGCCATCCATCTAGATATTATCTATTTTGAGATTTAGAATAGAACTCTTTCATGATCAGTTTCTTGAGTTTTTAAAGATTGCGTGCCATATACATTTTTATTGATATTGTATGAATAAGATTTGACTTCTTAATTAGCTTTTAGGTTTCATCCTACAAGCACATATATATTAGTTAGGGTTAATTTTACATTATCTCTTTGTGAATTGTCTATCTTTAAATCATCCATTTACTTTTGAAAATAAAAAAACTATCCCATTTTTGTATAAAAGATAAGGGAGGCATAAGGGTGAGTTGATAATTTTCTTTTTGCCCTCTTAATAAATGTGAGGTAAACAAAAGTTGTCAAAATGAATGAGTGATTTGGATATAATCAATTCACAAGGGGATAATGTAAAATTAACCCTATTAGTTAAGAGACTTAAGGGTTATAATCATTTTCAAATATAAAATAAGTTATAATATCTACTAAACTTTATTTTCAAATATATTTATAAAATAAAAGAGAAAATTATCTTATTCCATTTTTTAGCATTACGTGCTCCAATCCTTCCCATATAAAAAACCAAATGGAATAACTTGTACTAGTGAAGGAATTATGCCGATGAACCCTGCCGTGCGAGAAGAGTTTGGTGTCCAATTTGCCAAGTCATCGAAGCTAAAGAATTTTGACAATCAAAGCGAAAACAAAAGAGAGGGGGTGGTGTGGGGTGGTGTGTTGTGAAGAGAAAGAAAGAACAAAAGGGCAAACTAAAGCCCCTACCGTGAGTTTGTAATGACATGACTTGTGTGGGTAAAGATAATGAATTGACCTTTTCAATTGGCAGTGAGTTCAAGAGCTGTGAGTACATTCATTGCAACTTAACAAGACTTTATTATAAGATGCGCTTGTTCTTGAAGATTGATTTAGTGGTCACGTGCAAGGGGATTTTTTGCAATGTATAAGAAAGCTAACGTGAGAGATATGGTCATTAGTTTTGTGCATGAGTTTTCTTATTCTTCTTTTCGTCAACAAAATCCTAAAAGCAAAAGCAAAACATACAAGTAATTCGTCTTCACGGATTATATACATTTTTACTTTCACGATACACAACAAAAGTTTGCTTATATCAATTGTAATTTGCAAATTTTTACAACTTTTATTTAAGGGATTAATCTCAATACGCAAATTGAGAAAGTTCAAAGTTCGTTTGCCCAATTGAGGAGATGTACTTTTTTTAAGTATATATTATTTATTCATCATGTGTGTCCCAAGAATTGGACTTGTTCAATGGATCTTTCTTTATACAATTATGCGACCTTTCGTCAACGCAATCTTTAAACTTAAAACAAAACTTGATTTACCAATTATCTTCAAACTTGTAATTTGTTATATTCAATACAAAATTTTTATGCACACAATAGACTTAAGGCAGTTCACCTATATATTTCCAAAGTAATTGACTAATTAGAAACTAACACTTGCTCAAGGTATTATTCTAGTCCTCACCTTAATTGCCATTTGCCAAACAAAAGTTTATTTCATTCTATTCAAGTCGAACTGTTCTTAATTATTCACTTTTGCTCTAAGCAATTGACCAAGAGAGATTTGCGCGATGTGTTCTAATCTATATGAAAAATATACGTCTGTTCGTGCTTCGTGTCTTGTTTTTGTTTTTACCATCTTTAAATTATTTTGTATATAATTAATTAATTATTTGTACTTATGCCACTCCACCTGTTAGTCCATTATACTTCCATGGCTAAAATTTAAGTCTAACATAGATTTTATTTGATATTCAAATTGGGTAGCCATGATTTAAAAATTACAATATTAAAATATTTAATAAATATTAACTGTTGTGGCTTAAAATTTAAGATGATTTAATTCATTGCTTATATGATGAATAATCTATAATATTTTTACTATTTTTAAGAAAGTTATTATTTTAAAATTATATTTATTACATACTATTAACTTTTATTTTATAATATAATTTTTTTTACAATAATTATAATTTAAAAATGATATTATTTCAATAGCAAACGAGCCAATAAATTCATTGGGATTTTCTTCACATGCAGTCTAAAATATTTCTTGCCTAACTCGTGCCGTACTGCTCGCCATTTACACATCTCTAATCACGTTCATTGCGTTTCTTATTCTTCTTGTGAAGAAATTGATTAAATTATGACTAATAAATTTTGAATAGACCATGGGCAAAGACTAAACTGAAACCTCATTTTTTAGCTGAAAAGTTTGTGTGCCCCCGTACGTATGCCAATAAATTACGGACCAATTATAATAAAGGTTGTCATTTGTCTTCTTGGCGGCGGTCTCACCGAAACCCTAAAGAGACCACTCACCTAATGGGTAGAGACATTACTAATTGATTGAGACACCGAGGCCCGAAGTATTAATTTCATTCTAATTAATTCTGGAAAACGGCAGTAGCACTTAATTTTCATAATAATGGATCAAGACTTGTCGTGTCAAAAACATATAAGCACCACCACGAGCGTGGAGCTTTAGCCAATTATAGCTGAATGCTTAATATGTAATTATTGGTTAAGCATATATAATAATAAAACACATTAAATACTTTTAGCCTCCTCTCCAAAATGATTTACTCGTTACTGTCTTTTTCTTGTTTGTTGTTGTTAACCTAAATCAATTAATGTCATCTCATCACTTTATAGTTTAAGTGGATTCCAATCCAGTCTAAAGATCTTTTGTACATCATCTCAAGACATTCATTGCTATAGTTGAACACTCCTATGATCCAAATTGAACAATCTTTATTCAAACGTTGTAAATATAACTAATCCGGTTGGGTTTAATTTTTGGAATAGAAGTAAGAGGTCACAGTTCAAGTTCACGAGATTCCCATTAATGGAGATAATTTGTCACAATTATATATTATGACAGTAATGATTGGAATACAAACTATCATTGCTGCTATTAAAACTCACTGGGTGGAAAACAATTTTTTGCACATAATATTTCTTATTTAATTATTTTCTACCACTAACAGCAGAATGATTTTTTTTTTTTCCAGAAAAGAGAAAGTGTAATTGTTTTAGATGAATAACTGCTAACAGGAATTTTGCCAAACAACAAAAAATCATGATATATGCCATAATACATTTATAAATGTTCCCAACTGCTACCTAAAAACTAGTACTACAATCATTCCAGCCATTTTATTATCAGATTTCAGAATTTGGAGTCTTGTAATAATGAGACGTTGACCTCCATATGGGAACCAAGAGCTGTACCGCTACCCTCGATTGAAATTAAAGCGTGGATGAATATGGGCATGCGTATGCAACGCAAGAGCATGTGCCATACCGTTGAAACCGGCCAAATTAGAAAAAGAGCTCAATAACTATAAACTCTTCATTTTTATTTCTGGAAAATTTTCTCATCTTCATTTCACACGCAAGCTTTTGTGTGACAAGCAGAAAATGGAGAAGTCGTACTATCCAGTTTGAAGAATTCTAAGTGGCAGCCATACTTTTAGGTATCCAATTTGTTGCTTTAATTTTCTTGAAATAATATGTAGAATTTGTTACAGTTAGTTGTCCAATGTTTGGCACACTGGTTGTTAGGTCACACGCATGTTATCGTTATATCAAAAGTCTTAAAAATCACATGATTGTAACTGCAATTGACTGTGTCTGCAACATATAATTAAGAAGAACGTTACTATTTGCTTAACTAAAAACTTTTTGAAAATTTACTACAAAGATCCCCGATCTTGAAGATTTACAAGGATTTTAGATCTTGAATAGGTAGTTGGAAACTGGCTGATGTCCAAAATTCAAGATCAAATACGACGTATCGACCTATATCTGGCAAATTTTTTGCAGATCATTGTATGGTGGGGATTGTACACTAATCTTATCTAAGCATTTCTTGATTCAATCTTTATTTTAATATATTGATTTTTTAAATAAAAATATTTTAGAAAGATAGAGGGTAACCAAAGCCCAAATTAATTTTTCAATTCTTACCTATTTTAGGATTTGAACTTGGGTTACCAGTTAAATCAAATTATTTGAAAACCAATCTTAGAAAACATTTATATAAAAAAATAATTATAAGGTTCACAAAAATATTTGTGACTCGACCTTAAGAGTTGGGGAATCCTGGGTTCTCTTCTTGTCTCAAATTCGTGTTGTCAATTTAGACTGTTGTACTTTATAAAAACTGTATTTATGATTATTTTGAATTTAGTAAAAAGTGTACATATGATGAAATGTAATTAGATGATGCTGCACTGATGCGGTGGTAGTAGCACCATTTCAAACTTATTCGTCATCAAATTTATTAACAATAAATTATATACATGTCTTTAATTGCATAGAAAATTTGATCAGGAAAAAAATCCCAAACATTTAGTAATGCTCTAAAACAAACAATCAGACTAAATAGTAGCCATACTTCCTTGTTTTAACTTTATTAAGATCATGCAAATAATACCAAGGTCTACAAACACCACACCATGGCCTTCCTCGTAGCAACAGCTTGGGAATGGCTATCATTTAATTTTCTAGCTAGATTCTATGAGTATACAATAAACAAATGCGAAATATGCCATGAATTAATGTTGGGTTTAATTTTAAATTGACATCCCATGCCATGAATTGCCTTACTACAACTTTTATACTGGGATTTTGGGAAGATAAAGACAGAACACTCTCAATTGCCAAATGTGTGGTTTTACCGTTCGGCGCATTACACTGATTCAAACAAAAGACAGTGATTGGACGAAGATTATCGATTGATTAAAATGAAACAGATTTTGTTGAAGGGTATTACTGAAGAGTTGATGTCATATGTACACTGATACTTTTGCTTGGTCTTTGCTACTTGAAAAGGTAGTGCGGACCCATTGATACATGAATTCGGCTTTAACACCATATAGAAACCCATAGATTTAACTCCTACTTAAAGCTCAAGAGTAGTCAAGGGTTGCCTCAAAGCTTATATTATTAACCTATAACTATTCTAAGCCAAATATGAGATAATAACATCCATATTTATGGTTTCCTTAATTTTATATTAAATTCCCAAGTTTAACACCTAATTTATGTGATACGACAAACGTATACGCACGTCAGTTTATGATTTGCAATGTAGGGAGTATTGAAAATTTTTTTACTTCTTACTATCTCTGAAGGTCAATCCTAGAGAAAATAAAGCATAGAGTAGGAAAATGGACTTTCACATTTACTAAAAAGATAAAAAATTCAAATGCCGTAATTTGAAATTTTTTCTTTATTACTTCGCTATGGCCACGGTTTTTGTACACTTGTAAACCATAATGATCGTTCGTGGTTTTGGCCAATTCGTACGAGCCACACACACACACGCGCGGTGTTCGAGTGTAGCAGATTATGTTTTCTCTCGTTCTTAAAACTAGGTCAAAAATATCTCACTCACTTAGTCTAATAAATACTATTCTCAACCAATGTGAGATTACTTTCCTAACATTCCCTACAACATTCATTCCGGAATTTAACTTCTTAACTGATCATTATTACATAAAAAGGTAGCAGGATTCTTAATTATGCATGAGAATGTATGCCAAATAAAGCTGGATAGCAAACTTTATTGTCCATTCATTTGTTAAGATTGCAACTTGTTTCATACACAAATTTCCTAAGACAAGTTTATATGGTAACTGAATGATAGCCTGAATCACCCCACACACAGCTAGTATTTTCCTCAAGCAAATTGGAAACTATATGTAGGAAATCTTGTTGGATTCTGTTTGCTGTCCTGGTTTTATTGCATGGTTATCATCGAGGCCTAATATATCGCCTGAAGTTCCTCTACATTAATTAACGCCACAAAAAATCAAGGCGACTATCGTACCTCACTTTGAATTTTATTTGAATAAATTGCCTGACGGATATAGATATTAAGGTGTAGTGAATTGCTGGAATACATTATGCAATCAAGAAAATTGCATCAAATTAAATAGAATATGTGGCCTGCTGTGAAGGGATGAGTCTAATGATGAATATCCCATCAATATTAATTTTTTGCTCTAACATATTTAAGGAAGTGTATATGTTCTTAAAGCAATATTACCATAAGATTTTACAAGACATGCCACATGATATTTTCAATTGTATAACGCACATGAAGAATGTTATATTTAACATTTATAGTAGGTGCCAACTAATTGGTTGATAAAATCTCTTGTATTGAAAATAAAAAATTTAGAATTTAAACTCCGACCAAGATATGTACCTTTCATTTTCTACCTTTCTTTTGTCTCTGTGCTTTCACGAGCCAAGCCAAGAGAGCCACACGACAACTAATTTTTACAGACTACTACTATCTGCTTTTATGTTCTTCACACCAACTTGGTTTTTAACTGCCATTTATTTTAATCGAAGACAATCTACTGCTAATTGATCGAGCACGAATAAAAATAGTGCATTAACATTAGGTATCAGAGTCATTGCATGCCCAAGTTATACATGGTTTATTAGAGCTCCATCAGGAATTGCAAGTTTAATCCAAGACAATCTATCTAGAGCTCATATTTTTCTAGATCTCAAACTTAGAAGCTTTAGATTTACATTTAAAAAAATATTTAAAAAATTAAAAAAATTAAAAAAAAATCTACAAAAATACCACACATCATTTGATTGAATTGAAATTATTTGAAATCTATGGCTATGCATATTGTATACTTGGCCCCCTAATATTCACAAACTTTTTGTCATTTACTCAAGTACATGGTTTCTCCAGTTCAGCCTCATCTTGCCCTCTTAATTTTGGTGATTTTATGCCATAGTCTACTCAGGTTTATGCTTCTATATGTTATGATTCCCGTCGAACCAAAATCCTAGCTCCACCACTAAATCCTCACTTTCCATTCAAAAATCTTAAGTTCCCGATTATACTATAAATTTTTAATTATATTGACCAACACTTGTGATATCTTTCTCACAATTCGTTAAAATTTTGTGGCAATAACCAAAAGCTCAGAGGTCTAAACAAGAATTTGAAATTTTTATTGAAGAGCTTACGTGACAAATGACAACCAGTGTATTGTGGAGACATGCCACATTTTTATAATAACAATAACAATCATTTAACCTTTATCATATCATATGTACAAAAATATGGATACATATAATGAAATTGAAAACCATGTGCATGTGCACTTGTGTATGTGTAAGTATATATATTTAATCATGCGTCAGAGATCAACAGTAACTACTTATGGACACACAATTTCAAAACAAAGCAAAAGAAAGTTAGTATTTGCACGGCAGTGCGTGTAAATATCTGCAGAGGGTTAGGTCAGGAACCCTATCCATCAGTAAGACCAGTGTTTTTCCAATTTTATATGTATTTTTATAATATAATTCTGTTGTCACAATCGTGACCTCTTCAATGGGCTTGTGTTTTTTGTAGGTGACCACCTCACCTCACCTTACCCAGACGTTAAATGCAAAAAGGAAATTAAAGTGGGTCATCTGCTAAATTATAAATTAATTTCAAATCTTTGTGGTGGTCGTGCTATACTATTTTTGTTTATTTACTCAAATACATCTATTTTAAAAAATTTAAAAATACTGATTCAAGAAACCTGATCACCAATCTACCAGCTGGGAAAATAATGACTAAACTTTTCTTGCGTGTACTCTACCTCTTAATTGCTCTCCGTCCCCTCACTAGCTATCTTGCTGCTTGTGTTTACATGAAATGAAATGACACTGGTTTCTTGCTTATTAAAGAGTGGTGGCTTTAGTGCTTCGTGAACATTGATCACTTCTCAAATCAATTCTTGATCTCTCTTTCTCTTTTGCTTTCTTTCTTCTTCTTTCAAAATTCCAATGGATCAGCTCGGGAGCGTTCTTCAATTTCTTGAGAACAAGACCATTCTTGTCACTGGGGCAACTGGCTTTCTAGCAAAGAGTATAAATAAATCTTCTCTTTTCTTATGTTAATTTATCTCTCTTTCACTGGAGGAGTCGAGGCTCATAAATGATGATTATTTTCTCGTGTTTATCCAGTTTTTGTGGAGAAAATCTTGAGGGTTCAGCCAAATGTAAAGAAGCTTTATCTTCTTCTTAGGGCTGCAGATGCAAAGTCAGCCGCTGTCCGTTTCCATAATGAGGTATATTTGTGGATGCAACTACGCGTATGCAATAGACCATAAGTGATTTAAATTAATTATGGTGGTCAATGCATTTTCTTTTCTGAAAGATCATTTCATTAATTATAAATTAACATGTGATGAATATATTAATGAACAAATTTGTGTGTATGATTACAGATTATAGGGAAGGATTTGTTTAGGGTCCTGAAGGAGAAAAACGGTACACATCTAAATGCCCTAATCTCAGAGAAGATCACTCTTGTCCCGGGTGATATCACCCGCGAAGATTTGGGAGTGAAGGACTCTAATTTAAGAGAAGAAATGTGGAATGAATTAGACCTAGTGATCAATTTAGCGGCCACTACCAATTTCGATGAAAGGTATGCGTATATATAATCACCAACTGCAAAATTTATTCATTTGTTCATTGCAAGACTTAGAGAATATAATTCCTTTATTTTTGTTCCTTAGATATGACGTTGCACTTGGTCTCAACACCTTTGGAGTTAAGCATGTTTTGAACTTCTCAAAGAAATGTGCTAAGCTAAATGTCTTTGTCCATGTATCCACTGGTAATTAATTAGTATAACAATTCCCTTGCAAAATTCATTTTATATATTGAAGTTATATTGTCGTTATGATGGTTTATCCTTTTTGTTTTACACTCCAGCTTATGTGTGGGGGGAAAACTCAGGGATGTTATATGAAAACTCATTTAAAATGGGAGACACACTTAATGGGGCATCTGGATTAGACATTGATGTGGAGAGGAAACTGGTGGAGCAAGAATTAAATGAACTTCAAGCTGAGGGAGCAACTGAAGAAGCCATTACACTTGCAATGAAAGATTTGGGCATCAAAAGGTTTGTGCTTGAACTTCAAATACAAAACCTTATATTTTATCTTTATTTTTCTATTATTTTGAGTGTCATATAATTTTGCTACTTAGCTATCTAGAGTTACAAGTTCTTGTTTATAGAAGTTTCCAATTAATTCTCAAATTCATTAGGTGGATATAATTTTATTGTCATGACAAATCCAATGAATTTTGCATGCCATGCGTACCTAACGAGTTAAAATTAATAGGACCAAGCAATTAAACATATGTGGGGCTGGAGTCAACCGTCTTGCCACAAGTAACTTTCTGTGAATTGGCTTGAAAAATAATTAATTCATTGATGTACCCTTCACCATTTACTTATCAAATAAAGGAAACAAAAGAGACAGAGTTGATAGCATTGAGCAATTATTCTCTCTTAGTTTGGTGAAAGTTGGGCATGTTCAGTTACCGGTTTAAGCCGTGGACATAGTTTATTGGTGACGCAAATATAGAATTAATTAACCTTTATTAATTATTAAAGTTTCAGATTAAGTGTTTGGTAATTCTCAAAAAAAGACAAGAAGAAAGAAAATATGATAATTTGGGTTTAATTAATTAATCTCGATTTACATGGGTGGGATGAGAATATTTGACAGGATTTATATTAGAGGTTATTGAAGGAAAAATAAAATAAAATAAAATAAAATTGTATGAGATTGTGTTGCTAAGATTCTATTAACAAATTTAATTATTTATTAGTTAATATTAAAACAGAGATAGAAGTAACTGGGGTTAGTGAAGGAAATGAACACTTTTTAAAGGTTTTGATCAAATAGTAGGCTACACCAATGGCTTGGTTAGATAAATTATTTTTAAGGGATAATAAACTATTTTTTTCAATTATTATTTGAGAGTATAATACAAATTTAATCAAATAGTGCAATGTGTTTTGATATCCATTTATCAAATTAATGTGCAGTCGGGATATTAAAAAATTAAAGAAGATAATAATTAAATGAACCCTCACACGCACAGACAGATTCAAATTAACTCTTGATCTTAATTATGAGGCAAGAAGAATTAAAATGTTTACCCAACTCAATTATAATACGAAATATTTTGAATGTTAATTAATAATGGGAATAAAATCAGATGATGAAAATGTGAAATGGCTATTTTGTAGAGTGGTAATAATACTCTCCGTTTCCGAGACCATTCGGTACAATCGTACTACTTCTGTTGCTTTGTCTCCAACATTTATAAATTAATTGACCCTCAGCCAACCAAACAAAGACACCTCATCTTCCCAAATTGATGATAGCTTCAAGTAGGTTAAACTTTAAATAGGTAGTTTTCCAAATTAAACTATGTACATGCTTTTGGGGGCAGTCTGTTGATGAATTAATGATCCAAAAGTATTTTAGCTATGCTCATTTAAGAATAGAATAGAAGTTTAAATTGAGTCATATTTTACATAGTACATAGGAGAAAAAAAAAAGCAATGCAAGTACGACATTAAAAAAAAAAAGATAAATTATCATTTTTTTAATACCAAAGAAGGACACGCCATCTGATGTCTGAAAATCTAAGAAGAATTACATAACTTAAAGGGCAACAAATGATTAAATGAATGCATACCTATCATTATCTTTATTACATATTAGATATTTTATGTGACAAAGAAGTATTCTTAGCAAACAAAAATTAAGATTGAATTAATTATTATTGCAACTTTATTAATTTTCTGGGCACTTATAAATGAAGTACGGGAAGCTCAACTGTACCCAACCTATCTTTGGATGTTAGTTGTTCCTGTTGTCTAATCGGCCTTGCATCCAGTCAAATTACTGTTCCTATTAAAGCAATAAGGACACATCACTATTTATTATAATATTACTCTTCAATCATCTAATTAATTAAAATTTTCACAGAAAAGAGTGGGAATATACTCCTAGACTTTATGGATAGGTTGAATTTTCTCACAAGATTATATCTTTCCTTATATAGCTAAGATCAAATCGAGAGCGACTAATTAAGCTTATTTTATTAATTGTTAATTAACATCTTAATGATGATGACTTCTAATTAAATTAAGTAATATTATATAAGACTTTTTTTTTGGCTTTATATCACTAATTCGACATTGAATTGAAATAACTTCATGTCCAGTTCTTATATACGAAGTACTGTGAAGATGTTGCAATTTTATAAATATAGGTTATCACTGAAGGACATTAGCTATAAATGTTTAGATCAATAATTTTCTTTCTTTGATTGTAATAGTAAAATCTTTATTGGAATAACTCTTCAGGGCAAAAATTTATGGATGGCCAAACACATACGTATTTACAAAGGCAATGGGAGAGATGTTTATAGGACATTTGAAAGAAAATATGTCTGTGGCTATTGTACGTCCAACCATAATAACAAGTACTTACAAAGAACCATTTCCCGGTTGGGCTGAAGGTGTAAGGTAGCCAATAATATCTATATCTATATCTATGTATATGAATTAATTTCTTTGTTGGGATTTCTCAACTTACTTTTGTTTTTTAATTTTACCGACAGAACCATTGATAGTCTAGCCGTTGGCTATGGCAAAGGAAGATTAACTTGCTTCCTGGGAGACGTGACGGGAATTGTTGATGTGGTGAGTTAATTAAGCTACTTCCTTATTCCATTTAAATTTGTAATATGTCTTCTAAGAGAGCCTTAGTCCTTGCTATGTGGGTGATTTTACTTTATTTTTTTCAGTAATTGGTTGAGACATAGCCATAACTGCCTGGGGACCAATCATCCTTATGATGCGCAGCTAGGCTGAGGTCTAGAGTTGTTTGGGCCAGGCAAGGCCGAAAACAATTTCATAAAAGGAGTTGGCCCACTTAAATTTATAGCTATTAATTATGTCATAACCCTGCAAATATGACAGTTCTATATTATAGCCCCTGTCGAATTAAAATCTTGACTCCTGCCAGTGATCCACTGTCAGGGGCAGAACTAAGTGTAAGCTTGGGGTCCTTGGTTTATGTTTTAACCTACTTAAGTTTAATTTTCTTACTGCTTTTCATGTTATTACCTTTTTTTTTTAATAATTTCTGCATTATGGTCCCAATCAAACCAAAACCCTGGTTATGCCATTGTCGCGATGAAAATTTTTCTCTCCTAAATAAAATGACAAGAATTTAAAGGAAAAGTGGCGGCATTTTATAACTTCAGTACTCATGTTTTTAGCTACATGGCAATTTTGCACTTATGGTTACTTAGGATTAGCGGTAATGCATAAATGCAGTTTTGTCAAATATAAGAAATTAAGAAAACATTGAAAGGGTCAACTGTTATGCAGATCCCGGCTGATATGGTGGTGAATGCTATGCTTGTAGCAATGGTGGCGAATGCAAAGCAACCTTCTGATGTTAATAATATTTATCAAGTGGGTTCATCTTTAAGAAATCCCGTGAGATACACTAATATTCAGGATTACGCCTACCGTTACTTCACCAAAATGCCATGGATTAACAAAGATGGAAAGCCCGTTAAAGTTGGCAAGATCACTGTGTTTCACAACATGGCTAGCTTTCACAGATACATGACAGTTCGTTACATTCTTCCTCTTAAGGTAATTACTTGGATAAATTCTCTTGTAGTTCTCATTGTTTGGATTAATTTCTCAGTTAATTTCTATAAGTGTAACTTTTCAAGTGTCAAATAATAGTTTCTTATGATCGATTTTAAAATTCCAATAAATTAACATGCCATAGCTAAAAGTAGAGAATAATTGGAAAAAATTTAACTGAAGCATTTGTGAAACAAGAACCTTTTGAATAATTTTTACAAATATTGGTACTAAAATAGGATTTTCCCTTAATTGTTTTTTTTTCTTTTCTAAATCTTACCCTTCTTTATTATTTTTAACTCACACATCCATTGAAACTTGAACTCAGAACTTAACTAGGTCATAAAAAAGCCGCTCTTTATCTTTAAAGCTAAACCTTGACTTCCTTCTAAACCTTAACTTCATCATCATTTAGAAAGCCTTTCTATTTTTATCGAATGTTCATTGAATTCTGTCTTAAATACAGGGATTAGAATTGGCAAATGCTGCATTTTGCCAGTACTTCGAGGGCCAGTATAATGATCTCAATAGGAAGATCAATTTCGTGATGCGATTGGTGGAACTTTACAGACCGTACTTATTCTTCGGTGGCATGTACGTATGCTTAAACATATGTTTTCCTCATATCGATTTTATGAGCTGAATTAATTGATCATGAGCATTTTTTTTCTAATATAATTATTAAGCTTGTTGTCTCGTATACAGCTTTGATGATAAAAACACAGACAAGTTACGGATGTCAGCTAGAGATAACGGTGTAGAGACTGATGTATTTTACTTTGATCCGAAGTGCATCGATTGGGAGGATTACCTCATGAATACTCACATTCCTGGAATTGTGAAACATGTCTTCAAATGAAAACCGCAAGGTGTTTCCAAGAAATATTTTCCACTGGCGGTTCTTATGATCATAATGTGTATTTCTAGCAATTTATTGTTATGATTTATTATTTAAGGCAGTGTGATTATAACCCGCTGCCTGCATGTTATTTAATTCAAGTAGCGTTGTCAAAGTGTATCCAGCACATTATTTTTATTTTCTAATTGTATTTGGATTATGGTTGTATTTGTGAAGTATATCTGAAAGCAAATATGACTTCATTCCATTTGTTATTATGTATAATTGAGAAAATCTTGTTGAAGCACATATGCCTGCATGCACGCGCACACACACACACACCAGCCTGATTTATTTTATTTCAGCTGCATGCTCTTCTGATTTTTTATTAACTCACCTATCTAGCTATAGTAACTATGCCAATTATTTTTGTTTGATTCAGTATTCTTTTGGAGATGATATTTATAGGAACTATATGTTCTTATGGTGGGATGCTCGAAATGTGGAATTAAAAATTTGTTATAGATTGGAGTACTTCCCATAATTTGGGTTAGGAGGTCATGTTTATGTTGTGTTAAATTTGACCTAATATAAATTTAACTCATTTATTAATCACGTCAAGAATCTCAAAATCTTAGCTCAACTCATTTATTATCTTTTCAATATTCCATTTAACAGAATTTTAATATTTTTATAAAAATCACATTTTAAAAATATTTTTATCATATTTTAATTTATAATAAAACCACATGTCATAAGCCAGTTATATTTTGTGCACATAGTATTATTGAATTATTATTTAACAAAGAGAACACATGCGGTGATACTCATGGCAAGGCCTGATAGATTCTAGGTCCATTAGTCATGCAAAGCTTTCCTTTCAAGTTGGGTTCAGTTGGCTACGCTGGATACCAAAAAGCATAATTAAAGCAACCATTTTATTTATCTTTTTGGGGCCCTTTTCTGAGGGCTGCTGAATTGTAAAATTAAGTATTTGCGGCAGCCACGCAAGTTAAGCTAAAAGTATTTTCATCATTTTCCAAACACTCGGCAATTGGCTAAAATATATCTTAGCCTCTTAGGGTGTGAAGTACCATTTGTATTCTGTAAAGTTAACAAAAACAGAGAGAGAGGCGTGAAACTAGAAGGATTCAAAGATATGATCATCAGTTGTTATATAATTTTTTTAATCCTGCAAGTACAAATATAAATATTTTGAGTGTCCCCAAAAGTATAGGAGTGATCCTTTTGTTACATTTGAGTACGTATCTCACTATCTCGGCCAGAAATGTGAGCAGTGTTGATGTAGTCTTACCGGTCGTTGCATTTGGGATCGAAGTTAAATGCATAAATCTCTACCAGTTAGACTACATATAGGACTCACAGTTGAAGTAAATGGAATATTTTGCTTAACAATATTGGTAGAAATATTGAATGAGACTACAAAATAATTAAAACAAAACTCGTGGATCATGTGGGATTTTTATCCAACCAATAATATTATACATATATCATATCTGTTTACAAAAATTTGTGGCCATGAAGTATTTATCCAAGTATGCAAGTCGCGACTTATGTGGTTTTCAGATGACCATGTTGCAAATTGCCAGATGTGCATAGTATAATTAAGTTTATGACTTATTCTCACAGCAAGTGAATTACTCGAAATTAATAAGTTATTGCAAAGATGATTAATAATTTAATTTGATTGAGATTACCTTAAACGTTCAATCCAATCCAGGAATGTTTACTAATTTCTAGTTTTTTGAAACATTGACATTCACTTGTTGGACTTACCTAAAGCATGAGAAATGAAGAAAAATAAAAAGAATTCAAGAGGTCATACCTTTTTCAAATAGCGAAAGAATTAAGTATTGGATCAAGTCAATAGTTAGAAAGAAATTATAATTGTAAATCTTTTTTTAATTATAGTATAAATGCCTTCTTTCTAATGAGTTGTTCAATGTTCTTATTTGATCTCGATGAAGAAGAGAAGAAGATGAAGATTATCTTGCCACACACACTTTCTTAGCGTTATCATTATCACGGAGCTATTGCCAAAGAGGGAAGTTGATATTACATTAACTTCCTTCTTAACTTCCAAAAACAGTACATGATAACTGCTTTGCAATTACCAAGTGCGGGTGGGGCGTCCAACAAGAAAGAATTATGGAATATGTTTATTTTATTGGGAAATCAAACCTCATTTCCAACGAGATTCATGATTCATACACCACGCTTGACTAAATATAATATACTTAGGGGTCGTTTGGGAATGTTTTCGGAGATTTAAAAGTGATTTTGAAAAATAAAAAATTAATTTTAGTGTTTAATAAATTTTTTTAGTAATCACTTTTGGTAAAATTAACTCATTCTACAATAGATTTTTCAAAAGAAGGAAGGAGTAGCTTTTAAAAATTTGTTTTTAAAAATTATTTTTATACTTAATATAATTTGATATATATCCTTATATATATTATAAAAATTTAAAATTATCCTTATTGATTACGAAATAAAATCATTAACTTTAAACATATTATTATTATTACCAATTATATTGAGATAACAAAATAAAAGATAAAATTAATTATATAAAATATTTTTTTGTTATTAATTATTATGTATACACAATATATACATATTTATATATTTATAAATAAATTTTATTCAATATTATGCCTAATTCAGTCATTTACATAGTTACAACAATTTAATAGTAAGATTTACCTAACACACATTACTGCTTTTAAAACTCACAATAACTTTTAAAAATTAATTTTACTAAACATTTAACTGATTTTTTTTTCACAGATGATTATTTTTATAACATAGTTAACATAAATTATTTTAAAATTACAGCATTACCAAAATAGCAATTCCTAATTTGACTCGAGACATTTCAATGTATTAACTGTGAACTTGAAAACTCTTTCAAAGATAATATGAGAATTCACCAAATTTCAATAGTAGTTTGGCCTTCTTTTATAACTCAAGAAATCTAGAAGTAAGATTTGAATCTTAAACCTCTTGTTATATATAAATTATAACCAATTCAATTAATTATATATTAGTAATCACCACAATGCCTTTATTTCTTGAGTACAAAAGCTAGGGATGTGAGCTTTTGTATTGTAGTTTTCCTAGTCTATACACTTTGGATAAAAATTGAATGCGTCTGCCTCCTCAGCATTCTCTATTATCGCCATTCGCAAATATTTAGAAGTAAAATAACTTATTTAATTTACGAAAATTCTACTAAAAAAAATTAAACCACAACAAAAAAAATTAAAAAAAATTTATGAAATTAAATAAGTACTTACAATTATTAAATAAGTACATTCTACATGTGCTTACAAAGTCAAACGAGCACTTCATCTCACTAAATCATAGAAAGAATTTAGAGTACCAAACAAGCTTTTCATTTTCCCTTACCATAACCGATGATGAAACCGTCGATTGGTTGATCGTCTTGCCGACTACGAATTAATTATCATGTTCTTTCTTGGTGGTCCTGCCTTCCAGCGGGCAAAATCCTTAAAGATGCTCTTTCAAGATGCTAGCCGTTTCTCGATTTACAGATATTCTTAAAATTTTCCGGATAAAAATTGATTCTGTCACTTTGATTAAGTGTATTTATTTTATCTTTTAAAATACGTGGTATTGGACAAGGTTTATTCAGAATCTATATATATATATATATATATAACAATTGTAAAGATGATCAACAAATTCAATTTAGTGAGAGTACCTCAATTAAACCTTCAATCCGACCTAGCAATGATTCTTAGTAAAGTACTGATTGTCATTGTTGGGCGCATGATGATTAATGGGAAATTCTCTTAGATATAGCCTAAGAGCATTCCCTCCTTTGACTTTGTAAGCACGTATGTATTTGGCAAACACGTATGTATTTGGCCGTCCATATACTCGTGCTTGTTAAAATATTAAAATGTTAAAAGTCTGTTTATAATCAATTGCCACAATCCCGCAATATAATATTTGATAGAAAATTTGGATATCCTCGATTGATGGTATCTCACGATGGGTGGTGTTAAAATGTTGGCCTACGCCTTGCTTTATTACTTACCATTTTCTAAATCTTAGGATGAAATTGTTATAATCTTTTAGATCAATTACATAATTAAGGATAGGTAAATGATGCTTATTTAGTCTTTATAATTTATGTTAATTATAAATTTAGTTGGTTATTGTATTTTTGAAAATTATCTAAAAGGAATCTATTGTGTATATATTTTGAATAAAATCTACTTAATTATCATTTATTGTATATTACTTTTAAGTCTCTCAAAAGTAACTCGAAATAGACCCTTAATTGCATTACAAATTTAATATTTCACATTTATGATTTGAGAAAAAAAAAACCTTTTCATGCCCAAGTGGTAAGTCTTTCATGGTAGAGGTAACTGCAGCTTCATATTGAAGTCCAAGTGGATTTTTCCTCAATCAATTTTATTTTTTGCAACAATATCCAATTTACATGTCACCCCGAGAGTTCACCATAGTAAAATTTATTCTCTGGTATAAGTCCTGACCTTTCTCCGCAAACAGAAGCTGCAAAGTATGTTGATGGAAAATTCTGGTCTTTAGAGTTGCAACCAGGTGTCCACGTCAATACTTAAATTTGTTTTTGGGGTAACAACTCAGTGCTGCAGATTTTCCACTTGATTAGACAACTTCGACCACAAGCTTGCCAAACCAGACCACTTTCACTCGCAATAATCAATTAGAGGGGTGTCAAATGTTTTTCATACAAAAATTCTCCAACGCTCAAGTCAATAATCAGACATTTTTTTGGAAAAAAAACTTGTGCCACAATCTTGTGGCTTAATTATAACTATTTTTTAATTAGAAAGCCTAATTTCAAAGAGGAAAATAGATAAAGTGGAGAGAATTATCAAGAGAGAGTGTATATGAAAATCAAGCAAAGAATTATCTAACCCCTTTTACCTTCGTTCCTAGTAGCTTTTATACCTAACCGGAATTATCGGCTCCCTCTCTCCCATGACCACTGTTGGTTAGTTACACAATTGTGAGTAAGTGGGTAGTACAACTACCATTGAAAGGGCTTCGTGCCTAAACCCTTTAGAGGAAAGCTATGGGTTGACCATTGACCAAGTCTTTGGTTTGACTCAACTTTGGTCTTTTTTCGCGCTTTCTCAAGCCAACTCTATTCATGTGATTAGCCACATGTCTCGCTGGGTATGACTCTCTTCGTGGAGCTATTTTAGGCTGAGGAGAGCATGCTCTGCTCATGTGTAGTTGGTCACATGTTTCTCACCCCAAACACTAGTTCCTTTATTTCTAGTGTTGAGAGTGAAATGAATCAAGCTGGAAACTTAATATATTATATTGACCAATCTATCCCCCTGGCTGTTCGAACTTTACAGCAAGACATTGTTGAGAGTACATTTTGAAATTTTATATAGGCTACCCAAGAGGGGGGGTGAATTGGGTTTTAAAAACTAAGCCAATAAAATTATACAATATTAAAACTAATGTCTTAATTAAAATTAAAAGCAATAAATTCAACAATGCTCAAAATTAAAAAGGATAAGGAAAAAGAAATCAAACACTTGATTTTTACGTGGTTCGGCCAACCGTGCCTACTTCCACACCTCCAAGCTCACCGGGCTTGGGGATTCCACTAAGCAAGCCTCCAAGGCTTCAACACCACTTACACTTGACTTCAAGGTGTCAATTGACCTTTACAATCAAGAGATTATTCCCAATCTCTTAACCCAAGTGTATCCCAACACTTACAATCACTCAAAAACAAAGATTACAATCAACTAATCTCTCACACAATTTATTTGATTACAATTGAAATCTCAATGTGTGAATCAATGACATAAAACAAGTTTAAAGCCCAATGATGTATGTTTTCTCAGTAGTAAGCTCAATGAAAACTCTTTGATCTCATTTGATTTGAATTTGGTTGAGCTATTTTATAGTTGGAGCTGAAAACTAGCCATTGTTGACTTTCTGAGAATAATCGGATCGCCGTTTGATGCTATCGGTTAACCGTTTTGACTTGTCCAAGTAGCTGTTGCACTTAGAATTTAAATAAATGGTTTACCTTTTTATGTTATCGGATTACCGTTTAGTTTCAGAAACCTGTAAAACAAACTTAGATCTCCGTTTTTGCTAAACGGCTCAAGATTAGAAAGTTTTCTCATTTCTGTAAATTATCGGTTCGCCGTTAGTAATAAACGGTTCATCGTTAATTTCCAGAATGCTCTGAAACTTTTCTGTAAATAAACGGTTCGCCTTTTATAATAAACGGTTCAAGGGTAATTTCCAGAATCTATATTTTGATAACGTTTTGTAGAAAAATGATTTTCCAACTCAAGTTAACGGTTATTAAGATTCTTTAAACATGTTTATGGCTTTAAGAAATTCATTTTAATAACTCAAACATTTTAATCAAGAACATATAAGTTTTGTTATCATCAAAATTAATATTATAAGATTAACACATTTTGCTTCCCCAACTAGTTTGCTTAAGCATTTAAAATTGTTCGTGGCGTGGCGCGCGCTGGATCAAGCGTTTAAAATTCAAATGGGCAGTTGCATCTCCCTCAGGGCACACGTTATTAAATGTCGTGCCGGTTAAAGACCTTTCACATCCTTGAAATCCTTAATTTCTTAAATTGTTTTCTCTTCCTCTTTGCCTTCCTTTATTTTTCTTGGTTATTAGATCAATCCTTTCCACCGGAGATCAAGTCGCACAAACTATTTCACTTTTAGTTTTTTTTTATCCCATGTACTATTTCTTGTACTTCACCATTGGGTATTTACTGTTTTTGTTAGGGTTTGTGGATTTTTTATTCTACTTCTAGACTTATTTAGAAGATACTGAAGGGAAAAGTGAAAATAATTATGTTGATGATGATTTGGAGTTTTTACCTAATTTGCTTAAAGAACCCGTTTTTGTACCCAAAAGTCCCATTAGAGGCCATAAATAATATTAGTGTTAGAGATAGTGCTAGGAAGACATCTCCTTAGGATTCAACCTCGTCTAGAGATAACAAGTCAGATAGCACTGACACTGATAAGGCCTCTAATATAGAGCAGACCATGAGTGAGAGTCAGGAGAGAGGTTTTGCCAAGGACTGGGTGAAGAGCCTTCACCAGAAGAAGTTCAACTAGAAAAGAAAAGAAAATTGAGTAGTAAAACTCTTTCCGATAATTACCCTATTGACTTCATTGCATGTAGCACAACTATAGATGGCTTAGATAAGCTTAAAAAAGTTTACGGCATTCCTGATGATATAGACCTTCGGGTTTCTGGTAAAAATGACACTCCTAGTTAACCTCAAAGAGGATATATTACCCTGTTCCTGGAGTGTTTTGAACTGGGGATGAGACTTCTTTTACAACTCTATTTTGTTCGAGTACTTAGGAGAATACATTTAGCCCTTAGCTAGCTGAGCCTAAATGGGTGCAAAGTACTCTCTGGTCTATTCATTTTATGAAATAGATGTGAGCAAAGTGAACCCATTGTTGATAGAATAAAACATCTGTACTAGCTAAAAAGTAGCCCAAAAAATGCAGGTTGGTATTACTTTATGTCAAGTTCTAAGGCTAAAAAACCTATAACTTAAATCCCAACTAAGGGTGGAAATTGGAAGGGCAAGTTCTTTTTTGCCAGGGGTAACTAGGGTCAAGCAATGCCTACAGATGACGAAAATGTTCATATTCCTTCTTGTTTCATGACTCCAAGTTGCTTGCTGGCTTAAGACTTTTTTTTATTTGCTCGTTTGGTTAAATTTTACCATTCTAAGTGATCTTGTCTTGTGCTGTAAATTCTTGGCGCATGACCTAAAACATCAAGAGCAGATTGATGAAGAGAGTTGAAGTTGCCTTAGCAAACTTTTGCTCATGCAAAGATTTGCTTTCTATCTCTAGCTTGGTCGACTTACAGCTAGTGTCGGAAGCTCACAATATAGAAGACGTTGTAATCAAGGCCTTGAACAAGAAACATACTCGTTTTACTAACGCTAAAAGGAATTCAAGCAAAGATGCTCCTTGGGAGAAGCAATCTGGTTTCGTAAAAAAGGTTTTTCCTTTAAAGACTAACTCTCCTTCAACGCCTAAGATGAGTATAACTAGTGGGGTTGTGAGCGACAAAGGCCTTGCCACTTCTACTTCTCCTACTAGGCAGAAATCTCAGCCTCTAGGTGAGTGACCAGAGTATTTGGTCTCTTATATCAACGAGTTTAGCAAGCTGGTAAAGAAGAGGGATCTCAAGGATTTCGAGGGCCGCACACTTGGGGATCTTGTAGGTACTCTTCAGTTTGGTACATTCTAACTGGGCACCTTAGCCACCTACTACAATGTAAAGGTTCGTCACTGTGATAAGAAAATAAAAATGATATTCACGTTTCAAAGAAGAGAGCGGATGCTGTTGAGGAGAAAATAAGCTAACTTAATCTTTAGGACTTAAAGTTCGTAGAGCAAATGTCTATTGTTAAAGCCAAAGTAGCCCAACTCAAGCAAGAGTTGTCCAGCATTAAGGAAGAGCTTGTCACCCAAAAGGCCTTTTATGAGTTTTGGTTGGAGTGTTTTCAAGTAGGCTACTAAGACCAGATTTAGGCTCTGGAAAAAAAGGTCGATGACAACTACAATGAGGGGCTCAGACACTCTTACCGATGTATTATGGTCGTCTTTAAGAGGCAACATCCTAACTTAAATGTGGACAAGCTAGGTATGGGTGTTATTGAATATGAACGAACAGACAGCTAAATATGATGCAAAAGAAAGAGGCCCTACTTCATTAGCAGACCTACAAGTCCTTCTATTACCGCTACCGAGGCTACCACTCTTCCTAGTGCAACTGGCAAGACCTCTACTCCTCCTCTAGTTGGTGATGACTAATTGAGAGTAAATCCATCTATTGACCCTCAATCTTATTGAATTTAATTAATTTTTTTTTTGTAAAAAGTTGTACTTTTTTTTCTTCAATGTTATAAATATTTATTTGTCTTTACAAATGATTGTTTGCTTAGATTACCACAATGAATAGACATTGGAAAGCGTTGGCTTTTATCTCACCTCGAGGAGGCTTTAAGTCTTCAACATCTTATACTTGCCTTTGAACATTTCAATAAATGATTGCCTACTACCTACTCATCCTGACGTTAACGAGCAGGTCTTGCTAAATTTTGACTTTTATCTCATCTCGAGGAGGCTTCAAGACTTGAAAATCTTATACTTGTCTTAAAGCATTTGAATAATCAGTTGCCTGCTTATCTTAATGTTAGTGAGCAGGTCTGCCAAATTTTGACTGTTGTCTCATCTCAAGGAGGCTTCAAGATTTGAAAATCTTATACTTGCCTTAGAGTATATTAACACGTGATTACCTGCTTGACATCACTTGATTGAGTAGGTTCTAGTAAATTTGATTTTTTGTCTCGTCTCGAGGAGGCTTTAAGACTTCAAGTCTTTTGTTTGCCTTGGAAATGTTTTACAAATTATTACCTACTCACCTTCGATTGGTCAAATAAGTTTTGGTAAATTTGACTCTTTGTCTCGCCTTAAAGAGGGTTTGAGACTAGGGTTGGCAATTTAAGGGCTTGGGCCGGGCTTTCTCAAGCCCAGGCCCAAGCCCATATTTTTTTAAAAAAGCCCAGGCCCTCTCAAAGCCCGTCCAACTTGGAAGGGCTCGGGCCGGGCTCGGGCCTGGACGGGCCTGGGCTTTTTACAAAATTTTAAATTATTTTTTTAAATAAAATTATAAATCAAAGTAAATCTAAATACATAATGGTAAAACATTGGAATGAATGTTGAAATGAAAGCTAAATTCAACAGTAATTCATATGAATCCATTTGAACTCCGTAAATTCCACAGAACAAAATTAATTTGAGTGAGCAAACTCACCAATGGAACAACACAGGGGCTTGAACTTGTAGGACTAAAAATATATATTCTTTGGACACAAAAATTGACAACAACGGCTACAATACGAACTAAAAAAATCAAAATCTATAATTAGAAGAAGCCAAGTAAGAGAAGAAACTCATAATCACAAGCTTACCTCAAAAGATTAACAGAGAATAAGATGAAGAAGAAGATCGCTGATTTTCGTCTCAGCTTGATTAGGTTTACGATGGCGGCTAGTAACACGAGTCCAAATAGTTATCTAGTTAGAAAAAATTTAAAATTCTACCGTTGATTTTGTTTGCCTTGAAATGTTTTAGTAAATTAACGTCTTCGATTGGTCAAGTTCTTTGTTTTGGCGTCGCGAAATTCTTTCGTCGAAGGCCGCTGAAGGCCGAGTGGTTCTTTGGGCGTCGCTTTTTGTTTTTTAGTTGCGCCGCGCAAGAACGTGAAAGTGTGAAGCTAGGGATTTAGAAAATGAGGTAAATGAAAAGGATGGGTCAGGTCAAAATCCAGCCGACTGTTTCAATTGTTTTTTTTATAATTTTTTTTAATTTTATTTTTATAGTATATTATAATTTTTTTAAAAATAAATTTATATATTATATATTATAAAGCCGAGAAGCCCATGACTAAGCCCAATATATACGGGCTTTATAAATTTTAAGCCCTTACCCACAATTATAATGAACGGTGGGCTTAAAGCCCGCGACTCTTTGCCGGCGGCTTAAAGAGGGCTTTTTTGCCAACCCTATTTGAGACTTCAAGTCTTTTATTTGCTTTATAAATTATTTATAAATTATTGTCCGTTTACCTTCACTTGGTTGAGTAGGTTCTGGAAAATTTGACTCTTTGTCTCTTATCGAGGAGGCTTTGAGATTTTAAATCTTTTATTTACTTTTACAAAAAAGAATGAATGGAATGAATGAACTTCATCGAGCTCATATTACTCATTACTCATGAATTACAGAAAATAATAGAACATAAAACATTGAGCAATCAATAAAAACAATTGGCTCATTACTAAGAACTCTTACTGGAAGTACTTCTTTCGAAGCTCGGCATTCTATAACTGTTTCACCTCATGGCCATCTGCATAAGCTAGCTTTTAGGCTCTTAGTCTTGATGCTTGCAAAATTCTATATAATCTAAAATGCTAGCTAAACTACCCAAGAGGGGGGGTGAATTAGATTCTTAATAAATTAAACAACTAAAACTTAATGCAAATTAAACAATTCAACTTAATTAAAAAATAAACAAATTAATATGCAATGAATAATAAAGAGATAGGGTAAGAGAGAGCAAACATGTAATTTTTACGTGGTTCGCCTAACTGCGCCTACATCCACGCCTCTAAGCTCACCGGGCTTGAGAATTTCACTAAGCAAGATTCCAAGGCTTCAACAAATCTTACAATTAACTTCAAACGTGTCAATAAACCTTTACAACAATAGATTATTCCTAATCTCTTAACCTAAGTGTATCCCAATACTTACAATCACTCAAAAATAGAGATTACATATGAATTATCTCTCACACAAGGTATATGGTTAGCAATGAAAGTTCAAAGTATGAATCAATGAGACAAAAACAAGTTTAAAGCTCACTAATGATTGTATATTCAGTAGCAAGCTCAACGATAACAGTTGGATCTCTTAAAATTTGAATTGGATCGGGCCATTTTATAGTTGGAGCTAAAAATTAGCCGTTGTTGACTTTGTGAAAAAAATTGAATTGCCGTTTATTGTTGTCGGTTCATCATTTTGACTTTTTCAAATAACCGTTGCACTTAGATTTAAAATAAATGGTTCACCGTTTCAAGTTATCAGAGTGCCATTTATTTCTAGAATTCTGTAAAACAAATTTAGCTAATTGTTTTTGCTAAACGGTTCACGGTTAGAAACTATTTCTTTTCTATAAATTATCGGTTCATCGTTAATTTCCAGAATCCTACAAAACAAGTCTAGCTAGCTGTTCTTGCTATACGGTTTACAATTAAAGTGACTAATTCTTTTCTGTAAATTATCGGTTCACCATTTTATAATAAAAGGTTCACCGTTAATTTCTAGACTCTGTATTTTTAGAACGTTTTGTACAAAATGATTTTCTAACTCAAGTTAATAGTTATCTAGATTCTTAAACATATTTGAAAAATAATACAGCTTTAATGTTTTGTTTCATATTATTAGTTCCAATATTTTTAATCAAAATATATAAGGTTTGTTATCATCAAAATCAACATTATAGGATTATTTATATTAACAATCTCCCCTTTTTTTATGATGACAAACTTTATATGTAAAACAAAGAGATAAGAAATTTTGTTAACTTTAACTCCTCCTAAATATAAGCTCCCCCTGAAAATATATAAAAATATAACTTATCCCCCTTCATCATCAAAAAGAAAAGATTAACATAGAACAAATACTTATCCTTTCTTGGCAAGTGAAAATTTTGGCATAATTTCCCCTCGATATGTTTTGACATCAACTTCTTTACCTTTTTCATCTTTGTCAAGTTGATTGTTGAGCTCATTGGAGTACTTTTATTCTTTCCATCTTGAAGTCTGAATCTTTTGGGTAAATCTTTCAAATATTTGGCTTGATTAATGAATATTCCTTCTTCATTTTGTTTTTATTTGTAATCCAAGAAAGTACTTCAATTCTCCTATCATGCTTATTTCAAATTCTTTGCTTATACAAGATGAAAATTCCTCACATAAAAGTTCATTAGTAGAATAAAAAATAATATCATCAACATAAAGCTGAACAATAGGTACATCTTGATTCTTATGCTTAATAAATAGTGTAGTATCAGCTCTTTCCATTGAAAAACTATTTTCCAAAAGAAATTTACTAAACTTATCATACCAAGCTCTAGGTACTTGTTTTAATCCATACAATACTTTTAACAACTTATAAACATGATTTGAAAATTATTTATTTTCAAAACCAAGAGGTTGTTTTACATAAACTTCTTCCATGATATAACGATTTAGAAAAACACTTTTGACATCCATTTGATACAAAATAATTTTTTTATGATATGCAAATGCTAAGAGCATCCTAATGGATTCTAATCTAGCTATAGGTGTAAAAGTTTCATCAAAATCAATTCCTTCTTCTTGGTTGTAACTTTGAGCTACTAATCTAGCTTTACTCCTTGTAATCACACCAAATTAATCCATCATGCTTTTAAATACCCATTTAGTACTTATAACAAATTGATGTTCTAGTATAGGGACTAGTTTCCACACATTATTTCTCTCAAACTGATTTAACTTCTCTTACATGCCATAATCCAAGTTTTATCGTTTTCCGCATTTCTGAAAAAGATTTTGGTTTAATTTGAGATATGAGTACAACATGCTCACAAGTATTTCTAAAAGATGATCTAGTAGTTACACCTTTTGAAGGATCACCTAAAATTAATTCTTTAGGGTGAGAAGAAATATACCTTTACTCCTTGGGGAGTATTTGAGAATTACTTTTATTTTGCTCTATATTAGTTTGTTTTTCTCGTTGCTCCTTTTGATTCTCACATGATGAAACATTTTGTTTGATGTTTGAAGGTTTTTCTTGTTGTACTTCTTCATCTGCATCCTTATCAACAACAACTTTCACCATAGAGGAGGGGTTATATTCGTCAAACATAACATGTGTGGATTCTTCAACAACCAAGGTTCTTTTATTGTACACTCTATAAGCTTTGCTAGTGTTTGAATATCCAAGAAAGATATCAATATCAGATTTTGGATTAAATTTACCAAGATAGTCTTTAGTATTTAATATAAAGCATTTGCATAAAAAAACTTTGAAATAACTAATGTTGGGTTTTCTATTTTTCCAAAGCTCATAGAGAGTTTTATTAAGATACGATTTAATCAAAACATGATTTAAGACATAACAAGTGGTATTAACGGCTTCAGCTCAAAATTTTTTTGATAATACATTCTCATTCAACATGGTCCTAGCTATCTCTTGAATAGAGCTACTCTTTCTTTCAACAACTCTATTTTGTTGTGCAGTCCTAGGTGATGAAAATTGATGTTTGATACCAAAATCATTACAAAAACTCTCAAGTGTATGATTTTCAAATTCTCTACCATGATCGTTTTTAATGCATGTAATAAAATAACCTTTCTCATTTTGAACCTTTTTACAGAAAACCTTAAATGCATTAAATGCATCATCCTTATTAGCTAAGAACAATACCCATGAATATCTAGAATAATCATCCACAATTACAAATGCATCATATTTATCACTTAGACTAGCATATCTAGAAGGTTCAAACAAATCCAAGTGAAGAAGCTGAAGTGGTTTTGAAGTAGAAATATGATTTTTGATTTTGAAAGAAATTTTGATTTGTTTTCCAAATTGACACGTTTTGTAAATTTTATTCTTTTCAAAACCAATTTTCAGAAGACCTTTAACTAAACCATTTTTGGAAATCTTTGAAATCAAATCCATGCTTGCATGTTCTAGTCTTCTATGCCATAATCAATTATCATTATGTAATGCAAACAAATATTTATTATGAGTAGATGCACAATCTATATTAATCGTATAAACATTAACATCTTTTTCTAACAAAGAAGACTTTACCATCACATGCATTTTCAATAACACATTTTGTTTTATAAAAAAAAACTCTATATCCTTTATCACACAATTGACTAATTCTAAGCAAGTTGTGTTTTAGATTTTCAACTAAGTACACATTTTCAATAAAAGCAGAAGATTTTTTACTGACACTTCCAACACTAATTATTTTTCCTTTTGAATTATCTCCAAAGGATACATTTCCACTGTTTTCGATCTTGGTAAAACTTGAGAACCATGAATAATCATTGTTCATATGTCTTGAACATCCATTGTCCAAATACCATTTATTTCTTTTTCCCTTCTTTAATTCCTGCAGAAAAAATCTCAAGTTTTAGGTATTCAAAACTTTTCGAGTTCTTGAGTGTTAGTAACGGTTCCTTTTGGAACCCAAACACATTTAATTCCACAATATACATTTTTCTAAACAAGACATCTATAATTCATGTGACCATTTCCATTGTAGTAATGATAAACAATTTTATGATTACTAGTGGAGCTGGCCTTAATAAAGTAATTTTTGTAATATTTTTATTTCAAATTAGGCTTATTGATAACTCTATGAAATGAGAGTTATCAATGACATTTTGGACTTAAATCAAGATTATTTAGAGAGTAAATGATGTGTTTTAGTTGTATTTTACCTTAATTTTGCATATTTATCTATTTTTAGTTATTTGCAATAAATTAGGTGATTTTGGAATAAATTTTATGTGCTTAGATTATGTGTTTACATTGTTGGCAACTGGAAGTGCAAATTCAAAGAAGAATATTGTGCAATGGGCTTGGAAAAATGAGAAAGGAAATGAGCTGCATAAAAGTAGAAACTAGTCTGAAACAGTACATTGTTGGAGCACCATTACTGTAGCACGATTGTTGTAGCAATCCTGGAACAACAGAGGAGAAAAATTCACGCGAATCTCAGAAAAAATCTGCGATCTGCAGTTTCCAAATATGGAAGATGTATGCCCTAGGCGTCTAGTTGCCCTAATTTTCAATTATAAAAGGAAGCACACACAAAAGAAAAGAAGAGCTGTCAACCATAAGGAAATAATGAGAAAATAGAAAGAAAACAAGAAAGAGAAGAGAAATTTAAGGGCTGATCAGAAGTTGTAGGCATGAAGAAGAAGAATAAATAAATCTAAAAGGATCACTCACCTCTATCTATATTCTCTTTGTTTTCTTTGATTTGTGATGATATATATGATGGCTGAATTGATTTTATTTTTTGTTTTGATATAAATCATGAACTAAATCTATTTGTGGTTGAGTGAATGATAAGCTTGATGGTTTATTGACTGAAATTATTGTGTTGCCACATGATTGCTATAGTATTTGGTTTTCATAGTGTTTAATTTTAATCACTATTTTGGCTGACCACCCATTTAGTGATACAAGCTAAAAGAGAGCCACAAAAAGGCTTGTTTTAATAGAAAATATCAAAGCAATACTTAGTTTTAGATTAGGTTTCCCAAGTTGGGTGAACTCAATTTGAATAGGCTATGATTAATTTAAAATTAGTGATGAACTAGACATAGGGATTCATCTTATACGGTAATTAGGAACTTTGATAGCATAATGCTATATCTTGTGTGATTTATTAATTGGTAATTGTTAGGGTGCATATAGATATAAGAAATCCAATAAATGATAACTGAGGATGCATTAGGATTCTGTCAAGTGCTGTAGTAATTGCTGTAGCAATGGTATTGTAACAAAAAAAAAACAATCAATACCATTAAGTTAATTAATTCACTCAACTACATCATTTTTAGTGATTACATCCTTGTGTGAGACTTGTTGATTTATTTTAGTGCACTTTATTTTCTGTCATTTAGATTTCTTAGTTTAATTTAGTTGTTAAAAAGAATTTGATTTTTTTGAAATTACACCATAATTACTTACTGTAGTAATTCTTATAGCATCAGTCCCTGTGGAGATGATACTGAAATACTTATCACTTTATTACTTGTTGTGTACACTTGCGCACTGACACCTATATATTGAGAAATCACCTAATAATTTTTTGCGCTGTTGCCGATGACTGATTGTTTATTACTTGTTGTGTACACTTGCGCACTGACACATATATATTGATAAATCACCTAATAATTTTTGTGGTGTTTTATTTAATTATTTGTTTAATCCTTATTTCTCTGTGTTGACAGATTGTTCCAGCAACTGTTACATACGCAAGGATAAACAAGTTGAGTTTCACTTTGATGCTAAAATTGAGACAACTGTTAGGAGATTAGAAAAGGAGTAAAGAAATTCAAAGCTGCTGTAGCAATGGATGAGTTACAAGACATGAGAGATTTGAACAACCAAGGAGAATTGCCACCATTAAATAGACGAGGAGATCAGAATGGTCAGCATGTTTATGAGCAACCAGGAAAAAATATCATTCATATGGTAAATGACAGAGAAATAGCCATTCGAGATTATGCGGTGTTGACTCTTCACGTCATACATCCGGGCATAGTTAGACCTTAAGTTCAAGCAGATAACTTTGAGTTAAAGCTAGTGATGTTTTAAATGTTACAAACTGTGGGTCAGTTTAATGGACCACCTTATCTTCATCTCAAGTTGTTTATGGAGATGAGTGATGCTTTTGAGATTACTGAAGCATCACAGGAAGCATTAAGGCTTAGACTTTTCCCATTCTCTTTGAGGGACCGAGCAAGAGCATGGTTGAATTTCCTACCGCCAACTCCATCACAACATGGAATGACTTGGCTAACAAGTTTTTGATGAAGTATGTCCCTCCCAATAAGAATGCCAAGTTAAGAAATAAGATCACATCTTTTCATCAATTGGAAGATGAAAGCTTGTATGATGTATGGGAAAGATTTAAAGAGTTGTTGAGAAGATGTCCACATCATGGTATTCCTTGCTATATACAACTGGAAACCTTTTGCTATATACAACTGGAAACCTTTTACAATAGTCTTAATCCAAGTATAAGACTAATGGTGGATGCTTCAACAAATGGAGCTTTGTTATCCAAATCTTTAATGAGACTTACGAGATTTTGGAGAAAATAACTAACATCAACTATCAGTGGCCATCAAATAGGTAAACTACAGTAAGAACAACAACATGAGTGCACAATGTGGATGCCCTGACAGCTTTATCAGCATAAATAACTTTTTTGACAAATATGGTGAAGGCCTTAACCACAGCTCCAACAATAGTAAATCAAGTGGCAGAAGTGTTGTGTGTTTATTATAGAGAAGGTCACTTATTTGACAACTGTCTAGGGAATCTTGCTTCAGTGAATTATGTGAGCAATTTCAATAGACAGAATCAGAGTAACCTGTATTCAAACACCTACAACCCAGGATGGATGCAGCATCCAAATTTTTCATGGAGCAATCAGAATTAGCATACTGCATCAACAAGTGGACAAAACAGACCAGTACAACCATCTAGATTTCACCAGCAAAACCAAGGTTTAAGAAACATCAGCAATGACCAGATCAGCTCTCTCGAAGCCTTAATTAAGGAGTATATTGTGAAGAATGAGGCAGTTGTCCAAACCGAAGCTGTTTCATTAAGAAACTTGGAGAATCAAGTTGGGCAGCTTGCCACAACATTCAGCAACAGACCTCAAGAAAGTTTACCTAGCAATATAGAGGATCCAAGAAGAGAAGGTAAAGAGCAATGCAAAATGATTAATTTGAGATCTGGAAAGGATGTGCATATCCTAGTAGGCGTGCCAAGGAAGAGAAGTGAGCCTATTCAAACTCAAGAAAAAGTTCAGAATAGGGAAAAACCTGTTATTTCCACCAATCAACATACTGGTGAGAATAATAAAACTGTAACACTTGCAGAAGCAGATGAGTCACTATCTATCGAGTTACTTTTTATCAGAAAGGATACTGCAGAGTCATCAGCTATAGCAGAAAAAAGGAGAGCAAGTGAAACATAACATGTGCAGCCAATTACAGCAAAACAGTTTAGACATCCACCACCATTTCCACAGAGATTCCAAAAGCAAAAGTAGGATAAACAATTCAGTAAATTCTTAGAGGTTTTAAAGCAGCTTCACATCGATATTCCATTTGTGGAAGCTCTGGAACAAATGCCTAATTATGTGAAGCTCTTGAAAGATATTTTGGCAAAAAAAAAAAAGGGTTAGGAGAATTTGAAACTGTTTCTTTAACACAAGAGTGCAGTCACATGTTCTAAAGTAAAATAACTAAAGAACTGAAAGATCCAGACATCTTTGCAATTCTTTATTCCATAGGAACAAAATATAGTGGAAATGCAGTCTGTGATCTGGGGGCTAGCATCAATCTCATGCCTCTTTCAGTTTTCAAGCAACTAGGATTTGGAGAATGGAGACCAATAACAATGACTTTGTAATTAACAGACAGATCTCATGCCTATCTAGAGGGAAAAATTGGAGGTGTATTGGTGAAAGTGGACAAATTTATTTTTCCAGTGGGTTTCATTTTGCTGGACTTTGAAGCAGATAAAGAGGTATCAATCATCTTAAGAAGATCTTTTTTAGCTACGGGAAAGACTCTTATTGATATGCAAAAAGGAGAGTTAACAATGAGGATCAATGATCAACAAGTTACATTCAATGTGTTAGATGCAATGAAGAATCTTGATGAGATTGAGGACTACAATTTCATCAGTGTTGTAGATCTTGCTGTAGTAAAACAGGTAGATAATTATTGTTGCAGTAACATACAACTTGATGCTGTAGTTTTTGATGATGAAGATGTTGAGACAGTTAATATGGAATGGCTAGGAGAGAAGCAATCATTCAAAGCAGACAAACATTTTGAATCTTTGGACTTATTATATAGGGAAGTAAAACCTCTAGCTTTGGAATTAAAAATCTTACATGCACATTTAAAATATGCATATCTTAGTGACAATGACACATTACCAGTAATTATTTCATCTTTTTTGGATGCAGGTTAGGAGAAAAGCCTAGTGAATATGCTAGGGAAACAGAAGCAAGCAATTGGTTGGATTACGGCAGACATGAAAGAGATCAGTCCATCTATTTGCATGCATAAAATTTTATTGAAAAAGAGTTACAGCAATTCAGTAAAGCAATAAAGAAAGTTAAATCCAATCATGAAGGAAGTAGTGAAGAAAGAGATAATCAAATAACTAGATGCTGCAGTCATATATCCTATATTAAATAGCTCATGGGTGAGTTCAGTGCAATGTGTACTCAAGAAGAGATGAATGACTGTTGTAGCAAATGAGAAGAATGAACTCATACCCACTAGAACAATCACAGGTTGGAGAGTTTACATGGATTATAGGAAACCAAGCAAGGCTATAAGAAAGAATCATTTTCCTCTACCTTTTATTGATCAGATGCTGGACAGATTTACAGGAAAATAATATTATTGTTTCTTCGATGAGTATTCAGGGTACAACCAGATTACTATAACACCAGAGGATCAGGAGAAAACAGCATTTACATGTCTTTATGGCACTTTTACATTTAGAAAAATGCCATTTGGCTTGTGCAATGCTCCAGTAACATTTCAGAGGTGTATGATGGTAATTTTTTTAGACATGATGGAGCAAACACTTGAGATATTTATGGATGAATTTTCAGTCTTTAGTGAATCATATGAGGATTGCTTGCACAATTTGGAGAATGTACTTAAAAGATGTGAGTAGACAAATCTAGTTCTTAATTGAGAAAAGTGTCACCTCATGGTGCAAGAAGGAATACTATTATGCTATAGAGTCTTAAGAAAGGGTATTGAAATAGATAAGGTAAAAATAGAGGCTGCAGTCTTACCTACAAATGATGCCAAGACAGTGGTGAAATTCCTTTAGAGGAACATTTTTTCAAGGTTTGAGACTCCTAGGGCCATAATTAGTGATGAAAGCACCCGTTTTTATAACAGGGTATTTGCTGCAGCATTGGTGAAATATGGGATCAAGCATAAGATTGCTACAACATATCACCCTTAGTCCAATGGACAGGCAGAAGTATCTAATCGAGAGATAAAAAAGGTTTTAAAAAAGGTGGTAAACCCCACTAGAAAGGACTGGTCTCGTAGGCTACATGATACTCTATGCGCTTACCAAACAGCATACAAGACACCACTTGGCATGTTCCCATATAGACTTGTCTATGACAACGCTTGTCATTTGCTATTAGAGATGGAACATAAGGCATATTGGGCACTTAAGCAACTTAACATGGACATAAATGCTATAGCAGAGCATATGAAGCTTCAATTATGTAAATTGGAAGAATTAAGGTTGTTTTCTTATAAGAATGCAAGGATTTACAAGGAAAAAAAAACAATGGCATGACAAGCAGATTCAGCAAAGGAATTTAGTTCCAGGATAGCAAGGTTTGCTCTACAATTCAAGGTTAAAGCTATTCCCAAGAAATCTAAAATCAAGATGGTCAGGTCCTTTAGACTTTTTAAAGTCTACTCTTATGGGGTCGTGGACCTAAAGAATGAGAGAACGGGTCAAGAATTCATAGTAAATGGACAAAGAGTTAAACATTATATAGGTGATACCATGCATGACTTAAGAGAGGATTTATTCCTCAAAGATCTAGCTTGAGTAATTCAAGGAAGATCAAGCTGAAAGACCTTAAAACAAGCACTGGTTTGGAGGCAACCCAATGAAGGAAGTATTTTAAGTGTTTATGGTTATTTTTGCTATTTTAATAGGTTGATCTTATTTTTTCACTTTTGTTAGTTTCTTTTATTTCATGTCAATACTTGTGTCTCCATCTATTTGATTTTTATTTTTGCAATGAAAAAAAAAATTGGGGGGCTTTCCTACAGAATTGCTATAGAAACAAATTACTTGCTACAGCAGGAGTTCATATGGTCAAAATAAATTAAAAGCAAAGGATTTTTACCATTGGGCTCAAATATGAAGATAATTAGGGATTACATAATTCCTAAACTTTTAAAATTGATTATCTTACCTTTTTGAATGAATATGGTTTTAAATTCAAATTACTCCTCTTTCTAATTTAATTCTATTAATTTTATAATTAATTCATTTGTAAATTCCCCTATTTACTTACTTTTACCGACATTATATATTAGGGTTTTACTATGCTTTCGGCCTCTCACTTATAACTTTTTGTTTCCCTCATCCGCAGCTCTTAAAGGACCATAACAATTTGTGAGGCCAACCTGTTCCCTTACCACTCCACAACCCAACCCTTTGTGTTTTCATCATGACTAAACACAAGACAATGGCAACAAGACTAAAGGATCCTTCTCGATTTCACAACTACAAAGTCGAGGACAAATTAGATGAGTTTATAGAGCAACAAAAAGTTTTGGAGGAGAAAGCTTTCCAGTTCCCACCTCAACCATCAGGGATATGCAATACAATATATGTTACTGCAGTAAAAAGGAGTTGGCTGGACTTTTGTGCCCACCTAGAGGACCCAATGTTGCCACTAGTCAAGGAATTTTATTCCAACTTGTTGTGGTAGGACCAGTGTATAATATAGATGAGAAATTCTTAAGTTCCTCTAGATCCAAAAGTCATTAATGCCTTTTACAATCTTCCTTTTGATATCGATTGTGAATACACTAAGATGATAGGAACAATGACTAATAAGAAGTGGAATGAAGTGCGAAAGGCCTTTATTGTTGAGGATAGTTCCTGGGCCAATGAGGAGGGTAGGATAGTAAACAGAATAGACTTAAAGCTGATTGCAAAAGTGTGGGTTAAATTTTTAAAGTCTAGGCTGATGCCTACCACACACACAACGACAGTGTCCTAAGAAAAATTGGTTCTCCTATACGTCCTTAAAGGTCTGCTGATTGATGTGAGAAAAATTATAGATAGAGAGATTAAGGACTGTGCTATGAAAAAGCACAAAAACATGAGTTTGTTATTTCTTTCACTTATCACCAGCATTTGCATTACCTTTAAAGTGTAAATTTCAGCCAAGGACAAGAAGAGTAAAAATGAATGAGCATTTACTGTTCGTACCATTGAGAAGATTGCTAGAGAGTAAGCTATTGGAGCAACTCCAAAGTCTACAGTTGTCACTAGACCTAGAAGAGTCATAGGGCTTGACAAGAGGCTGCAAGAGTTAAATGACAGCATTACCCAACGTGCTAACGCATAAAGGAGGGAGAATGATCGATTTTGGAACTATTTAAGGCATTTGGAAAATCAGTTGCATCAATTTGCCATATTTATGAAAGGTAACAATCTAGATTTTCCTGACAAATTGTTGTAGTCATTCACCTTTGATGCACGAGTATAGAAAGCCCCAACAGCTACAGTAGCAGCTAGCAAAGATAAATCCAGCTCTAAGATAGCCCTGTCACAAGCAGCAGAACAGTGAACAGAGCAGGAAACAGACGAGCAGGCAGAAGAATGAGAGAAGTAAGAAGAAGAAGAAGACGACCAGGAAACCGAGGAAGAAAAAGAGGAAGAGCAAGAGGAAGCACCCCTAGTGGCACACAGTAGGAGATGAGGAAAACACCCCAACCAGATAACAACCAAGTAGGAAGAGGACGAGCAGAGGGATAAGGAGGAGACCGACTAGGAAGCAGAAGAGGAAAATGAGGAGAAGCATGAGGATGAGCCACCAGTTCCCTCCCGAAAAGGGAATGAGAAAGTTATGTGTGAGGAGGAATCTGAAGACTACGAGGCAACGATTGATGCCCAAATTGAAGCAGCAGTCAGCAGGGTTACAAGAACAATTACAGAAAAAAAGAGTTTATTCGATATTATTGTTGAAATTAACTCCAAGGAATTTGCTTTAGCCACTCCATAACTAATTCCAATAAAACATTCTACTCCAACTCCAAAAATGAAGAGGTCTAGCAAGCGAAAAGGGGCACACCAGTCTGGAGGTGCTGCGGCACCAGAAGAGCAAGATAAAAAAGGTCTAAGAGTTCATCAGCCCAAGCTTTTTAAACCAGTCGGTACCCGTTCCACTAGCTCAACACTCAGCAAAAAGAAGAAGTAGTCCACTGTTACACCAATGAGTTCCCCTAAAGACCGTTTGCGAAGCAGCTCCAAAAAAAAGTGAGGTCCTCCAGCATCAGAGTCTGTTACAATGATTCTGCACCAATAGGGGAGTGCCCTTACCATTTTTAACTTTTTTTATTTTTATCAGAAACTTGTTCTATTTTTCATTAGAAATATATTATATTTTTCTTATCTTTATTTTGTTTTTTTATTGCTTTATGACTTTTATTTCTTTGTTGCATGTTTGGTTTGTTTAATTTATTTGCTGTCTAAATGTTTGTGTGCGTGTGAGGACACAGCACCTCTCAAGTTTGGAGGGTTGTGTTGGGAATAAAAAAAAAGCTTATGATGTGTGTTGTGTGTAAGATTAGTGAATGAGTGTGTAAGGCCCTGTTATATAAGTTTGTGTATGGATGAAATACCTAATGAAGATAAATTAAGTGTAAAAATTTTGTGATTGCCAGGTAGGGATTGTTTAAAGATGAGAGCTGAATTTTTGTCACTTAGGTTTTGATTGAGTTCTATGATAATGCTGTAGTAAATCCTGGTGTGTTCGAAAGGTAGAAAACATTTTTAGTTTGGGAGAAAATTTTTGTACGAAAACTGTGCCGGTTATGAATAATTCTGCTCCAATAGCTGAAGTTGCTAAGTAACTAGGGCTGAGTATGCACCTCATATGCAGACTTAAGTCCAAAGGCAACAGATGCAAAGAGCATTGTTGTAGCAGCAATAATAATAATAAAATTTTGGTCTTCTGTTTTAGATAGTGAGTAACCATGTCTGTTCATGAGCCCTATATTCAACCTTGCGTAAAAAGTGTCTTTAGATAAGACTATGTTATGAGCCTTACTGCAGTAACTCAGATTTGTGCATTGGGTAAGTAATTGGATGTCATCACCACAAATGATAGACATTCACATGAAAAACCAATTCCACATTGAAATGAGTAATTGAGAAAAAAAAAAGAAATTTTTTTTTGCTATAGCACAGCTGAAGTATGTGGCGATTTTTGCCCTTGTACAGTATTGAATGACTTTTGCCCTTGAGTACGGAATGATAATTGTGCAATGTTGTAGTATCTCTGGGCATGGTCAAAATAGCACATACTCACTTTGGATAAAATGAAGCCTGAGTCTAGAGCTAAACTGCTATGGCAATTGTGCATGCTTTAAAATTTGATCTGAGGGTTAGGAAATCCTTGGAAACAGTATAATAGAGTTAAGTATGTTGCATGATTGTTTGTTTCAAATTTTAGTGTTGTTGTTATTACTTGAGGACAAGTAATGGTTTAAGTTTGGGGGTGTGATAACTCTCTGAAATGAGAGTTATCAATGGCACTATTGCACCTAAATCAAGATTACTTAAAAAGTAAATGATGTGTTTTATTTACATTTTAGCTTAATTTTGCATATTTATCTATTTTTAGTTATTTGCAATAAATTAGGTGATTTTGAAATAAATTGTGTGTGCTTAGATTATGTGTTTACATTGTAGGCAACTAAAAGTGCAAATTCAAAGAAGAAATGTTGTGCAATAGGCTTGGAAAAATGAGGATGGAAATTGGCTGCAGAAAAGTAGAAACTAATCTGAAACAGTGCATTGCTGTAGCTTCATTGCTGTAGCACGATTGTTGTAGTAATCCTGGAACAATAGAGGACAAAAATTCGCTCGAATCTAAAAAAAAATCTGCAATCTGCAGTTTCCAAATATGGAAGATGCATGCCTTAGGCGTCCAATTGCCCTAGTTTTCAATCATAAAAGGAAGCACACATAAAAGAAAAAGGGGATTCATCTTAGAGAGCCGTCAACTATAAAAAATAATAAGAAAATAAAAAGAAAATAGTAAGAAGAGAAAAAATTCCAGGCTGAAACAAGAAGATTGTAGGTGTGTAGAAGAAAAAATCTAGCATCTAGAAGGGACAACCTGCCTCTATCTATATTCTCTTCGTTTTCTTTTATTCATGATGATGTATATGATGGCTGAACTCGTTTTATTTTTTGTTTTGATACAAATAATGAACTAAATCTATTTTTGGTTGAGTGAATGACAATCGTGATGGTTTATTGACTAAAATATTGTATTGTTGCATGATTGCTATGGCATTTTGTTTTGATAATGCTTAATTTAATTCACTATTTCGGCTGACCACCCATTTAATGATACAAGTTAAGAGAGAGCCGCAAAAGGGCTTGTTTTAATGGAAAATATCAGAGCATTACTTGGTTTTAGATTAGGTTTCCCAAGTTGGGTTAACTCAATTTCATAAGTTGAGTTGACTCAATTTCAATAGGGCTATGCTTAATTTAAAATTAGTGATGAACTAGGTATAGGGATTCACCTTATAGGGTAATTAGGCACCTTGATCGCATAATGTTATATCCTATGTGATTTATCAACTGATCATTGTTAGGTTCCATATAGATAAAAGAAATCCAACATGCGACAGCTGAGGATACATTAGAGTTTTGCCCAGTGCTGTAGTAATTGCTGTAGCAATGGTACTGTAACAGAAAAAGCTGTCAATACCATTAAGTGAATTAATTCATTCAACTACATCATTTTTAGTGATTACATCCTTGTGTGAGATGTGTTGATTTATTTTAGTGCACTTTATTTTCTGTCATTTAGATTTCTTAGTTTAATTTAGTTGTTAAAAAGAATTTGATTTAATTGAAATTGCACCACAAGTACTTACTGTAGCAATTCTTATAGCATCAGTCTCTGTAAAGACGATAATAGAATACTTATCACTTTATTACTTGTTTTGTACACTTGTGCATTGACACCTATATATTAAGAAATCAACCAACAGAAACTCTAGTGCCTATATAAAGAGAGGTATTTCACAATTGAAGGTGCGCAACACAGAGCATAAAGTCGAGATCAAAATTTGGCCTCCTCTCTAGAGAATCTGAATTTGGCACATAATGTTGTGTTGATTTGTTTTCATTTTAAGTCTTGTTATAAGATTATATCTTTTCATCTTTGTGGAGCGTCTATATGGATCGTGGATCACTAGACATTGAAGAATTAAAGAATATTTATTGATCACTTTGCGAAGTGCCTTGAGGATCGTGGATCAAGAGGGGTAGCGGTTATTCAAGAGAAGCAGATTCAATCTAAGGTTGAGTAAACTGTATGGTGATAAATTGTAAATGGGGGTGGGCAAATGATCCGACTCGATCCGATCCAAAAATTTTGGGTTTAGATGAAGGTTTTAACTTGATCAGGTTGGATTTTGGCCAACCAAATAGGATTGGATCAAGTCAAACTCGATCTGATCCGAAAATCTAAAAAAATTATAATTAAAGCAAACAAAAATCATCGATCCTATCTGATTCGATCTAAACATATTTGGATTAGATCACATATTCGGATCGAGTTTAAATTACATTTTTCTCAACCCGATTAACCCGAAATCCGATCAATTTGATCCAAACTCGAATTTTCCTACCCCTAACTGTAAGTCAGAGTTTTAAGTTTGGTAAATCCATAGGTTGTAACATCTCAACTTAGTGAATTATTTTTCATCTGGGCGTGACCTCATGGATGTAGGATTGATTCATTCGAACCACATAAAAGTCTCCGTGTCATTTAATTTCTGAAATTTATTTTGTTTCAGAAAATTAATATTTTTTTTATGCGGATGAACACTATCCGTAAACAGTACTTATGAACAGTTTTGGTGAACAATATTCGTGAACAGTTCTTATAAACAATACAGTGACATTGTTTTAAAAAATTAGTTAAGTTGTGAATATAAGGGTTTTAACTACTTATATCTATCTACAACAAATCTAAATTTCTATCACGTAATGTGGGATTCACCAAAAAAAAAAAGTTGATTAATGTTTAAATAAATTACTAGTTAGTTCTTATATTTTTTTTTGAAATGGAAACTGTCAATTTCCCTTACCAAAATTAAAATATACCACTTATATGTTTATGTTACAATTTACTAATAATTTATACTATATTACATGTTTAATTCCTTTTAATCTTAATTTGTATAGGATAGAAATATTATTTTTCTTTCTAAGAATAAGATTCAACAACTGTAAGGACGGCAGCTGTAAAGTTATATTTGGAAATACCGTTTTACTGTTTTGCTACTGAATTTTGTAGGTGTTGGGGAAAGATGTGTTTAATGTTTTAAGGGAAAAGTGGGGTACACGTGTAAATTCGTTTGTCTCAGAAAAGATTACTTTTGTCCCTGGTGATATCTCTAGCGAAGATTTGGGATTGAACGAGTCTAATTTAAAAGAAGAGTTATGGAATGAATTAGACATCATGGTCAATTCAGCAGCCATAACCAAATTTGACGAAAGGTATATTTTCACGAACAATTCAAATGCATATCTTCTAAAATAAAAGTTATAAAAAATTAATTGATTAAATCCAGTCAATTTTCGCTTGTGCAGATATGATGTTGCGTTTGGCATCAACACCTTGGGAGCTATACATATTGTAAACTTCGTGAAGAAATGTGTCAAGTTAAAGGTCTTTGTTCCTGTATCTACTGGTTCGTATAACTCGATGCACGTGCCAAACTTTAATTTATTGAGTTAAATTGTCACAAATGGTGGGAGATTGCCACTTCTTTTCTTTTGGTTTTTTTTTTTTTCAGTAGGTACGTACTTCAATTTTTGTAACATGCTGTTAGTTTCTTGGTGTCAAAACTTTCACAGAAGGACTCATCCCGAGCAGGAAAACGACTGCATTTTTTTTTTTTATTGAAATTTAGACATCAGGAAACTGACGCTTGTTAAATAAAAAAAATTCAAGATCTCTAGGGAGAAAAATGTCAATCTATTATTTTTCTTTTCTTTTTTTTTCCGATGACCTCCCTGTTAGTAAAATATTTATTACACGGTATTACGTCTTTCAGCTTATGTAGCCAGGGAAAGGACAGGGCTTATATTGGAGAATCCTCTTGCTGGCGCATCTGGATTAGACTTTGATGCGGAGATGAAGGTGATAGAACAGAAAATGAATGAACTCAAAACGAAGGAAGCTTCGCAGAAGGAAATTACACTTGTCATGAAAAATTTGGGCACCGAAAGGTATATTTATCTGCTAATGATATCTTCAATAGGGGAAATGACATTACATTTTGGCCGGCCACGTATTCCAAGTTAGAATTTGAGAATTTTAACAGAGAAGCTAAAGAATCAGAGCCATTCTTCATCAAAGCAGCAAAATTACATTTACATAGATCTCCACTGACTCTTATATAGAATTTACTAGATGAATACAGCTCATTCACTAAGCATTGCTAACTACATCTATACAACTGAATAACAAACTCAGGAGCTGGTATAACAATCTAATTATAATCAATATCAGCCGTTGATCAATAACTAATTGACTTTTCACTCAACGGCAGGGGAAGCTTTGTGCAACAGTTTTGCCACCCGGAATATTCAAAATCATCACATGCTGTTTTCACCATAATGCCTAGATGAGAGCTGAACTTGCATTCATAAGCATTCCAGCTAGCGCACCAATTTGAGTAGAATTATGTTCAGCTTCATCAGTTATTTTAACATTCCATTACACAATTTATATCTCAGAAATGCCCACGTACCCACCTGCTTTTACTTTTTCTCGTGGAGAGGACCAGAACTGAACCAGAAACAACTCCCTCTTCTATTAAATGTTTTGTAACCTTTAATATATACTTTTGTGCAGATAGTTAAAGATGATTGAACATAGCGAGTGGATCATAGTATTTTCAAGTGTTACACGATAATGACCGAAGATAGATTTCGATGGTCAACACTAAAGTCAAATAAATGAACTCTGATTATAAAATTCCCTTTTATAATTATGGATAGAGATAGATGCATTTATATATATTAGTGAGAGTAAATATATTTTTTATATGAGTGGATAAAGGTCTTGCCTTTTAGTAGGAGTAGATTTCTGGGTTATGTTCGATTGACCTCTAGATTATACTATAAGTGTGAGTAATTTCCAATAAACTTTAGATTATAATATACCTATTGTTTAGGGAATGAAATAGGGTGACTAGATTTCCTCTAAGTAAAAAATAAGCAGATAATTGATAGGTTTCTAAGAGGTAGTTCTTAATACCATGAGCAGATCGCCTCGACTAGGCGTTTATTTAGTCACCTCGAGTACATCATTTCGACGAGGAGATTCTTTGATAATCTCGAGTAGATCATCTCGACTAAAAAGTCACCAGGAGGCAAGACTCAAACAAAATGAACCTCAACCAACCTCAAATTGATAAGCTCATTCTAGAAATTCATCAATAACGTTTACGCACACCCAAGTATTATAACTACAGGTCAATAACTACTTTGTAACGGTCTCATTAACTCATGATTTAAATGAGCATTCATCTTAGTAACAGCCACACATGAGTGCTTATAAAAGTCCCGGGAAATCTAAAGCGGGGGGACTCTCTTCCTTTTATAATTTCTTTCTCTTTAAGATTTATTATTTTCTTTTCCCTTGAATTTATTGATCACTGACTTAAGTATTGAAGTGTTCACGCCAAAAAAACTTCCGATGCCTCTTACTGTCTTCTATGATTTCAAGAGCACATTGAACAACAGCTCATGGTCAAAGGATTTTCTTGAAGATTGGCAAGTCGTTTCACCACCAAATAAATTCAATGCTGATACAGGAGTCTAGTACTAAACGACTGACCGACCTAATCGGATTTCGACATCAACACCTATAGATTGTAATAACAAATTCCCGAAAAAAAAAAGAATGAATGAAAAAGGTTTCCTATTTTATTTTAATGTAAGCATTAGTCATATCTTTTTCAGGGCAAAAATGCATGGATGGCCAAACACATATGTGTTCACCAAGACGATGGGAGAGATGCTCATGCAACATCAAAAGAAAATCTGTCACTGGTCATTATACGCCCTACCATTGTAAATGGTACTTAGAAAGAACCATTTCTCGGTTGGGTTGAAGACCTGAGGTAAGTCATAAAAATGCTGATCTAATTTTCTTAGATGAAGAAGAAAAATTAGGTTGCGGCATAAAATTTCTTTCTGATTAAAATTTTTTAACTTTGCTTTGTTTACACAGAACCATCAACGCCATTTCTATAGGCGCTGTTCAAGGAAATTTACCTTGCTTAGTCGGAGAAACCAAGACCATTATGGATGTGGTGAGTTCAGTGAATGGCACGTTCAATAATTGTTTTAAATAAAATTACAAAAATTAAAATTAAAGAATCATGCAGATACCGGTTGATATGGTGGTGAATGCTATGATTGTTGCCACGGTTGCTCATGCAAAACAACCTTCTGATGCCAATATTGTAAAAGAGATTGTAATATTTGTAAATATTGAAGTTTGAATAATAGAATTGTTGCTGTATGTTAACGACGAACCGTTTCGTATTAACGGTGTGCCGATAATTTTCAAAGAGCATGCTGTATGTTAACGACGAACCGCTTAGTGTTAACGGTGTGCCGATAATTTTTAGAGAGCATGCTGTATGTTAACGGTGAACCGTTTTGCGTTACCGGTGTGCCGATAACATCCAGAGGCAATATTGAAGTCACTGGAAACTAACGATGAGCCGATAACGTCAATCAGCTAACCGTTTATTTCCTGAAGACAGTTAAATTTCAAACCGAATTGTGTCTTTTTGAAGAGTTTTAGTCTTTTGAATGTGTGCCATAGTTAATGGTTGTGATCTTTCACTAAAAAGACACCTTCTTCTTAAAGAAAACAATGAATTACAATTATATATACAGATTTACAGATTAAAAAAAAATGTTCTGAGAATACAATTTTCATTTGCTAAAGATTGTATTCAAGGTTTGTTGTATCTTGGAGGTAATTTGCCATTCAACTCTATAGCAAACCAAGTGTGGTGAGGGCAACTAGAACCTTAAAGGAAAGTGTAGACACACGCCTCAAACCTTTCCATTTCTTTTCCCTTGTTTGCCTCTATATTGCCATAAATTCACCAACAATCTTTAAGGTTTTATTTTATTTTCAATGAGGGCTGAAAAGACTCTATCTTCATTCCTAAATCCTAGTGTCCATCTTAATCATTTTGATGGCACTAATTTTACTCGTTGGAAAGGGAAGTTATTCTTTCTTCTCACCGTTCTGAAGATAGCATATATTCTTGATCCTAAATTGGAACCATTTCAAGAACCAAGAGAAGATGATACCGAAGTTGTTAAGGCTGCAAGGAAACGACGTGAAGATGATGAAGTAATGTGTCGAGGTTACATACTCAACACTCTCTCTGATAGGCTCTATGATTTCTACAATTCGATGAGTTCTCCTGTTAAAATATGGAATGCATTGGAATATAAATATAGAATAGAGAAAGAAGGTACGGACAAATTTCTTGTTTCTAAATATTTTGAATTTGTCATGGTAGACACAAAATCCATTCTTGATCAAATACATGAATTACAAATCATTGTTACTAAGCTTCGAGAATTAAAAGTTGAAATTTCTGAATCATTTCAAGTTGGGGCTATTATTGCTAAATTGCCTCAAAGTTGGAATGGTTATAGAAAGAAACTTTTACATAGTAGAGAAAACATAACTTTAGAAGAATTACAAAAACACTTGGTAAATGAAGAAGAGACAAGGTCTCGAGATTCCAAGAATAAGAATGATTCTACTAAGGTTCATGTTGTTGAAGCTAGTAAATTTTTAAAGAATTTCAAAGCCAAGAATGACAAGAAATTTAAAAAGTCCAATAGCACACAAATTGTTTTTGTAAATTATTTCTTTTGTGGAACGAAAAGCCATCGCCAAAGTGAATGTAGATTCAAGAAGAAAAAAGAAGAAGTAAATACTCAAAAAGCCAATGTCATTGAGGAGAAAGTTGAAGAGATTTGTGCTATGGTTTTCGAGATGCAAATTGGCATGATTACTGAAACCAATATGGCTGAAACTAAGTCCTGCGAGTGGTGGCTCGATTCAGGTGCAACCATTCATGTTTGTAATGATAAGAAATTTTTCTTATCATACAAAGAAGAAAAGGAAGGACAAATGGTTCTCATGGGGAACAATAATGCCACCATGGTAGCAGAAAAGGGAATAGTTGAGATTAACTTCACTTCTGGAAAGAAAGTTACTTTGTATAATGTCTTTCATATACCTTCCATTAGGAAGAATCTTGTTTCTGCTAGTTGTATGTGTAAGCATGGGCTTAAAATTGTACTTGAGGGTAGTACTTGTATTGTATCAAAGAATGGAATGTTTGTTTGAAAAGGGTATTCTTGTGATGGGATGTACAAACTCAGCATTAATAATAATATCAATTTAGCGTACATTGTTGAGTCTTGTGATGTTTGGCATGCTAGATTAGCACACTTTAATTTTAGATCATTGAGATACATGTCTAAGCATGGATTAATTAATTGTAATAATATTATCCATAATTATAAGTGTGAAATATGCATCCAAGCTAAATTAACTAAGAAACCTTTTCCTAAAGCCGAACGAAATACTCAAATATTGGATTTAATACATACCAATATTATTAAATCCAATATTTGTGAGTATAATGGCAGTTTAACAAGAGGAGGTAAGCGATACTTTATCACTTTTATTGATGATTGTTCAAGATACACATATGTGTATTTATTTAGAACTAAAGATGAAGCCTTTGATAAATTTAAAATTTTCAAGGCTGAAGTTGAGAACCAAAAAGATAAGAAAATCAAAATGGTTCGAAGTGATAGAGGTGGTGAATATTTCTCAAATGAATTTGAGAATTATTGTGAAGAACATGGAATTATTCATCAAAGAACAGCTCCTTTTATTCCTCAACAAAATGGATTAGCTGAAAGAAAAAAATAGGATCTTTACGGATATGATAAATTCTATGATTCTTAATGCAAAACTACCAAATAATTTGTGGAGGGAAGCATTACTCACTGTATGTCACATACATAATAGAATTACATCATTAAAAACACATATATCTCCTTATGAGATTTGGAAAGGAAGAAAACCAAATTTGATGTATTTAAGGGTCTGAGGTTGTTTAGCTTTTTATAAACTACATGATCCTAAATCATCAAAGTTAGGTGCTAGAGGTATAAAAAGTGTTTTTGTAGGATATACTGAAAATTCCAAGGCTTATAGATTGTTAAATTTAGATTCTAATGTGATTGTAGAATCTAGAGATGTTGAATTTATTGAAAATAAATTTCAATATAATTCTAATGTTGAATTAGAATCAATGATTGATCAATCTTGTGATAATACTCCTGGTACCTCCATAAATAATAATAAAAGGAAAGAGTCTATGACATCTTTCGAACCAAGGAGAAGTCAACGTGAAAGGAAAGAAAATAATTTAGCACCGGATTTTATTTCATCACAAGCATTACTCTTCTTAGTTGAAGGGGATAGAAAAAATGTATTTAATAAAATGCCATTGTTGTTAAATGTTGAGAAAGATCCAAAGACATTTCGTGAAGCTATGTCTTCTAGAGACGCTTCCTTTTGGAGAGAAGCGGTACATGATGAAATGGATTGGATCATGTTGAACCAAACATGGATCTTGGTTGATCTTCCTCCATGATCTAAACCAATTAGCAACAAATGGGTGTTTAGAAGAAAGTACAATAGTGATGATTCTTTGCAAACTTTTAAAGCTAGATTAGTAGCCAAAGGATTGAAGCAAAGAAGTAGTATTGATTATTTTGATACATATGCTCCGGTGGCAAGATTAACATCTATTAGAATGCTATTTGCAATTGCTTCATTGAACAATTTATATGTACATCAAATGAATGTTAAGGCTGCTTTTCTTAATGGTGATCTTGATGAAGAAATCTATATGGAACAACCCGAAAGATTTGTTTTGCCTGAAAATGAGGAAAAGGTATGCAAGTTAGTCAAGTCGCTTTATGGTTTAAAGCAGGCACCAAAACAGTGGCATGAGAAGTTTGATTCAATAATCTTATCTCATGGTTTTAAGCATAATAATGCTGATAAATGTTTGTACTATAAGTTCACAAATGATTTTGGTGTGATTATATGCTTGTATGTTGATGACATGCTTACATTTGGAACAAACATGGAAGGAGTAAATGATACAAAGAAGTATTTAACTTCACAATTTAAGATGAAAGATCTTGGTGAAGTAGATACAATCTTAGGAGTAAAAGTAAAGAAAAATAGTGGGGGTTACTCGTTATGTCAATCTCACTATATTGAGAAAGTGCTTCTTAAATTCAATCACTTGAAATGTAAAGAAGCTAATGCTCCATATGATTCTAGTATTAAATTACTAGAGAATTCAGGCCGAGCAGTAGCACAACTTGAATATGCTAGTACTATTGGTAGTTTGATGTATGCTATGCATTGTACGAGGCCGGATATAGCTTTTGCAGTGTGCAAATTATCTAGGTTCACGAGTAACCCTGACATTGAACACTGGAAAGCAATTGGAAGGATATTTGGTTATCTTAAAAGAACCATTAATTTGGGTTTGTTTTATAGTAATTATCCTGAAGTCCTTGAACGATATTCGGATGCTAGTTGGATAACCAATACAAGTGACAATAAATCCACATCTGGTTGGATTTTTACAATTGCTGGAGGAGCCGTTTCTTGGGCTTCAAAGAAACAAACATGCATAACTCACTCAATAATGGAAAGTGAGTTTATTGCTCTTGTAGCTGCAGGCAAGGAAGCAGAATGGCTAAGAAATTTGTTATTTGAAATTGAGTTGTGGCCACAACCGATGCCATCTATTTCTTTGTACTGTGACAGTGAAGTTACTTTGTCTAGAGCTTATAACAAAGTGTATAATGGAAAGTCTAGACATATTAGCTTGAGACATGAATATGTCAAACAATTAATAGCAGATGGTGTTATTAATATTATATTTGTTAGGACAAACAAAAACCTAGCAGATCCCTTAACAAAAGGTCTTTCAAGAGACTTAGTTAAGAATACATCTATTAGAATGGGATTGAAACCTTTTATCGATAAAGTCACCAATGATGGTAACACAACTATATAATAGTTATACCGTTATTCTATAGTTAAATGGGTAAGAACAAGATGTTGTTATGCAACTGGTTTGGCACCGAAAATAAATAATCCCATTTGAGATGTTCGGTGCAAATAGCTACGAGGTTGAGGATGAGTATTTGCTCTTAATGAAATTCAAGTCTTATAGTAGCTAAAGACATGATTGAACTTTCACCTAAGTGAACATGAGAAATGGTGCTGTTTCTAACAAGATCAAGGTTTAATCTTGTAAATGTTCATGAATCCAAGATAGAGCACAAGGCCGGAATAGTGCTAAAGGATTAGAACATAATTTAAAATTTGGGATAGCTTATATGTGATATTTTTCCGATATTTACTTAAGAGATAAAGTTTAATGCTTAGCACACTGTTGTCTTGTAAATATTTTGAATTATATTCACTAAGTTGATCATTGATAAATCTGAAAAATATTACAATCTAGTGGGGGATTGTAAAAGAGATTGTAATATTTGTAAATATTGAAGTTTGAATAATAGAATTGTTGCTGTATGTTAACGGCGAACCGTTTCGTGTTAACGGTGTATCGATAATTTCCAGAGAGCATGTTGTATGTTAACGGCGAACCGTTTAGTGTTAACGATGTGCCGATAATTTCCAAAGAGCATGCTGTATGTTAACGGTGAACCGTTTTGCGTTACCGGTGTGCCGATAATATCCAGAGGCAATGTTGAAGTCACTGGAAACTAACGGTGAGCCGATAACATCAATCAGCTAATCGTTTATTTCCTGAAGACAGTTAAATTTCAAACCAAATTGTGTCTTTTTGAAGAGTTTTGGTCTTTTGAATGTGTGCCATAGTTAATGGTTGTGATCTTTCACTAAAAAGACACCTTCTTCTTAAAGAAAACAATGAATTACAATTATATATACAGATTTACAGATTAAAAAAAATGTTCTGAGAATACAATTTTCATTTGCTAAAGATTGTATTCAAGGTTTGTTGTATCTTGGGGGTAATTTGCCATTCAACTCTATAGCAAACCAAGTGTGGTGAGGGCAAATAAAACCTTAAAGGAAAGTGTAGACACACGCCTCAAACCTTTCCATTTCTTTTCCCTTGTTTGCCTCCATATTGCCACAAATTCACCAACAAATATTTATCATGTTGGATCATCTTTAAGAAATCCTATGCCACTCATGAGTATTCTAGATTACAACTTCGATTATTTCCAGAAGAAACCATGGATTAATAAACCAGGAAAGCCCGTTAAGGTTAGTGTTGAGTACTAGAAAGTGTGTATTTATAATGGAGAAAATCATCATTTTACACTCCAAGTCTCACTAACATCCCTATTTTTATGTCTTTAAGTCCCTTGTAATTTAATTATGTATGTTTTATTTTAATTAAGTATTTTATGTATTTTAAGGGATATCATGGTCATTTCACAATAAACGAGAGATCAGATGGAAAAACAAACAGCACTTTTGAACTCAGGACAGTCGAAAACCTTAGGAGGAGTATAAAAAGAAAAATGGTACTCGTTTCACATATACTGATCGTTCACACATACTGATGCGGTTGATATATATCGATCGTACGATCGCACTTTCACGCGACTGCTTCACCCATATCAGATCTGACGTGGCACGCATTTATGATGACGTGGCACTATACGATGACGTGGCGGCATTTGATTGGACGAATGATGTGGCATTGACCGCTTATGTGGCATTGACTGATGATGTGGCGTTGACTAATGACGTGTCATGATCCTATTGGAGCAAAAATGTTGACCGGTGACGTGGTAGAATATTAGTGGATCAAAAAAACGTGTGTACGGTACATGCATATACACAGAATAACAGCCCCTGATGATGTGTTCCATCCAATAGGAACTTGCCACGTGGCGCAATCCTGAGCGTCCAAATTGTTTTAATCCGATGGCCATGATTTACTCAGTGTATCTATAAAAAGGGGGCTCCCCCCCTAATTTGACACCCCTGAATCCATTTTTGGACTCCATTTTCTCTAATTCCATCTCCATCTTGTATTTTCTACGTATTTTAATAAAATTCCCATTTTACCCCTAGTTCAAATATGAGTGGCTAATTTCCTTTCAAGCTTGGGTTGAAGGTGAAGTCTCAACATGCTCCATGGGCTTAATTTGGTAAATTTACTTTTCCTTCCCCTTTAATTTATGTGGTTGTTTTGACTTTTCGTAGACAGATAGTAATAATCTTGTCTGGATATCGGCTGGAATAACCGCCTCCCTAGACAAGGTTATTACTATTTGGCACGGGAAGCCCTTAGCACCATATCTATTAGAGTGTGGTTCATGATGAGTGGAAGTTCCCCCTTCATGATTTAATTGGTACTAATAATGAATATTAAGCCGATGGTGCATGTTGAGTACAGATCCGGAGATCCAAGCATTTCATTTTAATAGTTTATTCCAACAGCTTTAATTTAAATTAATACATTGCCTACATAATTGTCATTATAAATCCAATCACCCACTAAGAAAATTAATTCTACAAGCAATTAAAATCCACCTCCTCGTGGGATCGACACTCGTCACCATTGATCTATTCTACAATAGATTCGTGCACTTGCGAGTTCAATAAAATTTGCACAATCGTTAGCAAGATTATACTCTTCAGAAGCATCGCTAGCTTTCACGGATACATGCAAATTCGCCACTTGTTGCCGCTCAAGGTTTGTTCTAAACATAAAATTGAACCCAAAAAAAAAAAAAGTCCAATCTGAATTAAAGAATCATGATTGAGAATTTCTTTTACCATTCATCATATATACATATATGTATATATAAATTATCTTTTGAGAATATTTTCATTTAAAAAAGTGTGGATGAAGCTAAAAAAAAAGAAAAATGTAGATTCCGTCAATTTTCTTTTAATATTTTAGTACACTTGAGTTTGTGTTTTGAATTCTATTTTATTTTTTTTAACTCTGCTAGTATGATAAATAAGTGTTGACTTCCTCTCTCTATATATATACACATGTACTTCTCTAATATGGGTGCCTTCATTTTTTTTTCTAATGTGGACACGTAATTAAACCATACAATTTAATATAGATATTTTAATTAATAATTAAATCTCATGGATTAATAGGGTGTTCGTACTCAAAAATAAAAAAGAAATGAGGCCGCTCACCCCTGAAAATAATTATATGTATAGTCATACAAAAACAAACATATGACGATCATATCTTATCAGTTACAAACTTGGACTAAGATCAGTTTTCTTTGTCGGCATTACTACTAATAGTTTAATTTTGTAACTTACATGATATGGACGTCCTGACTTAAAATTCTCCTTTAATCGTTAGAAATGGGCCCAATTATCTAGATAGTTTGTATATATTTAAAATTATGAAAATATGCATGCCATTACTTGCATCACAATGGGTAATTAGTCAAAACTCAGAAGAGTGAAGTAGCATTTACCTATCATGCATCACATTAGATTTAAAATAATCTTGGTTCAAATTCAATGTGGTGTCACCTGCAGGGATTACAAGTGGCAAATACCGTATTTCACAATTTCTTTAAGGGCGTGTATTATGATCTGTGTAAGAAGGTTAAATTCGTGATGCGAGTGGTAGAAACTTACAAACTATACTTGTACTTCAATGGCATGTACGTTAGCTTTGTTTCGCTGTTTATGGATCTTCTTCTTCTTGTTTTTTATTTTATTTTTTTTAATAAAATGCAACTTGTTTGGATTTATATTGAACATTGATTTTTCTTCGCCTTCCTAAACCTCTCATATTTAAAGTTGTTTTTTTTTCCCTCTTAATATTGATATGTCTATTATGGCGTAGCTATGCTTATTGATTTGAATGATTAAACACTCAAAAACACATTTTTTTTATGAACTCAGTACAACTCCTCAATTACAACTCTTTTAGAACTAAGAAGTTTTACTACTTATTGCTTAAACCAACTAAGAGAGGAAATATTATGGGTGGCAAAAAATATTATATTATTTTAAAAAATATTATTACACAAATATAAAATTTTAAACACTTAAAGTTTACAATTTCAAGTTAAATTTAATTAAAAAAAATTTAAAACTTATAAAATTACAAAAAAATAAAAAAAATATATATTATAATATTAAAAAATACAAAATTCAGGTACTCCGATTAAAACCCGGCCCAAGCATTGCGATACCCAGACCCGAATTTTACCAACCGTAGGAGTTATTTATACTTTTTACAACTTAATCACAGCTATATATTAACCTAACTACCAGACAAATCATAACCACACATAAAACCTAACAACCATACTCAACACTACAAATTCTACTTACTATATTACAATATTTAACATTGCAAATCTTAACTATTTAAAGAAGCTTCCGTGGGCTAGATCAAAGATTATTACGGCTTTAAAGTATATGGATCAACTTTATGATCTAGCCTTAAACTTGACCTTGTGACATCAAGCAAATTTCTCAATCTGATAAAGTCTTTTTGTTTCAATGGCTTAGTAAAGATATCAACTGCTTGATCTTGTGATTTGACATACTTTGCTTATACATCCTTTCTCTTAATGCACTCTTATATGAAATGGTAGCGAGTGTCAATATGCTTACTTCAATCATGGAAGACAGGATTTTTAGCTAAGGCAATTGCTAACTTGTTGTCATTGAAAATCTCCATAAGTTCTTCTTGTGATAAATCCATCTCCTTCAAAAAATTCCTTAGCCAAATTGCATAACACGTACATGATGTAGCAGCTACGTAGTTAGCCTCACAAGTAGAAAGTGTATTGATCAATTGCTTCTTTGACATCCACATGAAAATAATATCTCCCATAAAGAATACAAAACTAGTGGTAATTTTTTGATCATTTGTGTGGCACTCCAGTCGTTATCGCTATATCCAATGAGCTTATAGTCATTAAAAATTGAGTATAACAAGCAGAAATCTATTATAGTTTTGATATAGCAAAGAATTCTTTTTGCAGCTTTAAAATAGATGGTCTTTGGTTTTTTCATGTATCGACTTATAAGTCCAACAACATAAAATATGTCTGATCTTATGCATGTCATATGCCATGAGCTTCTAACCAAACTCTTAAAAAATATTGGATTTACACCTTTGCCTTCATCATATTTGGATAGCTTGACTTCACATTCCACTGGCATACTTATGGACTTGCAATCATGCATTTTGAACTTCTAGAGTATCTCCTTTGTGTAGTTTTCTTGGGAAATAAGATATGTTTTCTTTTTACTTAACTTCAATACCGAGATAACATGCCATAAGTCTTATATTAGTCATCTCCAACTTTTTGGTCATCACTCTTTTGAACTTTTAAGATAAGCTTGGATTACTTCCAGTGAAGATGAGATCATCCACATACAGGCAAACAATCAAAATGCCTTTATCTTTGCCTTTAACATAGAAAGCATGTTCATATAGCATTTGAAGAAGCCATTCTCTTAAAAAAACTGATTAATTTTGCTATTCCATGCTCTTGCTGTTTGCTTTAACCCAAAAAGAGCTTTCTTCTGTCTTAGAACTTTATCTTCATGACCTTTCACCATATCACCTAATGGTTGTTCAATGTAGACTTATTCTTCAAGAAATCTATTCAAGAAAGCAAACTTCACATACATTTAGAAAATATTTTACTTCTTTTGGCCTATTAATGAAATGATCAATCTTATAGTTTCCCATCAGGCAATAAGTGCAAACATCTCACCATAGTTGATGCCGACATTTTGACTATAGTCTTTTGCAACTAGTCTTTCTATGTACTTTTCGATCTTACCTTTGGTCTTCATCTTGTACACACATTTGACACCAATGGCTTTGTGACCTTGGGGAAGAGTGGCAAGTTCCCAAGTGTCATTCTTTATAGAGGCTTGGACTTTTTTCATATATTGATTTTCTCTACTTCTCATATTGTACAACTTCTTAAAAGTGAAATTCTATATAGGCTACCCAAGAGGGGGGGTGAATTGGGTTCTTTAAAAATTAACCAAATAAAATTGCACAACAATTTAAAACTAATGTTTTAAAACAATATAATTAACAATGCTTAAATTTAAAGAGATAAGGGAAGAGAAATCAAACACGTGATTTTTACGTGGTTCGGCCAACCGTGCCTACGTCCACGCCTCCAAGCTCACTGGGTTTGAGGATTCCACTAAGCAAGCCTCCAAGGCTTCAATACACTTACACTTGACTTCAAGGTGTCAATGGACCTTTACAATCAAGAGATTATTCTCAATCTCTTAACCCAAGTGTATCCCAACACTTACAATTGACTTCCAAGGTGTCAATGGACCTTCACAATAAGAGATTAAACCCAATCTCTCAACCCAAGTGTTTCCCAACACTTACAATCACTCAATGATAGAGATTTAATAACAAATAATCTCTCACACACTCCAAATGATTACAATTGAAATTTTAATGTGTGAGACAATGACATGAAACACAATTGAAGCTCAAAGAAGATTGTTTCTCAGTAGGAAGCTCAAATATCAAAATGTTGGATCACTACTGTTTGAATTTGATTGAGCCTTTTTATAGTTGGAGTTGAAAACTAGCCGTTATTGACTTTCTGAGCATAATCGGTTCGCCGGTTATCACTATCGGTTCGCCGTTTAGACTTTTCAACTAGCCGTTATTCTTTGATTTCAAATAAACGGTTTGCCGTTAACATTATCGGATCACCATTTATTTCCAGAAACCTGCAAAACAAAACTCGGCTCTCCGTTTTTGATAAACGGTTCAAGACTAGAAAACTTCTCCTTACTGGGATTTATCGGTTAGCCGTTTTAAATAAACGGTTCAAGACTAGAGAACTTCTCCTTACTGGAATTTATCGGTTAGCCGTTTTAAATAAACGGTTCAAGACTAGAGAACTTCTCCTTACTGGAATTTATCGGTTAGCCGTTTTAAATAAACGGTTCACCGTTAATTTCCAGAACATGTGACACATTTAGCTTACCGTTTGTGCTATACTAGTTCACCACTGTAAATTATCGGTTCACCGTTTTCCAATAAACGGTTCACCGTTAAGTTCCAGTTTCATCATTTTTGAACTTTAAACAAGTGTGTTGCTTTAGAAAATACCTTTTAATAGCCCCAACACTTTAATCAAGAACATATAATTTTGTTATCATCAAAATCATTATTATAAGATTAACAAAAAGTTCACTTACTCATAATTAGTAAAAAGGCATAAGAGAGTGAGGATGTCAAGTCTCTTAGTTACCTTATAAAGATCTTTTAAACTTTTTGTGCATGCTACATTTCTCTCCTCCGAAAATGATGGTGGTGAATCTTCAAGTGTAATTAATGCTGGAAAGCTAGATGGAGTTATAAGCTCTTGTTGTTCTTCTTCTGTTTGTTTTTCTAATGTCTATTCATTTTCTTTGAAAGGGTAAAAGTTAAAATCGTCTATGTTAGAGCCAAAATCCTATTTTCCTTCATAAAAACTAACATCTCAACTAATCATAATTTTCTCATTGTTTATATTGTACAGTTTATATCCTTTATAATTATTGTCATAGCTATTAAAGATGAACTTTTCACTTTTGTCATCCAGCTTAGTTTTTCTCTCATCTAGTATATGTCCGTAAGTTATTTTTTAAAAAACTCTTGGATAGAAGATGCTTGGCTTTTTGCCACTTTATGCTTCTTGTGGTGTCTTGCCCCATATATTTCTTGTTGGAGATCTGTTGGATAGGTAAACTGTACATGCAATAAATTTTACCCAAAATTCCTTAGGCAATCTCTTGCTTTTGATCATGCTTCTTACCATGTCGAAGATGATTTTATTCTTCCTTTCTACTATGCTATTTTGTTGGAATGATCATGGAATAGTACAGATCCAGAGATCCAAGCATTTCATTTTAATAGTTTATTCCAACAGCTTTAATTTAAATTAATACATTGCCTACATAATTGTCATTATAAATCCAATCACCCACTAAGAAAATTAATTCTACAAGCAATTAAAATCCACCTCTTGCTTTCGATCATGCTTCTTTCTACATGATTCGAAGATGATTTTAAAATTTGCTTTTTGGCCTTAAGTATTTTAATTTGTAGAATTTTTTTCTTCTTCTTTATTTATTTATTTTATTTGTTTCCTTGTAATATTTTTTTTTTTTATTATTATTAAAAAAAAAAAAAAAAAAGTCATTGAATTATTATTTTCTTTATAAAACTCTTGTAATTTTTGTAATTTAATTTTCAAGTAAATTTTTTATTTTTTGAAATCGGCGGGATTGGATCTCATCTTAATTTATTTTAATTTGTTTGTATTTTTTTCTTTTATAGCACAACTTTTAATTTCTTGAAAATTGTAGCTTATAAAAATAATTTCCTCTATGTCTTTATTAATTTTGTTATCATTTTTCATTTGCTCAAAAGGTAAAATCCAAGTTTTTATTAAAAATCATCTATTGAAAAATAAATTTGAAATAGTTACCTTTACCAAGGCAACTTGGCTTGATTAAACCTACAAATTGTCTCCCAACATTCTATGGCCTGAAAATGAGATCCATATAATCATGGTTTTTTTTCATGCTCTTGTCAAACTTTTAAATATGAGAATTTTTCAAATGAAATGTTCTTTTATTTCCATTTTCTTTAAAAAAGCTTTGCAAAATTGATTTTGGAATAAATATTTCCCAAGGATGCTTAATTGAAGGTGATCTTTTTACTATGTTCTTTTTGGAATTATTGTAATGGCTAATGGCAACAATCTTGTCAAAAAGTGCATCGAGTTGAGATGCCCAACAACGAGTATAAAAAAGAGTCAAATCCAGGTTCACATTGGCGAGTCAAGTTCGAAATTAAAGAAGTTGAATATTTTTGACAAGCTTTTAGATGCTTTTTAACATTATTCCAACTCATACCAATGCCATAGATGTAATAAAGAATACAACCCTTTATTCTTGGAACATTTGTACCTTTGTAATTAGGTTTCCTATATCATCTCTTAAAAAAATGAACTATAATATTTTAAGTAAATATCAACCCAAACCATTTTTCCAAGAGTGCATTTCACAAGAATCTTATTCACTCCAAAATCGATTAACCATTGATGAACTACGAAATGAGATGTTGGCAAAAATCAATTTCAAACCTTGAGAAAATTTGATTGACCGCTGAAAATTCCCAAGTCATCAATCCTAAAGGAGTGCATGAAGTAAGTTTGGAGAGGATCGGACCTCGAATTATTAAATTAAAAACAACTCAAATTTGATTGGCAAAATAACTGACTAGATTTGATTCGAAAAATATCTGGTTTGGATCGGATCGAATTATTAATTAAACTTAATCAGATCCATTTGTGCCAATCTGATCGAATCATCATCAGATCGGGTGATTCGAAAATCTAATCGGATGGGTTGAAAAAATAAAAAAATTAAAAACAATTAAACAAATAAAAAACAAAATGAAATTAGAACACACGCACACAGCCACAAACACACGCACACAGCCGCAAACGTCATTCCTTCTCACCATCTTCACACCTTCACCCTCATGTTTCATGAATCACAACTTCATGATTTCACACATACACACAAACAAACGCCAAAAGCAAAGCTGCAGTTGGCAGCCGGCAGCTGAGAGCACACCGATGCAAACGCAGAGCAGAGACAGACACAGCGTAGCCTGCACATGCATCCACTGCTGATCAAATCTGCTGTTCCATGACTAACGACCGAACTTACTGCAACCAGATCTACTCCTTGACCCATGACTGAACTGCTGCGACCGGATCTACTCCTTGACCCACGACCAGACTGTTGTGATTGGATTTGCTCTACGACCTTTGATCGATCCGATCAGAGCAACTGCCAAAGGTTGACACCAACCGAAACTGCCGTCGAGTACCGAATATGTTACGCCACTTCTACGTCTCAAATCCTCGACCATCACCCGATCCAATTCAAGCTCGATTTGGCAAGCTATTGACTTTAAGAGTTTTGAGTTTTGGAAGCTTTGGGTTTGGGCTGTTAACCGATTTGATTTATAAAGATGATATATTATATACATTACAATCCGAATCCGATCCGATCCGAACTCAACCTGAAACCCGATCGGATCAGATCGGGTTATAAGTTTGGGTTGAGTTTAGATGAATTTTTATCCAATCCGATCAACTCGAAACCTGATCGGGTTGATTCGAACCTGAACCAAATCTGATTTTGCCCACCCCTAAGATTAAGGATGTTGCTTTTCATATTGGGCACGTAGTAAACATTTGAAATGAATTAGTGTCTGCCATCTTTTACACGAAAAAGACTGTTACCTTTGCCTTTCATTGGTAGTTTTGAATCATCTTCAAAAGTGACATTGTATTTCACTAATTCATTCAATTCTACAAACATGTTTTGGTTTCTGGTTATATGATTACTATCATTATTGATAAGATACCATGTATTTTCTTGACATCTATTGTTGTCATTATGTGTTATTAAAAGTGTACCATCTTCTTTATTCTATTTTTCAATATAATTCATTTTCTCATCAACTGTGGTATTTGGAGCTCTACATTCGAAAGCATAATGCCTAAACCTTTGACAATTATAGCATTGTACTTGGAATTTTTCATACCTCAATTTTCATTTGTCTTTTTCTCATCCTCTGGTAGAGCTTTTTCTTCTTTCATAGTTGGAGTTGTTGTTATTAGAATTCCAACCTTGTCCACCACCACGTGCTCCATCTTTTTCTCAACTTCCACCTCAAGATTGTTGTCTTGTCTTATTACCTTAGCTTATTATCTTCTCTTTCCCTTGTGTCTTGAAGAGCAGCTTATTGATCCCTTACTTCTTCTTTTACTTCTCTTCATATGCTTACAGTGAACCTTGAAGTTGCTTAATAGTCATGACCTCCAAGTCTTTTGTCTTTTCAATTGTCACAGCTATGTGGTCGAAGCTTAGGCTTAATGAGCGAAGTATCTTTTCCATAATTCTTACATCTTTTATCTTGTCACTATTTCTTTCTAATTGATTTGAAACAACCAGAACTCTTGGAAGATAATAAAAAATGGACTCGGCCTTTTTCATGTTCAACAATTCAAATTCATCTCTTGGAGTTTGGAGATGCACCTTTTTCACTTTCTCTTTTATTTTACAAGAGGTTTAAAGCTTTTCCCATTGTTCCTTAGCTAAAGTTGTACTCAAAATCTTCTCAAATTCATCATCATCGAATGCTTGATAGATGATGAAAAGAGCTTTCTTATCTCTCTTTCTTGAATCCTTTGAACTATTATTTTGTTGTTGAGTTAAAGAAGCCTTAACTTCTAGCTCGTTGTAGTATTTTTTATGACTTCCCAAATATCATGAGCTTTAAGGAGGGCCTTTATTTTGATAATCCAATTGTCAAAATTACTTCCTTTGAGTGATTGAACTTGCAATAATGCCATGTCGCTACTTGCCATAACTCTTTATAGAGTCAAAGTTTAAAAATTCTAATTACACAATTGGATCCAGAACGTAAAAAAACCTAGGAACAGAGTTGGACCGAAATTTTAAATTCTAGTAAACGGTCAATGGCAAACAATCAATGATCAACACTAATAGTCAATGGTCAATTGTTAATGGTCAAAAATCGACAGATAGATATATATCGATTCACTTGACTTGAGTTGACATGGTTTATCTTAGTTTGGCTCGATTTAGCGCGGTTCACCTTGGTTCAATTTTTTCAACTCAGTAAGTCGACTCAGTTTCAAGGTAGAAAATTTCGGCAGCAAGTACGAGCACGTTCAGAGTCCTATTAGGCTAATTTTTGTGGTGTTGCACTACATGTAGAGCACTGATTACTCGCTTTGGTACCACTTTGTTTTAGAATTTGAATGATTAAACACTCAAAAATATTCTTTTTTCTTATGAACTTAGTACAACTCCTCAATTATAGCTCTTTTAAAACTAAGAAGCTTTATTACTCTTATTGCTTAACCAAGAAAGAAGGAATTTATACTTATTACAACTTAATTACAACTTAATCACAACTATATATTAACCTAACTACCACACAAATTGTAACCACACATCAAATCTAACAACCATACTCAATGCCACAAATTTTATTTACCACATTACCACAGTTAATACCACGAATGTTAACTACCTAAAGAAGCTTTCATGGGTGAGATCAAAAATCATTTGAGCTTTAATGTTGTATAAATCAAGTTTATGATCCAATAATCTACTCAACAACGTCAGTGGAAAAGATGACTATTCACATCCAAATCCAATGTTAAAATTAGAAAGAGAATAGAGCGCTAACATGAGTTCGGACTCATACTCAAACACTAAAAGGGTATCTAACCAATGGACTCATAGTTGGTTGGCCATATTTAAAGTTTTTTGTATTGATAATGGTATTTTACAACACAATTAAAAATATATCAACAGACAAGGTTACGAAAAAATAAATCAACTGAAAACTTTTGGGAGTACATAAATTAGAAAGTAACTAGTGTTTTCTAAAAAAAGTTACAAATTAAAAAATAAGGGAAAGGCTAGCTACACCTTAAAGTTTGGGAAAATAATTAAAATTAAAAAATAGGAGAAAGGGTAGCTGCACCCTAAAGTTTAGGAAAATGATTATATAGATAGCTAATTTTTTAAACAAATGACACTAAGATTACTTTTTTAATATAATACCCTTTAAATGCAAATATAATATAAATAATTTAATTTGCCTAATAGACTAATAATATTAAAACATATTTAGTATTTAAATTAATTTTAAAATATAAGTTATTATATTTGTTTTGATAATATATATGTATTTATTATAAAGATTCTAAATAAAGTCTTTCGCTCAATGGATTTTACAATCAAATAAAATACATAAGACGTATTAATAATAGTAAATTTATTTCATATAATATTAAAATTATTTAGATTTTTATATATTTATTTTTATGTTATGTTTCTATTTATTATAAAATTTTCTTTCATATTAATAAAATATGTCTAATAATTTTTTATATTAAAATATTTTTAAATATTGAAATTATTTTAAAATGTACGTATTATTACAATTAGTTTAATATTTTGAATATTATATTTTTATTTATTATAAATATTATAATTAATTCTTTTGAATTAATAGAGCAAAAGTGTAAATAAATTAAAAGAGGATATTGGTATCCCATATTAAAAATTTGGGAATTTATGTTTCTATTTCTCTAAATTTTAAGGGTGTAATTGTCCTTTTTTCTTTAAAATAATATTTCAAATTATTTAGATACTATATAGGAATTGCGTACCAATTGAAAAAAAAAATTAATTAAGATGTCCATCGTTAAGTCTTTGCACCAGTTCCACAAAGTTATGAACTTGTTATTTGTGGAAGCCAATCTCATGTCTCTTTTCATTTTTCCAATATTTGATTCCAGTAAGAAACAGAATAGCTTCTTTGCTCCTTGTTTACGTGGAGGAAACATACGGAGAATCATATCTTATTAATTATGAAAGACAATATCGGAAGAAAGAGAAGAAAAAAATATTTAATTATATGTTATGCGGTCCATTAATTTGTTGTGAAAAATGCTACTTTAATTAACGAAAAAATTGAGTTACAAAATTTTGACAAAAGTATGAAAACGTTAAAACATCCTGATGTTTACATTTAACTTATATTTCAGTCTTTCAATGTCTTTCGTCAAAATTTTGTAACTTATTCTTTTGTCAAAATAGCATTGTAAATTAGAAAAAAAAAATCAGCATTCTGTTTGGTCCATTGACTTTATTAGTATTTAAAGACTAACATTTTGTGAATATCATTGTCAAAGAAGGAGGGCACTGTATAAGTCCTTATCTAATGTTGGTGTCCTCATTTTTTTTTAATGCGAACATGCTTTTAAGTCCTTCTCTAGTATAAATGCCTTCATTTTTTTTAATGTGAACATACTTTTAAGTCTTTCTCTAGTACAAGTGTCCTCATTTTTTTTAATGCGAACATGCTTTTAAGTGGTACGGTTTAAGAGAGTTAGTTTTTAACGTTATTCTTTTGTCAAAATAGCATTGTAAATTAGAAAAAGAAAATCAGCATTCTGTTTGATCCATTGACTTTATTAGTATTTAAAGACTAAGATTTTGTGAATATCATTGTGTTAAAGAAGGAGAGCACTGTATAAGTCCTTATCTAATGTTGGTGTCCTCATTTTTTTTAATGCGAACATGCTTTTAAGTCCTTCTCTAGTATGGATGCCTTCATTTTTTTTAACGTGAACATACTTTTAAGTCTTTCTCTAGTACAAGTGTCCTCATTTTTTTTAATGCGAACATGCTTTTAAGTGGTGCGGTTTAAGAGAGTTAGTTTTTAACGCTATTAAACTGCATAACTTTGTAGTTCATTCCAAAATAAATCTATTAAACACCATGACTTAAGAAGGTGTCTACATTGAAAAAAAAAATTAGGGCATCCGAATCTGACAATAATTATATATATTAATATATTATTATTTTCAGGTGTGGACACGTCATTTTTGTTTAATGCAAACACGCTTTTAAGCCGTACAGTTTAAAAGCGTTATTTTTCAATAAAATATAAAGTTGTGCGGTTTAAGAAAGTTAAAATTAACTTTCTTAAACCCCATGGCTTAAAAATATGTTCTAATGAAAAAAAAGGGCATCTCATTAGAGAAAAACTATATATGTATATAATACACATGAAAAACAAATTATTAATATTAAAATTAATTTAAATTATATATATTTATTACATTTATTTAAACATTATATTTATATTTATTGTAAAACAATTGAAAGGTTGCTCTCAAACCTAGGCTATGCCTGTCCACACATGTAAAACAGATTGTTAACAATAAAATTAATTTAAGCTATTTATATTTATCACATTTATTATTTAAAGCTTGGGGTACATTTCAGCAAGTGGGATGTAGGAGTCATTTTCTTTAATTTTGCTATATTAAAGCCAACAAGATCGTTTGTCAAAGGACAATCCCGAGTGGATGTGTTTTATGATAGCTCGAGCAGTTTTCGCAGCGGCTTTGCTAATCATTTGGGTATACGCTCTAGCTTCTTTGCTGATCTTCAAACTATTCTTAGGCTGTTGAGAGTTTTTTTTAAAAAAAAAAAATTTTAAAAACAATAGTTCGTTTTTTCTTTGGGTTAAGAGTGACTTTTTTTTTTAATACTGTTTAACCACTAGCTTACTGAGTATTACAATAACTGCTATAACAGCAGATATATACACTGATATTTACAATTAGATATGTACAACTGGGACTTATGATATTACATTAAATCCTTTATGAGTGTATGCCCAGATAAATAACCCTCGTAGACGAGGGACGACGCTAATTCACTTGCATTTCGCAAGGGAGAAAGACTTTTTTATAATTTTATCCTACAACCATACAAATTGTAGAAGATAGCCCCCATGGGGGCTCGAACCCAAGCTCTCACAGTTAAGAGTGACTTTAGTTCCACACTGTCTTGTATTCGCGATGATTTATATCATTGCCCGGCTCAAGGGTAGCGCCATGTGGTGCCGACAAGGAACTGAAGCTTTTGCTGATTTAGAAAGTAAATTTAAATTGCTTTTGTTCAAATAATTCATTTATCTTTAATTATCTTAAAAGCTCTTTCTAAGGTGGCGTTTATTTTTTTATTTGAAATTTGAATAGATTTGAATTACTCTGAATTTTTAATAGAACTGAATGTCTGAATCTAAATGATATATTTATTTTTTTATCTGAATCACTAAAAATAAATATTAAGTTGTTTAGTTTTTAACTTAAAAAAATTGGAAACTAATATTTGTTTACATTTACGCCCATAAAAATTATAAATGTAAACAAATAATAAACATCTCAAAGTATATAAATAAGATAATAAATTATCATAACATAAATCATATTCAATTGAATACAACTCTTTAATATTCTATATTATATATGTTAATCAATTTTATTATAGTTTATGATGTTTTTATATAAAAAATATTCATAAAAATGTATGAAGATAAATAATGCTAATTATTAAATTTTATTTAGGTAAGGATAAAAATTAATTAATTAGATAGGGATATTTTGGAGAATATCTTGTAATGATATCACTGAGACTTTTTAGATTAAGCAAAAAGCCAAAAAAATTAGCTTAATAACTTAATAACTTAATGACTTAATGACTACAAATTTTCATTAAGTTGAAAAAACAAACAGATTTAATGACTTAACTAATTAAAATTAAGTCAATTAAATCATTAAGTCAAAAAAACAAACAGTCCCTAAGTCTATATCGTTTTTAAGATACAAAGATTATCACCCCTTAGTTCTTTCTTTACTCTTTTCTTCTCTAAAAACTAGGATTTATTATTTATGTGCTTAAAGATAGTTTCTCTTATCTTCCTCTTATAATTACAAAATTAAGATAAGTAAATAGTTTCTTTCTCTTATTTCTCTATCAACTGATAAAGAATTTATCACCATGACCAATCCTTTAATTAATAAACTACATCTTTGCAAGCTCATATTAGATCTAAAATTAAATGGCTTCAAAATTTTAAATATTAATGAACAAATTAATGGGTTTAACCGACATCATAAGATATATCATGAGATATTTAGATAAACTTAACTTATGACTAAGTATCACTATTAATATATAATTAGTAAACCAGTAAAGTTGCAAGAAAGCCATTACCAATGGTCGAACCAAGATTTTAAATTAGGGTTGCCAAAATATATTGTAAGTTAGCACTTCAAGTAAATTAGGGGTCGCTTTGAAAAATTTGTTGGGGGTCATCTTGAAAACTTTTTATTTTTTTGGATATTTTTTAAAAGTTTTAAAAAACTTGAGGGTTGCCATAGCTCGGCCGCTGGCTATTATGGAACTTAGACAATCTGATCTGTTGAATGAAGTTTAGAATTCTGTTATTAAAAAAAAAAAAAAAATCAGCTGCGCTGCTATATAACTTAGTCCCTCCTGTATCAAGTTCTTGGCACCACCACTGTCAACCACCTCAGCAGATTGATTCAAGTTGGATCTCATGTCGGGGTAAGATGGCTTTGATGAAGTTTATTTTCTCACTTGTGTTTTTTTTTTTGTGAGGGAAACATAGTGGCTGATAAATTAGCCAATTAGGTGTACTAGTTTCTCTTCAATTTAGTGGTTGAGTATCCCTCTGCTAAGACATACAATCTCCTTCTTCATAATCAAATGGAATTTTGCTATTATCAATTTCGCTAGTATCTTTTTTTTTTTTTCAATTGATTTTCTTCTTCTCTAATTATGCTGTGGGTTAAGGTTGTTGTGTTCCCTTCCTTGTATTAATTTGTCTTTGTTAATTTATTTGCCTCGCTTTGTCAAGGTTTTTATTAAAAAAGAGGTCCTTCCCTTGAAGCATAGTTTCAATTTTTTTCCGTGAAGTTTGGCATAAATATATCTTATTCCGCTTCCTTTTAAGTTCGATCAAAAGGCGCATTGAAACCTTTTCGGATCACCCTACTGATAATAAGTGCAGATGTGCTAAAGATTATTCTGGAACCTTTTTTTAAAAAACATAAAATATTGACATTTACTTTTAACTTTTTTTTTTTGGGGTAAATTTTGAATATTTTATACGTTACGAGATAATAGTAGTGCACTCCGTCTTAATTCAAGTCCATAAATTTATATAGTTCTTCAATATTTTAGATAAAATAGTATCTATTTTAATTAATTACTAAAACTATAAAACGGTAAAGTTATATTAAATAATGCCTTCCCATATATAGGTTCTGTTTATTTTTTAAAAAAATTATTATATATTTTATTTTGATTAATTTTTACAGATCATTAAAAAAAATGTTATTGTTCATCTATTTTGCATATCTTGGGTTTTATATAGGTCTGTTTAAAAAATAATATCTTTTTCAATTAGTTACTAAAATTACAAAACGGTAAAGTTATATTAAATAATGCCTTCCCATATATAGGTCTGTTTTTTTTTTTAATTATTATATATTTTATTTTGATTAATTGTTACATATCATTAAAGGAATGAGTGGCACTTACTCCAGCACATCTCATTCATTTTCCTTCTTGTCTAATTAATTATTGATTCATAGATCGTCTGTTCCACAAATGGAGTTGGGAAGTGCTGTTGACTTTCTCGAGAACAAGACCATTCTGGTCACCGGTGCAACAGGCTTTTTAGCCAAAGGTATAGTTTAGATACTGAAAGCAAGTTTAGAATATATCGGTTGTCAAACTCGAATGGTTTTGTTTGAGAGTTAGGGTTAGGTGTGAAATTATATTAGCTTTAGACTTAAATATTTTTCTTACATTTGGTAAATTTGCTTGGATTGGATTAGGGGGTTTAGTCCTTAAATCATGGATTATCATGGGATTAACAATCTCAATTTATAAGTGAGTTTAGATGGGATTAGAATAAGAGAAAAAAATTATTCATTTGCAATATTTCTTTCATATATAACACCATTTTTTATTTATCACTTAAAATTTAATTAATTATTTATTTATTTTATTCATGATTTATTTGAAATTTATGTTTTTATTTTGCTTTTATAGTCTAATTAAATTGGTACTTGGTACTTGGTACTTTTACTCCAATATAACTATTTAATAATTTATTACATAAATTGATTGTATTAAATTTAATAATCAATAATGTAATATTAAAAATAATGATGAAAATTAATAATACGAGTAATTAATTATATATATTATTTGCTAACTTTTTGATCAAATAAAATATATCTAAAATATCTTATAAAAATTAATTAAATAATTAAATAGTTCTATTAATTTATATTTGTTTATTATAATTATGACTATCCAATAACTAATTTACTATATATTTAATGTTCTTATTAATTACTTTTAAATGAATTTTAATTATTACTCTTAAATATTCATAATTTTTCTGTATTTAAATATAATTTAACATTGTTCAATCTGATTTTGTACCAAATACAATATAGTATTATATAATCCAACCTAATTCAATTCAAACTAATCCAATCTAATCATAATATTTAGTCCAATTTATTCTTGCGTGACAAGCGCAGCCTATATTCATAAAATTGTTTGACAACAGAGATTATTAAAATTGTTGTATGAATAACATAGAGTGTACAAATAATCAAATTATAATTTTTTTAATTCAATGAAACTATGAAATATTTGTCTATCTTGGCTTTGTATGCATTCGTCACTTTTTTTTTTTAGTCTAATACTAATTCAATTCTCTTTTCAATCATGTGAGTAGAGTTTTGAATCTCAAATATTTTATTTTTAACAAAAGAATGGACACGAAGTTATGAGAAGGTTAGCCCAGGCTACAACCCAGGTGGCCTTTAAAAAATTTCTTTGAGACTTTCAATTTTTAAAAATTCTCTTATAAACCTTAATAAAATAAGTAGTTGTGACTCGTATATACCAAACGTTTATTTTCATCTCAAAGCAATTAATGATCACCAGTTTTCTTTAATTGGAAACGCAGTTTTTGTAGAGAAAATTTTGAGAGTCCAACCAAACGTGAAGAAGATTTATCTTCTTGTAAGAGCTGCTGATGCTGAGGCAGCGACACAACGTTTTCATAATGAGGTATGTTAATTTAAATATATAACATATGTGAAGCTGCATTTTTTTAATAATTAAATATTAATAGATATTGAATTAATTATTTAGTATTCTAATTTATCGACATATATCAGTCTATGTATATCTAAAAAAACTGTATATAAAGCTTAATTTTTCTCATTCATTTTAAGCAATATTTTTTCTTGTAACTGATAAAAGATAGCAAGCCACCCTTATGAGTAAAGTTCAAATTAAAAGGCTTCTTACTTAAGATATTTTACTAACTGAACTAGATGGCTACTAATTGAATTAGTTGGCACCCACAATTTTAAGTAATATTACTTTAGACTTGCATGCATTTAATTAATCTTTTGTAATACTACATCAACTACAAAAAAAATAATGACGTTCAAATTAACTACATGCATATAAAGAAACACATGCTTATAATTGGTAGTTAAAGTGCAAATAAAAACAAAAACAAAAATCTTTTTTTTTCATATACATATATATCAATAAAAAAGTAAATATTGACCAAATTAAGACGAATTAAGTATATCATAATTTTCCTTCAATCCCCATTTAAGCTCTTTTTAGAAGAGGTTTTCTGCTCATTAATTTTGCTACTTTATTTGTAGGTGTTGGCAAAAGACTTGTTTAGAGTTTTAAAGCAAAAATGGGGCACACATCTAAATTCCTTTATCTCAGAAAAGCTTACTTCTATCCCTGGTGATGTCTCTAGTGAAGACTTAGGACTGAAATTTAGGACTGATGTCTCATAATTTTCCTTCAATCCCCTATTTAATAATTTAAATACTTTATAATATGGTAATAGTTACATTTAAGTCTTTAATTTTTAATTTATTAAAATCATAAATCTATATCTACTATAAAATAAATAAATGGGGAATGGGGTGAGGATGGAGAAATCATTCCCCACGTGGGGATTCTCCATCCCCATGCCACTAAATTTATTGGGAAATGGAGTGGGGAATGGAGGTAAAATTTTTAATGGGATGGGGAATAGGGTAGGCCTCCCCACCCCCACCCCACCACACCCCATTGCCATCCCTACGTGAGTGGAGTTTGAATCTCAAATATTTTATTTTTAACAAACGAATAGACACGAAGTTATGAGAAGGATAGCCCAGGCTACAACCCAGGTAGCCTTTAAAAAATTTCTTTGAGACTTTCAATTTTTAAAAATTCTCTTATAAACCTTAATAAAATAAGTAGTTGTGACTCGTATATACCAAATGTTTATTTTCATCTCAAAGCAATTAATGATCACCAGTTTTCTTTAATTGGAAACATAGTTTTTGTAGAGAAAATTTTGAGAGTCCAACCAAACGTGAAGAAGATTTATCTTCTTGTAAGAGCTGCTGATGCTGAGTCAGCGACAAAAACGTTTTCATAATGAGGTATGTTAATTTAAATATATAACATATGTGAAGCTGCATTTTTTTAATAATTAAATATTAATAGATATTGAATTAATTATTTAGTATTCTAATTTATTCGACATAAATCAGTTTATGTACATCTAAAAAACTGTATGTAAAGCTTAATCTTTCTCCTTCATTTTAAGCAATATTTTTTCTTGTAACAGATAAATGATAGCAAGCCACCCTTATGAGTAAAGTTCAAACTAAAAGGCTTCTTACTTAAGATATTTTACTAACTGAACTAGTTGGCTGCTAATTGAATTAGTTGGCACCCACAATTTTAAGTAATATTACTTTAGACTTGCAGGCAGTTAATTAATCTTTTTTCATACTACATCAACTACAAAAAAAAAAAAAATAATGACATTCAAATTAACTACATGCATATAAAGAAATACATGCTTTTAATTGGTAGTTAACGTGCAAATAAAAACAAAAACATAAATCTTTTTTTTTTCATATACATATATATCAATAGAAAAGTAAATATTGACCAAATTAAGACGAATTAAATATATCATAATTTTCCTTCAATCCCCATTTAAGCTCTTTTTAGAAGAGGTTTTCTGCTCATTAATTTTGCTACTTTATTTGTAGGTGTTGGCAAAAGACTTGTTTAGAGTTTTAAAGCAAAAATGGGGCACACATCTAAATTCTTTTATCTCAGAAAAGCTTACTTCTATCCCTGGTGATGTCTCTAGTGAAGACTTAGGACTGAAAGACTCTAATTTAAAAGAAGAGTTGCGGAATGAGTTAGACATCATCGTCAACTCAGCTGCCGCAACCAAGTTTGACGAAAGGTATATATTCACGAATTCATGATTCAAATCTCTCTCCCTCTCCCTCTCTCTCTCTCTCTCTCTCTATATATATATATATATATATATACGCTTATTATTAAAAAAATACAGAAATTAATTTGATCCAATCAAATTACTCTTGTTACAGATATGATGTTGCGTTTGGTATCAATACCTTAGGAGCTGTACACCTTGTGAACTTCGCAAAGAAATGTGTCAGGCTAGAGGTTCTTGTTCATGTATCTACTGGTTCGTTTAGCTACCATTTTCAGCTTTTATCACTTACCCACCTATAATTTTTATAATACTTCATTACTCTTATCGTGTATAAACTTTTGTGGAAAAACTCATTCTGATCACAAAACAAACGCTATTTTTTTTTAACCCTTTTTCAGCTTATGTGTCCGGGTTAAGGACAGGGCTCATATCGGAGAACTTGCCTGATGACGCATCTGGATTAGATGTTGACGTGGAGATGAAGATGATAGCGCAGAAGCTGCATGAACTGAAAACCGAGGGAGCTTCGCAAAATGAAATTACACTTTCCATGAAAGCTTTGGGCATCGAAAGGTTTGTGTGTGAATTATTTTAGCACTCCAACACATGACGGTATTTTCCCACATCAGAAAAAACAGTCGTCTATAAATTAAAAGTGGGTTATTTAAGAGAATAAAATTATAAAGGGGAGTACTAAAAGGTCCCCACTGAGTTAAATTTTTAAATAATCTGACACTTCTAGCTTTGATTAATGGGTTCAAATTAGGGATGGCAATAAGACATATCTCGATTTCATTCTCCTTCCTCCTAATCCGGATTCATGACAAAATTGAAGATCCATTCCTAATCCAATATCCTTTTTTTTTTATAGCTTTCTAATTAAAATTTTTTTTACTTGTCACTTCTGGAGGGAAATGGAACTTTGGTATTTATGGTAAAATACTAAAATTAATAGGTAATAAAAAACTGAACCAACTCCAAGTACTTGTCTTCTTCTAAGTTTCAAATGTCAATACTAAATTCGCTTTATTTAACATAATCATTAATCATATGTTTTCCAGAGCAACGATGCACGGATGGCCAAATACGTATGTATTCACCAAGACAATGGGAGAGATGCTCATGCAACAATCAAAAGAAAATCTGTCATCGGTCACTATACGCCCTGCCATCGTTGGTGGTACTTACAAAGAGCCATTTCCCGGTTGGGTTGAATATCTAGGGTAAGTCATGAAATCTGCTGTAATTTTCTTAGATGAAGAAGAAAAATTAGCTTATCCTTCTAGATAGAGAAAATTTCAGTTTTTTGCTTAATTGGCGGACAATTGGTCATAATTTGTTTCTTTATCTTTAATATATTTTTGAGTTCTTATCAAAAAGTTTCTCCCGACTCAAATCAATAGATATCACTTATCCCTATTGTTTCATAATATCCAAAAACTTCGTAGCAGAAAAATTTAAAGGAAAAGAAGGGTAAATGGATATCTAATGTTTATTTCGGAAATATAAAATAATTATTATAAAAATATTTTATCAGATATTTATCTTGAAAATATAAAATAATTATTATTATAAAAATATTTAAAATAATAAAAAATAAAATAAAATATCCTATTATTAATTTTTTATTCACACCAAACCCTATATTCCTAGTTTTTAGTACTTAAATCTTTTTTATTTTAATTTCAATTTATATGATTTATTTACTTTATAACCAATATGAATAAAAGTGTATGAAAAAATAGGAGTGATACTATAAAATTATGGTGCTTGGAAATTATTGGGTATCATAAAAATAGTTAGGAGTAAATATTATATATTGATTTTAGTAGGGAAAAATTGATAGTCTTCTTATAAAAACATTAAAAAAAAAATTCGCGTATGGCATTACAATTCCAATTAGAAACTGCAGACTGCAAAAATAATGAAACTATATAAAAGATCGGGGTTAATAATTTTATTCCAATTGTTTAGAAATTAAATTCTTCGTGCAATTAATTTCTTTAAATATTCAATTTCTGAACTTTTATTTTAATTTGTTTACGCAGAAACACCAACGTCGTTTTGGCTCGATCTGCTCAAGGAATATTACCTTGCTTAGTCGGAGACACTAATACTATTATGGATGTGGTAAGTTCCATGAATTATGGCTCGTTAGACTGTTGTTTTAAACAATTTTAAAATAAAAATAAAATCAAGAATTAATTATATATACAGATACCGGTTGATATGGTGGTGAATGCTATGATTGTTGCCATGGTTGCTCATGCAAAACACCCTTCTGATGTCAATATTTATCAAGTGGGATCATCTTTAAGAAATCCTGTGACACTGGGAAGTATTCTAGATTACAACTTCGATTATTTCCAGAAGAATCCATGGATTAATAAGCATGGAAAGCCCGTGAAGGCTAGCAAGGTTATATTCTTAAGCAGCATCGCCAGCTTTAACAGATACATACAAATACGCTACTTATTACCACTCAAGGTTTGTTTGTTCCATATATATATATATTACAGAAGATTTATAGGCACAATTGTCTACTATATAGTGAGCACTTGAACATGTGGCATAATTCTGAAACTCCTTATCAATGGTGTTGGAAAATACTAATATTTTTCTAATATAACGTTAAACGTAATCAAATTTGACATACAATACGTGAAATGTTTAGAATGTTTGAAAATATTATCATAATAATCTTAGTTCAACTTCGACGTGGTGTCAACTGCAGGTATTAGACGTGGCAAATAAAGTATTTCGCCAATACTTTCAGGGCGTGTACAATGATCTGAGTAGGCAGGTTAAGCTGGCGATGCCATTGGCAGAATTTTACGGAGCATACCTATGCTTCGATGCCATGTACGTTAGAAATTTACAAACATGATGAATCTTCGAATTGAATTTTTAATAAAAACTCTTTTGGGCAACATTTTACCAATATAAATAACTTTTTTCTTCCATATTTGTATACAGCTTTGATGACAAAAACACAGAGAAATTGAGGATGATGGCAGCCAGAGACAGTCAAACTGAGACAGATTTATTCTTCTTCAATCCAGATTCTATTGATTGGGGAGATTACTTCATAAATAGCCATATTCCTGGTATAGAAAAATTAATGCAGCCAAAAAGGTTATCTCCGAGAACAAAAGCTTTTAGAAATACACATATGCCCTCAGACAGAATCATCCCCGGGAGAGTTATTCCTTTGACATTCGTCCAAACCAGTCGCATGGGAAATACACATTTTCCAATTAGTCGCCAGGATAAGAAATATTTTCAAAGACAACTGCTATCGATAAATGCCCTCAAGAATAAGATTGGAGCAGCACCAGTTTATCTTTGGAAACCAACGTACGCTCTTTAAAGCGTATTTATATTCTTTGGAGGAAAGGACAATTAACACTCCTAAGCTTTAGTAAAATGGTCATAGAGACTTTATTATTTTTAAAAATTACTATATAGATTTATTTTAAGACAATTATGTCCTTTAACTACTTTGACCCAGCTATATTTTTGTTCAAAAGAGTATATGCAATCATTTTCAAAAGCAAAAGTCTCCATAACCATTTTGCTAAACTACAAGAGTGTACGAGTGCGCGTTCCATAATAAAAATTATTGAAGTATTTTAATAAATTCTCGAGTGGCATGATTATTTAAATAAAGTCATTTGTAATGTACCGACTCCATTGTCAGGATTGTGTGCCCTTATTTACATTGATAGATATATTTTTCTTTACATTTTCCATCGAAGTATTTTTTTTTAAGAATATCTTAAACGCATAAATGTTTGAATAAAGCAATTTTATTGATTCCATTTATTGTGGAAAATTTACAAAAATAGTCAAAAAACTTTTGTATTTTTTAAAATTAACCTCTCAAACTTTTTCTATCATAATTAGCCAAAGACCTAAATATTTGACAAAATTACCCTCGTTACTTTCTTCAAATTTTCAAATGATGTCATTCTCACAACTCAAAACGGGAAACTAAGTTAAACATATTTCAACACACTTAACACCCAAAAAAATCTCAACACTCTCAATAAATCTTACCATTCTCAAGAAAATAGAAGCATAAAATCATCAATTAGAGAGTATATTAAAGGTTAGTTTCTGACACAATATGGATTTTTAATGTTTTAAGGCTAGTGTTTAAGTTGAAAATTGATGTAGATTTTGCTGTAAATGCTGTTATTTTTTTTTTATAAAATAATGTAATTTGTTAAAGTACATCTATTTGAGTTGGGAAATCAAAAAAAAAATTAAAAATAATAAAAACTCGACTGAGAATCGAAACTCAGATTATGGGCGACAGGCGTTTGTCGCATATAAATATGAACCCGTCGCACATGCTGTATTTTTATGCAACAGGCGCCTGTCACCCAACCTGTTGCACAAAATTAAGCCTGTCGCACAAAAATACAACATGTGCGATGGGTACATTTTTTGAGATGATAATTTTGGCTACGTGCTTCCATTTTTTGCATTTCAAAGCTTGTGACGAGACGAATAAAACTCATAACTTTTTCACTGATCTCCCCCGTAGTTAAATAGAAAATTTACCTCAATTTAAGTGTGATAGGCACTTGTTATAACTATTTTTGCGGCATCCATGTAAATTGTATGGTATATTCACTTTATCATGTTTTTAAGTGTGTAACCACATTTGTTTTTTTAAAATATTTTTCAAGTTTAATGGATTTAGTTGTGCTTCAATTGTGTTACAACGGTTGGTGGGACACGTTCACGAATGGGCATATGGAGTACGTGAATGGCAATAATACAGCTTTTTTTGTTCAAAAAGATTGTTCATTTGATCAATTTGTGGCAAGAGTTCATGATGTTTTACAGATAGATCGTAATGAATGGAATATCATGATAAAGACAACTTTGAGATCTAGTAATACAATGTATCGTACATGTTCACTACCTACGGACATATTTAATGACGAAATGATTAAGGTTGTGTTATATAGGGCTTCTGATATGGTCAATTACAGATGCATCCCTATATTTGTTACCACATCTCCTCGAGTTCAGAACGAAGATGATGAGCCACTTGTAAAAACTGAAACTTCTTATAGAGCAAACTTCTCTGGTCCCGATATTGAAGAAGAGGTATTATCACAGACACTGTCTTTACAGCAACGTTACTCTCCACTCCACGACAACAATAACACCATTAATGACAATGGCATTGCAGTAGCAGATGTTGAAGGAGAGGAGTTATCACTAACAATGCCGTTAGAGCAACGTTACTCTCCATTCTACAACAATGATTTCCACAACAATGATGATCTTATTGATGACATCGGCAACACAGAAGCAAATAATGTTTGTAGGGAACTATATAATAATACAACAGATAATCATTTTAATAGTTCATATCATGATAGAGGCGTCGGTCCTTTCAGTATTCCTACTAATGATAAAGATGAGAATCCGAACGATATTCCTACTAATAACAGAGACAACCAACCCATTCTTTCAATGGCCAATTCAAGAATAAGGACAACAACTGACCACCTCGCAAGCCTTGGTCCAATTTTGCCTTCGAACTTGGTTGCTCCAGATATGGTTAGAAATTATAATTATGATGATATTGGTGTGAGAAAGTTGTTTGCTGAAAAGAATGATTTAATAATAGAATTGCTCAAAGTTTCCTTTAAGGGTAAGTTTGATTTCAAGATCACATATTCCACAACGATACGCTTCGAGGCCCAGTGTTCTTTGGAATCATGTAAATGGCGTATCCGAACAACAAGAGCTTTGAATGAGGAGAATGTTCCGTGGTTAGTGAGAAGAGTTGACAATGTACACACTTGTTGTAATGAGGTGTTGGTTAATGGTGTTCGTCAAGTAAGGAGCTAAGTTGTTGGTCATATCATCGCAAATAAGTTTATCCAAGAAAAACGGATATACACTCCGAATGACACAGATATACAACAAGAATACGGTGTCCAATTATCATATCAGCAGGCGTATTGGGCAAAGGAAGTTGGTCTTCAAATAGTACAAGGGAATCCTGCAGAGTCGTATAAATTACTTCCCAAGTACACTTACGTTTTGACAAAAGCAAACGAAGGTACCGATACTCACCTCGAACAGGATGGAAATGATAATTTTCTATACTACTTTGTATCTCTTAGATTTTTTATCAAGGGTTTAATGCAGTGCATCATGACAGTGATTGCTGTAGATGGTACTTATCTGAAGGGGCTATATCGTGGAAGTATGTTTGTGGCAACATGCATAGATGAAAACAATCAACTGTATCCGTTAGCCATTGGAGTCATGGATTCTGAAAATAATGATGCTTGGAAATGGTTTATGATGAAATTACATTGAGTGATTGGTGATAAACCGGAGTTAGTATTTATATCTGATCGATGCACTGCCATCAAGAAAGCTATTTTGAAAGTATTTCGCACTACTGACCATGAAGTGTGCTTTTATCATGTGAAAGGTAATATAAAGTCAAAATTCAAGATGTCCAAAGCTGTGTAGGATGAATTTGAGTCTGTTTTTATAAATGCAGCAAAAACGTATGGACATGAAGAATTTAAAAAATAACTTGAGGGGTTGTGGCAGCTCCACGCGGGTACAGCTGACTATTTAGAGAATAATGTGGGCACATATAATTGGGCAAGGTCTAAGTTTAATGGTCGGAGGTACAGTATTCTTAGCATCAATATTGTGGAGAGCGTGAATTCTTTCATGAGAGAACTGTGGAAATTTTCAATTACTCATCTTATTAATCACGTTAGAAAAGCACTACAACAATGGTTTTATGATAAAGCAATTGTGGCTGAATCGATGAATATTCGTCTAACAACATTGGCAGATAAAATAGTCCCTGATAGGAGAACTGTGGTTGAAAGAATGATTGTTCATCATGTGTCCCAATTTTGATTTCATGTTTTTGGTGGTGGTATTAAGAATGGGATAGTTGACATACGTGACAAGACTTGTTTCTGTAGCGTATTCCAACTTGATTAGCTTGTCTGTGCACATGCAATTACTACTTGCCTAACCGTTCGAGTGGATTATATTAGTCTTTGTTCTGATTTTTACACCAAGGATTCATTAATGATGGCTTATGCACAACCAGTCGAGCAAGTTGGCGATATGGCATATTGGGAGATTCCAGAAGAAATCCAAGCAATAAGAGTTAACCCACCAATTGAAGCACCACTATATAGTCATCGTCCTGAGCTCAAAATACCTTCTATTGGTGAGAATGTAAAAAAGAGAACTATAAGATGTGGGCGGTGCAATGAAGCGGGGCATAATGGCAAGAAATGTAAGAATTTCATTGTGTTGAATCAAACTAATTGTATCATGATAAATACTTATGTGTTTTGAGCGTTTATTTTTTTTTTATTGTAAAATTATATCTAATGAAGTATTTAGTCTCAATTATATTATTTTAATTGTCTCTACAAAAGAAAAATTCCACATGCATCAATATTCAAATGAGTATAATGGCCTAAAGTACAATATCACCATTAAATATGTCAACAGTAATCTTTTTCCTAAAATACTGTCCATGGCTACCACTAAAATCAAGTCTGAGCCCGAGCATTAAATATATTGTAAACACCAACAAAAAAACTCTGTAATCCCTAGTTCCAGGCTCTTGTTGTGGCACATTTTTTACTACTTTCACTTTCTAAGGGTTGGTACTCTGTAACTCCTGTCGGATGTCGTAAAATCTAACATCTTCTAGCCATCAAGGGAAAACAACTTGAAATGACTTGAAGTTGTGTTCATATGTTTTATTGTCCCAAGATTCTGCCAACGAGTCATAAATCCACACATTCTTTCTACGAAAGTCCACTAAGACTACTATCCAGTGATCGCCACCCAAATTCACAGGAACAAATACCTAAGTACACAAATCAGCATAAACTAAAAATTTTAAAAAATTACTAACAAAATTAGATAACATTAATATTATATAATAATTCTTACCATATCGACGTCTGTGAACCGTTTGGACATGATGTCTGACCGCCCATCAATATAGTTATTAAAGTTGTAGCTATATTGTAATTAGTTCACATTATAGTCACTATCGTTCCATAATTACTTTAAGAACACCTAGTACATATATATTACATGGAATCAAAGTTCAAATTAAAGACATAAGGCATTAAGAGATATAATACTAAATCAATTATTGTAAGATTTTTGAACTCATAACCCAAAAAAATGAATATATGTGCGTGACACGTTAAGGTAAGGCATTTGGGTATTGTCTTTACTTTGCAATAATCAACCGGAAGTACTCATGGACATGCTGTAGACAAAAAAAATGATAATTGTTAATAATAAAAGACAGTACAAAGTACTTGAAAAAATAAAACTCAACATTACTTACCTCATCCCATAGCCATCCAAGTGAAGTATGACCCAACAGTATTTGAAAAAATTCATACGACTGTTGGATTGTGCGATCTACTGTGATTTCACCAGCAAACCGCTGATCGAACTCATGAAATTGTGTTGGATCCTTTAGTCCTCTAAATGGATTTATATCCACACTCATTCTTTTGTCAATCTCATGGTTAATTATTTCGATTGTGGGTAGAGGATTCACGTTCCTCCCTCTCTTGAAAGGGGGAATCACGTAAGGACTATTAACTATGTATGACGACTGATATAGACGTCCAAACTGACTTATGCCCGGTGGACTGTGATCAAGGGACTGTGATCACTAATATCACTAATGTCAAGGGACTGTGATCATTATGATCACTAATATCATTATAAACTCCATGGTCATTTAAGGCCTGTCAAATAGTCAATATAAACATATTAAACTCCTATCGGATTAGAAGGTAAAAAATAATAAGATACAACGCGATAAAGTTGTTTACTGTATACGAGCGTCCAATTGGGGAATCGTCATTCAATAACTTGGATGTACCCTCACTGTTTGAACTAAAAAGTCCTACGATGAGTTTTCTAAACTCTTTTTGTTCTTTACGCTCTGCCTCAAATACGGGCTTTAGCTCAAAAATGTTACGATCAATCATGTTCATCCATTTAATGAAATAGTCATTAGAGAACTTTGTCCTTGACTGTTATCAACATACACAAATACAATAAGACTGTGTTAAAGGCATATAGTAATTTATATACAAGATATGAAAATGATTGTTGATGATGATGTTACCTTCGACTCTTGTGGGTTATCGGAGCCATGTGATCGATCGTCACTGTCAGCTGCAACAGGATTGCCCTCAAGTGGGTTTTGCTGCTCATATGTTCCACTAATGTACTCCTGAGGCTCTTGTACTTCCCTTAGAATAAGCTGCGCATTGATTGTAAGTTCATACTGAAATACTATCTAGGCTACCCAAGAGGGGGGTGAATTGGGTTTTTAAAAATTAAGCAAATAAAATTATACAACAATTAAAACTAATGTCTTAATAAAATTAAAAGCAATAAATTTAACAATGCTCGAAATTAAAAAGATAAGGGAAGAGAGATCAAACACGTAATTTTTACGTGGTTCGGCCAACCGTGCCTACGTCCACGCCTCCAACCTCACCAGGCTTGAGAATTCCACTAAGCAAGCATTCAAGGCTTCAACAATACTTACAATTGACTTCAAGGTGTCAATGAACCTTTATAACAAAAGATTATCCACAATCTCTTAACCCAAGTGTATCCCAACACTTACAATCACTAAAAAATAAAGATTCAAAATCAACCAATCTCTCACACAATCTATATGATTACAAATGAAATCTCAAAGTGTGAATCTATAAAATAAAACAAGTTTAAGGCTCAAAGGAGATTGTTTTCTTAGTAGGAAGCTCAGAGATAATTGTTGAATCACTTTTCATTTAAATTTGATTGAGCCATTTTATACTTGGAGCTGAAAACTAACCGTTGTTGACTTTTTGAGAATAATCGGATCACCGTTTGACGCTATCGGTTAATCGTTTTGACTATTCCATATAGCTGTTATACTTTGATCTTAAATAAACGGTTTACCGTTTACCATTATCGAATCACCGTTTATTTCCAAAAGCCTGCAAAAAAAAACTTAATTCTCCGTTTTTGCTAAACGGTTCAAGACTAGAAAACTTTCTCTTCACTGTAAATTATCGTTTAGCCATTTTATATAAATAGTTCACCGTTAATTTTCAAAACCTGTGAAACAAAATTAGCTCTTCGTTTTTGCTAAACGGTTCAAGGCTAGAAAACTTCTCATCACTATAAATTATCAGTTAGCCGTTTTCTATAAACGGTTCACCGTTAATTTCCAGAACCTTATTAAAGCAAGTTTTAGTTAAGTTAAAGGAAAATACATTTTCTGTAATTTATCTGCTTACCGTTTAAAATAAATGGCTCTCCGTTAAATTCCAGAATCTTTATCAAATAAACAGTGCAGGATTACAAAGACAGTTTCCTCTCTGTAAATTATCGGTTTACTGTTTTACAATAAACGGTTTACCGTTAATTTCCAAAAGCTATATTTTGACGCTTTTTGTTTAGAAAAAAAATTTCCAAACTTATGTTAACAACCATTTAGTTTCTTTAAACATGTATATGACTTTAAGAAATTCATTTTTAATAACTCCAACATTTTAATCAAGAACATATAATTTTTGTTATCATCAAAATCATTATTATAAGATTAACAATCTCCCTTTTTTTGATGATGACAAATTTTATATGTAAAAGTAAAAAAATTTTGTTAACTCCCCCTGAATATAAGCTCCCTTAAAAGATAAAAATTTTCTTAACTCCCCCTGAATATAACTTAACCTATTCTCCCCCTTCAGCATCAAAAAGAAAAGAATAAAAAGATAGCCGCATCTCCCCATATTAAGTAAAAAAATTTTAACAAATCAAAAGTAAGATACAAGAAAGAAACAAGTTCCCCTAGTATATTAAGCATCCCTAAAAATTTACACCCAACAAATCAAAAAGTAAGATACAAGAAATCTTTGGTTCCTTTCAACAAGTTCCACTAGTAAGTGAGATTCTTTATGACTATCAAATCTTATATCCACAATAAAAATTGGCATCCGAATAACACGTAAAATCCGGATAAAAATCTAAATGAAAAATTAAGTTCCCCGGATCGATACCAAAGGCCAAGATCTATTTGGTTCAATTTTAATTGAAAAATATATAAATTAAAATATTTATAAGCTAATTAATTCTATAATTTTCATTGACTATGAAAAGTATATTAAAAAGTAAAAATTAGATAATAATTTATAACATGATTAAATCTTTGCATTTTTTATTTTTTATTTAAACATTATCAACACAATTTATAGTGATAGTGCTACTATTGAATTGATGTTAAATTGTTAAATAAAATTATATTTAAGAAATTATCCGAAAATTATATTTAAATTTAAAAATATGCTTTAACATCAACATCTTTACCTTTTTTTCCGGATCCGCGGATCTTTGTCAAGCGGATTAATTGTTGAGCTTTTTCATCTTTGTCAAGCTTAATTGTTGAGCTCATTGGAGTACTTTTAATCTTTCCATCTTCAAGTCTAAATATCTTGAGTAAATCTTTCAAATATTTGGCTTAATTGATGAATATTCCTTCTTAGTTTTGTCTTATTTGTAATCCGAGGAAATATTTCAATTCTCCCATCATACTCATCTCGAATTCTTTGCTCATACAAGATGAAAAATCCTTACACAAAAACTCATTAGTAAAACCAAAAATGATATCATCAACATAAATTTGAACAACAAGTATATCTTGATTCTTATGCTTGATAAAAAATGTAGTATCCACTCTACCCATTGAAAATTATTTTTTAAAAGAAATTTACTAAGCCTATCATACCAAGCTCTAGGAGCTTGTTTTAATCCATACAAAGCTTTTGACAACTTATAAACATGATTTGGAAATTTTTCATTTTCAAAATCAGAGGGTTGTTTCACATAAACTTCTTCCATGATATAACCATTTAGAAATGCACTTTTGACATCCATTTGATACAAAACAAAATTCTTATGACATGCAAATGCTAAAAGAATCCTAATGAATTCTAATCTCGCTACGGATGCAAAAGTTTCATCAAAATCAATTCCTTCTTCTTGATTATAACCTTGAGCTACTAACCTAGCTTATTCCTTACAACCACGCCCGATTCATGCATTTTATTCCTAAATACCCATTTAGTGCCTATGATGGATTGATGTTCCGATTTAGGAACTAATTTCCACACATTGTTTCTCTCAAATTGATTTAACTTCTCTTGCATTGCCATAATCCAAGATTCATCGTTTTTCGCATCCGCAAAGGATTTTGGTTCAATTTGAGATATAAATGCAGTATGTGCACATGTATTTCTAAGCTATGATCTAATGGTTATACCTCCTGAAGGCTCTCCTAAAATTAAGTCTTTAGGGTAAGAGGAGACATACCTCCACTCCTTAGGGAGTATTTGAGAGTTACTTTCATTTTGCTCCATATTATTTTGTTCTTCTTGTTGCTTCTCTTGATTCTTGCAATATGAAGCATCTTGTTTGACATTTGAAGGTTCTTCTTGTGAAACTTCTTCATCTGCATCATTAATAATTTTCTCCATAGAGAAAGGGTTAGACTCATCAAATGTAACATGCATGGATTCTTCAACAACAAAGGTTCTTTTATTGTATACTCTATAAGCTTTGCTAGAAGTTGAATATCCAAGAAAAATGCCAACATCCGATTGTGGATCAAATTTACCAAGATTGTCTTTAGTATTCAATATGAAACATTTGCATCCAAAAACTTTGAAATAACCAATGTTGGGTTTTCTATCTTTCCAAAACTCATAGCGAGTTTTATTAAAAAGTGGTTTAATCAAAACACGATTTAATACATAACATGTGGTGTTTACGGCTTCGGCCCAAAAATATTTTGGTAATGCATTCTCATTTAACATGGTCCTAGCCATTTCTTGAATAGACCTATTCTTTCTCTCAACAACTCCATTTTGTTGAGGAGTCCTAGGTGATAAAAATTGATGTATAATGCCGAAATCATTACAAAAATTTTCAAATGCATGATTTTCAAATTCTCCACCATGATCACTTTTAATGCAAGTAATGAAATAGCCTTTTTCATTTTGAACCTTTTTACAAAAAACTTTAAATGCATAGCTAAGAATAATACATATGTATATCTAGAATAATCATCTACAATTACAAATGCATAATATTTTTCATTTAAGCTAGCATACCTAGAAGGTCCAAACAAATCCAAATGAAGAAGTTGAAGTAGTTTTGAAGTAGAAATATGACTTTTGTTTTTTAAAGAAGTTTTGATTTGCTTTCCAAATTGACATGCTTCACAAATTTTATCTTTTTCAAAACCAATTTTCAAAAGACCTTTAACTAAATCATTTTTGGAAATCTTCGAAATTAAATCCATGCTTTCATGTCCTAGTCTTCTATGCCATAACCAACTATCATCATGTAATGCGGAAAAATATTTATCAATAGTAGATGCACAATCTATATCAATAGTATAAACATTAACACACCTTTGTCCAACAAAAAAATTTTTACCATCATATGCATTTTCAATAACACAATTTGTTTTATAAAAAATAACTCTATATCCTTTGTCACACAATTGACTAATACTAAGCAAATTATGTTTTAGATTTTCAACTAAGCATACATTTTTAATGAGAGTTGAGGAAATTTTACCGACATTACCAATACCAATGATTTTTCCTTTTGAATTATCTCCAAAGGATACATCCCTACCATTTTCGATCTTGGTAAAACTTGAGAACCATGAATAATCACCGATCATATGTCTTGAACATCCGCTGTCCAAATACTATTTATTTCTCTTTCCCTTCTTCTTTGATTCCTGCAGAGAAGATCTCAAGTTTTAGGTACCCAAAACTTTTTGGCTCATTGAGTGTTAGTAATGGTTCTTTTTGGAACCCAAACACATTTAACTCCATAATATACATTTTTCTTAATAGGACATCTATAATTCATGTGACCATTTCCATTGCAATAATGACAAATAATTTTATTATTGTTAGTGGAAGTAGCCTTAACAAAGTAGCTTTTGTAGTATTTTCGTTTCAAGTTAGGCTTATAACCAATCCTTCCTTTATCAAACACACAGTTTTTAGCACCAAGTAATTTTTCTAAGTTCTTTTGATCATTTGTGAATTTTGACACAATCTCATTTAGTTCATTACTCTTCTTTTTAAGTTCTTCATTTTCTTTAATCAAGTCATCAACATGTAATTTTTCATGCTCATATGAAGTACTTTGTTTACCTTTTAAGGAAGCAATCCTATCATGCAATCTTTCGTTATCTAATTCTAGTCCTTTAATCTTTTCATTTAACAAATCATTGCATTTTTGCATGGCATCCTTTTCATTCGAAAGTTCTAACATTTTCTTCTTAAGACATGTATTTTTCTTTCCAATTTTCATCATATCATTATGCAACTCATTAAAAGCATCATATAATTCATTATAAGATGGAAGATCATTTACCTCATCAAGCTCATCTTCTCCTATTGCCATGAGTGCCAAGTTTGACATTTCTTGTGATTGTTCATCTTCACTTGATTCTTCATCACTATCATCCCATGTTGCCAACATGGCTTTCTTCTTCAATTTGTTGAGAAGAGAGCATTCCAATTTTATATGACCTGGCTCCTTACATTCATAGCATATAATTGCTTCCTTCTTCTCCTTTTGATTCTTGAAATTTCTGAACTTTCTTCGCTCACCGATTTTCTTGAAGAACTTCCTAAATTTTCTGGCTATCATAGCCATTTCTTCATCTTAAAGTTTGCTCTCCTCATCACTTTCAGATTTTGATGCTTTCAAGGCAATACTTTTCTTCTTCTTATCTTCATATCCTCTCTTGGCTGCCAAATCTTCTTCATAAGAAATAAGTGAGTCAATTAAATCATCAATAGACAAAATGTTTAAATATTTAGCTTCCTCAATAGCAGTTCTCTTATGTCTCCACTCTTTTGGTAATGACCTAATAATTTTCTTTACCTTCTCGCTATTTGAAAAGGTCTTACCAAGTGCCCCTAAAGTGTTTACAATGTCCGTAAATCTAGTATACATAGAGTAGACACTCTCATTTTGTTCCATTTAGAACAATTCATATTGTCTAGTGTATCTACTTATTTTAGATTCTTTGACTTGGTTTGTACCTTCATAAAAAACTTTAAGTTTCTTCCAAATTTCATAAGCATTGGAACAACTTGAAACTCTATGAAACTTTATTTTATCTAGGGCACAAAATAAGGCATTCATAGCTTTGGAATTTAGAGAAGCTTTTCTCTTTTCTAGATCATTCAATTCACGTGAAGGTTTCAGAATATCTTTTCCTTCCTCATTTTTAGTTATAGACATGAATGAACCATCACACACAACCTCTCATATTTCATAATCTAAAGCTTGCAAGTAAATTCTCATCCTAGTTTTCCAATGAGGATAATCATTACCATCAAAGAATGGTGGCCTAGTGGTGGATTGTCCTTCTCTAAAGGTAGAATCATTTTGGGTTGTCGTGGATATTTTACTCTAGACGATTAAGTCCTAACAAGAGAACCTTGCTCTAATACCAATTGAAATACTATCTAGGCTACCCAAGAGGGGGGGTGAATTGTGTTTTTAAAAATTAAGCAAATAAAATTATACAACAATTAAAACTAATGTCTTAATAAAATTTTAAAAAAATTAACAATGCTCGAAATTAAAAAGATAATGGAAGAGAGATCAAATACGTGAGTTTTACGTGGTTCGGCCAACCGTGCCTACATCCACGCCTCCAAGCTCACCGGACTTGAGGATTCCACTAAGCAAGCCTTCAAGGCTTCAACAATACTTACAATTGACTTCAAGGTGTCAATGAACCTTTACAACAATAGATTATCCTCAATCTCTTAACTCAAGTGTATCCCAACACTTACAATCACTCAAAAATAAAGATTCAAAATCAACCAATCTCTCACACAATCTATATGATTACAAATGAAATCCCAAAGTGTGAATCAATGAAATAAAACAAGTTTAAGGCTCAAAGGAGATTGTTTTCTTAGTAAGAAGCTCAGAGATAATTGTTGAATCACTTTTCATTTGAATTTGATTGAGCCATTTTATACTTGGAGCTGAAAACTAGTCGTTGTTGACTTTTTTAGAATAATCGGATCACCGTTTGACGCTATCGGTTAACCGTTTTGACTATTCCATATAGCCGTTATGCTTTGATCTTAAATAAACAGTTTACCGTTTACCATTATCGTATCACCATTTATTTCCAAAAACCTGCAAAATAAAACTTAGCTCTCCGTTTTTGCTAAACGGTTCAAGACTAGAAAACTTTCTCTTCACTGTAAATTATCGTTTAGCCGTTTTATATAAACGGTTCACCGTTAATTTTCAGAACTTGTGAAACAAACTTAACTCTCTGTTTTTGCTAAACGGTTCAAGGCTAGAAAACTTCTCATCACTATAAATTTTCGGTTAGCCGTTTTCTATAAACGGTTCACCGTTAATTTTCAGAACCTTATTAAAGCAAGTTTTAGTTAAGTTAGAAGAAAATACCTTTTCTGTAATTTATCTGCTTACCGTTTAAAATAAACAGTTCTCCGTTAAATTCCAGAATCTTTGTCAAATAAACGGTGCAGGATTACAAAGACAATTTCCTCTCTGTAAATTATCAGTTCACTGTTTTATAATAAACGGTTTACCATTAATTTCCAGAAGCTATATTTTGACACTTTTTGTTTAGAAAAAAAATTTTCAAACCTAACAGCCATTTAGTTTCTTTAAACATGTACATGACTTTAAGAAATTCATTTTTAATAACCCCAACATTTTAATCAAGAACATATAATTTTTGTTATCATCAAAATCATTATTATAAGATTAACACATACTGCACATAATATATAAAAAAATAAAAAATAATTGGTAAGCACATTGAGCTTCAATGATGTTTTAAATTAAATAATCAAGGATACCTACGTTGAGAATCCATCTTGGGATGTATGACACACTATCCTCCACAGTCTTCCAATAATCTTTTGCCTTTTCCTTTGCACTTGGTTTGATGATTTGTATAACATTCTCCTTCCGTATAGTAGACAAAATTTTACATATGATATAATGATATAATACTTAATAATATTAATGGTTATTTAATAATATTAATGGTTATTTTATGCATATAATACTTACAATACGAGTGTTGTCACTGAGATATGAGTGTACGACCCCATAACTTATTTTCGACGAAAAAAATGCCTTCCATTTTAATATGCGAGGAATCTTCTTCCTTATCTTCACAGCCCACTCTGATGGCAACCTCTCAATAACTTTAAAAAAACCAAGCCTGTAATAAACAAAGTCACAAAGTTAAAGAAAATTACTTCGTGAATACATAAGTACACATACGGACTTAAATTTTTTTTTCTACCCACCTGAACTCCATGATTGAAGCTGTAGATATTGTATTTCTCAATATTATAAGAAGGATCTTTGTCGCACTGATCCTTAAATTTCTCAGCCTTTTGGTTCAATGCATTATCAATACTGTTGTATACCGTTTCCCATGATATACGACCCCATGGAAGACTGCAAAAGTGATTGACATTATCAACGTAATTCATCAATTGGAAATCAGTACGATTTTTATCCTTTTTACCATTCAATACCCTATCAGCAAAGTAATACAACGTGATTTTCAAGACAACAATGTGATTTTCAAGGCACCAACGTCATCCATGACATCAAAGTTCAAATTGACAAAAGTAATATCCAATTGTTTCAGTTTCAAGTCTTTAAACATACCATCAAAATAATGATGGAGTAACCTGTGATGCATTGGTGGATTTTTTAGTACAATATTTTCTCCACCAGGGAGCCCCGTAACTAAACATCACTCTTCAATCGATAAGCATGTTAAATGCTCTCCTATTTGAAACCACAACTGATTCTCATCGATTTCATTATGTACCACTTGCCTAAGTAATAAATTATGGATTATAACACCACTAAATGCATAACTCTCCAAATCCATAAAGTGCCCGAAAATATCATTCTTGAATAACAAAAATTATTTTTTCGTTAACTTACTCCAGATAGCTTCTACGACTCTTTTAAATTTTGATGTCTCTGTAATACGGCCCGAAAAATGATCATCAAATCTTAACTTCATCACGCCTGAATCCTTCCTCGGGCCAGGTGGATTACGCTTCGCCAAACTCTTTTTTGCCATGTATCTATAACAAAATGAAATTTCGATCAATTATTAAAATTCATAGCTTTATTATAATAAAAAAATGTAAAAAAATTTATTAACACAAATTGCGCAACAGAAACATGATCACACAGTCTCTGTGTTTTTGTGCGACTAGAAGTTCGTCGCACGAAAACACAGAGAGCACGGTGCTCCCACCACAAGTAATTGAGTGCGACAACAAAAAAAATTACATGCAAAAGAGCTGTGTTTTTGTGCGACGAGAACCCGTCTCCCTAAATTTTGTGCGACAAACAGCCCATCGTATAAAAATTCAGAGAGCACGGATCTCCCATCGCACGTAATTGTGTGCAATGGCCAAAAAAATTACATCCATAGATGTTGTGTTTTTGTGCGACGGGCTGTCCATTGCACAAAATTTCGGGAGACGGGTTCCCGTCGTACAAAAACACAGCCCCCTTGCATGTAATTTTTTTAGCTATCTCACACAATTACCTGCGATAGAAGCACCGCGCTCTCTGAAATTTTGTGCAACGATCGCACGTAATTGGATGCGACGGCCAAAAAAATTATATGCATAGGTGCTTTGTTTTTGTATGACGGGGACCCGTCTCCCTAAATTTTCTACTATAGACAGCACGTCGCACAAAAATACAAATCGAATGTTCTTAGGTCCCTTTGTGAGTCGGTGGCGAGCTTGGGCAATGGCCAGTGCCGCTCACAAGCGAGGCTGGGGCTACAACCCATGCTGTCGCGCACTCGCGGGAGGCTGACAGCCCAAGCTGTCGTGCGCGCGCTAACCTCGCGTGAGAGGCTAGGGCTATCACACCAAAATCACTCTCCTCTCCTGCAACCCTCCAGCTCTTATCCAAATTCGAATACAACCACCACCACCAAAACAACATCACACAACAACCAGCACCAATACAACATCAAACAACAACCACCACCACCAAAACAACATCAAATAACAACAACCACACAACCACAACACAATAAAATGTAACACAAAAACAAGATAAAACATTTATTTCAAAATTCTAACCTATGGTTTTTGAACTTAAATATTTGATTTTAGATGTCTTCACTACTATTGGACTTGATTTTTGTGGGATTGATGTTGTTGGACGTAAGCCCTCGAGATTGGCCGCCAATGATTGACGCCGTTGTTCTTCTTCGGTGCTGGCGATTTGTGAGAATTTTGTTGGGAGATATGCTTCCGTGAGTCAAAAATTTGGATGAGAATGACAAGGATAGTATTGTCAAAAATGTTGTGGTTTCGCTAATTTTGATAGAAAAAAAAATTGTAGTTATTTGTGTAATTTACAAAAATTTTATGGTTATTATTGTAAATTTCTCATTCATTGTTTGTCCCCCCAATAATATACATATATATAATGCTACACTTTACAACTAGACCTAGCATCAGACCTAGCATCCTAAATAACAACCATCCGAACAAGTGAATTAACATTCAACCATTGAAGTAATCAAACTTCATCATCCAATTGGTGAATGCCACCTCCGTTGTTAGGATATTAGCTGAAATACTAGTTTATTGATTTATTTTTAAACTCTGATTTACAATGAGTTTCAAGATATAAAATTTTAGATAGCTACCATTGTAATTGGCAATGTGCAAATAAGGAAGTGGCAGAAAACTACGCCCAATATGCAGAAAACGTGAATAATATTTTAAATACTACCACTATACTTGGCTGTGTAGGAATTGAGACAATGTCGGATCAATTTGATATAATTTCATTACGCCACTACACGGAGGAAATTACAAGCATAAATCATAGAAAATTAGAAGACTAAGATCATTAAAACACTAACACCCGCTGACTTGCATGAGTTCATTGACTGTTGCCGGAGAAAGAATAGCCGTTGTCAGCAGTTCCTATATTTATTGAGCCTCATCGTGAGATTTACAAACATTTGGCCGGGTAATGCAGAGCCAAGTTTGTGAAGAATTACCCTTAAATAATATGGGCACGTGCCATGATCCTTTTTCTGATTCCTGCAAAACAGAGAATGGATTTTCAGCACTGTTCAACTAGTACTTATGGAGTAGAAATAAATGAGACTCAAAATATTAAACGAATCCTAGTGGAAAGTTTGAAGGGGAAAATGATTCTAAAATACTTGAGACAACATTAAAATAGAAAGGATTTAAGCGGTTTATTTAATCTATCAAAAACTTTTCCACTTTTAATGTACTCCACTTGAGATGTTAAATGATTCTCTATTAAAACTTACAGCCACTAACAAAGATGCAAGAGCGGTAACAGTTTTTGCTAGTTTCTATGTTCAACTCTAGGAAGCAAATATGGATAAGTATATGATACAATGGGCATATGACAGTACAAGAGTACCATATCATCTCATTAAATACGCATGCGTTCTACAACAAAAGCAATTATATGTTTCAAATATGAGCAAAATTTACAAAATGAAGCTATGATGACAAACCACAAAATACCTGGATTGCCAAAGAGTATGGGGGTGGCATCTGAAGTTTCAGATTGCCTTTCACAAAAGTATAATGAACCTGGAATGCAGAAAAATCAATTCTAAAAGTCATAAGAACAAATTAAAATTTGACATGAGATGCTCTAATAGCCTTATAAAGTTAATCTAATGCATATTGTAAGACATTTACAATAGGTTTGCAGCAGCATGACCAAATATCTTGTTATTAATCAAGTAGAAGAAACTACAGGTAGCTCTTTAGCTCCTCACATTCAAAAATTAAAAAGAAATAAATAAATGAACAAAAAGACATTTAACCCTGCAAGAGAAAATAATCATACACTGAAACATCACCTTTTGTTCATGGGTTGTCCTTGATAATATAATTATCATCCACTAGAACCTTAACACCACCTTCCGCTACCCCAATCCCCCCACACAGAGTAAAATAATGCTGGAGCGCTATAGCCTCAACATGCACAATAATGAGAGAGCATAAAGCAACCAAGAGAACATGCCACTCCATTAGGACCAAATCAAATATTTAAAGAGACTTATTCATGGAAAATTTTACAACTAAAATTCTAGCATCAGTCAGAATCACCAACTATGGCTAAATGTGCCAGGCCAGAGACTATGGTATTTGTTAATAGAGAAGCAAAATATAAGATGAGTTGATAATTGCTCCATATGTATCCAAAGAAGTAGGGAGTAATGATAAAAATTAATGAAAGCAAAAATAATGCCAAGAATTACACTAAATATATAGCAGATATGGTTTAAGGGAAATTGAACCTGATGTCTTTCTTTCCACTTTAGAAAAAAATTGCTTCCTAACAGTTCAAATATGTGATCTCGCATTTCATCATTTGTAACAAGCAAACACCTGAGTTTTACAGCAGCGTAGAGCCAATACCTGAATTGCAAGAGAATTTGTCAATATTCTCATTTAAAAAAGAATGGGAGAGAGAAAGAAAGTGTGCTTTCAGTATTTGCTCAATGTACCATTAATAGTTTATTAACAAAAAGGTTAACTACAGGAAAAAGGCCAGTTCCTGCTTCATTCAATTAATCGCTAAAACAGCGAATCAATTAAGTAATTTTGAAAGGGATATGATCATATGGGTGCAGGAAATTAGTTGCAACAGCAGAAACATGAGAAATCAAGTTGATTAAGAGGAAAAATTGTGCATGAAAGATTGCTAAATATCAGATCAGAATAAGTATTTTAGCACAAAGGAAAATGGATCACTAAAACTACACATACCAGTCATCATTGGAACCATGTGGTGTCGTGTAAAGAACACCTTTCTGATTCCACTCCTCAACCAAATTTCTGTGAGAAGGATTCTCCCAAAGCAATCGAAGCCGTTTATTGTGCAAGATAATGAGTGGCCATTTATTACCACTTCTTTCATACAATTTTTTCACAACAGCATCAAGCTGCTCTATTAAAATTCCAATAAAATAAATATAATGAGTTATAAAAATTAGTAGTTAGCAAAGAGTCAAGCAAAAAAAGGTAACAAGCCACCAACTTAAGGTGTACAACCTGAGGGACACTGAATCCTCCCTCTGCGAAATTTTGTTGGTAGAGCCCAATATTTGCTCCATCGACTATAGCTTCATAATTGGCATTTTTCTCCAGCCAATCCTTTACGCACAAAAGAAAAAAAGCAAAGACATAACAAGTAAGGAAAGGAAAGGAAAGGAGTATAACTGAGCTCAAATTGAAACAAATAAACAGACGAGAATGAAAATAAATGCATACAACTTTAAATTTACCAGAAAATTTATATTCTGCAACTTATTGGTGATTTTAAAATACTCTGAAAAATTCATTGAACAATAATTGAGGGATGACAACTTTTGCTCTAATTTTACATACCCAATATGTTTCCCGGAACAAAGGAAAGGCTAAAAAGTTCTGGACTACTTACGAAAGTTTGATTAGCATGTCTAGAAATTAATGACTCAAGATTCCAAAAGCAATTCATGAGATACCACCTCCATGTAAAAAATATTTAAAAAAAAAAGAAACAGGGAGGGAGAGTTTGTTCAAGAGCAAAAAGCATGACAGCATAAAAAACAATAAAATGACCAATTAGAAGGTACTCAGATAGCAAGATGGGAGAAGACTACTCATTACAGTAATTAACTACACAACAGGAGTCAGATATAAATCCTATCTGTTATCAAAGTAAAATTTAATCTCAATCATCAAACTACTGAGTGACAGAAGCACTAAAGGAAACTAAGTCAATCAATTCCAAAGTCAAACACCAACCCTCAAATTATATTCAATTCCTCTTTTCTTCCAATTTCAATATAAAGCAGTTAACAATTCCAAAAAAAAAAATCACCCATAAAAGGTACTACATACATCGCAAAAAAAAAACCACAATGAATAAATCAGAGAGAACCACTCACTTGAAACTCACTAAAATTTGCCCTGACCTCCCGCTCCATAGCCAATGCAGCGACAGACTGCGCAAACCTCTCAGTCTCCACATCATCAATATCAACACAAGCCAACTGATCACCGCAAGAACAACACTTTCCACTCTCATCCACACTCCCTCTCTTCACCACCCACTTGCCGTGCCCAATCCACCCCAGCCCATGCCAGCCTCCTCCATTCTTCAAAACTGCATTTTTCACCAAACCTACATCGCAACTCACTCCATTAACCTTCTGTCCACTGAACCAATCCTCAATAACTTTCCCCGTCTCTTCATTCACACACCTCACAGTACTCCTCAACTTCTGCAAGTACTGATAAACTTTCTCTACTCTCCCCGTCTCTGCGCTCACTTTCAGCAAAGCCGCAATCTCCTTCCCCTCTAAACTCAAACCCATCAAACCCAAATGCTCATCCACTTCATAAGCCTTCTCAGCCTCCAAATTCTCACAAAAGCAGAACAAAGCCGGATCATAAGTTCGCAACCTCGGAACAACATTGAACTCATTATTCATTCTCTTAATCAACTCAAATGCATAATCACCATCATTCTTCGATGCTGCCAGCCTAACGACGGACGTGACCGAGGCCTCATTTGGAGTGACATTATTCGACAACATTTGATCAAATACTCGAAATCCATGACGTAAAGCTGAGTCTTTCGATGATGGGTCAGTGGCAGAATTGGAACAGAGGTAAAGAAGCGCATTGAAGTGATGTAGAGACAGGCGGAGATTCTGAGAGAGAGCGGATTCGTATAAGGCGATTGCAGTGGCAAGGTCTTTGGATTTGGTGCAAGATTGGAGATTTATAAGGAAATTGGTTTCTGGGTTTGGATTTGTTTTGCGTTTTTTGTTGGGTTTTGAAGGATTTGTAAACGTTGTGTTGCTCATGGATGTTGAGGGGTTTTGCAGAGGTTTGAAGAAGAACCCTAAGCGGTCAGGTGATGTTGGTTCGATTTGATTTGGTTCGAATTCTTTTGGGGCAGGATGAAAATTTTGAGAAAGTTGATTCACCATTTGATGTTTTGGACTGGGCTTATGTAAGGTGCTATTGCCGCCCTTTGAACTTCTGATAAATCTCCTTTCCCGTATTACAATTTTGACCTTAGCACCATCATTGATTGAATTATACAAAAATTTATGCGATTAAGCACCTAAATCGAAAGATTATCTATATTTTCTTCATCCGAATCAATAGATTCTTTAGAATCGGATTCCAAATTTAAGTCTTCTAATTCTAAAGTTTCATAATCACTAATTATACTATTGGTACTTATGCTTATTATGTCTTCTTTTAAGTTATATACTAGATTGGCGCATTCTTATAAGAAATTTTTTCTTATTACTGTATTTATAAGACTTAAAATAGTTTTCTATTTTTTTTCTGTATTTTTTATCTTTGTACTATTATGAAGTATAAATAACCTTTTTACAAAAAATCATAAAATTGCTTTTTGAGCATCTTCTGAATATAGACTTGTACATATTTTTCTCAAACTATATTACATGTAAATATTATTCTGGGTTTTATTCCTAAATCTTTCTTAAAGTTCTTACTCTTCCAATCATTTTCTATTTCTTCCTAAAATTCCTAGTAACTTTCTAAAATGTTTATCTGCTATTTTTTTCATCAAAAGATTAACCAGTTTTGTTGGCAATTGATACATAATCATTGCTGAATTCTCTAAGACATTTCCAACTCAAAAATTGAAGTTGGTCAAGGTTTTCCAAAGCTACATTTTGTATAGAGAAGTTGCCTCTAGCTAGGTCTATTCTTATAAATATTTCTCTAATAAGGCTTGTAAAATTCTATGGGTTATTTCCTAATGCAATCTGTTTTATACGTATTGAACGAAATTCCTACTATTTCTCCCAATAATGTTTCTAAAAATTCCCACATATCACCATTATGAGATTGGTCTAACCAAGCTCTAACTATATATGTTTCCCATCTATCTATGGCTTCTAGCTATAGTTGTGGATCACAAGATGCTAAATTTGACATGTTACTTGATTGTCTTGATGTTGGCAATGTCCTAATCTCATCTTCAGGTTGTTTTTCACCATAAGTCTTATTGTCTTTATTTTTCCACTTCCAGTAATAAGATATCTTCAACCTAAGTTATATGTTGTATCTCTTAGGGTTGATTGGCTAAAACTTATTCTACCTCGTTTGAGTGGATTAGTAATGCTGCTCCTAGTTTCTTCCATAATATCCTCCATTTAGATGGATTCTTATGCTTTAAATATCATACTGGCTTTTAATTTACCTTCTGTTATATCATCTATATATCGAGTATTATATTCTCTATCTAATATTTTTTTCTGCTTGATCATGACTCATTTTTAATATTGATTCATCATATCAAGAATCTAAAATTTTGTTCATATCTTTCCATGTAAACTCTTCTTCTATAGCGCCATCATACTACTTTCATCATCCTGATTACTAGTTGTGTCAGCTTGATAATTATAATTTCTAAATCTTAAATATATCAAACTATCACTATTATGGTAAATTACATTATCCTTTGGTACTAAAATTGGTTTTTCTATAAAATTTTCTAACTTCCAATCTAATCTTACATTAGTTTTTGCTTAGAAACTTTTTGCCCGGGTGGCTTTAATTCTTTTAGTTGGTAAATGTTTATTGCTTGATTATTATCTAATTTATATTTATTTGGACTATTTTCACTAAGTCTTACCATAAACCATATGCAAACTAATAAATTATCTTAATTCTCTTTCATATGATAACCTCTAGTTTTCATCCCTACTCTTAAATCCTATTAAAAAGTATTAGCTTTTACTAAATAATTCGGTGTAAAATATATTATTCCTCCTTTATTATTCATAACTAGTTCTATACTTTCTATAAGTCCTTGTTTTATATTTGTAAACTGATCATCATAAAGGCAAATCAAGGCTTTTGCACTTAAATTTTCTCCGATTATAACTAATCCTAAATGAACTTATTTAAAGTCTTTATCACCAATTTGATTATAAGAATATTTATCTATTAAATCTAATTTAATCATTTGGTCTTCATCGATACATGACAAACATCTTTTGCTATAATTCTGATACAGTAAAGATTTGTTAAATAAATTTTCTTTTTTATGAATTATATTTGAATTAATTAAATTTAATCTATTTTTGTCTAAATCTATCTATTTGTTCATCTAAATCTATGAGGTTTTCTTTTTTAGCATCTTTTTTTCTTGTACTAAATAATCTTTTTAAATAATTACCTTATAATTTACTACTACTAACTATTTACTTACCTTTATCCATTAGTAATATTTATAGCACTTAGATTTCTTAGGTAGAAAGTTTCCTATTTCATTGTTAATTTTTATTTTTTTCAAATTTTCCTATCAAAACTTCTGAATCTGATGTGGGTACTGTTTTTGAATCCTTGGCTTTATCTAGTTTTAATAATCCAACTTCCTCTAATCTTGAAATCTTATCAAGTTCTACTATATCTCGATCTTTTATAAAATTTAATTTTTCTTCTAGATTTTTAAACCAACTCTTATTCCCCTTAAACTATCTAAAACTAACTTAAAAGTCTTGCTTACCTTATTAAATTTTGATTTCAAATTTCTATCCAAATTAATTAATAAGTCTACCAAACTACAAAACTAAGAATTTTCTATATGTAAATCGTGTACAAAATTCCCATTTATATTACAATCCATGTGGTAACCATCTAAAGTTACCCTTTTACTATTATAAGGACGAATTTCTAAACGTAAATATTCTCTTAGTAACTAAACCATGCGTTGATACCAGTTAAATTCGTGTTAACCACCATTTGTCACCATTTCGTGTCTGTCTCATTAACTTCTATAAATTTTAAGGATGGATATGTAAATACCCATTTTACTTGCATTTTCATTTTTGATTTTTAAATCAAGTACATTAGGATGTAGAACTGTTTCATCATCGGCCCACCCAATGTCACTACTGGCAACGACAATAACACGTAACATATAGTGCCACCGACTTAACGATGAAATTTCAGGAATTTCATTGGGCGTCCGCTTACCGGAACACTCAAAAGCCCATTTCTAACAAATATTCCTCACAAAATATTTCTGCCGGTCAATTCATTTACCCATATAATCCAAACGATCTTTCAGTTATTATAATTTTTTTTCCTTTAAAATATCAATCAATAATGGATGTCATCGAAGCATGATTTATGCAACCAATCCGTACTAGGACCATCAGACCTCCGAATGTCTCCGAATTTTCTTCATTAGTTTGTCTTGCTCCCGGTATCTTTCCCGCCGTTCTTCTCTCTGGCGCTTTCTAGTTAACTGCTCATCTTTGGCTCTCTCCGCCTCAATTTCTTTTTTCCTATGCTGCTCCTTAAGCTCTCGGTTTTTCAACTGCATAACCCCAAATAGAATGCATAAATAATACATATTCTTTGTGTTAATTGGAAATCTGCAACTTGGAATAGCAGAGCAGCACACAAATTAGAAATAAACAATAGAAAAGCAGAAAGAGATTGACGTTACTAAATATGAAAAGTAATTGTGTTAAAAAGATTTCACTATTAATTCCAACATAGGCATCAGTGGATTGAAATTTCTTGGTCCACACAAGCATACCTTGTTATCTCTAATCACTTGAAGTTGTTGTAAAAGAGAATGGGCTTTTCTTTCGTGAGGATCCATGACAACAGCTCTCCTATTTTCCAGAAGTGGTCGTTTCCGGCTAGGAATATCCTTGGGCTTTGATTCAAATGGAAGAGCTGCCTGTAATGACTTATGAATTACCAATGGGTTGAACTTCCTTGGTATCCTCCCAATTGGCTGTCCTCCCCCCACCACCAACACCCCCCCCCCAAAAAAAAAGGTTTAAGTCATTACAATTGACCAAAAAAATTCCACAACCAACAATTTTGGGCTGTGGAAGAAACTGCTGTAAAAAATTACAAGCGTCACATCACAAATTACCTCGTAGAGTGAATCCTTGTTAACAGGAATAGAAAGATTACGTTCTCTCCGCAACTCGGCTACAGTTTTCATTCCTTGCCAGATCTTATCACGAGGCTGCAAGGCTGTGGTCAGTGAGTTGTAAAATTGAGGAATTTCAACATCAGCCCATCCACGCATGAAAACAATGTCGCTCATCAGAATTCTGTCCTCAAAGGTGCACCTGGCAATCCCTTCTCTAGGTTGCCCTCCCTTCCTTTTGGGTTGGTTTCCAATCTCTTCTTTAGCAGCCTGACAACATAATCAAATTAAAGTTACTAGGCTCAGCCTTCACTTGCTCAACAAAAAATATTAATAATGAGCCAACATCAATAATTAAAATCAAGGATTTTGATAATTAGCTGAGTCACAATGATGAAATGTGATGGAAAATGAAATTTGGAGAAGAAAAACAAGTCATTGTTGTGCTACGGATACGCACATTCAAAGGAAAAACCAGAAAAGGCACAATAAGAAATTAAGAAAATGAAAATGAATATAAACTTCCTCATTCAACTCATACCTTTTTCACCTGCCCACGGATTCTGCTTACGGTACGAACCTCTTTACCTTCACATTGAGCCACTTCTAGATCTGAAGTAAACATATCTTTGATTAGTGCAGTTTTCTTGAATATCTTGCATGGATAACCAACAAGTTTAATTTTCTTCCTTATCTTTACTTCATGGTTGAACTCAAGTACAACAGCAGTTGCTGTAATCCTAAATGAAGCCTGACAAATCAAATGAAAGGATGTTTGGTTGATTCATAAAAAAATTATATTAACAAAAGAAAAAGGGATTAAACAAAAAATATGAAGAAAAGATGTGAGGTGAAACATACTCCTAACAAGAAAGCACCGAAATCATCCCTGCGAAATTTTAATATAGAAAGGTTGTAGCAACTAGCGAATGCTGACCTCATTGTTGGATAAATTTTGGACAGCAACCACCCCAGTCTGAGGTGGGGCAAGAGGACCCCAGAACATGGCAAGGCAATGCATGTGTTCTGGGGTGTACTTCAGCATGCGATGCCGCCCATTACGGTCCTCTATGGCATAAACAGGGATAGTTTGGAAACGCCTCCATCCAATAGAAACAATAATGGGATCTCTACTCTTGAGTACCTGCTTGTGCCACCATCTGTGTCGCTTTAACCTAGCCTGGAAGAAAAGCCACAAAAAATATATTACCTATCAAAATTAAAATAAAAAAATCCAATGACTTTAGCTGTGAACTCTTAGGCCATCATTTTCAATATTAAAAATAAGGATTAATTAATCTTATTGATTAGAGAAGAACCAAGGAAAAAAATACGGTGTTCAGCAGCAGTCCACTCATTGCGATGACAGAAATGAAACTATAACACCTACAATTCACTAAGAATGAGAGGAAAATATATTCTGAAATTAAAAAGTGGCAAATACCCACAAGAAGTTAAAAATGAACTTTGTCCCATAATACACACATATGGTTTCGGGCATCAAACTTGACTAAATGGGGAAAAAAAATATGAAATAATTCATGAGTAAGTTCTCTTTTCCCGGATGACCCAATCTGTCTTTTGACTTAAGCAGCCAGTGATTACCAATATACCTAAATATGTTATATCAGTAAACATCCACAAAGTTTTGAGATATATTTGAAAAGGATAGAAAGAGAAGACAGCCCAAATTAAGGGAGAAGTGAGAATATATATATCACCACTGCACATTTAAGGTTATTTGAGTATTCTTACCTGCATGTATCCAACATTTTGCTCGCCAAGACCAATTCCTCCAACCAAAATGGGACGGCAGGGATCAAAATGTTCAACCATCTCAAAAGGAACATCATGTATCTCAATTCTAAGATATGCTCCTGTTTGAAAACCCTCTAACCCTAATCGAGTGACCTCGTCAAGATCATTGAGCTCAGCTATATTCATTTGTTTGCGAAATTCAATCTCCTCCTTCATCTGGAAGAACCAAACATGAGCTAGCACTCAAAACATAACAGCAGCATGTAGAACACATTATGATGCACAATCGTATACCTTGTCAACCAGTCCAATTTCATTAGGCTGGCCACAATGAAACTTTGCACCATCTTTTTCATTCATTTCCTCCTCCGGTGATTCAGATCCATCATACGTAAATCAAAGTCAAGGGCCATAAAAGCAGATTCCACTAAAACCAAAATATAGCTTCTCCAATACAACTTAGGACAACCAAACTTCACTAATGTCTTTCAGCAAAACTATCAACAGATGAGGGGATGATGCATCCCACTACAACCACACCCAAATTCAAAGACCAAAAAAGAAAAAAGATTATCCATCAATGGAGATGGAGAAGCAGGCTGTGGCACAAGACGCATGTATAATAAATACAGTAAACATTGTATTAGTCAGAAGAAAAAGGATATTGTGCATCAAATTTTGCTCGTAGTGAAAGCTTTTTCAATCTCCACTCCTCAACTGCTGATTCATCTTCATTCTCAATTCCTTCACAGCCATAGTTATCCTTGCATTGCCCTTCATGCTTCTCACCTGTTTCTAAATCCTCATAATCACCATAGACAGAATCATCAGTGTCATCATCTTCAGATTTACCCTTTGAAACTTGATTTCTCTGAGCAGCTTTGGACCAATCACTCGTAACAAAATGGTCTCGGATACTTTCATATACTTCTTCTCGTTTCCAGCTTTTAAGATCGCCATAACTTTTAAATTTAGAACACTCATCAGTATTGACAATTCCACCATCCAATCCTTCCCTCGACTTCGGCAACAAGTGAACATGAATTAGAGAATAAGCAAATACAAATTACATTCAGTCAACATCAAGCTTTATATCAATGCTAAAATTAACATCACATCTGAAAGTATTACTTGTTGAGAAAGACCTCAAATTAAGAAAAAAATAATCAAGGAAATAGCCATACAGATAATATCAAGACAGACCTTATTCCCTTCAACCGGCTTAAAAAACTTATCATCATCACTTTCCTCACCCTCACTACTACCCTGCACTTCTTTGTACGAAGTTTCTGATGTTGATGTTGATTTCCCATATACAAGCTGAATGAGACTGGTGCATCGTCCGAAGGAAGACTTAGTCAACTTTAATTTATTTTCCATGTCATCTTCAAATAGAACAAAAGTTAAGACATGCTCCGAAGCACAAAAGAAAATTCCATACAGAAAAATCAAAACAGAGAAAATAACCATTTAGACTGTTTAGCATTTGTAGAGACAATTATTCAATAAAAACATTGTATTGCATTTCATGATTCAAAACACCTCTCTACCCATCCCAACTTGGCTCATGTAAGCTATATATAAACTATAGTTATGAATAAAATAGGGCACATATTCTTCTTTAAAGCCAATACTGAATAATGCACCACCGTAATAGTAATATGAAAGAAATACCATTATCCTCTCTTTCCTCTGTACCAGAAGATAAGTGATTATCAACATTGTTGTTGTTGTCATCGTCACCGTCATCACTGTCGTGATCATCACCCTCTTCATATGAATCCTGCAATGAAGCAAAAATGTGGAACATTATCATTGTAAATAAAAGATGCAGCTAGAAACTGCATGTGAACTAATTTGCTAAAGAGACATATTCGAGTAAATAAAAAAGGGTAATAAAGGTGGTGACAAGTAAAAGCGGCCCACAAAAGAAAAGCCACTTAAATTATGAAGTGACATTGTAACACATAGCATCAGGACCAAGGGACAATGGAAGTTTACAAAACAACAAATAAAAGATGAAAAGGTTTTATTCTAAACGTTGCATAACTTTTAGAAAATCCAGTATAGCTACATTATCAAAACATTCAAATCTACAATAGGCATAATTGCATAATTTTGACAAGTGTGAGGTGTCAACATGGCCTCAAAGAATGCTTGCATCGATTTCAATATGTACCAGGTTTAATAAAGCAAGGAGACATAGACCAGCATCTATAAAGTACAAAAACTGAAGCATGGTTCCTTGACTCTACACCACCCCTCCCCTATTAAGTATTAACACATTGGTTCTTGAAAAATGGAGATAAAACCAGTCATAATTAGTTACCTTCAGGTCACCAGAATCAACACCATATCCAACGATAGCAGTTCTACGATGCTGTCCATCATTAAAGTCAACATGTTCCACAAAACTATCTTCATCAGAATCGCCAACACTCTTTAATATTTCCCCCCTTTCAATATCTGCCTCTTCATCTGAGGACTTTGAGTCATCCATTTCCACGGTGGCATGTTTTTCACCGAGCCCATCGGCAGATGCTTCCTCAGTTTGATACTGCTTCTCATGAGTATACTCTGTATCATCATCCATATCTTTTGCATTGTTGGTAGCATCTGATGAGATATTAGGCTTCTGGCTGAAAACAGAAATGAAGCTCTTTTCTAGCTTCTCATCAATCGAATATTTGGTGTTTTGAAGCGATTTTACCAATGTCTCACCAACATCTTGAGTCTTTCCTGGTAACAGCAAAGAAACAGTACTTGAGCCCAAAAAATTGAGGATAATGTAGGATAGATAGAAGATGACAGGATATTAGCCTCTTTATCCTGCCAGATTGTATAACTCAAATCACTATATTTAAAGAAATAGATAAATGAAAATATAATCAAGAATATGAGTGATATTTCCATTTTATGGTATTCAAAACAAGATCCACAAAAAGTACTAAAGGTAAAGATTAAAGGTTTTATTTATTTAAAAAAAGGCAAAGAAACAAAATAGTAAACCTCTGCAGTTTGATTTTCCATTTTCATCATCCACATTAGAAAATTGAATAAAGTGGTCATTGATGTTTATATAGACAGCATCCTTGTCATAAAGGAGGTCCCCAAGGCCAGACATGGGTGCATAAATAAGTTTTTCCCTTTTATGCAGTCCCTTCTTTTTGGCAGCAGACGGTAAAGGGCATGGATCAGGTAACCCTGTAACCCCAGCTAAACTGTAGTCACCAACACCAGCAATATGCACCTGGTTCAAAGAAAGAACATTATATTACAAAATAAGGGCAAGATAAATGAACATTTAACAGAAAGCATTTGCCAAGTACAAGCCAAGACATTATAACCATATTTTAAAGTGTAGAGACCGAAAATGGAAATTTCTTCTTAAAGGTTACTAATCTTAATCCATAAGGCTCAAATGACCTTCAGGGCTGTCAAGCTAACTAACGTGCCATGTAAATTGCAACTCTGTTACAGAAAAATGAAAATTCTCATTAGTCAGCTTTTGTCCTAATGTTTTTTAAAGTTTCACTTTCAATGTCCGTCCATATCAGGCACTGGTAAGCCAAATGCACAAAGCTCCATGTTACTTAATCATATCCAAGGGGAAAAATTTTACAAATAGCTAATTGATCACCATCTCCAAAGCCAAATTTTACATTTTACATATAAAACCTGCATTCATGAAGCCAATGAGGTTGAGATTTTCTTATTATGAAATAAGACCTCTCTAGGTTATTATGCTTAATCAAGCTCTATTTCATGACAACTTCCATCCAATTGTCGCCAGAATGATAAACAAGTCCTTGCCTAATGGCCGTATAGATGAAAAGTAGGTCCTAAAACCACCTAAACTTAAAGTAACATATGTCCAAAAAGCATTAAATTTTCAAAAACATCATATGCAGCAATAACCTTGTTTTGAGAAATGAACCTGCTTCTCATCTTTAATTGTATAAAATGCAGAAAAATAAATAAAATAAAATAGACCCTTAAGCATATTCTGAAAAGAAAAAAATTCCAATGGCAATTGTGAGGTTAAGTGGTTTACAATGCACGACCTTAGTTCCCTTTTTCAGATTACAACCTCGCAGATAACCATAAATTGTGATGTTTCTGTCACATTTATTATTCATATGCACTCTTTCAGGAGGAGTAACATCTTCGAAACGATCAACCACAACATAAGGATGAGAAGTTCTCCAGTGCAAAGAAGGAGACTTGTTAACGGAGAAAAACTTTGTAAGATTGCGAATATCTGTTTTTGTGTACCTAATGAATCAGGGCAAGAAAAAAGAAACAATTAACCTCAAAAAGAATTCTACGACTTGAAACTTCTTATTTAACTACAATATTGGAAGCAATGTCCATAACACAACAGACTATATATAATACTTACTGCCCATGAATGAGACCGGATAAGTTAAATAGTTTTGCTCCATGGTATGTTTCTGTCCAGAAGCGATGCTTGAGGTGCTGCTTCATTTTTCGTAGTTTCTTCTTATCCTTGAACTTATCAAGGTGTGTAAGAACGCCCATAAACTTTGGCAATCCATGATTTTGCATTAAATTAAGGAACTCAAAAGTTTCCTGTAAGAAACAAAATCGAGATACCAAAACTCAAAATTGTTTTAACTAAATTATTATTAAATATTTGCTTTACTCCTTAACCACAGGAAAACAGAAAATCATACAAAACCAATAACATAAAACTATATTATGGAGATCGCAAAAAAGAAAAAGGAGAAGCTACGGCTCCATCAACACACATGTGTAGTGAAGTCTAAACTGAATAGAACTGTTCAAAATGACATCTCACCATTTCAAAACCGTGACTTGCATCAATAAGAAGCAGTGCCAAGTCAGCAATCTTTGCACAATCAATCATACCATTGATATCATTTGGGCACTCCACAAATTGTAGCCGCCTTTTCTTACCTAACGCATTTCATCAAATCACTCTCCATGAATTCCATTATATTTCAAACCTAACAAAGAAATTACATAAACTAGATCAAACCTAACCTGATACAACAGTAATCGGTCCTCGAACCTCAGGTACTTTATGCTTAGTGTAATGCTTAATAAGACACTTTATTAACAAAGACTTTCCAACCTGCCACCACCATTTCATAAATTAAAATAACCATCTAAAAATTTAAAAAATATTACTGAATTAAGCATAATAAATCAAAATTATTTTTTTAAACAAAATTAATAATGCAAAACCTGGGGTGGTCCCTGAACTACAACTACATATGGTGGTGGTTCACCATAAGAGCGGTCTATAGTCGGAATGTGAAGCCGACGTTGCTCTTTCTCAGACGCTCGCATCTGTGATCGCTTGGCTTTCACAGATGAAGTAAGACCAAATGCCTAATAGAAAATAACAACAATAATGAAATTTAAAATCAGCAAAAAGAAAAGAAACAAGATTATTTATTTCCTTAAACTAAAGAAGAATAAATGTGAATTGCAAATTAAAGACCTTAGGGTTTGGTTTCTTCTTGTCTTGTTTACTTATATCGGATTTGGCTATCCTTTTTAACGAAGAGCCCGATCGGCGAGTTCTGTGAGCCTTGTTCGGCTGCTGTTCCATGGCTCTGCTGTTTGCTGCCATATTCATATAAGTTAACTGCCTCGAGGCGAGTGAATGAGAGAAGTGCTGGCTCCGCAGTTGCTACTTCCTTTAAGTTAAAAACTCTTTCTCCACAGGTCCGCTAAGTTTGTGGCCGATATCCGTGCCACCAACGGAGAGGTCAGTTAATTCTGACGGCGCCAGCGGAGGGTTTAGTTCAGATCGGAGGTGGCTTTAAAGAAGAGGATGGATGCGTACAGAGAGCAGGAGAAGAGAGTGCGGCGGTAGGCACAGAGGCTATGGACGTTCCTTCTCGTTAGGCCTTCAAAAGGTTTTATTTTTTCTCCAAAATAAGGGTGTTAATAATTCCACCGTAAGCCCTTTTTTTTTTTTTCAATAACACCCCACTTATTATAATTTTAACCTCAAACAACTGTATTATTCTTAAGTTCCTTTGGGATTGAAATTAAAATGTAAAAAATTATTTATTTTATAATTTTTTATAAAATAATATTTGATAATTTTTTTAAAAAATATTTTTTTTATAAATTTTTTTATTTTAACAAATAATTTCTAAAAGCTGGTTGGGAGTTGATTTTCAAAATAACCTTAAAAGGTGTGTCTATCAATAGGTGTTACAAAATCAATATATGATTATATGATATTTTTATTCAACCAATTAGACCATAAAATTTTTTTAAGATATAATAATAATTGAAGATTAATTTTAAAGTAGAAAACTTTGACAACTGAAATAGAAAATAAGCAATTGACTGACACTGCTTTTGAAGTAAAATTTGTTATAAACATAATGAAATATGTGTGAATGTCCTGCACATACATGCAACTATGATCATATATGTAAGGGGCGGATCAGCAGCCCCTTAAAATATCTTTAATTTTATACTCATGAATCAATAGATAAGATTTATTAAAATTAAATATTTAAAAAATTTTAATACTTTCTCTTTTTATGTGGATCCCATTCAAAATCTTTCTTTCTTTATATTTTCTCTCTCTTCTCCTTTGTCCCTCTCTCTTCTTTTCTTGGTTTTTTAATCTCTCACTTAATAATAAGATGTTGTTTGTTTTTTAACTTATCATTTATTCTTAGACAATTTTATCTGAATAGAAAATGTAGAAAAAATTCATTTTTATCTGAAGTATGAAATTTTAATAAAAATTTTTAATTTCAAATCTAAAAAATGACCTTAACAATTTATGTGTTTTCCTATATTATGTATAAACATAATATTTTTATATTATTCTTGAAGTTATTTTTTTATTACTTTAAATTTTTATTAACATAGTACCATTAATTAAACCAAAATATTAGAAAAAATCATATTATATTCATTATGATGAATCAAAACCAAATATTATAATTACATCTTTTATTACAAAATTAAATTCAAAAATAATAATAGTGTCATTTTTTAATGCTATCAAACTAATCAACTTGTTAAAATTCTAAATTGTGAAAAATAAATTTTAACACCACTTAAAAGAATAATTATGTCAAACTACTAGCTTTTAAATTTTTTTATTCAAATGTTGAAAAAAGAAAAACAAACACATCATTTAGATATTCCCGTTTAGGCCTAAGAGTTTAATTAAATTTAAACAGATTTAGATTTCAAACATAAAAAACAAATGCAACCTAAGTTTCCCCATAGACTTGGACTTCTTTTCATCTGCTGGGTTCCCAATATTCATCATGGCTTTCATATTTTCAAGTTACGTACATTGCTGGAAATGAGCCAGTAAAATTGTTGCTCTTGACATCAAAGATTCGCAACTTACGAAAAAAAAATAATCAGCCTTATAATTCTGTAAAGGACCATAAAATTTATTCCAATGTAGAACAAGAACCTGAAGCACCGGAAGAGTTCCCAGCCAAAGTGGGAATTAATGTATCCTTTATCTTGTTATTGCCGAGATCAAGAACTTGAAGAGAGACTAAAAAGACAAGAAAAAAAGAAAAAGAGAAAATATTAATTCATCTCAAATCATTAGACACTTGAAAGTGTAAAATTAAGAGTATTTTTACGGAATTGTTATGTTAATCCGGTCCATATACGCTCTCCCTATTTATCTCTCTCTCTCTCTATATATAAATGTATATATACAATGTTTGTAGCTTAACATTTGACATCCTTTACAACTTATCACTCTCAGAAACTCTCATTATTTTAAAAGATGTTCCATAAAATATCTATTTATTTTTATTGTACATTTATTTCATTGTATACTTGTGTGGTTATATAGAAAGAAGGCTTTCTATGTACACTTAAAATTTAATAAAATCTGCCTCTAGACATAGCCTTACAAATTGATACATTATTATAAAAAAAAATTGCTTTAGCAACATAAGTTTTATTAACGTTAGATAAGGTTTTATTAATAGAAGTTTGATTGTTTAGTAATGAATACAAATAAATTTTCCGCTATTCAAAATGGTACAAGAAAGAGATGTTAGTTTCAATTAAAGCCCACATCTAACCAACGAGCTGGATCAGGACTAGTCTCTTTCTAAAGAGTGAGATAGCCTGAGCTGCAATATGCTAAAAGGAATGGAGTTCCCCACCATGTGGGTGGCTTGAAGCTAATGCAGACGCAGCCACTGATATTAGCAATCAAACCGCAGGTTTGGTAATTGTCATTAGAGACTGATAGTTTTGTTGCAGCAGCTGCTATCAGAACTATAAAGGCATCATGGAGATGTGGCTTCTGCGAGGCTGCGGCTGAAGCTGCGCGCAGGGGAATGCATGTTGCTATACGGGGAGGGGTGTCTTCATTAATTATGGAATCTAATCCTCAGGAGGCTGTAAATCTGATAAACAACTAGAAGAGCAGCAGAGCAGAAATTTTCTGGGTGCTATCGGAAATCCAAAGACTACATGAAGAAGTTCAAAGAGTTCAAAGCTCAACACACCCCCAGATTATGTAATACTAGTGTTCACTCACTCCTAGCTTAGTTAGCATTCGAGAAGAATGAATCTATTATATGATGGGAGACTCTGTGGCTAAGTTAGCATTCGAGAAGAATGAATCTATTGTATGGTCCGAGACTCTCCCACACTAGTTGATTTAATGAAAGTTGTGTTTGGATTTTGAGAGAAAAATGACCACATGCTTCAGGGGATTAGAAATGACCAGATCATCAACTTCTTGGATTTATGAAAGAAATTTCAAACATCATTAAGGCAATTTATGTAGAAAAGATCGATAAAAGGAACAACATTAAGGCAATTTATGTAAAAACGATCAATAAAAAGAACAAAGATTAGTACCAAAACCACTTTTTATGATGCCCAGTGTGTGTTGAGCACAAAAATGAAGTGTTGTTCAATGAAATGGAAACCTCGCAGCAGAACGCGTAATGTGACACAAAAATACTGAATTAAAAAAGGTGAGTTACAATCAATAATATCTACATTTGGAATGCATGTATACGAAAATAAGAGCAGAATCATTAATGAATAAACGGCCATAGAAAATTAAAAACCAAATCCCAGGGAAACATTTTTAACAAAGTCAAATGTGCTTTTAATCTCTGATAAGCATAATAATGCTAAAAGACCAGGCAAATAACTGCTAACAAAGAAATTAAGGTGGCTGTTTACAGAGACAAATATTCGAAACAAACATATCAAAATAGGTTCAACAAATTTAAACGCATGCAGTCATCAGAACTCAAGTAGTGATCTAGGGTTTTTCTTCAAATTTGATCTCCGCAGCAACATATCATTATCACCTGCCATCAAAAACATAATTAAGAAAGCATCAAAACATAAATACTAATTAATGCTACTAAATATTTTACTATCACATAGTAAATGGACATATTGACTTAGCTAGATTCAATAAAACATTTTGATCTGTCAATAGGATAAGAATCCAGAATTCTTATCCTATTGACAGATCAAAATGTTGCATGAATAAAAAAATGATTCGAGTTTAAACTTGCAAGGGCCAGTGGTTGAAAACTTAACCTATGCTGCTTTTTCAGGCTCCATCACCTTCACTTTTTAACAACCAGCTAACCTGCACGTATCAGAATAAATCAAGATAAAAAAAATTAAGAATTCACTTAAAAGAGACTTCATGCAATTTCTTTAAATTAAGAACTAAAGCCTTTTGTCAAATCTTTTTCTTCCACTTCCCTTCTCCTTTGTCTTTTTTCATACTCATCCAAAGATAGAAAAACCTGCATATATGAGAATAAATCCAGATAAAAATAAATAAGAATTTACGTAATTGAGACTTTATGCAACTTCTAACTTAGCCAGGCTCTTTAAACTGAAAAGTTACACCTTTTGTCAAATATTTTTCTTCATCATTATGCAAATAAACCTGTGTTTGTATATATATATTTTCATTTTAATGTTTTAGATTTAGTGATGAACAGCAATAATCTTATTCTGTTAATTACCCTTTTTCCTCTTCTTCGCTGCTGCTTTCTGCCTCTTCATCATCAGTGTCTTCGAATGAAACAAGAGTCTCAGTACAGATAGCCGAGTCACGAGGACCCTCTGGCACATTGTTTATCGATATGGGACCATGAGCTATCTTATCTCTCCGGTCATACCAGTATAGGTTCCAAGCTTCTTTCTCCCCATTGTAAGTGTCCACCAGAATTTTGCCTTTACACTTGGAATAAGCCAACGGTTTGACAAAGTCACAACCATCACCAAATACAGCCTTGCGAAAAGAAAACCTCTTCCAACTTAGTGTGCCATTTGAAATATGCTTCAATTTCCATATTGGACAAAAACGCCCATCGCCATGATCAACACAACTAAAACATATAGATCCAGCAAATGGAAACAAAAACACAAAATATACTTCTAAAGTATCTATAGGAATTTTGGCAGTGGAAATTTGTGCCGTCGAGAGATCAAAAATTAAAATCAGATCTTGGACATATAGCTGGGAACGTGATGCTACCAACCAATACAACCTGCCATTCGCAAAAGATGCATCAGCACAGGAGGAACCAAGATGGAACGTCCCCTCAGCCGCATATGTTCCTAAATTTTCATCTTTGAAACTATAAATTTGAATTTCTGTTCTCTCAATGTTCCCTCTTCTCTGAATGATCCTTACCAGCTTGTAGTCATCATCAACCGGACTATAACCAAATCCATCACAAACATGATCCTCGTCATCTAACTCTCCAAGCCCACAGTATATTATGAGATAATTTTCCCTAGTTGAAGGATTATGCACTACAATGCTTCCACTATAATCCTTCAATGCAATCAGCCCATTGCATGATCCAATAAATGGAGTATCTTCTCCTTCTTCCCAATCTGTGAAGGGCTGATCGATTTTCCTGAGGGGAATTTCCAGATTCAAGGTATTTGTTGTATCCAAGCTCCCGATAAACAACTGGCCATACCAACTCTCATCAGAGTCTGAAACTGGACACACGGTATGAGTAAGAATTAAGTTGAGATTTGTGCTTGTTTCAACCGAGTGCTTCATGTGCTCCATTATGAACCATTCGCTTCTGATTAATCCATAATAACTTTTAGAGACTGATTTGAAGCGTAATAACGTCTTCGCTGCACATCGGATGAGTATAGCCTCTTGAACATGCAAAGGAATACTACAATAGAAACATAAAAATAAATGGAAAAAATAATCATACTATATAATGAAAGAAAAAACTGAAAGGAAAATAATATCTCAAACTTTGGCTCATTCTTTGACCTTTCCCAAAATTTGGCTCATACCTTTCACCTTCAACATTCTTAGTTTTGTCATTCTTTCCTTCAACATTCTCAGTTTTGTCATTCTTTCCTTCAGCCTTCTCAAAACATTCGTTTTCCCCTTCAACATTTCTTTTGTCTTCTTTCCCTCTAAATCGATGGTTGATGAAAAAAACAATGAGAAAGTTAAGAATCGAGAGAGAGAGAGTTCTTAACCAAATCACAGCAATCATCATTCATTCTGGAAATCTGGAACATTCTACACACACACTAAAATGTGTCTGTTTATTCATATATTTTCATTTTAATCATAGATACCTCTGCTTTAGCGGTGTTACAGTAGTCAGCAGAAAGATTCATGATCGGCAAGGTCCAGGATTCCAGATTCCAACCGTATCACAGCTCGAAGAATCAAAGTTTATTTAACTAATCTGAATTGTTTGGTTGATGAGAAAAACAAAGAGAAAGTTAAGAATCGAGAGAGAGAGAGTTCTTAACCAAATCACAGCAATCATCATTCATTCTGTAAATCTGATTATAAGGTCTTTTTATATCAACATCTGGAACATTCTACACACACCAAATGCATGAGCTTGTGCTGAAGCTAATTACAAAAGAATCTTGCTAACAAACTAATAGCTAAAATAACTAACTTGCTGACTAGGCTGCCAGGTCATCAGCCTTAGGTAATTAACTAACTAGAGTATCTTAAGAGTATATTCTTTAACACGAAGAACGGCAGCTGATGATAATGATGAATAGAGCTGCGACGCCGATGGTGATCAGGAGACGTGTTGAAGTCTTGGAGAGAAAGGAAACGTTGGCTCTGGTATTTGAATGTTTCTATTTAGGATTTCTCTAAGTTACGGTAACCGTAACTTACGTCCCTATGTCTGTTTCTTATTTTGTTTTCTTACAAAATTTCATGGAAGCACCTTATACTCTATTATTTATAATTTATTCATAAATATTATAAAATTTTTATATTTATTCATAAATTTTTAAAATATTAAATTTATCCCTATAATTTTTAAATTTCTAAAATATCTCCATTTAATTAAAAAATATAATAATTATTAATGAATTATAATTATAATTATGATTATAATAATATAATTTTAAATTAATTATTATTATTAATAATAATAAAAGGTATTATAATTAATTAATATATTAATAATAATTTTTTAGTTAAATTGTTAAGAATAATAATAATAATAATAATAATAATAATTAATTTTTGAATAATAATAATAATCACAATAATTAAAATATAAAATAATAATATAAATATACTTATCTTCAAATCTAATTCATTTGAATTGAATTTTGGTATAACACTTGAAATCCAACCCATAATATGATAATAATTAATAATAATTTTTTAGTTAAATTATTAACAATAATAATTATATTTATTTATTTATTTATGGATAAGAAAATGGAGGATGAGGCCAATGGAGATGGAGAAAACGAAGGGAAGTACCTTAGTTCCTTGTGGTGGAGGTGGTGACGGCAAATTTGTTGGGAGTATTGTTGATGCAGTGTCATATTGAGAAGAGTAATGAATGAGTTTGATGACGTGGGGTCTAGAAGGTGAGAATAATCTTGATCGGAGGGTGGGAAAAGAGAGAAAGTGTGATGAAAAAATAGAGGGTATGGATTTGGAAATGGGTTTATAATTAATTAATATATTAATAATAATTAATAATAAATTTTTAGTTAAATTGTTAACAATAATTATTACTATTAATTATTAATTATTATTATTAATAAAAAAATTAATTATTAATAATAATTATTGTTAATACATTAATTAATTATAATACCTTTTATTGTTGTTAATAATAATAATAATAATAATAATAATAATAATAATAATCCATTTAAAATTATTATAATCATAATTATAATTATAATCCATTAATAATAATTATATTTTTTAATAAAATGGAGGGTATTTTAGGAATTTAAAAATAATAATAATCTATTATTATAAGTTGAATTTTAGTGGTGTTGTTTGTTGATAATAATAATAATAATAATAATAATAATAATAATAATAATAATAATAATAATAATAATAATAATAATAATAATAATAATAATAATAATAGTTATTATTATTATAATTCATTTAATAATTATTATATTTTTTAATTAAATGAAAGATATTTTAAGAATTTAAAAATTATATGAGTAAATTTAAAAATTTTATAACATTTATAAATAAATTATAAATAAAATAAAGTATAAGGGCTTTTAATAAAATTACAAAAAAAAAAATAAAAAAAAAACAAAGGACCTTAAGTTACAGTTACCGTAACTTAGAGGGGTCCTTCTATTTATATTAAACATAATTAAAAATAATATTAAAATAAGATATCCGCGTCACCCAGACTGGAAATATTCGGGTCAACAAAATCAATTCCGGATACCTGATTTCATTACATTTTGGTACGGGTTAAACCCAGCTCGAATTATCCGGATTAGTTCTGCGGGTTCCGGGTCAGGGTTAAACTGCCATCGGTAAACTCTAAAAAAATAATAATGTTCCTATTACCTTTAGCAAATCTTTTTTCTAATTTTTAATTAAAAATATTTGAATGTACATAGTAATTGATAACGCAAAAATTCAACAAACACATTAACATTTATTAAACGATTGTTTTAATTTAGTCTGATAAGTTCCTAACCATGCAATTTGAATTTGGTGTTGGGTAAATGTATCCACGTGGGACTTCGGAGTTAAGTATAATGTCATTTTTATCCTTCAGCAATGTATTTTTATGTTGTTATTTTAACATTAAAATGAAATTCGGTTTTAAAATTTGTCAAGACTCACTGGGGTAAAACAATTTTTAAAAGGGACAAAATATTATTCTTTGCGGGCTTTTAAAACTACGTACGTTTTCTTTGTAATGGCTAGCTTCCATATTTTATTTCCTCTTAACACTGTTCATGAGTTCATTAATTGGGCTTTTTTTAGCTTATGCATGCGGCCAAAAATCAGGATGATTCCTGAGAATTCATTACGATGGGCGAGAAGCTCAAATGGCCATGTAAATTATATATCGTAGCAAAAAAGAAATTAGTGGAGCAAAAATAAAATCAACTTCAAGCAATTTGTGAAACTGAAGAGGAAGTCACATCGATGATGAAGGGTTTCGGCTTGGAATGGTTTCAATATTGGCTCGTGCTAAGTTATATTCGCAGTAATTTGCATTTCATTCACATTACAAGGTTACCGCACTTATTGGCCCTACTCTATCAACTTGTAGTAAAATTAAAAGGCCACCCTACCTATTGGCCCTACTCTTTTGTCTATATTTGCACTGATTTATAATTTGCTGCTGAACCAGATTAAATAAAAAATATATTTATAATAAATTGAGAAAAGCACATGACACCTTGTGTTTTGGCAACATTACCTTATAGATCTTTTCGTTTTTAAAATTCGTCTCATATGAATTTCCTTTAGACAATTATGTCAACATAAAATACCATTGGTCAATATAATTAAAAGGCACAATGGTCATAGAAAGAGTCTATTTGACAGTTTTTAAAAATAAGAGGATCTCTGTGATCATTGTACCAAAGTATGAAGATATTTTTATTTTCTCTAATAAATTTGATTTATGCTTTTATTACCGGGCAAGCATGTATCGGTGGCCAAACACATATGCGTTTACAAGGGTAATGGGAGAAATGCTCTTAGACCACTATAAAGATGATCTTCTTGTTGTCACTATACGGCCAACCGTGATAACGAGTACTTACAAAGAATTATTCTTAGGTTGGATTGAGAGTTTGAGGTAAATCTCATTTTAGTTAAATTTTTAATTATAATCTTTTTAATAGTTAATTTCTATTAGTTTTGAGTAATTTACCTTCACATTATTCCGCCATTTCATAACAATTGACATTCCAATAATTGGATATGGTAAAGGGAAAGTAGATTGCTTACTTGGCTATCCTCTGACAATCTTTTATTTGGTGAGTTTTAACGTTTAAAAAAAGTGATTATAGGCAAGCTAAAAGATGTTAAAAAAAGTAAATTTCATTACAACGTTTTCTATTATTCAAAATTTGGAAAAAAAAAAAAGCAAATCCCCCTTGTTATTTGAAAAACTAATTGAAACTCCTTTAATGTTTCAAAATACATCATGTTAGGAAATTTTAATCCCCCAAGATTTTGTAACCAAAAACATATCAAACACATAATAAACAAAAAAAATAGATGAAAAATAAAACCAATTATACAACATAAGAATTTACGTAGAAAACTTCTATACTAGAGAAAAACCATGGCCATCAAGGACAACAAAAGAAAAATTCACTACGTGAAAAATTATTACAATCACTATAGTTTTTTTCCTTACATCCAAAGCCCCAACAACACCAATCTCTTAATAGACCTATTGTTTCTCTCACACTAGAAATTGTCTACTTATAGAGAACTGATTGTTGTGTTATATAAAAAAGTTAACCCAACCTCCCTATGTGTAGTGATTATTTTTTGTAAGAGAAGTATTCATTTTCTTATATTAGTAGTATTCCTCCTTTAATAATTCAGGTCCCAAAGGAAAAATTTCTTATTTCTTAACTAGTAATCCTAAAAAAGAAAAATATCCTAGGAAATCTTTACTCTTTAAATAGGAATCCTACAAAAAAAAGAAAAATATCCTAATAAATCCTTATTGAAAAATAAGACGTATTTCCTAACAGTCTCCATCTTGGCGAGTTTTTCAAATAGGTGACAAAACACAACCATGTCGTCTCCGCATTTTTTACTCCACCAAAAGTACACTCACATATAATTTACAAGAATCACTCCACTATAGATAAATCTTATCCTCCATCTAGCAATTATAATTCTCTATACCAAGAATCATCATACTCTACCTTATCTAGAGTATACATATTCGGCACATATCAATCACCTTCCTGAAAAGAGCCACTCTTGTGATTGGCTTCCTTGAGAGTCATCAGCCATCAACACAAAAATTCCACCATATACCTTGCATAAATGCCAAACCATGACTTGTGTGTAAATCTTGTAGACCTGCTAGTAGTAATACATCCTTTTCCATGGCACTAACAACTTGCTATGAGGATGTCTTCATTATCTATTTTAAGGAATTATCGTCTCCCATAATGATAAGAAGCTTTCCGCTAACGATACTATCAATATCTTCATATATTGACCTGGAGCTACTTGCCGAACTTGCTCCATTCTGACAATCTTCTTTAAGGTGCCTTGATTGTCTTCACAACTCTAAGGGTTTCGACCAGTGGGAACAAGGTTCACATCACCCTTATTTTCATTGTGTAGCCAGATTGAATTAATATATCCTTGACTTGAACCCTAAGCCAAAATTGATTCCCTCATTAAACTTTTCAATCTCAATACTTATAGGATTTGAAAACCTTACAGCAAATATATTTGCTCTACACTGCAACCTTAGCTTTGATACAACATGTTAGGAAATTTTAATTCCCCCAAGATCTTGTAAGCAAAGATCTATCAAACATATAACAAATAGAAAAATAGATGAAGAATAAAACTAATCACACAATACAAAAATTTACATGGAAAACTTTTATATATGAGAAAAACCACGGTTGCCAAAGACGATAAAAGAAAAATCTGCTTTGTGAAAAATTATTATAATCATTGTAGCATGTTTTTTCTCATACCCAAAACCCTAATAACACTCAATCTCTTAATAGATCTATTGTTTCTCTCACAATAAAAATTATCTACTTGCAAAGAACTAATTGTTATTTTATACAAATAAATGAGACCAACCTTCCTATATATAATGATTATTTCTTGTAGGAGAAGTATTCTTTTTCTTGTACTAGTAGTATTCTTCCTTGAATAAGTTAAGTTCTAAAGGAGAAATTGCTTATTTCTTAAATAGTAATCTTAAAAAAGAAAAATATCTTAAGAAATCCTTATTCTTTAAATAAGAATCCTACAAAAAAGAAAAGTATCCTAAAAAATCCTTAGTGAGAAATAAAACATATTTCCTAACACATCCAAACCCCCTGACTGTTAACTTTATGCTAATCTTACCATTTTATCCTTAGTAGTAGTTTGATGTAAGGAATATGAATAATTTTAATTATTTAATTACTTGAATAATTTTTTTAATTGTAATTAATGAAAAATTGTGGGAAAAAGTAAGGGAGTTGCAATTAATTTTTCAATTAAATCTAAATTGAAGGTATTCATGCTCCCAACATCAAATAACTACCAAGAATAAAATGGTAAGATTAATGACAAAATTAACACTCATGGGGTTTGCATGCATTTTAAAACACCAAGAAAATTTCAATTAGTTTTGTCAATTAGTATGGGGTATGCGTTTTTTTTCCCTACAAAATTTATATGAATTGATTTAAGAAAATTATATGTTGATACCAAAGGACATGGCAGTGAACTCAATGATCATGGCAATGGTAGCAAATGCAAATAACCCATCATCTCAAATGATTTATCATTTGGGCTAATCTCTAAGAAACCCTATAGAACTCTTCAAAATCCACGAGTTTATTATTGGACTCTTTGGCTAAGTTTCACATATACATGGCCATCTGCTATATGCTACCACTAAAGGTTTGTTGTAGCTAGGTTTAATTACATTGAGTAATGCTTTTGGATTGTTGTTGTAAATAAATCCTTTAATTAATGTTCAATTATCATGAACTTTTGTACTCACGTTTTATTTTTTATTTTTTCCCCTTATTTGAAAAGGATTAGAATTGGTGAATTTAGCCTTTTACCGATGTTTTGAGGACATTTATAATTATTATAATCGAAGATTGAAGTTCGTCAAGTGCTTGGTATATCTTTACAAACCCTACATGTTTTTTCAGGGTGTGTAAGTATATATGCATTACTTCTATACTATCAAATTTTCACAGTTATTTTTTACCAAGTTAGTTTAACGTTAATTTCAGTGTTATAAATGGATAGCTTTGATGACACAAATTTGGAGAAGTTGCGAAAGGTAATGAGACAGAGTGGCATGAAATTGGGTTCATTTAATTTTGATCATGACTGAGAAGATTACTTTTTAAACACTCACATCTTGTCCTTTTAAGGTATGCATTCAAATGACGAGGGAAGCAAGGGCTTGGCTTGTAAATTTCAATAAGGATCTTCTTTTGGGCACTTAATGACTATTTCTCTTCTTTTTTAAAAGTTGAAGTTGGTCTCGTCAAGCGAGGATTTTATCAAAAAATAAAAGGATTGAAGGTACGATACAACAAGTCTAAGGAGGCATAAAGTGCGCCCTGCCCTTTCCCGTATGCGTAATGGGTTACCCAAATAAAATTAATCCCTGTATTTCGGGGACAACTCTTTCTTGCACTATCAATAAGGTTTAGGCTTCATGTTGTTTCGTAAAGCTTAAAAATTATGTGTGCATATATTAGTGTTACTACCTAAATTCGGTATTAGACCCAATGACATAATTCAACCCATAAGGCCCAAGCATGGGATGTGTTATATACTTCTTATAGTTTGCGTTAAGCATTGCCTGAAGGAAACACGCAAAGAAAATGAGGAGTTTAGTCAGACTAGCTGTTTAGGATATTTGGCGACAATGCCTATTCTTACAGCCTAAATACAGTAAAACGGTGACAATAAATTATTGTAAATCAATTTTGACAAAATAAATTATTTTATTAAAATAATTTGATTTTCATAAATAAATTATTATTTTAAAGCCAACCATTTTGATAAAATAAAATAAATTATTATTTTAAAACCAACCAAATTTGATATTTTGGGTTTGGCTTGCCCTATAAATAGGTGAATTGAGGACATGGAGAAGGCATCAAGAATTGTTTGAGAAAAATATAAATTAAGAGGGTATTTTGAGAGTTCTAAGTTTTCAATTCAATAATCTAAGGGTTTTAGTTGTATTAGGGCTTTGAGTTGTAAGATAAAATATTTCAACACTTGTAAGTCTACACAATTAGTAAAAATATCTATTCTTATCTTCTCCCATGAACGTAGACTAAAAGCCGAACCGTGGAAATTCTTATGTTCTCTTATGTGATATTTAATCTCAGTTTTATTTTAGTCATGTATCCACTTTACTCACCAATTCATTAACAATAATATCAAAGCCATTGACCAAAGTTATTTGGAGCTAGGGTTTTGTTCACGTAAACAGTGTTATTTATAGCAAGAGTAGCCAAAGGCTAGAGTAAAGCAATCATATGGTTTTGTACATGTTTATGCAAGTTCTGTCACCAAAGCGATAAAAATTTAAATATTCTGGTTTTAAGTGAGATCGTTATAATCATCCCATCTTTTCTAGGAACATTCTTGGTGTGTAATTTCATACGTGTTAGCATCCACAACTATTCAAACCAAAGTCAAAATTGCAACAAGACCTTATTCAGGCCATATCAACACCTGAATACGCTTTTGGACCCTACTTTTCGGATCACACAACAGGAATAGGCAAATTGGAGATCATTTGATCTAAGTTTCTATTCAAGACCAATTCTAGAAAGAGTTCGTTCTCGTGACACGTGGCTTGGTGAAATTTCCACCTCAAACAATTAGATTAACAATTTTTCAAGAAAGATGTTCTAGTGAGCATCAGTGCCTACTATATGGTGAGCAATTAGACATGTGACAGAATTTTGTAATTTAAGTTACAGATTGACTAAATGTCATGTGGCACTATTGCTCTATAAAATAACTACCATTGTCCACTAAGTCATTGCTCATTTTTTTATCTTAAAAAAAAAAGAAAAAATAAATATATAAATTAATTAGATGTAAAAAGTTGAAGGCACAAGTTTGAGTCCAAACATCAACAAAAAGCTTAGGTTAAGATCTTAATTTCTCTCCCATTAATAGGTAGGTAATTAAAACTTTAATATTCCTCTTATTAATAAGTTAGATGGATAGGAGAGTTTTTTTTTAAAAAAAGAATTTTGTTGTATATGATTCAAACCATCTTTTAGTTTACTGATATTCAAAGCACCAAAATCCATAAACTCATACGAGATTATAGGCCAACAGCTCATGCTACAGGCTGTGGATATAGATTTCAGTGATGCTTTTAGCACCCCTCTAACAGAACTCCATTATTTGAATTTACCGTTTTATCCATGTGTAAAATTACATGAAACCTCACATGATTTATCTTGTGTAAACTCTTTACACCCACCAATTTCGGAGTCAGGTTCTTTTATTTTAATTATATCCTCGTCATCGTTATCTCTCCCTTCAAAAGTTGGCAGGGTTGTTTATTAAATAAGGAAGGTGTCATCAGAAAATATTATTCAATTTAATGTTTTCAAAATGTATGAAAGAAAAGGGATTGTTGAATGGAATTTGGAGGGTTTCTAATAGAGTGAGTACATGAATTCTACTAAAGCCCATCAGCAACTTTGTTGGGCTAGTTGAATGTTTGAAGGCACTATTCGGAACCTCATTTGCGTAAGTATATTATTGTTAAGTTAGTTTTTTAATTGAATGGGAATAAACACTTAATTCCAGTCTCATAATCGATTTTTTTTTAACTTTTATAATTGAATAACGCAGGGTTGAAATTTGCCACGCTATCTATGTAGAATTATAGCTTTGAGAAAATCTTTTAGCTAGTAAGCTAAAGATTAATCAAATACAAATAAACTAATGAATATTAGTATTTATATCATCACGTTAATAAATAGTATTTGGTAGCATACATATCTTGAAATTTTGTATCAACATATACTAATCTTTGAACTTTATCTATCAAACAAAATCTCGGATATGATCTTGAGTGTCAAGAACAACATTAAATTACCACTTTTGCAATTTAATCAAGTACAATTCAAATGTGTATTCGGTCCATTATGCATTTAGATGATATTTTATTACTTTCATGAAAAGTTACATCTACCTGACAACGATGATACATTATAACTCACAAACTGTTTTCATAGTAAGCGCATTTTTGTATTAATAAGGTACAAGTTTGTAAATGTAATGTAAATTAAAAGAGAAAAGAAAGGAAATAAAATGTAAGATTTTATTAAAAAATAATAATATTTTTTTTCTTATAGTAATGGTAAAATTATAATTTATTTATCAACTAACAGAAAAATAATAAAATACAAGGTTTGTAATTCTACAGTAGTAAAATACTAGGATGAAATACTTATCACCTATTCATTATTTCATAATAATTTGTGTTAAAAAAGAAAAATAACCCAAAGATAATTGACACCAACCTACACACACAAATATATAAAAACATGACATATCTACTTGATGTATATACAAGTGTCCCGCCAAATTATTTTTCTGTTAGCTTCTATTTATCATTGTTAAAAAATATTTGTGCACCTTTTATCACACTCTGAACATCAAATAAACCATAATTACAGACATTTCTACGCCCCTCTAATGTTTAATTTGATTGAACGAGGTTGATAGAAATATAGAAAGGGATATGTTTTGATACTTTTAGTAATTCAATGGGACCTTTGAAAACTTGTTGTAGCTAATTAAGTAATATTATGAAAAATTTAAAGTAGTTAAGTGATAATATTACCTGTAAATAACGCAGTGAGAACCTTGTGATTAGCAAGAAAAAAAATCTTATGTTATATTTGTGAGGAAGCAATTGAAGTTTTGGTTACTTCCCTCTTCCATTGACTTCCAAGTTAATTAAATTAGGTTCTCACTTTAAAACATTTTATTTCAATGTCGGCATTCTTAGATGCATCTCACTTTAATCATTATACTCTAATATATCAAGGGACGTTGGAGTAATTTGGGGAAATTATAATTTAAAATCAATAACTCTCCAAACATTTATTAAACTTGACCATAAATCAAATCATGAAGATACTATGTTTAATTCCACTGAACTTCGGGAGCCTTCTACGGAAAATTAAAATAAAAGTACGATAAATTAATCTTCTTCTAGATGTCATCTTCGATTTTATTTGTGTATAAAATTTGACAAGTGTGAAACGCGACCACTCAATTTCAAATAAAGAATATCTACACGAGAGTAGGTTAAGTTTGTTATGGCTGCATATCTAATTAAAAGCACTGATGTTTAGCCAAATGTGCGAGAAAATATAAAATACATTAGAGTTAATACAATCACTTAATGCATGTATGATATATGTATTTAAATTTTGTGTAACCACCAACTGCATTCTGGTTCTTCAAAATAAATGCATACATGCCATAACATCTGTCCACGCAAATTTTAGGTCAACCAGAGAACTAAATAATTACACAATATAATAAATCAAATACATGAAATTTACCTAGTTCAACAATTGGCCTACATTTATGGGTATATAAAGAACAATTTTCACTACTGAAATTTTTTTTTTTTTGTTTCACCATTTACTTTTCGCCCTTTATGCATCAAGAGCTCTTTACTTATAATACAATTGAGGGTATCCCGAGTCCTCAACAACTTCTTGTTTTGATTGGTTTTTATCACTCAATTTAGAATTTTATTCGATATCAATGTTTGTCTCCTTCTGAAGTTGGATTTTACCTGATATCGATATTTATCTCCTTCTTAAACTAGCTTTAGGCTTCAAAAGCTTCTATATCCTTTTTCTGGGCTTAGATAATGCTCTAACTATCAGATCCTAACTATTAGATTCAGCAGCTGGTCCTTTATTATTATTATTTTTTAATAAAACTCATCTCCCACTATGTGTTCTTGTGTTATCATGCTTTCCTACAACTGGCTCTTCTGTAATCATACTTATTTGACTTAGTAAGTGTTATCATGTATCATACTATACAATTGTGCTCATGTGACTTCATGCTCTCATGTTCTAATATACTGTTGTTAATTGACTTATTGAGCTTCCTACTAAACTTGCATGCTCTCATGCTCTCATATAGCCGTGCTTAATTGAATTATTGAGATTCCTACTGAGCTTACGTGCTCTCATGCTCTAGTGCTCTTATGCTTATATGCTCTCATACCTACTTGCTCTCATGTTCTCATACTCTCGTGCTCACATGCTCTCATATAGTTGTGCTTAATCAACTTATTAAGTTTTTTATTGATCTTGCATCCTCTCATGCTGAAATGCTTCCAACTTTTGTGCTCTCATGTTCACATTAACATGCTCTCATGTAGCTGTGCTAAACTGACTTATTCAGCTTTGCTTGCATGCTCTCATGGTCTCATGCTCACATGCTCCTACACTCTTGTGTTTACATGCTCTCATAGTTGGTGTACAAAGAGGCTTGCAGCAAGGCTGTCCATTGTCACCCTATCTTTTCATTATGTGTGCTGAAGTTTTCTTGAACATCATCAGGCAGGCTGAGTAGCAAAATCTTATCCATGGGCTCAGATTCAGCAAGGACTTATCTATTTCTCACTTACTGTTTGTTAACGATAATTTAATATTTACTAGAGCTTCAGTTCATGAGTGTGCAATTTTGAAGAAGATCTTCAAGTGCTATGAGAAGGCCTCTGGTCAGTTCTTTCACATGGACAAATCATCTATGTTTTTCAGCAACAACACAAAATCAAATCATATAGTAGCAATAAAGCATATTTTTCAGCTAAAAGTTGTTACCAAGCATGAAAAATACCTTGGCTTGCTATCAATGATAGGGAGGAGAACTAAAAGCTTTTTCAATAAGCTAAAGCTTAGAGTTTTAAACAAGATTTCCAGTTGGCAACATAAGTTCTTTTCCTGCGGTCGTAAAGAGTCCTTATCAAAGCAGTAGCACAAGCTATCTCCTCCTATGCAATGATTGTTTTTAAGCTACCTTTAGGGTTATGTGAGTATATGCAAAAGGCAATAACCAAATTTTGGTGGGGTTGATCAGAGGAGAAAAGAAATATTTACTTGGCAAAGTGGATAAATCTAAGTCAAACCAAAGTTAATAAGGGTTTGGGGTTCAAAGACCTCTCAAGCTTCAACCAAACTCTTGTTGCCAAGCAAGGTTGGAGAATTATTCAGGCTCCAGACTCTTTAGTGGCTAAAATTTTGAAAGCAAGGCATTTTAAGCACTCAAATTTTTTAGAAGTGAGCATGGGCTAAAAACCTTCTTATGTCTGGAGAAGCATGCTTTAGGGTAGAGAAATGTTAGTTAAAGGCTGCCGATGAAGGATAGGAGATGGCCAAAAGATTAATATTTTCAGCAACAACTAGATTATCGGACTTTCAACCTTCAAACCCATAATTTCTCTTAACTTACCTAATGGCACTTTAGTTGCTGATCTTATTGACGAAGATCACTGCTGAAAGGAAGATTTAATCTACCAACATTTCAGCAAAGATGACGTTAATCGTATTGTGAAAATCCCTCTACCAAACTGACAGAGAAATGACACATTGCTCTGGCATTATGACAAAAGAGGCCAATATCTAGTGAAGAGCGGCTATCAAGTGGCAGTCAAGCAAAAGCACCAAGACATTCCCAATTGTTCCACTAACAATCCAAATTATTGAAATACCATCTGGAAGCTAGTCATCCCTGAAAAAGTTAAAATTTTTCTCTGAACAGCAGCGAAAAACCTCCTACCCACAGCTGAAAATCTTCGGAAGAAAAGGGTGATGCTGGAAGGAATTGTCCAATATGTAAGAGCCATCTAGAGAATGTGTCTCATGCTTTATTAGGCAGCAAAATTGCCAAGAAGGTTTGGAAAAACTCTCTACTAGGAAGAGCTATACTAGGGGAGAACTACTCTAATGTCATTTCTCTTCTTTAATCTTTGCACCATCATCATAGTGATCTCAAAAGCGAGTTAGTTGCTGCCTTCTTGTGGGTTATATGGAATGCCAGAAACAATTTGCTTTTCAAAGGGCTCTATGAAGATCCAATAAGATTAGTAGCAACAACAGTTTCGGTGGTTGACTCTGTTAAGAGGTTAAAGCAACCAGGGAGTGAGTTCTCAATAGGTTTGGCCTCTTTTAAGTAAATGCAATGGTGCCCCCCCAAGGAAGGTTGGCTGAAGATTAATGTAGATATTGCTTTAGACAAGGTTAACCAATTAGTTGGGCTGGGGGTAGCAGTCCAGAATAATACAAGAGAAGTTATTGCCACAGTTGTGAAGATAGTGAAAAGCTCTAGGAATATGGAAATTAAAGAAGCAAAAGCTATTTTGTGGGGTTTGTAGACAGCTTTAAAGGCAAGGGCAAATTAAGTAATCATAAAGTCCGATGCTAAAGGAGTGGTAGAGCTCATCAACAACAAGACAAGCACGTTGACAGAAACTTTTTGGGTGATCTTCGACATTCTGAAAACCGAGAGGAGTTTTCAGAATTTCAAAGCTCAACATGTCCATAGGAATTGTAATTACTTAGCTCACTCTTTAGCCAAATTAACTCTAAAAAAAGCAGACTCTTTTATTTGGCTGGATGAATTTCTAGCAGATGTTCTGTACTTGTTCTTTGCTGAGCAATGAAAGGTTTACTTTCTTTTAAAAAAAAAAACAACTTAGTAATTGCCTAAATAAACAATGACGAACTGAGGATTGAACATGCACTGCATGCATTAGATAAAGCTTAAAATAAGGGCAAACAAAGAGACCTTTCTGGCATCTGTGTGTTTCTCACCGTAAGTAAGCATGCGCTCGACATGCTGACTTTTTATCGACCTATCACAAGAAATTAAGAACACATGCAGATTTCTATGCCCAACAATAAGCGGATAAACAATTGCTCATTAATTTCTCTTTCTCGTCTCACAATTTTTTAGGCCCAAGGAGAATTGTCCATGTACTTACCTCTAGTTATAAGCTAGCATCAAGCTTTTTGTTTTTGAAACTGATATGAATGTTTATCTAAATCTAATCGAAGCCAATGTTAATGTCATTAGTGGGGCTATTGCCTTTTCTACAGTATGATGCCTAATCACCTTTTATTTTCATGTTCATTACCCTTTTAGTTCATAGGATTTATGGATTTTAATTGGATTTGCACGTGGCACTTTGTTATAGATGGACCCGTACTATATAGGGTTTATAGCTCGACTAATAAATATTTGTCATGCGCAAAATTCTGCACTAAATTAAAATTTTAAAATTGTATTAATTGTTTAGACTTTACCTAACTTTCGATATTTTCTTTTTATTTTAAACAATAATAATGACGACCACAAACTTTACAATTTAAAAAAATATTTACTTTTTATTTTAGCCAAAGTTGGATATTATCAAGGTTGTACAATAGTTGGTGTACATTCGTCTTGAGAAATCCACTGGCAACTTTTATTATAAATGGTTAAATGATTTTTATTTTTTACGAAATTTTCACTAGAATCCGATTGAAACTAATTGCATAGTTTTCACTAAATGCAGCTCAAATCTGATTCAAACAAATAAATTTATATTTAAAGGGGAGCTTGTACTTAGTTTGAGTTTAGGTGTGCTTTTTTTATGTTTACGGTAAGTGATTTAACCGAGGTAAACTAGGTACATTAGGTAGGTGTGTGCTCAGTTTGAATTTAAGTGTGTTTTTCTAATGTTTGAGGCAGGTGATTTAACTCAGGTACACTGGGTGGTGAGCTAATATAATATACATGGTAAGTTGAGGTGGTTATATCAAGAATAATAGGAAGAGTTCAGAGGAGCCCGATAGGAGTTAATATGTGGGCTAATGTGTGTTTAAGTGTAGTTCAGGATTACTTGAGGGATAGTTCAAATAGTTTTACAAAGTAATTAAGATAGTCCAAATAAGCTCATAAGTGAAATACAATCTTAACATCAAATTGAATAAATTGCAAAAATAAACATAAATACAAAGAATACACAACGTTCACGTGGTTGGGCCTTTGGCTTATATCCATGGAAGCAATTCATGACCAATCCACTATATAAATGAAGGTTTACATAAGGTTTTACATTATACAAGATAAATAACACAAGGTGGATAACTATAAACAGATGTTTGGTGTTAATAAAAGAAAATATGGTGAATAAAGTTATGGAGAGTGATAATATTGTAGAGAAAATGGTGAAGATGGAGAATAGAAAATGGCCTTCCAAAAATGGAGAAGTAGGTGATAATCTAAAATATAAAGAAACAGAGATATGAGAAAAGATAAGAGTAAAAGATAGAAAGCCTTTCGAATATGCGTAAATAAGACATTTATAGAGTAGAGGCTATTGCTAAGGAGAGGGCATAAAAGTTAGAGTTAAATATCATTCTTAAGTTAAAGATGAGAATGTTTTAGGGTTATATGTCATATTTATATATAAAAAAAAGAATAATAATAACCTTTTTGTACTATATTTATTCTTTCTCATAAATATGTTGAAGTGTCCAACTGTGACCATTGATTTCCAAGCCCATCTAATGTAGTAAATTTTTCTAAGTAGTATCTTTATGTTGCTCCAATTATTGGGCATATATTGCCCTTATAATTGTCAATGTCTCATTCATTTATTAGTCCAAAATATCCTTTCAAATTTACCCCCAAACAATTTCTTTAATTATATATAACCTATTCTAACGCATTCATCATGGGCATGCTAGGTATATTGGGATAAAAAGCTCTATCTTATAGATCTCTTCAGCTGCTCGAACTCTTACCCTGTTTTCCTTTAAATTAATCCTTTACCCAATGGAATCACTTAGTGTTCTCTAATTTCTCGAGGATAAGACAATTTTAGTCACTAGTGCCACAAGCTTTTTAGCAAAGTGTATTAGCATGCATCTCTCTATTTAACTCTTCCTCTCTTCCTTCTCCATTGAGGTTTAATAAATTTTATTTTGTTGATTTATTGCGTTTGTCCATTGTTGTTTCAGTTTTTGTGGAGAAGATACCAAGAATTCAACCAAATGTGAGAAGCTTTATCTTCTCATAAGAGAAGGTGACAATAAGTCTGCTAAACAATACATGTTTCATGAGGTATAAACTTAATTAAGTATGGCTTTAATTTGTTTTAAAAAATCTAGAAAAGTAATGAACATATATAAATTATGAATAGGTGATAAAGAAAGACTTGTTTACAATGCTAAGGAATACATGGGGTGATAATTTGGATTCTTTTATATTGGAAAAGTTGGTTGCAGTGCATGGTGATATTTCATATGAGCATTTGGGAATCAATGACTCTAATTTAAAAGAAGAAATGTATAGAAAAATAGACTTAGTGGTTCATAGTGCTGTTGTTAGGTGATTTCTTAATATATAAATGTCAGTGTGCAAGTGTACACAACAAGTAATAAAGTGATAAGTATTCGAGTATCGTTTCCACAGGGACTGATGCTATAAGAATTGCTACAGCAAGTAATTATGGTGCAATTTCAAATAAATCAAATTCTTTTTAACAAATAAATTAAACTAAGAAATTTAAATGATAGAAAATAAATGCACTAAAATAAATCAACACATCTCACACAAAGATGTAATCACTAAAAATGATGTAGTTGAGTGAATTAACTCACTTAATGGTATTGACTTTTTTTTCTGTTACAACACTATTGCTACAACAATTACTACAGCACTGGGCAAAATCCTAATGCATTCTCAGTTGTCGCTTGATGGATTTCTTATATTTATATGCAACCTAACAATAACCAATTGATAAATCACACAAGACATAGCATTATGTGATCAAAATTCTTAGTTACCCTACAAAGTGAATCTCTATGTTTAGTTCATCACTAATTTTAAATTAAGCATAACCCTATTCAAATTGAGTTTCCCCAACTTGGGAAACCTAATCTAAAACTAAGTATTACTTTGATATTTTCCACTAAAACAGGTCCTTTTGTGGCTCTCTCTTAGCTTGTATCACTAATTAGGTGGTCAGCCGAAATAGTGAATAAAATCAATGACTGTCAAAATAAAATACTATAACAATCATGCAGCAACATAATATTTTAGTCAATAAACCATTAAACTTGTCCATCACTCAACTACCAAAGAGTATAGTTCATAATTTGTGACATAACATAAATAAAATTTAGTTTAGCCATCAAATACACCATCATGAAACAAAAAAACAAGAAAGAATAAGAATAGAAGTGAATGGCCCTTCTAATCTCTTGATTTCTTCTTCTTCATACCTGAAATCAAGAGTTTAGCCCTGGAGTTTCTTGGTTCTCTGCTGTTTTCTTTTTATTTTCTCCTTGTTCTTGTGAATGACGGCTCTGTCAAAGATGAATACTTTTTGTGTGCGCTTCCTTTATAATTGAAAACTAAAGCAACTAGACGGCTAGGGCACGCATATTCCATATTTGGAAACTATAGATCGCAGATTTTTTCTGAGATTCGGGCGAATTTTTCTCCTCTGTTGTTCTAGGATTGCCACAGCAATTGTGCTACAGCAATGCATTGCTTCAAACTAGTTTATACTTTTCTGCAGTCAATTTCCTTCCTCATTTTTCCAAGCCCATTGCACAACATTTCTTCTTTGAATTTGCAATTCCAATTACCTACAATGTAAACACATAATCTAAGCACACACAATTTATTCCAAAATCACTTAATTTATTGCAAATAACTAAAAATAAATAAATATGCAAAATTAAGCTAAAATGTAACTACAACACATCATTAACTCTTTAAGTAATCTTGATTTAAGTCCAAAAGTGCCATTGATAACTCTTATTTCATAGAGTTATCAACTGCTATAACAAAATTTGATGAAAGATATCGATAACACTTTAATCTGTGCTTTTTTCTATTTCTAATAATCTAACTATGCTATATATGTATGTATATGACATGAGAACTGACCTACGATTTTTTTTTTTAATTCTTTTCTCTATAGATATGATGCTTTATTAAACAAAAATACAATGGGAACTTTCCATATTTTGAGTTTTGCGAAGAATAGTGCAAAAGTACATATGCTTGTCCATCTATCAACTAATATATATATTATGTAGTCCCTTAGACTTAGTTAATTAAAAACATTAGAGAATGTGCTTGATTCTAAAGTTTAAGCTAAAAGCAATACGAAAAGGTTCAACAATAATATTTAAAATAAATTTTAACAACAATAACAATAGAAAAAAGACATGATTGAACAATAAATATGACATTTTCACATATAAATTAATTATTAATTTGAACTTCCATAAATCAAAACTATTTAATTTATTTTTTAAAATATTATTTTTTTTCCTTCAGTAGTGTATTTTTCTGTTATTATTTTCACATTAAATTTAAATTTAGTTTTAAATTAGTTAAGACTTAATTGGTCAAACTAATTTTTAAAAGGGATAAAATGTGTCATTCTCTACAAGCTTTTAAATCTACGTATGTTTTCTTTCTTAATGGCTAGCTTCCATTTTTTATTTCCTTTTTAACATTGTTTGTTTAGCCAACTTCATGAATTAATTAATTTTGCCTTTTTAGCTTTTGCGTGCAGCAAAAAAACAGGATTGACTCCTGAAAATTCATTCTCGATGGGTGAGAACCTCAACTGACCATGTAAATTGGATATCATAGCAGAAAAAAATTAATGGAGCAAAAATTAATTCAACTTTAGGCAACTTGTGCAACTAAAGTGTAAGTCGCATCAATCATGAAGGATTTCAACTTGAAAAGGTTTCAATAATGAACTCATGCTAAGTTATATTTATGGTGACTTATAGTTTAGTTAAATTATAAGATGACCTCACTTGTTGGCTGTGCACTATTAACTTTTTTTTTTCATAGAAAAGTTTAGCTTTCATTGATTCAAACCTGGGAATAAGTACAATAGGACAATTATTAGTCCACATTATTGTTTCTGCATTGTTTAGAGCCATTTTGGCTATTAAGTGAGTCGTATCATTACAAAGTCTTAAGATATGTTGTATTGTAATGATGCTCAACCTTTTTAAACCTTTTTGGATACTTAAAATGGTATAGAAAATTTCAAATTTGCTGTATTTTCTCCCTGTTACCAAGTATACAGCTTCTTGAAAATTAGATTCAATTATCGAAGACATGCATTTTGCAGATTTAACAATTTTAATTCCTAGCTGAATTGCTCTTGCTTCTGAGGTGAGAACATCTCCATAAAATCTCTCTTACTTTTGAGCTGCTACAACAAAATTTCCTTTAAAATCTCTAACCACTACTTCTAAACCTACCACCTGATTTTGACTTTTCGTTGCTACATCCAAATGTACACCCTATCGGAGGAGGTTTCCAAGTCTTTCTTGTTAGATAGGTTTGGCTTCGATAAGAAGGCAAAGATGGTGGCTTAATTTTCCTATATGATTCCACAATAGCTTCTGTTTTAGCCAATGATACTTGGGAATCTTCTTTCTTTGCCTCAAAGATAAGAATATTCCTTGAATGTTAATTCGGCCAACTAATTGCAATAAACAACTCCATTTCTACTCTATCTTTCTTTGCTGCCAAAGCTTGAAATACACCAAACAAATCCGCATTTGTAAAGAGTTTCATTTCCTTTGCAAAAACTATATTCTTCCTAGTCTTTTGGGATGATTTGTAGTTTAAAAGGGCATAGGAAGTATTTTCTCCTTGCTTATCACATCTTTGACACCAAGACTATTGAAGGATTCTTTTTTTCCACAAATTCTCAGTTGTTGGAAGAATATTTTATGCTACCCTCTACATGAATATCTTTACCTTTTCTAGTAGATCAAGCTTTCAAATTGCTTACCACTCTAATGATTTTCTCTTCGAAGTGCTTGGCTAATCATGGAATTTCAAATTCAGAGACACTTGGTAACCATTATTTACAGCATAGTTGCCATGTTTGTTAAAAGCCCATATGAGACTATCTAGCCTTGGACTTTTGGTAACACTATCTTCAAAATGTGATCTGTGTCTTCATAAGTTAAGTGTTGTTTAATTAGAGTTTTATTCCACTTATGATCCCTATCAATTAGTAAAGAAATTAGAGCATCTATAGATATAATCTTGAATATTGAGTGTCTGGGAATCCAATTATTACCAAGAATTATAACTTGATCTCCACTTTATATCCTCCATCTCAATTATTTATGCAGCATTTGCCTACTTCAGAGAATACTCTTCCAAATAAAAGATGGTTGATACCCTAATTTTGCATTCAAGAAGTCTACTTTTTTAAAATATAGCTCCTACAAAACTCTTGCCATTAGGGAATCAGAGAAATGAATTACTCTCTAATATTGCTTAATTATTAAAGCTTGGTTAAAACTAGACAAGTCTCTGAACCCCATTCCTCCTTTTTCCTTGGCTTTGCACATTCTCTCTCCTCTAGCTATTTCCTTTTGAATATTAGCACATAGTCCCATTAGAATCCTAAACACACTCATTGCATAGGCAGGGATTGCTTGTGTTATTGCTTTGATTAGTACTTCTTTTCCTCCACTTGAAAAGAATTTGCTCCGCCAACTAGAAATCTTGTTGATCATTCTTGCCTTGATGCAATTGAAGAAGCTTACTCTCCTCCTTCCTACCATAAAGGGCAGCCCTAAGTATTTCTCATGTCAAGACACAACATTAAGCTAAAAAATGCTTATAATCTTCTCAATTTGCTTGGTTTGGGTGTTACCACTGAAGAACCTTAAGGATTTTTCATAGTTAAAGATTTAGCCTGATGCAGCTGCATAACTATCAAAGATGTGCTTTAGCTTTTTACATTCTTCTACTTCAGTCTTTATAAAGATAAGGCTATCATTTGCAGACAAAAGGTGAGTGATTGACAACCTGTTATTGAATTTTATGCCTTTGATAAACTTCTTTGATTTTGTCTATTGTAATAGATTTAAAAAATCCTCTGCACAAATAATAAAAAAGTAAGAAGATAAAGGACAGTCTTGCCTCAATCCCCTTTATGAGAGAATCATTCCTTTTATAACTCTATTTATAAGAATTGAGAAAGATGTTGTTGACATACACGTCAATATCAAGTCAATCCATTTAGATGACAAACCTAGCTTCTTCATAATATATTCCAAGAAGCATTATTCAATCCTATTATAGGCTTTGCTTATATCAAGTTTTAAGGCCACTAAACCATTTTTCCTCCCCTTCTCAAGCCTTATCTTATGAAAGCACTCATAACTAATGACAACATTACCTGTGATGAGTCTACTAGGAATAAAGACACTTTGGATTGGAGAGATAATGTCATACAACATATATTTAAGCCTATTTGCAATAGTTTTTGTTACAATTCTGTATATTACATTACATAAACTAATAGGCCTAAAATCTGTCATTGTTATAGGCTTTTTAACTTTTAGTATCAATGCAATGTATATGTAATTAAGAGAGACAATATTACCTTCTTCATTGAAGATGTGAAGACAAGTTGTTAGCACTCCTTAATTCACCGATTTCTAATGCTTTTGAAAGAAAGATGCTAGAAATCCATCTAGTCCTGAAGCTTTGGTTGGACACATTTGGGATAAGGTGTTATTCTCTCCTTAACACTAAAAGGTCTGTCTAGCTCTTCATTCATTTTTTTTGTCACCTTTACTGGTATGTCTTGTAGCACATCTTCTATTTGACTTTGGGAAGGGTTTAAACTAAGTTTTTGTTGGCACTGAATTATTGCTTAAGATTTGTTTTTAATTTTATTTTTATATTTTTACTTTTTAAATAACCACTAATTTATTACTCAGCAAATAAATAACTCAGTATCGAATCTTTATCATATTACTTCTATATTATTAAGCTTTTACAATTATTTTTTAGTAAGTTAATTTAACATTAATTTTTATGGTATAAATGGACAACTTCTTGACACAAATTCGGAGATGTTGCAAAAGGCAATGAAAGAGAGTGGCATGGAGCTTGATTCATTTAAATTTTTATCCAAAGAGCATTGATTAGGAAGTTTGCTTTTTAAATACTCACATCCCTGGCCTTTTCAGATACGTAGTCAAATCATGAGGGATGCAAGGACTTGGCCTGCTATAAGGATCTTCTTTTGAGCACTTAATATCCTTTTTTTCTTTTTTTTTAAAGCTAAAATTGTTCTTGTCAAGTGAAAATTATTATTGAAAAATAAAAGAATTAAAGGTACAACACAACAAGTATAGGGGGTACGATAAATATAGCAATAAAATTCTGATCTGACCTACATCCGTAAGGATCCGAAAGATCCAGATTCAGAAAAATTCGGATCCGTATATTAAAAAATGCGAATTCGGATGTAAAAAATTAAAATTCGAACAAATCTGGATCTAGATACGGATACAAACGCATCCGAAAAGCCGGATATCCGGATCCGGCTAATTTTTACATTAAATTTTATATATATATATATATATATATATATATATATATTAAATCCAACCTAAGTCCTAACCCTAATATCAAATAGCATTTGCACACACGCTCATGCAGCTGCAACCCAAGAATCCCTAACACCCAAATCCTCTGATTCTGTAAGGACATCATTGTCAGCCTTAAGGCCGCGCCTAAGCCTTGTCTCCAAGCCTCAATCTGAGTTGGGTGTTGTCACTGGTCGTTACGCGTTGCCCGCTACACGCCTCACGGTCGTCAAATCCTTGCCGTCGTCCAAGCCTCACCTAAGCACGCTGCTATCGCCGTTGTCCAAGACTCGCCTAAGCACACCCCTGTAAATGTTTAATTTTGCTGATTCAATTTAGTTTAATTTTGGATAATTTCCTTTGCAGAATCGTTTAATAATATAATGTAAATGTTTAATAGGTTTTGGGATTAGGTTTTAATTTGGTAAATTGATAAATCTTTAAATTATATTTTTAATTATCAAATTTAATTTTTACAGGTCCAGATATTTGGGATATCCGCCCGCAATCCAGACAAATATTACCCGCATCCAGATCCACAAAAAAAATTACGGATGCAGATCCAAATGCGGGTATAAAAATGTCAATCCGAATCCGGATCCAGATTTTGCCATCCTTAAGATACGACACAACAAGTATAGGGAGGCACAAAGTAAGCCTTGCCCTTGCACATACATGTAATGGGTTGCCGAAACAAAACTAAATTCTGTATTTAAGGGACAAAACCTTTCTTGTACTATCATTGAAGTTTAGGCTTCATGCTGTATTTTTGTTTAGCAAAGTTTAAAAACTGTGTACATATTACATTAACAATTTTTTAAGGAAAATGATCTAGTAAGCACCAAAGCTTACTATCTGGTGAGTAATTAATTATGTGGCAAAATTTTATAATTCCATATAAATAATATTTAAGTTATAGACTAACTAAATGTTATGGCACTGTCACTCACTATAGGGTAAGTACCATTGCCCATACTAAGTTATTGCTCTTTTTTTTATCTTCAAGAGAAAAGAAAATAAATAAATAAATAAAGAGAACTAATCAGATATAAAGAGTTGAAGGCACAAGTGAGTCTAACCACAAATAAAAAGTAGCTCTTATAATTTTAACTTCCTTCCTATTAATATATAGGGTAATTAGAACTTTAATTTTTCTCATATTAAGAAGTTCGGGTGAATAGAAAAATTCTATCGTATGTGATTCAAACCACCTTCCTATTTACCTAAAATGCCCAACAAATCCATAAACTCCGATTGGATTACAGGCCGACGGCTCACACTACGGGCTATGGACGTAGATTTGAGTGGTGCTTATTAGCACCCCTTCCCACCAACCTAATGAAGCCCCTTACTTGAATTTAGTGTTTTATCCGTGTGTAAAATTACATGAAAGCCCACATAATTCATCTTGTGCAAACTCTTTACACCCACCAATTTTGTATCAGCTTCTTTTTATTTTAGTTTTTATCATTATCTTTATCAAACAAAAAAAAAATTAGTATCGTCATCATCTCTTTGTTTCTAAAGTGACCAGGTTTATTTATTGAATAAGGAAGGTGTCTTTCGAAAAGAATTTAGTGTTTTGAAAGGGTTTAAAAGAAAAGGGGTGCTGAACGGAAAACTGAGGGTTGTTGGTAGTGCGTCTCTACAAATTTTACAACGGCCCACAAACAATTTTGTTGGGCTAGAAATTTTGAGAGTGAAACTCGGATCTTGGAGCTAAGCAAAATCATTTGCTAACGTATTTTATTATTATGGGTTGCTATCTATGATGCCTAGGATAAAACTCCCATCATCAATAGTGGAATTTTTGTGAACCGTTGGATTGCATCCAATGGTCCATAATAATTAAACAAAATAAATAAAAATATTAAAGTTTACCAATTAAGTAGATCTTCACCAGTGAAACCACTTGAATTAGAGCTAAACAAGGATTAAGAAATCATATTAGGTAAATAGGATAGAGAAATAACAATTTGAATAACAGTTCTTTTATGCTGTTCAATTATCTAATATAATACCTCAAATAATTTTTTTTTTCTTTCCTCTCATCTCAATCTCTTTTTCCATTCCTTATACAACTTAAAAAGTAGAAGAAACTTTTTCAAACACAACAATTAAAGGTCATAGAATTCTGATCGTTTAATATTTTATTCAAATAAATCTGATTATTTATATTATTTATTTATATACGGTATAAAGATTATATTGTTTTGTTATCATAATATTTTATATTTTTCCTTACTTAATCTACCGGCGCCCAATCCTACTCACCAAATATGGCGCAGGGCTGAAAGCCTGGAAGCTGCTACGCTATCCATGTGGAATTATGGCTTTGGAAAATCCTCTAGCTATCTAAACTTTTATTAATCTTCTAAATGCTCCTTATCATCACGTTAATAAATAATATTTAGTAGCCTACATATCTTGAAATTTTGTATCAACGTATATCTTCGAACTTTATCTATCAAACAAAATCTCGGATGTGGTCTTGAGTATCAAGAACTAGAGATGATAATGGGCCAGATATTGGTTGAATCTACTCTATTCCAGATCCAGATTCATAAGAAAAAATAATATTTATATTTACTTCAGATCTGTCATGGATATATATTTTTAGCTCTATATCTAAATCCAATAAAAAAGTAAATATTTATATTTGCTCCAAATCCAGAAAAAAAAATTAAAATCTAAATCTGTTCTTAATCTATCGTGAATTCTAAAACTCCACAATAAAAGAGCAATAATTTTTAAAATAAAAATTAAAGATTAAAATGTATTGATAAAAACTAAATTATATATTTTTTCTAAAAAAGTCTAATAAATATTGCAGCTTATGCTTTTGAAGCAAAAAAAAGCAAATAAGAAAGATAATAAAATATCCTTAAAAAGTTAATTTTGAGATAATTTTGTACCATTAAAAATTTATACCATTTATGCTAGTATATGGGAGAAATAACTATATTCCTTAAAAATTATTTGGCCAATATAATAAAATAAATTGTCAGGCGCTATTACTTAGCTTGCAATTTAAATATTGGATGTGCATGCTTTAAGCTAGTTAACCTTAATTATTTTTGTCCTATTATCAATTAAATTTACAAAACTAATATTTAAGTTTTAAGATTTTTAAATACATGGTAAATACCACTAATATGCTATGAATGAATATATTATCATTTATAATTATACAGTTGTTAAGAAATTTTTAAAATAAAATTAAATTAAATTAAAAGATAGGTGGATATAGATTTGGATCTAAATATTAAGATAGGTCCAAACCTGCTCTAAATCCGTCTTAGATCCGTACATCTCTATCCAAATCCAAATCCAATTGAAATCCATTTTAAACCAACCCAAATCCGATCCAATTGGATTTGGATTAGATGAATCTTGGATCAAATCCGATCCATTGCCATCCCTATCAAGAACAACGTTAAATGATCACTTTTGAAATTTAATCAAGTACAATTCAACTGCGTATTTAGTCCATTATGCATTTAGATGATATTTTATTACTTTCACGAAAACTTACAACTACCTTACAATGATGGTACGTTATAACTCGCAAACTCTTCTCGTAGCAAGCGCTTTTTTGTACTACAAGGTATAAGTTTGTAAATGTAACAAAATTAAAAGAAAAAGAAAGGCAAAAATAAGTAAGAGTTTATTAAAAATAATATTTTGTTTCTTATAGTAAGGGCAAATTTGGTAATTTACCTGTTAACTAATAGAAAAATAATAAAATACAAGATTTTGTAATTTTACAGTAATAAAATGTTAGGGTGCAATACTTGTTGCACCTATTTGTTATTTCACAATAACTTAAGTCGAAAAAAGAAAGTAACCCAAAAGTAATTGGCAACAACTATTAGATATATGTTATGAAGATATCACATAGCTACTAGATGCATATAGAAGTGTCCAACAAAACTACTTTTTCGTTACCTTCTATTTATCATTGTTACCTTCTATTTATCATTGTTAGGAAATATTTGTGCTCTTTTTATGATGCTCTAAACATCGAATGATGCATATAAACATTTCTACAGCCCTCTAATGTTTAATTTGATTGAATGATGTTGATGGAAATATAGAAAGTGATACATTTTGATACTTTTAGTAATTAAATAGAACATTTGAAAACTTGTTGTAGCTAATTAAGTAATATCATGAAAAACATAAAGTAGCTAGGTGATACAATAATTACCTAAATGACGTAGCGAGAAACTTGTGATTAGTAATGGGAAAAAAAATCTTTATGAGAGGAAAATCTTATTATATATTTGTGATATCATAATTGAAATTACTTCCCTCTTCTATCGACTTTCGGGCGAATTAAATTAGATTATTACTGTAAAACGTTTAATTTCAAATGTCGGTGTTCTTAGGTGCATCTCACTTTAAACATTATAAAGGGACGTTGTAATCATTTAGGGAAGTCATAATTTAAAATCAATTATAAAATAAGGAAGTTCGGTTCCAGGAACTTTCCAAACAATAACTAAACTTGATCGTAAATCAAATCAGAAAGATACTATTTCTAGTTCAACTGAACTTCAGGAGCCTTCTACGTGAAATTAAAATAAAAGGATGATAAAATAATCTTCTTCCGGATGCCATCTTTGATTTTATTTGTGTATAATATTTGACAAGTATGAAACTCTACCATTCAATTTCAAATATTAGTTTTCGTTTATTATTGTTGTATGTATATATGAAAAGCACTCAATGTCTAGCCAGAAGTCCGGCCTAATCTTAATTTCTTTTAACAATTTTTTTTTAACCTTTATGAAGATAGCCAACATATGATATGGACGCTGTAACACACGTCCATCAATTATATACGACAGTCAAGTATATTTTGCGGCATATAATCGGTTTTTGGGAAAAAAAATTATATAAATGTTAGGTGATCTTTGGGCTCTGTTAATTCTAAAAGCTAACTCGGGGAATAACACTTTCTCTCATAGGTATAAAGTCACCATCAATCCTATCTACAACTAGTGTGGAATGACCTCAACAACCGCAAAAAAATAAAATGTGAATAAAAACAAAGATCAGTCATTATTAATCTACCAGTATTGCTTTTTTTTCTTTTTGTTAGGAAAATATCCAAATTGTTAATTTATTCCAATAAATTCGAAATAATAAAAAATGGCTTTCAAATAAATAAAAATAGCAGCACTGCTTATATTTATTTATTTTCTTGAGGAAGATAAATGAAAGTCAAATTAATTGCTCTTTCAGAATTCTAATTTAAATGAACTGCTATATAAAGACTGTTTAGAAATCATTCAGCCAAATTCTGGATGGACATACAGTACTACTTTTGTTGCGGCTGTCAAATGAGATAACTAAACAATGACGCTCGAGCATGCACTGCATGGATACATGTAAGATTAGATAAGACTTAGAAAAATGGGTTTACAAAGAGACCCTTTTGGTGTCTGCGTGCTCTGCGGTCGTAAGAATGCGCCCGACATGCAGACTTTTGCTTACCTATATTGTAAGAAATTAAGAACACACGCACAGTGCTTTGCCCAACAGTAGGCTAAAAGAAATTGCCTATTAATTTCTCTCTCTTTTGTTTTTCCTTTGTTTTTTAAAGCCCAAGAAGAATTGCCCCTATGTATACCTCTTAGTAATTGGCTAGCATCGAGCTTTTTAGTTTTGAATATGGCGATATGGATCTTTATTTGAATTTAATCAAATTCAATGTCAAAGTTATTTATGGGGGCTATGATCTTTTATTGCAACGTGATGTCTATTCACCCCTTTATTTTAGTGTTAATTTCTCTGTCTAATCACCCTTTATTTTAGTGTTAATTTTCTTTTTATTTTATATTTTATTATATAAAAATATTATTCAAACTATAACTCATATTATATAATATTATAATTAATAATTATAAATCAAATTATTATTAGAATTAATTTATATTATTTTTATGAAGTATTACCTAATTTTTTAATGATGGGTAATATTTTAGTTCATAGAATTTGTAGATTCTAATCAAATTTGCGCACAGCATTTTATCATCGATAGAGCTGTAATATAATTAGTTCAACTAATATATATCTCTCACGTACAAAGTCGCACATTAAATTAAAATTTTAAAATTTGTATTAGTTAGTTAAACATTACCTATCTTTCTATATTTTTTTAAATAATAATTAACTCAGAATCTACAAACTAAAAAATATTTACTTTTTATTTTATCCAAAATTGGATAATATCAAGGTTGTATAATTGTAGGTGTACTTTCCTCTCCGGAAACACACCTATAATAAAAATTATAGCCTATTGGTCAAATGATTTCTTTAATTATAGCCTGTTTAAACGCATCCATCATATTTTCTGTCTCTTGTGCTAAAATCTTTAAGATATTCTCCACTTTTTGGATTGTTACAAAATCTATTAATTAAATTAAAATGTTGCACTGCTAACAATGCCATGTACATGCATTCACTGTATGAGAATGGTTCAAGAATACATTATTCCATTCAATGGGTTTGCATATCACAGTACTGTTTACTCTTTTTGGAAGAACGTGTTCTATATATAGTCGATGAAATACTTCAAAAGCTTCATTCTAAGTTTCTAAATCCGAGAAGTCAATGGAAGAATTGTTGATCAATTAGCTTACGTTTTTTTAATTTCATTTTTTTCGGGTCATCAATTTTTGATTTGAAAAGTGTGTATGGAGATAATAAAATCTCTTGTTGAATAAATAAGAAATTTGAGGATTGAATCTTGTCCAAATAAATAATAAAGAGATTGAGATGTGGTTAGGTTTAATAATAAAAATATTTTTTATTTTAAAAAATATTTTTATATTGCATACTAATAAAAGAAAAAATATGCAACTTAAATTTTTTATGTTAAAATTTGTTTTAAAAAACGTTGATCATTTTAAATATTATAGTCAATAAGCACAAGAAAATTCAGTTATGCCTTTTTTCCGAAGTATTACATGAAGGCAACGTAATTTTACGTCCCACCTTTGTCGGCAGGAACGAACCATATGCAAATTTCAAGCGTAATAGCTAAGGCTGCAGCCATGACTTCAACATAATAATTAAGTAAAATATTTTTTAAAAAGTTCACACATACCTTTCTTTTATTTAAAAAATGATTATTCAAACTCTTAAATGTGACCTAAAAGGAATTTTGTGTGTCATAAAATAAGTCTCTTTATAACCTTTTTCCTTTATTTCATTATTTTAACAAATTCTAATTAGTACATTCCTATCACTGGTTGAGAAACCTCTTATGATGTCTTGAATTGTGAATCAAAAATTAAAATCAAAATCATTGACGACGTCTACTTTACAAAAATAAAGGCAAAAATTAGAATCAAAATCGAAATTATGAAACTCACCTTAATTTAAGAATTAGAAATGGGAGATTGATTCTTGAGGATTGGGAATCAATCTCTCATTCTCAAGAGGGATGATTTTACCCCTCAACAAAATCAATAATTCTAATTTTGTCCTCAATTAAAAAGAAAGGGGGTGGGGGGAAATGCGATCCTGTTGACGAGCTCCGTCGTAGTTGTTGATCGTTGCCTGTGAAGCAACAGTTAGTCGCTAGTCGTCGTGTCATAGGCAGCAATAGTCGTGGGTAGCCATCACGCCACAGGTAGCAACAGCGGACATCGCGATCTAATCTGATGCCAATGATGATGACGACATCAACTCCAATCTACTGACGCAACCGATGATGCTAATGACTTCGGTTCTAATTTGCTAATGCTTCTAATGACGACAACGACAATGATTATTATTATTATTTGAGGATTACTATTATTGTTGTTGTTGTTGTGTTGTTATTGCTATTATTATTGTTGTTATTATTGTTATTGTTATTTGTAATATTAATATTAGTATATTAATATTAAAAATTATTATTATAAACAATATTTACTATTAATAGTAATTTTTTAATAATAATAATCACAATAATTAAAATACAAAATAATAATTATGACAAAAGTTAATCAAAGACTTTCTAGTAATTTGAAATAATCTAACTCATTTCGATTTAAATTTAAGACAAAGTAAACACATTAGTGATAATCCAACTCATTTGGATTCTGATTTTTATAATTTTAAATAAAAAACTTACTCCAATTCTCATTCTTCATTCTCTTCCAACCAATTCCAATTCTAAATTATTCTACTTTCTATTTATTTTTATTTTCCTTCAGTAAACGCTAATATTAAAAGAAAATACAAAGCATGTTGTTTTAAATTACCTGGAACAAAAAAAAAAAAAATCTGTGTTGACATTTGATTTAGCTTCCTGCCGATCAAAATGATGTCACTTGGGCACTTGATCTCGAAGCCGACATCATCTTGTCACACTAAACTACAGCGAAGAAAATAAAAGATCACATGTTCTTTTAGTAGAGGTCGCAAATGATGACAAAACGGCACGACGTGTAAAACAAATTTGTATACAGAGACGATTGTTATTTTGCACACGCGTTATTCATGCAGTATTAAAATTTCTACGGTTTCAACAGCTAAGAAAAGGAAAGCAAAAACAATGAAAAAAATTAAGCAAATTCCAATAAAATATTTGGACTTTTTGCACTACGGTTGCATTATTTTATAAATGCCTCCATTTCCTCCACACAAATCCTCACCCACTCTCCACTTTCTTTCTAAATAGCTACCTTTCAACCTGCAACTTCTCCTTTCTAATTTTAATTTCTCTTCTGTACTTACATATCAATGGAGCTATTTGATTATTCTGCCTTGTGGCTGCAACCTTTCCGCAACACTTTAAGCTTCATGTTTTTCACTTTTACAATTTTATTTTCTTCGTTTTCCTTGTTGATCTTTGTGCTGAGGCTGAAACCCTGGTGCCAATGTGATGTTTGCCGGAGCTACCTCACTTTCAGTTGGTTGAAAGATTTCAACAATCTTTGCGATTGGCACACTCATCTTCTTGCAAAATCACCGACTGGGACAATTCATCTTCACGTTCTTGGCAGCACCATCACATCTAATCCTGAAAACGTTGAGTACATTCTCAAGACAAGATTCGATAATTACCCAAAAGGGAAGCCCTTCTCAGTAATCTTGGGTGATCTTTTGGGTCGAGGTATTTTCAACGTTGATGGCGATTCTTGGGAGTTTCAAAGGAAAATGGCATGTCTTGAGCTCGGTAGTTTTAACATTAAAATGTATGCTCTCGAGCTTGTGACGGCTGAGATTCGTTCCAGGCTCATTCCTCTCTTATCATCAGCTGCTAATAAAGACAATAACATCTTAGATCTACAAGATGTGTTTCGTCGATTTTCGTTCGACAATATTTGCAGATTCTCCTTCGGTTTAGACCCGGAAAGCCTCAAGTTAAATCTGCCAATTTCAACATTTGCGACAGCATTTGATCTTGCAACGAAAGTGTCAGCAGAACGAGCATTGGCGCCGTCGGCAATTGTATGGAAGATCAAGCGGCTACTGAATATAGGCTCCGAGAGGCAGCTCAAAGGAGCAATAAAATTGGTGAATGAACTAGCTGAGACGATGATTCATCAACGGAGCCAAATGGGATTCTTCAACAAGAACGATCTGTTATCAAGATTCATGGCCTCCATTGACGACGACAAATATCTTCGAGACATTGTTGTCAGCTTCCTATTGGCTGGTCGTGACACTGTGGCCTCAGGGCTCACAAGCTTCTTCTGGTTGCTATCTCAACATCCTGAAGTTGAATCAGCAATCAGAAACGAGTCAGATAAAATAACGAAGCCAAATCGGGATCTTGTCAGCTTTGAACAATTGCGAGAAATGCATTACTTAAATGCCGCCGTACACGAAAGCATGAGGCTGTTTCCTCCCGTGCAGTTCGACTCCAAGTTTGCTCAAGAAGATGATATATTACCGGATGGTACGTTTGTACGAAAAGGCACTAGGGTTACATATCATCCGTATGCAATGGGTCGGATGGAGAGGATTTGGGGTCTGGATTGTTTAGAATTCAAGCCTGAGAGGTGGCTTAGAAATGGAAGATTCGTGCCCGAAAACCCATTTAAGTACCCAGTTTTTCAAGCTGGTCATAGGGTTTGTTTGGGCAAGGATATGGCTCTAGTGGAGATGAAAAGTGTGGCTCTTGCAGTTGTCAGGAAGTTCAATATCCGGGTTTCGGATCCAAATCAGGCTCCGCGGTTTGCGCCAGGTCTGACTGCCACCGTGAGAGGCGGCTTACCGGTGATGGTTCAAGAAAGAGGAGACTAACTAGCTAGCTAATTGCTTGTATTAATGCTACAACCAGATTACTGTTAGATCATGCAAATTCTCACATCAGAAAATGATCCTGTTCATTGTGCATAATTCTAACAGGACTAAATGGGTCGGTGTCATTTTAGGATTTTTGTAATTTTGTCAGTGGTTGACCTTATCTTATTATACATATTTGCTAGGATATTTATCTGGTTAGACCGACGTGTGGTTTGAAGTTTGCTTTTATGTTTTCTTTTTTTTTTTTTTTACTTTTTCTTTTGGTGCAGGGACGAGTTTGTTGTACACTGTAAATTATTGTAAACCTCAAGTCAATCAAATATGAAGAGAAGTAAAATTAGTATAAAATATAGGGTCCAACTACCTTGCAACGTGCAACACCTTTTGTTTGTTTGTGATAAATTATCATTTAGGTCCTTTATACTTTTTATAAAATAAAATAAGTAGAAAATATTATAAATATTTACATATAAATTTTTTTTTATATTTATTTTAAACAGAAAATTTTATAAATATTTACATATAAGTCTTTTTTCATATCTATTTTTATTATTTATTTTTATTATTAATTATATTTAATTATTATTTTATTAGTTATTAATATATAAATATAATGTGATATAATAAAATAATTTTTTAATATAATTTATTTTTAGAACATTAATATTTACATATAAGTCTTTTTTTTGATAAAATGACATTTGAAAAGAATTTTAATAGTTGTTGTTGTTGTTATTATTATTATTATTATTATTACTATTAAATTTTGTTATTTTTATTTATTTTAATTATTATTATTAATAAAATTTATTAATTTTATTATTTTAATTTTTATTAGACCGTAATTAATTTATTATTATTAGTATTAATATTTCTATTATTAAAATATATTAACTGTATTATTTTAATTACTATTAATTATTATTATTATTAAAATTTATTAATAATTTTTTATTATTTTAATTATTATCATCGTTAATATTATTATGCTATTAATTTCATTGTTATTTTATTCTTATTATTAAATTTTATTAATTTTTTTACTAATATTATTGTCATTATTAATAACTAATACAATAATAATTAAATATAAAAAAACTACAAATAATAATGAGTTTGAATTATAATAAGTTATTTACTTGAGATATAGAAATTGGAATCGAAATGAACAATATTCCCAATAATGTGTTTACTTTATTTTATAATTGAAATAGATTGTTGCAAATAACTAAAATACTATTTGTTAATTATGTCCCTAATATTATTTGTATATATTATAATTAAAATAATAATAATTAAAATAATAAAAAATTATTAATAAATTTTAATAATAATAATAATAATAATAATAATAATAATAATAACAATAATTTTAATGGTTGTTGTTGTTGTTATTATTATTATTATTATTATTATTATTATTATTATTATTGTTATTAAATTTTTTTATTTTTATGTATTTTAATTATTATTATTAATAAAATTTATTACTTTTATTATTTTACTTGTTATTATACAGTAATTAATTTATTATTATTAGTATTAATATTTCTATTACTAAAATATATTAACTGTATTATTTTAATTACTATTAATTATTGTTATTATTAAAATTTATTAATAATTTTTTATTATTTTAATTATTATTAATGGAAATGTTATTTTATTAAAATAATAAAAGTAATAAATTTTATTAATAATAATTAAAATAAATAAAAATACTAAAATTTAATAGCAATAATAATCATAATAATAACAACAACAACTATTAAAATTTTTTTCAAATGTCATTTTATCAAAAAAAAGACTTATATGTAAATATTAATGTTTTAAAAATAAATTATATTAGAATATTATTTTATTATATCATATTATATTTATATATTAATAACTAATAAAATAATAATTAAATATAATTAATAAAAAAAGAAATAATAAAAATATATATGAAAAAGGACTTATATGTAAATATTTATAAACTTTTATGTTTAAAATAGATATGAAAAAAGACTTATATGAAAATATTTATAATAGTTTCTATTTATTTTATTTTATAAAAAATATAAGGAACCTACATGATATTGTATCACAAAAAACAAAAAGTGTTGCACGTTTCAACAGACCCCTAAAATATAAAACAAACTGTAAAGAAGATAAAAACAGAAGTTAATAACATTCATTGTTATATGAGAGTAGAAGAGTAGAAGTTAAGAATATCTATTATTATATGAGATTATTTACAGTTTCAAGGACTCTTCACATCCTTTTCTTTACTGGCCATTAATATATTTTCTTTTAATGATAGTGGGTGGGAAGATTTTAAATTAATTTTGTTGTCCTTTTATATTTTTAAAATTTAAACTAGATAGCCAGTAAAATAAAAATGTTTGACCATTCAACCAAAATTTATGGGCGGAAATTCATGGTTTGATAACATGAGACGAATCTTTTATGAAAAAATGTTACAAGATTAATAGATTAATAATGAACAATAAAACTACCAAAATGTATCAATTAATTACAAGAAATGGTTGCAATAATAGTATAATTTGAAACATATAAGTTTGGTAGAAATCATATTCTAATCTTAGTTGTTCTAGGTGCCTTTCATCCTTGTCATCTTACGAGAAACTGGTTTTTTAATTTGTGGTGGTTATTGAATTTTTTTTTTCTTTTCGGTTTTTCTTATTTTTTTTATGGTGTATTTACATCTAATTAAGAATTCAATCTCCAAGATACATATCAAGAAATTTTCACATGGCATAAGATTGATAACTCTCAACTTATGAGTTAACTTTTAAGTACGAATAAATCTCATATGCCTTTATAATATATATATTTTTAATAGGTAGAGTGTGAGTAAGGTCAATATTATTATTATTATTTTACATTTATAATTAAATTGAAGTAGGATGACCTATCGAAAAAAGTTGTTTAAAAACTATTTGACCAAGCCTTGAAAAAAATATAATTTTATAATTTACTATAACAATGTATATAAATTGATTCTATTATCTATAATGGATCTATTTGATGTGCTAATATGTTGAATGAATTGAAATTAATCTTTCTTTAAAAAAAAATGTCATATGTAATTCGTAAAATTTAATGTAAATTAAATTTGGTAAAGTCAATAAATAATTCAGCCGTTATGGAAGGAAAATCCAAAAAAGAGTTGCACTCGTGCTTCAAAATAAACTTTCTCTTGATGTGACAACGAAATTATGAATAAATTTTGAAGATCGTTAGTTTCTACATCTCTAAGTCACCTGGTTTTAAACGAGCAAAAAACAACGAATGTTGTCGGTACACGTGTGGCTGTTTAAGTGATGGCGAGCACACATAACTATTATGCAGCCGTCGCTCATATGAGGTTGAAACTAGCCGCCTGCCATTGGTAGCTCCTTTCAGCGTCACTGTCCACAAGAGACTTGTGATTTGCTACGAACGATCTTTCTTCGATATATCTTGTTTTATATTTTATTTAAAGAAACAACACCTGACTTGAGAGGAACCAAATACAATTCCTCATCTTCTATTTATCTAAGATACTCAAAACTTAGTTCATGAATTGGAGACTAATTTGTGGGTTTTTATTTAGTTAAATTTATATACGAGTAAATCTCATATATCTTTATAATATATATATTTTTAATAGGTAAAGTGTGAGTAAGGTCAATATTATTTTTTTTTACATTTATCACTAAATTAAAGTAGGATGACCTATCAAAAAAATTATTTAAAAATTATTTAACAGAACCTTAGAAGAAATATAATTTTATAATTTACTATAACAATGTATATAAATCGATTCTATTATCTATAATGAATCTATTTGATGTGCTAATATGTTGAATGAATTGAAATTAATCTTTCTTTAAAAAAAATGTCATATGTAATTCGTAAAATTTAATGTAAATTAAATTTGGTAAAGTCAATAAATAATTCAGCCGTTATGGTAGGAAAATCCAAAAAAGAGTTGCACTCGTGCTTCAAAATAAACTTTCTCTTGACGTGACAACGAAATTATGAATAAATTTTGAAGATTGTTAGTTTCTACATATCTAAGTCACCTGGTTTTAAACAGGCAAAAAACAACGAATGTTGTCGGTACACGTGTGGCTGTTTAAGTGATGGCGAGCACACATAACTATTATGCAGCCGTCGCTCATATGAGGTTGAAACTAGCCGCCTGCCATTGGTAGCTCCTGTCAGCGTCACTGTCCGCAAGAGACTTGTGATTTGCTACAAACGATCTTTCTTCGATATATCTTGTTTTATATTTTATTTAAAGAAACAACACCTGACTTGAGAGGAACCAAATACAATTCCTCATCTTCTATTTATCTAAGACACTCAAAACTTAGTTCATGAATTGGAGATCAATTTGTGGGTTTCTATTTAGTTAAATTTATGTACGAGTAAACTCACATTATCTTTTCATAATCTGATTAAGAATGAGTAAAAATATTAGCCTATATATTATCAATAATAAGAAAAATATTAATCCTACATTGGTTGGGTAAGCATAAATTTTAGATAAAGTATATAAGTTTAAGGAACATTCAACTCTTGAGCTAAGTTTTATGTATAGTTTAGGTCCATGACTTTTAAATAGTATCGAAATCAAATCATACTCTAGTGAAACATTCTTCAACATGCATGGGAAAATAAAATGACTAACCTACACATAAAAGTACACATAAAAGGAGTGATAGAGATATTTATTTGATATTTGATGAGAATAAATTCTTAACTAGCATGTAAGTATGAATTAGGCCAATAAAATTCTAAATAATATCGTAATCATATATACACATAAGTGAAGCACCTGCTTACTATTTCGCCTCCACCTGCATGTTACGAGGTTGATAGGAAAAATATACGATCATGACGCTCAGTCCATCACCGCCTTAATATGGCGACGATCATCAATTATTAAAAGCTTCTGTTAAAATTATATGAATTTATCTCTTATGATTGATAAAAAATTTTAAAAGAGTTGAACCCGTTCATTTAATTAATATGTCAACGTTTCAATCAGTATACAAGGAAAAAAAAAGTGAGATATAATAATATCTTTCTAGTTAAAAGATTATCACATTTGATGTCCATAATCCTTTACTTTGACAAAGCCACCAATCCGTTTAATTTCAATTTAGTCGGTGGGCCGTTTAATTGCCGGTTGTCTTAAGATAAATATAGAAATAATTGAACTAATTTCTTTTTAATTCCATCAGAATGAAGAAACTGAGGCAACGCACCATATTAAAAGGTGCCGACCTTCTTGACAACAAACCATTTTTAACATGTTTTCCTTTTTTATATAAGTAGTTTTATAAACTTGAAACTCGTTCTTTATCATGATAATCTTTAATTTATTCACTAAAAATATAAAAACATTAATTTATTTTCATTTATTGTTAAGAATGTGTGTGTGTAGTGTATCCTCAATTTTTGGAAAAAAATAAAAAAAGATAAATTGAGTTTTTCAAATTTTTAAAGAGTAAATTATAGTTTGTCCTTTTATACGAGGAATAATTAAATTTTAACTTTTTAAAAAACATAACTTCATGATAATTTCATGATAATTGATGTGGATGGATGGCTAGCTAATTAATATAAAAGGCCTCTATATATAGATAAGATAATAAAGCTTAACATTCTCATTTTCAACAAAAGGACAAAATAATTACTCACTTGAGTTACATTGAAGATAAATTAGAATTGTTTTATGTCAAAACATTTTTACCGTTGAAGGAGGCTAATTCCAACAACCCAATTGTTTCTGTCAAATTAAAAGTTCCAAGAAGGAAGCTATGGAGTTCAAAGAATGTCTATTTTAAAATATTTCCATATTTAGAACTGTTCTAGAATTACTTAAGTCTGCTAGTTAGCTACTCTCCTCTTTCTTGAACCATCATCGGTGAGCCACATCTGACGATGGCCGTAAGACCGAGAGCAAACCGTGGAGAGTGATTTGGATCCGAAACACCGATGTTGAACTTCCTGGTAGGCTGGTACGTAACCCTAGTGCCTTTACGTACAAATGTACCATCTGGTAGTAAATCATCTTCTTGAGCAAACTTTGAATGAAACTCACAGGAGGAATTGGAAACAGCCTCATGCTCTCGTATACGGCTGCGTTTAAGTAATGCATTTCTCGCAATTGTTCAAAGCTTACAAGATCTTGATTTTGGCTTCAGTTTAGTGGAAGATTGGCTCTGTATCCCCTACTTCAATTAGACACCGTCCAGATCATTAAGCCTGAATATACATACAGACCCACATTTAAAAAGAAATATACTCTCTTTATTTGATACACGAGATGAGATATAATTAAATGTGATATAATAGGATGAGATGAGATAAGATCAGATTATATTTAGTGTTATCTCATGTTTTGTGTGTAATACACACAATTAGATTAAATTGTGTATATAATTTTTTGCAGTTAAATTAATTAAAAAAAAATAATAACTAATTAAATGTCTGGATTTTCTATTAGGTGTTGATTTTACATTTAAATTTAAACTTATTATTATAATTATATAAAATAATTATAAAAATAAATTTTATAATTTAAATTAAGTGAAATTTTTTTAATATTTCCTTTCTATGATCAATTAATAATTTTATTTTTTTATTATTAATTATTTATTTCTCATTAATTTGTAATTATACTTAATAAAATAATAATAAATTTTAATGAAATTTGTTGAATATTTTCTTTTAATTATCAAATAATAATTTTTTTGGTTATTTGTTTATTTGTTACTTATATTTTTATAAACATTAGCTATTGATATATTAGTAAGTGTATTAAGCTATAAAATTATCCCAACAAATTAATCTCATGGGGTCATAAAATAAATTTTCTTCAGCTTTGGAGATTATTCCGTGGGCCTAGGATAAGATTATTCCAAAGCCGTGTCGGCACCAAAACGTATAGAGTAGGATAAATATTCTACGTTTCGTTGCATCAATTATAGATTTTCTCGTGGCAATTAATTGCTTATTGAATAACGAGCACAAACCTTATCCACACTTCTTTCCATTAGTAGTCCCCAAAAGTCATTGTTGATTGGCAGTTCTGAGGAAAATCCAGGTCTCTGCGTTTTTTGCCTTGGTAGATTCCACATCACTATTCCAAGTCATCCTCAAATCATTTTTCGACGTAATCATCATACAGTGGGCTACCACTACAATAAATATACGTATCACGTACATGAAAAAAAAAATCAATAAACATAAAACAATCACCATTAACGTGATATCGGAGACCATTAAACTTAAAAATTGAAGTTAATGATCTTAAGTTTCAAATTTAATAGTTTCAATATCACATTAATGATGGTTATTTCATATTTATTGATCCATTTTTTTTTGCATATATCAAATACATGTATACACTGTAAATGACCCCCCATACGATGTTAGCTAAAGACAGGCCAAACACGTCAAATTGCATTACATGGCATATCCTATTCAAAGTCAGATGGTATTATATACGAAAATCCAAAATGCAAAATTTGGGGTAGCTGACGATCCCAAAAATTAATTATTTATTTATATTTTTAATTGGAGTGAGAATCTTAAAGAGTAGAATCCTCATATTGGAGGTGTGAACTTTAGATTGGAGGTGTGAAATGAGAATAGTAGTGAGAGTAAATTATTTATTTACACTAAAATGGTGGTAGGGAATTAAAATTAGAATTCAATTTATTTGTTTATTTTATCTTAGATAGAGAATAAATGATTTTAAATAACAATTTTATCTTTATTTAAAGAGTTGTTGTTTTTAATTACAAAATTAATAAAAAAAATATTTATTTTATTATATTTGTAAATTAATAACAATTATTAATATTCTTAATTATGTAAATTAAAAATTATTAATAAGGGCAACACAAATGAAACACTTATATTGATAATGTAGTATAAAATTAATATTTTCTTAGAATAAACTATTTATTATTATTAATTTTTAATATTAAATAAATATAGCATTATTATTTTTAAATAAATACAATAATATTATATTTTCAAATAAAAATAGAATATAGAAATATTATTAATTCTTTATGAATATAATAATATTATTTTTAAGTAATTTCAACTTAAAATCAATGTAAATTATTTTTTTAACTAAATATAATAATATTATATTTAAATAAGTTTAATAATATTATTTTTAATAAATTTAATTTATAAAATAATATAATAATATTATTTAAATAAATATGACATTATTTATTTTATTTAATAATTATATTAAATTTAATAAAACAAGGGTAATGGAGTGAATTCCCACTAAAAAATGAGTGGAGTCCACAAAACGAGATTCTCACTCATTCCTTAAAGTAAGTAAATACAAAAATGTGAGGAATTTATGCTTATCGCTCTCACTTTAATAAGTAAACATAGAATAAATGCACACAATTAACAAATTTGGAATTCAGAAACAAGTAGTAAAAAAGTACATTATGCAACCCAACAAAGTGTACCTTCAGAAAATTATCATTAAACAGAACATATTTTTCTTGGTCATAATTATATGCCAAGCATAGATAATTACAAATTAAATGGCTCCCCCTACAAAGGTTGGTGAGATGGGGTATTGTTTACCGAATCTCTTGCTTTCACTTCAAGGGCCAAACCAACTGAGCTGTCCCCTCGAGGACGACCACATTAATAAGATGACAAGGTCTTAGTATATATAAACAGATTTCTACAAAATACGCATGAATTTTGCAGCAATTCAGTTGGGATTGTAGTTTCGGCAATTCAGTCCCACAGGTTATTCATGGCATCAAATGTATGGACATAAAATATATGTTGAACAAAACTCAAGATCATTTGAGGAGCAGAAACAAGAAATGTTTGACTGCTACAACAGAGAGAAGAAATGTTTAATTGCTACAACAAGAGCACACAATTACAATTAGAAGAGGCCCAATCAAATGAGATTTATCATTGAAATGAGTAAATTATTACAGTGAGGCTGGAAATCCTGATATGATTCGCTTAGATCCAGCACCTCGGATAAAACACTAAAAGCATATGAATGAACGTTGCCACTCTCGTGAACTGGACCTGCAAATTCAGGCCGCAGACTTTAATGATCATCCGGTGGAGTGGATGTATTTTCATGACAACTGGTAACGTACCCAAAATGAAGACAGGTGGAAGACATAAAAGATAATAGTGTGAATCACTTATTTGACCGCAATAAATACAAGACACTGGACCACACAAGCCATGCCTCAAAAGCTCAGACAATGAGCTACCTCCACCTAGATCCCGAGTTAAAAAAGACATCAAGCAATTACAGACTTATGCTGAATGAATTTTTTCACAAAAAAGAAAACGGACATCTTTTTCAACAGATAAATCCAATGAAACCCTGCCTTCGTTTGTATGATGTTGCTCACATGTACTCATTAAAAAATACCCATAGTCACTCGAATGCACCAGCTCAGTTTTACAGTGACTACATGGTCCCCTGTAATGTAAGTTCAAACCAAATATTCTATGAACAAAACAATCTGCAAATAAACAATCGTCCTTATAGTTTACACCAGAAAGAGTTGATTTATGAACAGAACCCAAGATTCTGGTCAGGCATGCAGAAGCATCGCTCCATTTACTCTGCAAGACTGACATGTGAATGATAAAAGATATATAGAAAAGATAAAATAAATAAATAAATACATAAGAGAGAGGGAGAGAGGGAATCAAGCAAAAAATTGCATATCATCTCCCTATGAAGTTCTTTTGTTTCATCACATCATAGAGAAAAGTGGTTTGCATAGAAACGTTTTCAAGCCTCTCTGTTTCAGCAATCAAAGCATCTCTTAAATGAGCAGGGTCAACAATTTCTTGCACATTTGCATATGTTTCCATTTCTTTAGTGTATCGTGCAAATGTTTGCTTTAATGCACATAAAATGCAAGTATCTTGATTGCTGTGCTAAGGGACTAAATCTGATTTGCTCATTAATTTCTCTCGGGTTTACTTACATGCCAAAGGGACTGCATTATCAGTTTATCACATTATCAACAAATATTTCAAGGCCAACCAAAAGAAATGGAGAAAACAAAAGTGACCATCATTCCAATAGAAATTGACAAGAATTCACCCAGTTATACAATGTTACCCTGTATAATTACGTTCAGCAAGCAATCCGCATTTTTATTCTTAATTCCAATTTCAAGGACATTTCCGTGTCTCTTGGTAGCCTTCTTTCCAAATAGATCTTGCAGTTTTGTCTAAAAGAGGAAGTGTTGTTAAAAAACTTCCAAGCATTGAACATTTATGAAAACTGCAATAAGATTCAACTCCAAACCCGCAAGAAGGATTTTAAGAAGGCTACAAACAGGTTCATTCTTCGGTATGACAGCATCTCTCCACAAGGCCAATGCATAAATAAATGCACTCTTCAAGAGCGAATATAGTGAGACCAAATGTCAACAGAAATGCTTGTGCAAGTAGATTGGAACTTGTGGTAATCAATCAACATGTCTTGAATCAAACTAAAAACAGAAAACAAATTCTGCAGCTTATGCAAAAGTTCGTTGTAAACATAGAACTTAATATCAAAATGTTAAATTATTTGTGTTAGCTATCTAATTGGCACATCCAAATCTTCTATCAGCTTTTCTGCATCCTCTGCAATGCCAAACTTATGCAATTGCCTATTTGTGTAAATCACTTCTGTTCTCTCAATTCGTATTCTGAACTTAGATCTGCTTGCACCTAGGCTGTAAATTGCTTCATTCAGAGTACCGGATAAAACATCTAACTATTCTACTAGCTATGATGTGATTCCTTTGAAGATGTTTCAGCCACTTCCTCAAGAGCTTAATATAATGAAGAGCTGTATGCCATGGAAATATATTTTGTTTCTCTCCTATTCTCAGTTTCCTCAAGGCACATCACTTTAAGTACCTGTATTGCTTCAATCTTGCTCTTCATCTCCAATTTTTATATCACACTCCCATCCTGTACTGACGAGTGTCCCTTGTTGCTTAAACATCGGGTAGACCTCCTCGGCATTTCTCTCTGAGAGTCTCTCAGACTTGCATGACTCTAAACCTTCCTCAACCATCGAGCTATCATAAAACCATGACACTAAATCATTACTCCAAGGTAAAAGAATTATGCAATACTGCTATTGTGTGTTAGAAAGCTTGAATTATTTCATTGAATTCCTCACTAATTTATACAAGACTACACTGGATAGGTGATTGACTAATAATAGCCTAAAACTAAGGAACACATATATAGTTTACAAAAATATAAGAGCTGACAGTTGACTAAGAATATTACAATTGATTCTTACTAGAAATAAAAAGATTTGTGCCAATTCTAAGGTGGCTGATTGTGGCTTCCATGATCCTTGGGTAATTGCATAGAAATAGATGGACATTCCTTATCACAAGGTAGTGCCATTATCTTCAGCCCAAGCCAGTTCCTTGCAAGTGGGTAAACACATTCATCCCCACACAAATGCGAGAAGTTATTACTAAAAGGCACCCCCTCTTTCATGTCAGACACCAGAGAATCTCTTAATCACACACAGGTATCAGCCATATTATTTAAGAAATCAAGGTCTTCCAAATGTGAATCCTCTAAAATGCATGTGCAAGAGCGTTCCTGGTCAAAGTTGTGACACTGGAATTATAATCTTAAACTTGTCAATTGCGCACAGTATTGGCCAATGAGGATGAGTCATTGCAAGTAGTTTATTTCTTAGAAGCAAGAGAAAACTTCAATGTATATTAATTCTCCAGAATCACTTTAGGCTCTTCGCCAAAATATGACGACCATAGTTGATCATCCGTGCACATCCTGACTGACATCGTGTACTGCCAACAGAATATTTAGTAATATTTCCGAGCATATCGTTACTTGCATATGATCTCTTATCTGCACACAGTTCATCGTCGCAAGCACATCGTAAGATTCTAATTTTAACTGAATGATCGGGAGCTTTCTTGCCTATCAGTATCCATAGGTTTGCACTCACCTTCCAAAATTATGTCAATACATTCACTGCAAACTTGAGATTCAATCCAGGAGGCTCCCTGAAATGGTTCCTATACATGTTATAATCACCAATCTATACATGGTATAATCACGAACCCCCAATGCTTCTTAAGTGTTGTAATATTCACTGACGCAATTTGGATCAACCTCAGCCAATGCATGCAGTATCAAAGCAGCCTTAATGTGTAGCTAACCATAGATTTCCCATTACAACAGAAAATTATAAAAAAGTATTTTTGGAGAGTTGTGTGTAAATACACAAGTTTCAGCTGACAGGATAAGGTCAACGTCAGCACAATAAAATTTTTTTTTTTTTTTCAATATACTGATTCATTCAATTACAACGATATTTACAATTTAAACTACGTTTGGGGAGACACTCCCGCCATATATTTCCCAATCAAGATCGCTTCAAACACTTTTAAATCCTCTCAAATATTCGAGAGCTGTCTACTCCACTCACATTTCGTAAGTGAGAGACTACCTCCACTCAATTAGATGATAATTGAGGGAGACTGAAATTAACTTTCATAATGTTTTTATGGAGGCTCGAACCCTCGCTTCTCTCACAATCAGATTGTAAGTGCGAGGGTTAAGCCCATCGACCAGCGCCTACGGTAAAGACAACAATAAAATTTGGTAGGACTAGAGAGTGGAGACATTCTTTTTGCAACTCTTTGGGAAAGCTCATTTGAGTAGGTTTTGTCATCTGATCTGGTACCTGCTTAAACTTCAATCATTTAGGAACTATCAAAATTGTTGGATTCAAATCTTCTCCAAAATTGTCCAGCACGTATAGACATTGTCTATAGTTCTCCTAGACATTGTCCAGCACCTATAGAAAAAGAGTATTTTCAAATCATAAGTTTTACAGTTTAAATCAATTGTATATATGCAAAGCAATAACATGATGTCATGCCTTATACATCAAAATCTCCTGCAGTGCCGCGTGTTATACTAAAGAAATATATGTTTACATTTTTCACTTCCTTTACTACGAGCAAGAAATATGTTTGAAATTCTTAAAAAAAGGGTGGCAAGCAGAGGCCGACAAAAAAAAATTCCTTTATTTTCATATTAAATTCTAATAAATTTTTGTTAGAGTGGGGGTAAATTTTTAAAGAAATTTTGATATTGGGTCAGCTGTATAAATTATCAATTTTTATTATAATCTTGCCCCCTGTGAGTTAAATTTTCAAATCCGCCCTCGGTTGCAAGAGAATCAAGTTAAAAAAATAAAAATAAAAATAAAAAAGAAAGGGAAGCAAACTCTTGAACTAGTTTTAATATTCTTTTTATGTAGTTTTTATAATGAGCTGGGCCATGGACTGAAATTTAATCTAAAATTTTGTAAAGTTGCGAGACGGACTTAAAATAACCGAGTAGTTATGATAGTGAAATCCTAAAAAGAGTAGAACTCGTGTTTAAATACAAGCTTTTGCTTGATGTGACAACGAAGTTATGAATAAGTTTTGCTGACTTCTGATGATTGTTACATCTCTAAGACACGTTACCCACGTTGTAAACGAGCAAGAAACAAACGCGTTAAGCTCGCTAATTTCATCAAATATATGCCAGCTATGCTGAGACTATTCAATTTGGACTAAATGAATACACCGTTCTCTGTTGGACCACCGTTTTTCTCACCGTTATCTCAATGCATGCCTGTGGTCCATACGTATATGCAGCCGTTCAAGTGTTGGCGAACACAGCATTATATTGTGTGGCCGGTTTGGATGTAAAATGCGGGTTTGGGTTGAATTTTTTTAAGACCAAGCTCATTAGATTGGAAATGTGAGGATCGGGTCTTGACTAAGTCTATTATGGGTTTGGGCTGGGCTTGAGCTAAATTTGGACTTTTAATTATTTTTAATTTTTTTTAATTATTATAAACTTAAAATGAGTCAATAATAGTTTAGTTGTTATAATCAATAATAAATAAATAAAATAAATATTTTAAAATAAAATAATAAAGAAAGAAAATGAAGAAAAAAAGATTATAAATTTAATTATTTTAATACTGATTTTCTAATTCAAGCACTTAAAAGAGAGTTTAGTATTATAATTGTAATTTTTTAATTCAGTAATGATATATGAATTAGAGAATTATGTTTTTTTTTTAAGTTTTCATTATTTTTAAATTTTACTTTATTATTCTAATTTATAATAAATAAAGAAAATGAGGTAAATAAAAGTTTAAAGATTTATTTTTTTATACTAAATTTTTCAATTCAAACAGTTTTTTTTTTATCAATTAACACTTAAAAGAGATATTTTAAATTAGGGAACTAAGTTTTCTTTTCTTTTTTTATTTTTTAAATTTTAATTTATTACTAATTTATAAAGTTATTTTTTGAAAAAAATTAAAGAATTTGGACTTTACTTAAACTTTTTTCTTTAAACCCTTATCCAGTTTCTCATGTGAAAAATTCGAACCAAAGTCCTTGAGAATACACTGGACCGACCCGATATTTTTTGCCATTCCTAGTGGCGGTCGCTCATGCGAAGTTGTAATTAGCCGCCCGCCATTGCTAGCTCTTGTCAACATCACTATCTACAAGAGATTTGTGATTTGCTATGAACGATCCTTCTTTGATTTATTTTGTTTTTTTTAATAGTATATTTAAAGAAGCAACATCTAACTTAGAGAATCCAAATACAAGTACTCTTCTTCCACTGCTCTAAGAAACTCGAAATCAGCTCTAGCGACTAGCGTTGAGTTAAATTTGTGGAGTTCTAGATAGTATAATAGTCAAACTAAAAATGACAAACTAAAAAATGAGCAGACACACACATTTGGGCTAGTTTTAGATTATGGTTACCGATAAAATAAGTTGCTTCTATTACACAGATGCAATAAGTAGCATATTAAAAAATAATTAGATATTTAATAAATTGTATTGTTGTTGTAGCTGAGTTTGAAAAGTAGTATACATGCATTTGGTAAATTTTATTACAAATATATTATTCTATTGTATAATGACTAAAATAAATATAAGTTTAAATTATCTTTTATTTTTTTAGAGTATATTCAATGATGTTTAGATATGTCTTTAAAAAAAAACATGTAAAATTACATAAAGTGAAAAAGCAATCAATAAATTTGTCATATAAAATATGATAAAAACTCATACTAATACATAATCCAAATAAAATAAAAAAGTAATTTGCATTACATTCATATTAATCTTGATGAAATAAATACCATAACTATAGAAAAAATATAAATAGATTGAATATTAAAAGCCATGCTTATGAAATTAATTTTAAAAGTTATGGTTAATTTTCATGTGAATTTGTTCAAAGTTCAAAAAAATTTACATAATTATATGCAAACCTTTTGTAATCTTATAATAGAAATAAAAGTAAAATATAAAAAATTAGATCTTACTAGATAAAAAATTTAACGCTAGAGAAAATATACAATAGTTGTGGTGGCAATTTGATTGTGGTAGTAATATGATATCTAATGGCTTAATATTATGGTGTATGGGAAAACAAGACATAAATATTTTTTAAAAAATATTAAGGTTATAATAGGATTTTTTAAAATGGTATGATAGCTTATTTAATAAAATTTAAAATTACTACCACAATCAAATTATGATAGCTTATTTCATTACAATCAAATTATGATAGCTATCAAATTAAAATGGTATGTTAGCTTATTTATTTAATAATGAAGAAAATTATGAAATAAGCTGTTGTTATAAAATTTACCAAACACTATAATAGAAACTTAAAAATGGTATAATAGCTTATTTAATAAGTTGCTTATGAAAAATAACTATATACCTACTTTTAAAAACTGCTGTTAAAATAACGAAAATTATGAAATAAGCTGCTGTTACAAAATTTACCAAATATTATTTTTGTCGCAAGTTATTAAATAAGCAGCTTATTGAGTTTGAACCTCAATTCCAAAGGGGGCCATTATCTTTCCATGATTTAACAAGGAACAAGTAAAAAGATTAGCCTATACATTACAGGTGATAAGAAAAATTATAAATTACCTTTTGATCGGCTGCAAATATTTTTGGGTAAAGTGTATAAACTAATCATGAATTCTTGAGCTGAGTTTTAAATATGAGTTAGGTTCATGACTTCTAAATGGTATCAAAGTTAAATTATGCTCAAGTGCGGCTAACATTATCCTTCCACGTGGCAAGGATGAAAAGAAAATGATTAACTTACAAGTAATGGGATTGTTCAGTACATCATTTCACAATGACTGAGAGTAAATCATAAACTAAAGTTTGAGTGTGAATTAGACCAATGAAATTCTATAAATATGAGTAAGGTTAATGACTTCTAAATGGTATCAAAATCAAATTATGCTTAAGCAGCTAACATTATCCTTCCACGTGGTAAGGATGAAAAAAAAATGATTAACTTACATGTAATGGGATTATTGAGTATATTATTTCCCAATGAGTAAGAATAAATCATACACTAAAGTTTGAATATGAGTTATGATCATGATAGATTGGTCCATCTCCATTGACATCAATTACTAAAAACTTCGGTTAAAATTAAATGAATTCACCGCTTAAGATTCAAAAATGAAAAAAGAGTTGAACCTATTAATTTAATTAATATGTCAAAATTTCAACCAAAACACAAATATGAAAAGAAGTGAGATGTAATATCCTTCCAGTTAGAAGATTATTACATTTGATGTTTATAATCCTTACTTTGACATTTGATGTTTGCACATCCAGGCAACCATTTGCGCAACAAGTCTTAAGTAAAATCTAATAATATATAGATTAGCCTATTAGGAATCAACTCAATAGTCGTCAACAGCAATATTTATTTAAATTAGATGGGATATTATTGAACGAAACAAGATTGTTTCATTTTGTTTGTCTTCCAAAAAGATTGAAACCCAAACCAAAATTTCGTCAATCTATTAGCAATGTGCGGTGGAAAAATATTGTATGATTATTCATGAATCAAATGATTTGTGAGAAATAAAAAATTTGAAATTAGTAGCAATTTGCATTTTGGATTAGACATAAAAGATGTTACAGCAATGCTATTGTAATAAAAGGCTAGATATTTCACAAGCAATTAGTATGGTGAACAATATGCACAATTCTGATAAAGGATTGATTTGATGTACAAAGAGTTTAGTAGTATTCAAGTTAAGATGGGAAATTGTTAAAATTTTGACTTGAATATGGGAAAGTATAAACGAAAAATCATTAAGTCTTAAAAGCATGAAGAAAAAATAGTAAAAGTGTTGGACAATTTTGTTCATACGATTAAAAGCTATTCGGTGATGTTCAAAATTGAAGGTGGTAGCAAATTGCACATGCAAATTGTTGACAAAATGTGCTTGGCTTTAATGCATGCAATGCAAGTTCCAGATCCATGTGATGGCGGCTTGGAAAAGGATGGCAATTCATGCTCCTTTAGTTAAAAGTGGCAGCTTGTGTGCAGATTTTGTACCGCAATTGTTGAAGCTTAAAGTCATTAGAAGCCTATAAGTAGAGCTTCATTCTAAAAAGGTAGATCATCCAAATTCCAAATTGTGAGAGTAATAAACATTAGCAAGTGAGCTCTCCAATGGTATAGATAGAGCATTTCTTTGGGCGCTAAGAAAACCATTTGGGTATTTTGGGGTTTTTGGATTTTGAGAGTTTTTTCCACTTTTGTAAATTTTTATTTATTAGTGAAATCATCTTCAAGTCTTTACTCGTGAACATAGACTTTACGCCGAACCATGTAAATTATTGTATCAACTTTTCTTTGCATTTATTTATCATGACATTTATATTTGTTCAGAAGTCACAATTACCATAACATTGATAATTGCTCAACCTGTGTTTCTGCAACATAAGAAAATTCTCAAATGGTGAATAAAAAATTTTAAAGTTTGCTTTGTAGCCCTCTTTTTGTGTTGTGCGTGTATTACTCCTATAGATTTAGTTTTTTTTTTTAATTTAATAAAAAAACAGATAGGAAGTTGTACAAAGTCCAAATTTATTTTATAACTCCTAATTCTTCCCAAAATTTAAATTAAAATGGACAACTAAATAAATCTACTTCAAAATTGCTTGACTAAGCTCTTGGGAGTATGGTTTAGATGTTTGAATTTAACGGATCCATACAATAAATATTCTTGGTGAAATATTCCTAATATTAGAAGGTTGGCTATGAACTAGCTATGAACTATTTATGATACAATAAATATTCCTGGTGAAGTAGTCCCAATATTAGAAGGTTAGCTACGAACTAGATATGAACTATTTATGATACAATAAATATTCCTAGTGAAGTAGTCCCAATATTAGAAGGTTAGCTATAGGGATGGTAGAAACCCCTATGGGGATGAGGGTCTTAGGGGATTTTCCTTATTTGCAGAGGGTATAAGGACAGTTTTATATTTAATTTCTTATTTGGGAAATAGACGAAAATCCCCTCCTTATTTCCCCATTTTTTCATTTTAATTTTAATTTTTTTGAAATTATTAGAGAATAAATAATAAAATTTAAATTGTAAATATTAAATATTAGTGTAAATAAAAAATATCAAAATATTTATACAAACAATATAAGTAATATAAATATTAGTTAATATAAAGATTTTTTTACATAATTTAGACGTAACCACAGCCTAAAGCCCACAACTACACAAGCGCACAATTTACAAATCAAACCCTAAGCCTCTCTCTTGTAGTCTCACTCATCCCCTCTAAATTATTTAGGTCGAAGCCAGCATCCAACTTGTCCTCATCTCATCATAGCCTATTAGCATGTTGCATCCTCATCTCATTAATTTAAGTATCTATATCCACTTTATTTATTTTATTATCAATATAAAAGTAATTTCTTTTTATTTTTGTTATAGAATTTGAAGATTGATAGAAGATAATTATTCTAATGATTTACATTTTGTAATATAACTTTTGTAATAAATTAATGTTAATGTAAGATATATTGTCAAATTTTATTTAATGTATCAATTATTCTAGAATCGGAGACCCTTGGGAATCCCTGATATTATTCAGTGGTCCCCATATCCTCCCCTTAAACAATTCTAATAAGGACAGGGAGGGAATGAGATATATACAAAATATTAAGAATGAGTATGGAAATATTGGTCCCCTCCCCGTTACCATGCCTAGTTGGCTACGAACTATTTACGACACAAATTAATGTTGGCGCACACTGTTATAAAAAGGAATGCTACACTTTCAAAATCGAGATAAATGAAAACTCAATCCGAAGAGCTTTTCTACTTCCCCTAACTTCTTTTAGTTAATCCTTTACCCAATGGAATCACTTAATGTTCCCAAATTTCTCGAGGACAAGACAATTTTAGTCACTGGTGCCACTGGCGCCACTGGCTTTCTAGCAAAGAGTATTAGCATGCGGCTCTTCGTTTAACTCTCCCTCTCTTCCTTTCCCATTGATGTTTTAATAAATTTCCTTTTGTTGATTTATTGCATTTGTCAATTGTTGTTTCAGTTTTTGTGGAGAAGATACTGAGAATTCAACCAAATGTGAAGAAGCTCTATCTTCTCATAAGAGCTGAGGACAACAAGACCGCTAAACAACGCCTGTTCCGCGAGGTAAGTACTTAAGGCTTTAATTCATTTTTAAAGAACTAGAAACGTAATCAACATATATAACCTATGAATAGGTGATAGAGAAGGACTTGTTTAGAGTGCTGAGGGATACATGGGGTGACAATTTAGACTCCTTTATATCGGAAAAGGTGGCTGCAGTGCCTGGTGATGTTTCTTGTGAGGACTTGGGAATCAAAGACTCCGATTTAAAAGAAGAAATGTACAGACAAATAGACTTGGTGGTACATGTTGCTGCTATAACAAAATTTGTTGAAAGGTAGCGACAACATTTTAATTTGTACTTCTTTTTTCTATCTCTAACTATCTTACTATGCTATTTATGCATATATATGACATGAGAACTGACCTTTGGTTTAAAAAAAAAAATACTCTTTTCTCTGTAGATATGATGCTTTATTGGACACCAATACAATGGGAGCTTTCCGTGTTTTGAATTTTGCAAAGAATTGTGCAAAAATACAGATTCTTGTCCACCTATCAACTGGTGAATATATTATCGCTTGACCTATAATTGAGAAAACCATTTGAAATTAATGGATTTTACAGGGAATAACAAAATACAGATTCTTGTCCACCTATCAACCGGTAAATATATTATCGCTTGACCTATAATTGAGAAAACCATTTGAAATTAATCGATTTTACAGGGAATAACAATATATATATATATATATATATATATATATATATATATACACTGGGAAAATGAGATTTTCACTTCAAGCTAAAAAATTATTTTTATCACTTGAGTGCCTGATAATAAATTTTTAGTACCGCATTTAAACTTGGTTAATTAAAATCATTAAAGAAGGTATCTGATTTTAAAGTTTAAGCTAATAGGAATAGGGAAAGGTCTGAATTTAAAACAAGTTTTATAATAAAAGTAATGATAGAAAAAAGACATAGTTGAAGAGTAAATATGACATATTCACAAATAAATTAATTATTAATTTGAATGTCTACAAATCAAAACTAGTTAATTTATTTGTTAAAATATCAATTTTATCGTTCAGCGGTGTGTTTTTATATCGTTATTTTGTCACTATTTGTTTAGCCAACTTCAAGAGTTAATTAATTTGGCCTTTTCAGCTTATGCGTGCGGCGAGAAGCCGGGACTGATACCTGAAAAATCATTTACGATGGGTGAGACGCTCAACTGGCCACGTAGATTGAATATCACGGCAGAAAAGGAATTAGTGGAACAAAAATTAAATCAACTTCATGCAACTTCTGCGACTGAAGAGGAAGTCACATCAATCATGAAGGACTTCGGCTTGGAAAGGTTCGATATTAGCTCATGCTAAGTTAAATTTATAGTAATGTCAAGTTAAATTAGAAGGTTGCTCCACTTAGTGGCCCTGCTCTATTAACTTATAGGCCAGCAAAATTAAAAGTTGACCACACCTATTGGCCCTGCTCTATTGCCTATGTTTGCACTAATTTAAGTGGCTGTTAGATGCTACAAATGCAACTTAGCAAAAGTCTTAATATACTGCTGAATCATACTAAACAAAAAAGTATTTATAATAAATTAAGAAAAGCACATGACACCTTGTGTTTAGGTAAATTAATCTCAAAGATCTCTTTATTTTTAAAATTTATCTCTTTGAATTCCGTTCAGACAAGTATGTCAAAATAAAATACTACTGATCAGGATAATTAAAAGGCACAATAGTCCTTAAAAGAATTTATTTGACAATTTTTAAAAATAACAGAATTTTTGTGACCATTTTACTAAAGTACGAAGATTTTGTTATTTTCTCTAGTGGATTTGGTTTACGTTTTTATTACAGGGCAAGGTTGTACGGGTGGCCAAACACGTATGTGTTTACAAAGGCAATGGGGGAAATGCTGTTAGACCATTATAAAGACAATCTTCCTATTGTCACTATACGCCCAACCATGATAACAAGTACTTACAAAGAACCATTCTCAGGTTGGATTGAAGGTTTGAGGTAAATCTCATTTTAATCAAATTTCTAACTATAATCTTTTCACTAATTAATTTTCATTAATTTTGAGTAATTTATCTTCACTTTTTTCCACTATTTCAGAACAATTGACATTCCAATAATTGGATATGGTACAGGGAAAGTAAGTTGTTTACCTAGCAATCCTCAGACAATATTTGATTTGGTGAGTTTTAAGGTTCTAATAAAGTGATCAGAGCTAATCTAAAAGATTTGACCAAAAAAAAAAAAACATGAACTCCATTACAATGTTTTTTATCACACAAAATTTGGTGAAAGAGCGAAACTCTCCTTATTTGATAAAATTAATTAAAACCCCCCAAATATTTTAAAACACATCCAAATCCTCTTATTGTCAACTTTTATGCTAGTCTTAGTATTTTATTATTAGTAGTTATTTGATGTTGGGAGTATTAATATCTTTAATTATTCAATCAATTAAATAATTACATGTATTCATACTTTCAACATCAAATAACTACCAAGGATAAAATTGTAAGAGTAGTGAAAAAAAAAATTAACACTCATGGGAGTTTGCATGTATTTTAAAACATCAGAAAAATTTCAATTAGTTTTGTCAAATAATTGGAGGGATTCACTTTTTCCTACCAAATTTACATATATTAATTTATAAAAATTATTTGCAGATACCAGCGGACATGGTAGTGAACTCAATGATCATAGCAACGGTAGCAAATGCGAATAACCCATCACCTCAAATGATTTATCATGTTGGCTCATCTCTAAGAAACCCAATACGACTCTTCAAAATCCATGAGTTTGTCTCTTGTTATTTTACTAAAAATCCATATATTGATAAATATGGAAAGCCAGTTATAGTTGGCAATGGTAAAATACTGGACTCTTTGGCTAAATTTCACATATACATGGCCATCCGCTATGTGCTACCACTAAAGGTTTGTTGTAGCTTGGTTTAGTTACATTGAATAATGCTTTTAGTTTGCAATGTGAAAATAAACTCTCTAATTAATGTTCAATTTTCGTTAACTTTTATACTCATAATTTACTTTTTATTATTATTATTTTTTTTTTGGTATTTGAAAGGGATTAGAATTGGTGAATTTAGTCTTTTGCCGATATTTTGAGGACATTTGTAATGATTATAATCGAAGATTGAAGTTCATCATGCGGTTGACATATCTTTATAAACCGTACATGTTTTTTGAGGGCATGTAAGTATATATGTATTACTTCTATCTGTCCAGGTTTTGGAGTTATTTTTCTACCAAGTTAATTTAACATCAATTTCTGTGTTATAAATGGACAGCTTTGATGATACAAATTCGGAGAAGTTGCGAATGGCAATGAGAGAGAGTGACATGGAGCTCGATTCATTTAATTTTGATCCGAAGAGTATTGACTGGGAAAATTACATTTTAAATACTCACGTTCCTAGCCTTTTGAGATATGTAGTCAAATGACGACGGAAGCAAGGACTTGGCCTGCAAATTTCAATAAGGTTCTTCTTTTGGGCACTTAATAACTTGTTTTTTTTTTTTTTAATTTTTTTTAAAGCTGAAGTTGGTCCCGTCAAGCAGGATTATTATTGAAAAATAAAAAGGATTAAAGGTAGGTTATGGCAAGTCTAGGGAGGCGCATAGTGAGCCTTGCCCTTGCCCAAATACGTAATGGGTTGCCCAAATAAAACTAAATCCTATATTTGAGGGACGAAATCTTTCTTGTACTATCAATGAGGTTAGGCTTCATGTTGTTTAGCAAAGCTTAAAGATTGTGTGTACAAATTAGATTAACAATTTTTCTATAAAAATGATCTAGTAAGCACACTAGTGCCTAGTATATGTCAGCAACTGGAGTTAAAAAGATTAACAGGTGTAATGATTTTTGATTGATGTGGAACAACTTGTACAATTCCGCAGATATACAAATAGGTGATGACATAAAATGGTAGTGAATTAAAGCTTGGCAAACAAATATATTAAAGTTTAGTAAAGAAATAAAAGAAAGATATTACAATGCAATTAGAACTAAGGATTTTGACTTGTAATTGATATCCTGGAATCTTGGAATCCTTTTGATAATTGCTTCCAAAAAAGAAGATCGGTCTCCAAGAATTTGATTGATTATTTGCTTTAAAAAATCTTGATTCTCATTGCTCTAACAACTGATACTTTCCTTACTATCCCCCCTCAATATGGAGTGTGGTATGCTTACTACACCCAGATTGCCACGAAACCAACGGAAGGATATTTGCCAAGAGCCTTTATGAATATATTGTAGGCATATAACGTGTAATGAGAGCGCCGACTGCTATTTTCTCCCTTATAAAGTGATTGTCCATCTCAACATATTTTGAGCGAGCATGAAATATAAGGTTAACTGACATATGTAGAGTGCTGATGTTGTCTGAAAATAATTAAGGTGGTTTTCGAAGAGAGATGCCAATATCACTGAAAAGAAAAGTCAGCCGAGTAATCTCCGTAGCAATGGAGGCCAAAGACCGATACTCTGCTTCAGAACTTGACTGTGATATTGTTGGCTGCTCTTTAAAGCATCAGGAGATGCAATTTGCACCTAAATATCTATCGTTGCCTATCGTACTTTGGCGAGTAATTGGACAGTCCCCCAAATCAACATTGAAAATCCATTAAGAGTTAGAGTGCTTTAATGAAGAAATCGAACCCCATAATCTATTGTGCCTTTAAGATACCGAAGTATCCGCTTAACAGCACGAAGATTTCTTTCTATAGGTTCTTGAAAGTGCTGACAAACTTTATTAATTGTATGTTGAATGTTTGGACGTGAGAAAGTCAAGTACCATAAGCCACCAACTTTTTGTATTCGGTTAGATCTATGGCCTTTTGGTCAAGTTCATTGGCTAGTGGTTTTATGGCCATTGGTGTAGAAATGAGGAGCAATTAAACATGTTTGCCCAGGTCCTTGATTTCTATGTTGCGACAATAAAAAAAACTTTTAGTAAAAATTATCACTTATAACTAATGTTTATTCATATCATATCACCAATAATTAATAATAATAAATTATGCGGAAGCGTATCTGAATCCATAACTCTTAATTCCTCTCTAGGGTTGTGTGGTTGGCCTTCCAGATCTATACGTTCTCCTAGAGAGTCTTTTAGTTCTCTCTGCACTCTATCTCTCTGAGGATGGGATATCAGAAATAATGAAAAGATTACGTGTAACCTGTGGACCATGACCACTTATATAAACAACAATTTCGTGTTGTCACTGGCTATTCCTAATCATGCCTATCATAGAATTAGAATACTATTGGGTCTCTACACATTAAAGTCTCATATCTTATTAAATACATTAAAGTTTATGATACCGTAAATCTTAATAGATCACTTTTAATTGAGCTTAACCTTATATGACAGTTTGCAACACATAATTATTCACATATAAGTCCAATGTAGAATTAAGGATCCAACAATACTGGATTAAAAAATCCAACAATCTCTCACTTCGGCTATCTGTGTAACCTCATAATTATGCTTTGCAAAAATAACCGTATGAACTCAACCTTATTGTCATTACCGAAATGTATCTATAACCAATCCAGCCAATCAATCATACCAACATAGGATCACAGCAGCTTTCGTTACATCAATCGCGACTCAACACTCAATGGTTACTATGCCAATACAACTGAATAACATGAATCATGATGTGGATGTGTAGCATGAAAATTTCATACAATGTGATCTTAACATGCCTATTTCCAACTAGTCCACCTTAAACCTTATTGAGATCAAACCATACTAAAATCAGAGTGTGAACAAACCAAAACTTTATTTCTGCAGAAAATAACCTTCAATATCAAGAAACTGAAATAACTGAAAATGTTTATATTATAAGAGTATCTAAAATCACAAACTCCCAATAAAACTGAATATCCTTAAATAACATGACACCCATACGAGTAGTGTGCTCATGAAACATCTTGGGTGGTAGTCCCTTAGTAAGCATATCTACAATCATGGAGTCAGTACCGATATGCTCTATAGAAAACTGTCCAGTCTGAACTCTTTCTTTAACAACTAGGAACTTGATGTCTGTATACTTTAACTTTGTCGAGCTCTTGTTGCTATTGGAATACAGCACTGTTGACTTATTGTCACAAAATAACTTGATTGGTCTATCAACACTATCTACTATACGCAGCCCCGTGACAAAATTCCATAGCCATATTCTATGATTGGATGCCTTATAACATGCTATGAACTCTGCTGCCATAGTGGAAGAGGCTATAAAAGACTTTTTAGCACTCTTCCAAGAAATAACACCTCCAGCTAGCAGATAGATGTAAGCTGAAGTGGATTTCATACTATCTTGGCATCAAGCAAAATCAGAGTTAGTATACCTAACGATTTTAAGCTTATCCGACCTTCGATATGTGAGCATATAGTTTTTTGTTCTCTACAAGTATTGTAAAACCCGTTTGACTGCTTTCCAATAGTATACTCCTAGATTACTTAGATATTTGCCTAACATCCCAGTAACGTACGCTATATCTGGTCGCGTATAAACTTGAACATACATCGGACTTCCTACTGCTGATGCATAAGGAATATTCTGCATTTTCTTCTTTTCAAAATTATTCTTAGGGCACTGATTAAGACTAAACTTGTCTCCTTTAGCCACAGGGGTATCACCTGATTTACAATCTTACATTCCATATCTCTTAAGAACTATTTCTATATAGCTCTTTTGTGATAACCCCAAAATACCTTTAGAGCGATCTCGGTGTATTTGTATGCCTAACATAAAAGAGGTGTCACCAAGATCTTTCAACTCAAAATTCTTAGTTAAAAATCTCTTGGTGTCATGCAATAAGCCTGTATCGCTACTGGCAAGCAAAATGTCATTGACATATAAAACTAGAAAAATATATTTATTCCCACAGAACTTATGGTATATACAATCATCGGCCAAATTCATCTCAAAATCAAATGAGATGATCACTTGATGAAACTTAAAATACCATTGTTGAGATGCTTCATTGAGCACATATATGGATTTCTTAAGTTTACAAACCACATTTTTTGGGTTTTCGGACACAGTTTTTTGGCTGCACTATATAGATTATCTTATCAATGTTGCCATTGAAAAACACCTTCTTTATATCCATCTGATGTAACTTAAGATCGAAATGCGCCACTAATGCCATTATAATCATGAAAGAATCTTTTGAAGAAACTGGAAAAAGCCTTTTTATAGTCGATGCCTTCTTTTTGCGTAAAGTCCTTTGCAACACGACACACCTTGTATCTCTCTACATTGCCTTTTAAATCTCTTTTGGTCTTAAATATCCATTTGCAACCAATAGGTTTCGCACCTTGTGGCAATGAGACAAGATCCCATACGTCATTGTCTTTCATAAACTTAATCTCATTCATGGCATCAATATACTTTTGAGAGTTAGAACTTTCTATAGCTTGACGAAAATTGATTGGATCATTTTCCATCACGCCGATGTCTACCTCATGTTCTTGGAGAAATACAATGTAATCATCTGGCAATGCACTTCTCCTTTCTCTAGTGGATCTCTTTAATGGCATAGGTTCTTGAGGTAGTAAAGTTTATTCTTTTAGAACAACTTCTTATTATAGGGGGTTTTCCAACATTATCTTGATTTGTTATGTCTTGAATAAAGTTAGGAATGAGACACTGATCAATGCCAATAACACATATGAGAATATCAACATATTCTTCTTCAAAGACAAAGTCCTTAACTGTATCTCTTACCACAAACTCTACATGCTCAAACAACCGAGTATTTCCTGACTCGAAAATCGACTTTATTGTGGGATCATAAAACTTGTACCCCCTAGATTGTTTTGAGTATCCAATAAAATAGCAACTCACCGTTCTTGAGTCCAATTTCTTCTCATTAGGCCTATAAAGTCTTGCTTTGACTAGACATCCCCAAACATGTAAGTGCTTGAGACAAGGCTTTTTACCTGTCTAAAGCTCATAAGGGGTTTTGGCAGTCATTTTAATTGAAACCCTATTAAGGATATACGCTGTAGTCTTAAGTGCTTCTCCCTAAAGTGATTCTGGTAAGGTAGAATGAGAAAACATACTCCTCACTATGTCCTTAAGCGTCTTATTTCATTTTTTAGCAACATCATTCATAGTGGGCAAATCCGGCATAGTGTACTATGGGATGATACCGCATTCCTCTAGGAATTTCGTAAATGACCCTGGACGTTGTTCACTTGAACCGTCATATCTCCTATAGTATTCACCACCACGGTCAGATCTGACACTTTTGATTCTTTTGCCGAGTTGGTTATCAACTTTAGCCTTAAAGTTTTTTAACATATTCAAGGACTGTGCCTTTTCATGGAGGAAATATATGTAGACATATCTAGAAAAATCATCTATGAACATTATAAAATATTATTGACCATTCCAAGCAGGTGCAAGGAATAACACACAAATGTCTGTATGTATGAGTTCTAAGACATCTAAACTCCTATTGGCTTCAAATCTCCTTTTATCGATTTGTTTTCCCTTAATACAGTTAACACAGATGTCAAAATCTATAAAATCTAAGGGGTCGAGAATTGCGTCTGACACAAGTCTCTCTATTCTCCGTTTGGAGATATGACCTAATCTCTTGTGCCATAACGTAGCTGAATTCTCATTGGTTAACTTTCTCTTTAAACCTCGTTTACTTAATTATAGGGATTCATTAAATGAAGCAATTGCATCAAGCATATAAAGATTATCACTGCCTGACAAAGAACTAGAATCAACTAGTTTTGAATCATAAAACAAACTAAATTTTTCATTTTTAAATGAACAAGAATAACCAGATTTGTCCAAAGCAGAAATAAAAATCAAATTCCACCTAAAAGACGGAACAATAAAAGTTTTATTAAGATCCAAATAAAATCCAGTCTGTAATAATAATTTAAATTTTCCTATTGCTTCAACTTCAGCTATCTTGTCATCACCCACATAGATGTATCTTTCACCATCACTCGGTTTTTGGCAACTCAGGCAACTCTGCATAGATACACTGATGTAGTGGTTGCACCAGAATTTATCCACCACGTGTGTCTAAGCACCGAAGTTAAGTTAACCTCAGAACAAACCAAACTAAAAAACAACAAGTACCTTCTAAATCACTTGGTTTCTTTTATTGTTTCCTTTAAGGTGTTATATCTGTAGCTTCCTTATCCTTCTTCCTTTTCTTGCCCTTAGAGGTAGAGGCTACGTGAGCTCTTTCTGCCTTATCTTTCTTCAGTCTATCCTCTTCCTAAACACAGTGTGATATGAGCTCATTCAAAGACCAAGTCTTTACTGACAATTATAACTCACCTTAAACTGGTTAAACTGTGTTGGTAAAGATATTAAAACCAAATGTACTAGCAAGTCCTTAGAGAGTTCAAGCTTAAGTGCTCTTAGCTTAGAAGCAAGATGAGACATCTCTATAATATACTCCCTAATATTGGCTTTACCCGTATACCTCATTGAAATTATACTTGTTAAGAGCGTACCAATTTCAGCCTTTTCGTTCATGATAAACCTCTGCTTAATCTGTGCAAGAAACTCCTTAGCCGTAGTTGTTTTCTCAGTCATTGAACCCCTGAATACTTCTGGAATGGCTTTCTTCATGATCATGATACACATGTGATTTGATCTTTCCCACTTTTTCATTTCCCTTTTATCATCAGGGGTACTCTCATCCGTAAGAAGTATGAGAGAATCAACCCTTAATGCAAAATCAAGATCCATGACAGCGAAAACTATTGAGAGATTCTTATGTCATGATTTGAAGTTAGAGCCATTTAGCATAGGAATTGAATTGATGTTGGCAGTAATATTAGCAGCAGATATAATTGAATAGAGAACAACAAACAAATATAACAAGCTCATATTAATTTTAAAACAAAAATAAATTCAAATAAAGATAAATCGCATCTCAAGATATCGGGCACTCCATTAATATTATATCTTTGGATAAAATATTAACTTGTAAGTGATATCTTGGTGCAGTAATCAAACACTAATAATAAGAACATATCAAATAATGAATCTTTCTTTGGGTCAACTTATTATTTACATGTGAAATTGAATAATCATCATGTGTTTATTACCACAGGTGCACATATAATTCTATTAAATATGAATCTTTTTTTGGGCTGATCGATATTTACAGAAATTACATATACAAAACCGTTTGTATTATAAAACAAATTAATTTCCACAAGAGATGTCACTTTGGCGACATGTTGCTTCAATTAATTCATCTCAAAATACATATAAATCAACCAATATTTGAATTTAAAATTGCACAAAAAATTATCCAATTTTTTTTTTAAAAAATAAGGTCAAAGTCAAAGTTTGACCGATTAACGGTCAATGTTGACCGTTGACTCGTTCAAGGCTAGACCGGTTCAGGTCAACTCGAACCAAATATTGAACCAATCCACAAATTAAAACCAACCTTTTTTTTTGTTTTTAATAGGCTAAACATCACTTGTAATGTGCTAATGTAAATTAATACTTAATTTTAATCAATCAAGCCCAAAATTAAGTTTTATTAAGCCCAACCAAATTCATGGCTTAAATGAAAAGTCTTTTAATAATTCTGCTGAAAAGAAAATTTAAAAAATTATAGGGACTTTTATGATATAATCCATGTAACCCTAGTCCCTTTTTTCTTTTCATGCGGCAACACCATGCCGCCACCTTTTTTTTTTAATTCGATTTTCCCAAAAAAAAAAGTTCATAAAATTCTAAATTTATTTTACTTCAACAAGAGTTAACCATAAATTTGATTCAAGAATTATTGAATTCAAGAACACCAAAATATATTTAATCCTTAATTTGTTCTCAAACTCAATAATTTTAATAATTTTGGTATTATTGAATTTGATAACACCAAAAATTTAATCATTAATTAAAAAATAAATTTGATTCTCAATGATTCAACATAAATTGGCTCTGATACCACTTGTTGGGATAATAAAACAAACTTTTGTTGAAAACTATCCCCTATAACTCATGAATATTCACGTCATATCACCAAGAATCAATAATAATAAATTATACAGAAGCGTATCTGAATCCATAACGCTTAATTCCTTTATAGAATTGTGTGGTTGGCCTTCCAAATCTACACGTTCTCCTAGAGAGTCCTTTAGTTCTTTCTATGCTCTCCTTCTCTCTAAAGATGAGATATAAAAAAGAATGAAAAGATTACATGTGACTTGTGAACCATGACTACTTATTTAGACAATAATTTTCTGTTGTTATTGAGTATTCCTGAAATTTACTATTTTGTCCACGTGTAAAATTACATGAAACTGCACATAATTTCATCTTGTGTAAACTCATTACACCCGCCAATTGTGTAGTCAGATTCTTTTATTTAATTATTATCGTCATTTTTATCAAAAAAAAAATTATTATAATCATCGTATCTCTCCCCTAATATTAGCGGGGTTAGTTATTGAGTAAAGAAGGTGTCATTAGAAAATATCATTCAATTTAACGTTCTTAAAGGGTATAAAAGAAAGGGGGTGTTGAATAGAGAATCCATGGGTGTTACAACGGCCCATCAGTACTTTTGTTGGGCTAGAAATTTTGCAAGCATTACTCAAAAGCTGGAACTCAGCAGCAAAGCCATTTGCGTACATATATTATTATTTTGGGTCGCTCCATGATGTTGGGAAAAAATTCTCAACATCAATAGTGGAACTTTACCGTTTAAGTTGATCTTTACTAGTTAAACCACTTGAATTACAGTTAAACAAGGATAAGTAATCATACGAGGTAAATAGGATAGAAAAATAATAACTATAATAAGAATTTTTTTATGCTGTTCAATTATCCAACACCTTATACTATTATTGTTATGTTAATTTAATTATGTTTTAATCTAAGAGTTGTGATATTTGACACTCTTATTATATCTCACTAGGCCCCACTAATCACTTTTATTCTAATACCTATTTTATCCTCATATGAAATGACTTAAAAGAATAAATAGTTTTTTAAGTGTATTCACATGACAATTTCTATTAATATATAATTTAGCTAATCTAATTTTTTAAATCCTAATTTCTTTTGACGTTTTAAATTATTATCCTTTCTCAAAATTGTACACTCTAATTTTGTAATCATCGAAGAAATTGATTTACAATACTCAATAGAAAATGATAAAGAAGTATCAAATCTTTTTTATGGTTATGGCACTGGTGGATAAAATTCTTGAAAAAAGAGAGAGATGTTATAGTGATTATGAAATTTTTTAAAAATAAATTTTATAAATTTTATAAATTTTATATGATGTGTGCTTGGAAAAAGAAACAAAATTATAATGAGGATAAATTCGAGATTAGTTGGTGTAAGTTGAGAAATAAAAATTAGTTTAAAATTTTTAATACGATTAACTAAAGAGTTGGAGCCGGTGAAATATAATGAGAGATCAAATATCACCACTCTTAATTAAATGGGGGGAAGAAACACATAATTGGAGTCTCTTAATCAAATTTTTTTTACTTTTATAATTGAATGGCGCATGGCTGAAAGCCTGGAAGTTGCCACGCTATCTATGTAGAACTATTGCTCGGGAAAATCTTCTAGCTAGTAAGCTAATAATTAATTAGATACAAATAAAATAATGAATACTGTATTTATATTTTTATCAATTTTCTAAATGCTCCATATCATCACGTTAATATACAATATTTTGTACCCTACGTGTCTTGAAATTTTGTATCAACGTAGATCTTAGAACTTTATCTATCAATTAAAATCTCGGATGTGATGTTGAGGATCAAGAACAACATTAAGTTATCACTTTAGCAATTTAGATGATATTTTATTATTTTTATGAAAAGTTACATTACCTTACAACAATGATATATTATAACTCACAAACTCTTTTTATAGTAAGCGCTTTTTTGTACTGCAAGGTACAAGTTTGTAAACGTAATGAAATTAAAAGGAAAAAAATAGGTAATAATTGATGGGTGTCGAAGCCAGCAAATATAAATACCTACTCTAATAAAATTGTGTATAGTGATTGAGCAGGGTCGTGTCCACAGAGATTGGTAATTATTAAATCTTTTTTAAAATAAAAATGTAAAATTGGGGGATTGTTGACAATAATGAAAATCAATTTAAATTAATAAGAATGCAAATTAAAGGTGTAATTCAAAATGGAAAAACTCTGGTTGAAGGAATTAATTCAGCTTTGATTCGACTACTGATCATTGATGCAACTATAAATCATTACTGCTTATGAATAGACCGGTTATAGCTACTGAGACACTCTAATAACCAATATCTCCTTAATTAGTCGATAACCAAGGTACGACCATTGGTTATTTTCATAATCAATAGACAATCCTAGATACGATCTTAAGATTTAATCAATTGACAGCCTGAAAAATTAGAGAGACCCAAATGCTAATTAACAAATGCATACGATGGTTCATTTAAATTAGATTATTTATTCTCATAACACAACGCACTGCTATGTTATTTGCCACAAACATCAAAATCTTCATACGATGAATCTTTCAATTGGCAATAGATTAAATTGATAATTAAATAGTGGCCAATTATCTAATTAACAAAGATAATCATGACAATAATTCAGAGAATAAACAAATACCCAAAAAGCAATAAAACAATTAAAAGCACAAGAAAGATCTCACAGTAATGGTGAATCAAAGCTTCATTAACCTTCAACCAGAAAAATAAGTTTAGTTCCTCATGGAGAAAAAGAGAAAACCCTAAAAAAGATGAAAACAATTAATAATCCAATTCTAATTCTAATCCTCCTAATCCTTCTTTATCTCCTCTTTTTATAGTTCTCTTAAAAAGGATAAAGATAAAAATATCTAAAATCTTATCTAAACTTACAAGAGTCATGAAAAGATAAAACACGTTAAAAAAAATAAAAAACGTCAAGTCCGCAATTGATAGCATGCGCCCACGCCTTATCAACAAACTTCTTCTGAAATCGACTATCACGCGCCCACGCCTTATCGACAAACTTCTTCTGAAATTAACAATTTCTCCAAGAAGCCATTTCATCCTCAAACATCATCTTATAGCTCAATTTAGCATTAATCAATAAAATTGCACCTATAAAAATAAAACACACATAAATCACAACTATTGAGTGCAAAACATTGATATTAAAGGGATTAAACAATGCAAAACTAGTGCATGAAATGCACTATAACAATAATATGTAAGATTTTATTTAAAAAAAAATTTTATAGTAAGGGCAAATTTGGTAATTTACCTGTTAACTAAACAAAAATAATAAAATACATTATTTTTCAATTTTGTAGTAATAAAATGTTAGGAAACAATACTTGTTGTACCTATTTTTTATTTCATAATTACTTAAGTTAAAAAAGAAAATAACCCAAAGGTAATTGACACCAACTATTATATACACTACAACAAAAGAGGACTTTAGTTACAAACAATTTCATCGCAAAACATGCAATTTTTATCGCTAAAGGATATAGTGATGAAAAAAATTTCATTACTATTTTGTCGTTATAAGAGCGTTATGTTAGGTCTTTAGCATCAAATTTTCAAATTTCATCACTAAAAGTATTTTTTTCATCGCCAAAAGTACTTTTAGCGAATAATTTTTTTTTTTTGTTGTCAAAAGAACTTTTAGCAACGAATCATATTTCGTTGCCAAAAACACTTTCAGCCACAAATTATATTTTATCACTAAAAGTACACACTTAGTGACGGATGATGATTTTCATCGCTAAAAGTAATTTTAGCGATGAAAACTATTTCATCGTTAAAAGGTATCATTTCTCTTTTATTTATTTATTATTATTATTAAAATATTATCATTTTAATACTAAATTACATGACAATTAACACCATTATAAAATAAAGTTAATTAATTTAAAAAGAATTATTATTATTGATGAACAATACAAAAATAATTACAAAATTTGATATCCTTTTTTGAAAGAAAATTGTTACAAATGAATATAAATTTCTTGATTTTCTTCATCTTGGTGTAATTGATCTTCAATATTCCTTACAAATAAACACACAATAATTAGTTAACATAATAAACACAAATATAATAATAATATAAGTTAGAATAAATAAGATAAGTAAAAAAAAATCACACCATGTTAAAAATAAAGGAGAAAAGAATTAGAGATTAAATTGTTGAGACAATAAAACTTTTGGTAAAAACTATCACTTATAACTCAGGAATATTCATGTTATATCACCAATAATCAATAATAAATTGTGCGGAAACATATCTGAATCCACAACGCTTAATTCCTCTCTAGGGTTGTGTAGTTGGCCTTCCAGATCTACACATTGTTTTAGAGAGTCCTTTAGTTCTCTCTGCGCTCTCTCTCTAAAGATAGGATATCAGAAAGAATAGAAAAATTACATATGGCTTGGGGACCATGACCATTTATATAGAAAACTGTTTCCTGTTGTCACTAGGTATTCATAATTCTGTCCATTATAGCATTATAATATTATTTGGTCTCTACACATTAAAGACCCACATCTTATTAAATATATTAAAGCCCTTAATATCGTAAATCTTAATAGATCACTTTTAATTGGACTTAACCTTATATGACAGTCTGCAACACATAATTATTCACATGTAAGCGCAATGTTGGATTAAGGATCAAACAATATTAGATTAAAAAATCCAACAATCTCCCACTTGGGCTATATATGTAACCTCATAATTATGTTTTGCCAAGTAACCGTATGAGCTTAACCTTACTGTCATTACCGAAATGTATCTATAACTAATCCAATCAATCAATATACCAACATAGGATCATAGCGGCCTTCATTACATCAATCGTGACTCAACACTCAATGGTTACTATGCCAATACAACTGAATAACATGAATTATGATGTGGATGTATAGCATGGAAATTTTATACAATGTGATCTTAACATGTCTATTTCCAGCTAGTCCACCTTACTAAAATTAGAGTTTGAACAAACCAAAACTTTATTTCTACAGAAAATAATCTTAAATATCCAGAAACTGAAACAACTGAGAATGTTTATATTATAAAAGCATCTAAAATCACAAACTTCCACTAAAACTGAATATCCTTAAATAACATGATACTTATACGAGCAGTGTGCGCATAGAATATCTTGGGTGGCAGTCCTTAGTAAGTGGATTCACAACCATAGAGTCTGTGCCAATGTGCTCTATAACAACTGTCCACTCTGAAATCTCTCTTTAACAACTAGAAACTTGATGTTTATATACTTCAACTTTGTCAAGCTCTTATTATTGGAATATAGCACTACTGACTTATTGTCATAAAATAATTTGAGTGGTCTATCACCACCATCTATTATACGCAGCCTTGTGATAAAATTCTATAGCCATATCCCATGATTAGATGCCTCATAACATACTATGAACTTTGATGTCATTGTTGAAGAGGCTATAAAAGACTACTTAGCATTCTTCCAAGAGACAGCACCTCCAGCTGGAAGATAGATGTAACCTGAAGTGGATTTCATACTATTTTGCCATCCAACAAAATCGGAGTCAGGATACCCAACGATCTCAAGCTTATCCGACCTCTGATATGTGAACATGTAGTCTTTTGTTCTCTACAAGTATCGTAAGACTTATTTGGCTGCTTTTCAATGGTTTACTCATAGATTATTTAGATATCTGCCCAACATTCCAATAACATACGCTATATCCGGTCGCGTACAAATCTGAGCATACATCAAACTTCCTACTGCTGAAGCATAAGAAATCTTCTGCATTTCCTTCTTTTCAAAATCATTCTTAGGGCACTAATTGAGACTAAACTTGTCTCCTTTAGCCACAGAGATATTACCTGGTTTACAATCTTGCATGTCATATTTCTTGAGAATTGTTTCGATATAGCTCTTTTGTGATAATCCCATAATACCCTGAGAGTGATCTCGGTGTATACATATGCCCAAAACAAAAGATGTGTCACCAAGATCTTTCATCTCAAAATTCTTAGTTAGAAATCTCTTAGTGTCATGCAATAAGCATATATCGTTATTGGCAAGCAAAATGTCATCGACATATAAAACCAAAAAAATATACTTACTCCCACAGAACTTATGATATATACAATCATCGACTAAATTCATCTTGAAATCAAATGAGATGATCACTTGATGAAACTTGAAATACCATTGTCAAAATGATTGCTTGATCCCATAGATGGATTTTTTAAATTTGCAAACCATATTTGTTGGGTCTTTAGACATAAAGTTTTCTAGTTGCACCATATAAATCGTCTCATCAATGTTGACATTGAGAAACATCATCTTTACATTCATCTAATTCTTAAAGAGTGTTTCGAAGAAATCGGAGAAAAAGTCTCTTTATAGTCGATGCCTTCTTTCTGCATAAAGCCCTTTGTGACAAGACATACTTGTACCACTCCATATTGTCTTTTGAATCCCTTTTGGTCTTAAATATCCATTTGCAACCAATAAATTTCGCACCTTGTGGCAAAGTAACAAGATCCCTTACGTCATTGTCTTTCATAAACTTTATCTCCTCATTCATGGCATCAATCTACTTTTGAGAGTTAGAACTTTCTATAGTTTGACAGAAATTGATTGGATCATCTTCCATCACGCCGATGTCTACCTTATGTTCTTAGAGAAATGCAATGTAGTCATCTAGTAATGCATTTCTCCTTTCTCTAATGGATATCCTTAATGGCATAGGTTTTTGAGGTGGTAAAGTTTGTTCTTTTAGAACAACTTCTTCTATAGGGGGTTCTTCAACATTGTCTTAATTTGTTGTGTCTTGAAGAAAGTCAGGAATGAAACCTTAATCAATGCCAATGACATCTATGAGAACATCAACATATTTCTCTTAAAAAAAAAGTCTCTAACTGTATCTATCCCATAAACTTAACATTCTCAAACAACTGAGTATTTCTCGACTCGAAAATCAACTTAGTCGTGGGATCATAAAATTTGTACCCTTGGATCGTTATGAATATCCAATAAAATAACAACTCACCATTCTTGAGTCAAGTTTCTTCTCATTAGGCCTATAAGGCCTTGCCTCAGCTGGATATCCCCAAACAAACAAGTGGTTTAAACTAGGCTTTTTACCTGTCCAAAGCTCATAAGGGGTTTTGCCAGTTGCTTTAGTTATAACCATATTAAGAATATACACTGCAATCTTAAGTGCTTCTCCCTAGAGTGATTTTAGTAAGGTAGAATGAGAAATCATACTCATCACCATGTCCTTAAGCATCTTATTTCGTCTTTCAGTAACATCATTCATAATGGGCGAATCGGGCATAGTGTACTATGGGAAAATACCACATTCTTTTAGGAATTTAACAAATGTGACCCTGGACGTTATTCACCTAAACCATCATATCTACCATAATATTCATCACCACGGTCAGATTTGACGCTTTTGATTCTTTTGCTGAGTTGGTTCTCAATTTCAGCCTTAAATTTTTTACACATATCCAAGGACTGTGCTTTTTCATAGAGGAGATATATGTAGCCATATCTAGAAAAGTCGTATATGACCGTCATAAAATATTATTGACCATTCCAAGTAGGTGCAGGGAATAACCCACAAATATCTGTATGTATGAGTTCTAAAACGTCCAAACTCTTATTGACTTCAAATCTCATTTTATTGGTTTGTTTGCCCTTAATACAATTAACACAGATGTCAAAATCTGTGAAATATAAGGGGTCGAGAATTACATTTGACAAAAGTCTGTTTATTCTCCATTTGGAGATATGACCTAATCTCCTGTGCCATAATGCAACCGAATTCTCATTGGTTAACTTTCTCTTTAAACCTCGTATACTTATTGTAGGGATTCATTAAATGAAGCAATTGCATCAAGCATATAAAGATTTTCATTACCTAACAAAGAACTAGAACCAACTAATTTTGAATTATGAAACAAATTAAATTTTTCATTCTCAAATGAACAAGAATAACCAGATTTGTCCAAAGCAAAAATAGAAATCAAATTCTGCCTAAACGAGGGAACAATAAATGTTTCATCAAGATCCAAGTAAAATTTGATCTTTAATAGTAATCTATATGTTCGAATTGCTTCAACCTCAACTATTTTGCCATCACCTACATAGATGTATCTTTCACAATCATTGGGTTTTCGGTAATTGAGGCAACCCTGCATAGACACACTTGATGTGAGTGGTTGCACCATAATCTATCCACCATGTGTGTCTAGGTACTGAAGTTAAATTAACTTCAGAACAAACCATGCAATGCCTTTCAACTCCGCAAAAGAAACAACTAGTGTCGACTAGATAATCTGCTTTCTTTTGTTATTTCTTTTGAGGTAGTGATTTTGCAGCTCCCTTATCCTTATTCATTTTGTTGCCCTTGTCCTTACCCTTATACCTTATTGAAATTAAGCTTGTCAAGAGCGTATCAATTTAACCTTTTCATTTTTGACAAATCTCTGTTCAATTTTTGCAAGAAACTCCTTAGCTGTAATTGCATTAAGCCTCTGAATGCTTCTGGAATGGTCTTCTTCATGATCATGGTACACATGGGATTTAATCTCTCTCACCTTTCCATTTCCCTTTGATCATCAGGGGTACTCTCATCCGTAAGAGGTGAGGGAGAATCAACCCTTAACGTAAGATCAAGATTCATGACAGCGAGAATTATTGAGAGATTCGCGTGTCATGATTTAGCATAGGAGTAGAATTGATGTTGACAATAATATTAGCAGTAGACATAACTGAATAGAGAACAACAAACAAACAAAACAAGTTCATATTAGTCTTAAAATAAAAATAAATTCAAATACAGGTAAATCTCATCTCAAGATATTAGGCACTTTATTAATATTCTATCTTTGGACAAAATATTAACTTGTAAGTGATATCTTGGTGTAGCAATCAAACACTGATAATAAGAACATGTCAAATAATGAATCTTCCTTTGGGCCAATTTATTGTTCACATGTAAAATCGAATAATTATCACTTGTTTATTACCACAAGTGCACATGTAATTCTATTAAATATGGACCTTCATTTGGACCAATCGATATTTATAGAAATTACATATACAAAACCGTTTATATTATAAAATAAATTAATTTCCACAAAAAGATCACTTTGGCGACATGTTGCTTCAGTTAATTCATCTTAAAATATATATAAACATATCAATATTTGAATTTAAAATTCCATAAAAAATAACCAAAAAAATAAAAATAATAAAATTCAAGAGTTAACATTGACCGTTGACTGATTCAGGGCTGGACTAGTTTAGGTGATCTGAACCGGATCCTGAACCAGCCAACTAATTAAGCCCATCTTTTTTTTTTATTTTTTTATTTTTTTAATAGGCTATACTTAATTCATTAAGCCTAAATTGTTAGGCCAAACTCAAAATCATTAAGCCCAAGTAAATGTAGGACTTTAATGAAAAACATTTTAACTTATTCTACCAAAAAGAAATTTAAGAAAAATTTAGGGACTGTTATGACACTTTACATAAAAAGACCTACAATCCCTTTCTTTTTCTTCTTCTCTTCACGCGGCAGCCAACCACTACTTCTACTTGCTTGTGCAGCGACCATGGTTGTCGCTTTAACTAATGTGTCATAGCCTTGTGGTTGCGACTTGGCCGCCGACGAGGCCAACGGCCACGCCTTGGCCATATTTTTTTTTATTTAATTTCATTTTTTTTCTTGATGCAGCGGCCATGGGCCCCCACTTTAACCAAATCAACCACGGCCTATTGGCCGCTGCTTCCTTTTCCTGAACGCGGGTGGTGGCTAGGTTGCCATCGGCTTGAATCCTTATAACTGAATTTGTTTTATTTATTATTGTTAATTTTGAATTTCCTTAATTTGTTCTCAAAATTAATAATTTTAGTAATTCTAGTATTATTAATTTCAAAAATACCAAAGATTCAATCATAAATCAAAAATAAATTTGATTCTCAATAATTCAACATAAATTGGCTTTGATACCACTTGTTGGGACAATAAAAAGAACTTTTGATAAAAACTATCACTTATAACCTATGAATATTCATGTCATATCACTAATAATCAATAATAATAAATTATGCAGAAGTGTACCTGAATCCAAGCGCTTAATTCCTCTCTAGGGTTGTGTGGTTGGCCTTCCAGATCTACACATTCTCTTAAAAAGTCTTTTAGTTCTCTCTACACTCTTTCTCTCTGAAGATGAGATATTAGAAAGAATGAAAAGATTACATGTGATCTGGAGACCATGACCACTTATATAAATAATAGTTTCCTATTGTCATTGAGTATTCCTAATTCTACCAATCATAGAATTAGAATACTATTGGGTCTCTACACATTAAAGGCCCACTTCCTATTAAATACATTAAAGTCCATAATACTGTAAATCTTAATAGATCACTTTTAATTGGGCTTAACCTTATATGACAGTCTGCAACATATAATTATTTACAGATAAGCCCAATGTTGGATTAATGATCCAACAATGTTAGATTAAAAAATCCAACATAAATTAGAAAAAGACAATTATATCTTTAAAGATGAGAGAATTAAAAAATGAAAGTAAGGGAATGAGAGAATGAAAAAAGAAATGAAGTAAATAATATTTATATAGGCTTCAAGAGTTTTTAGCAATGAAATTTAAAATTCATCGCTAAAACTTAATTTTGGCAAAATATATCATTCTAAAATTTTTTAAAATTTCACATTTTTTAGCGAGGAAATCTAATTTTCGTCGCTGAAAATACTCATGAGGTCTCAAATTTTGGAGAAAAATCATTCGCCAAAATTTTTTTAAATTTCACATTTTTTTAGCGATGAATAAATTTTGTTGCTAAAATATTCTCTTTTGGTATATCAAAGAGTTTTAGCGAAAATATTTTTTTTTGTCACCAAAACATGCTCTTCTGCATATCGAAGAGTTTTAGTGACGAAACTTATTCGTCGCTAAAAATAAGTTTAGCAACGAACTTGATTTCATTGCTAAAATATGGTCATTTGGCATATCAAAATGTTTTAGTGATGAAATTTATTCATCGCTAAAAATAGTTTTACCTACAACATTGATTTTCACTACCAAAACATGCTCTTCTGGCTTATTAAATAGCTTTAGCGAAGAAATTTATTTATCACTAAAACTACTTTTAGCAATGAAAACTATTCGTTGCAATATATCAAATTTTGGTCGCTAAAAATTTGGCCGCCAATATTTTTTTTGCCACTTTCTTTTTTGGCGATGACCAAAATTTATTGTTGCAATATGTCCTCTTTAACTACGAGTCTTTCCTCGCTAAATGTGGTAATTAAATATTATTTTTTCTTCCATGAATTTAGCGACAAAAATTTTGTTTTGTTGCTAAAAAGTACTCACTGCAAGAATATTGGTCTTTAGCGATGAAACTTTTAGCTACAAAAATTTTGTTTTGTTGCTAAAAAGTACTTATAGCTACAAAAATATAAAAGTTTCATCGCTAAAGACCAATATTCTTGCAGTGATATATTCTATGAAGGTATGTCTACTTGATGTATATAGAAGTGTCCCATAAAACTACATTTTCGTTATCTTCTATTTATCATTGTTAAGAAATATTTTTGTACATTTTATGATACTCTAAACATCAAATGATCCATGTAAACATTTCTACGCCCCATTAATGTTTAATTTGATTGATCGATGCTGATAGAAATATAAAAAGTGATATGTTTTGATACTTTCAGTAATTAAATGGAACCTTTGAAAACTTGTTGCAGCTAATTAAGTAATATTATGAAAAATTTAAAGTAGTTGAGTGATAATATTACTTGCAAATAATGTTGTGAGAAGCTTGTGATTAGCAATAAAAAAAATCTTATGATTTATTGTGATGAAGTAATTGAACTTTGGGGTACTTCCCTCTTCTGTTTACTTCCAAGTGAATTAAATTAGATTATTACTTTAAAATGTTTTATTTCAATGTTGGTGTTCTTAGATGCATTATCTCACTTTGAAACGTTATACTATAATATATCAAGGGACGTTGTAGTAATTTCGGGAGACTATAATTTAAAATCAATTATAAAATAGGGAAGTTTAGTTTCAGGAACCCTCCAAACATTAATTAAACTTGACCACTAATCAAATCATGAAGATACTATATTTAATTTATCTGAACTTCGGGAGCCTTCTAAAAAAAATTAAAATAAAAGTACAATAAATTAATCTCCTTCCGGATGTCATCTTCAATTTTATTTGTGTATAAAATTTGAAGAGCGTGAAGCACGATCACTCAATTTCAAATAAAGAATATCTACACGAGAGTAGGTCACGTGTATTATGGTTGCATGTCTAATGAAAAGCACTCGATGTTTAGCTAAATGTGCGAGAAATTATAAAATACATTAGAGATAATACAATTATTTAATGCATGTATAATATATATATTTGAATTTTGTATAACCATCAATTGCATACTGGTTCTTCAAACTAAGTGCAAACATGCCATAACATCTTTCGACATAAATTTTTGGTCAACCAAAGAATTAAACAATGGCATAATATAATAAACCAGATACAGAAAATTTATGTAGTTTAGCAATTGGCCTACATCCGTGGGTATAAAAGAGCAATTTTCGTTATTGAAAAACCTTTTTTTTGTTTCACCATTTACTTTTCCCCCTCTATGCATCAAGAGCTCTTTACTATAATACAATTTAAGGTATCCTAAATCCTCCACAACTCCTTGTTTTGATTTGTTTTTTTCACTTAATTTAGAATTTTATTCGATGTCAATGTTTAGCTCCTTCCGAAGATGGATTTTACCTGATATCAATATTTATCTCCTTCTTAAACTATCTTTAGGCTTCAAAAGCTTCTATATCCTTCTTCTAGGCTTAGATAATGCCCTAACTATCGAATCCTAGTTGTTGGATTCAGCGGCTAGTCCCTTATTATTTATTTTTTTTAATGAAACTCATCTCCCACATCATGTTATCATGCTCTCTTACACGTATGCTCTTCTACAATCATACTTATTTGACTTAGTAAGTGCTATCATGTATCATGCTCTACAATTGTGCTTATTTCACTTCATGCTCACATGTTCTAATATAGCTCTTGTTAATTGATTTATTGAGCTTCCTACTAAACTTCCATGTTCTCATACTCTGATGTAGTTGTGCTTAATTGACTTATTAAACTTCGTACTAGGCTAGCACTACAACAAAAAAAGGCTTTAGTGACGAACAGTTTCGTTGCTAAAACATAAAATTTTTGTTGATAAAAGCTATAGCGACAAAATTTTCTTTGCCATAGGAGCGTTGCGTTAGGTCTTTGGAGTCGAATTTTCAAATTTCGTCACCAAAAGTATTTTTTATGAAGAAATTTTTTTTGTCACCAGAAGTAGTTTTTTGCGAAGAAATTATTTTTGTCACCAAAAGTATTTTTTGAGACGAAATATTTTTTCTCACCAAAAGTATTTTTTGCAACGGAATTTTTTTTGTTGCCGAAAGTATTTTTAGCGACGAATCATTTTTTTCACCAAAAGAACTTTTAGCGACAAAAAAGATTTAGTCGCTAAAGGGTATCATTTTTCTTTTTATTTATTTATTATTATTATTGTTGTTGTTGTTGTTGTTGTTAAAATACTATCATTTTTAATACTAAATTACAATGATAATAATGCCATTATGACAAAAATAGAATTAAATAATTTTAAAAGGATTATTATTATTGACGAAAAACAAAAAAAATAATTACAAAATTTGATATCCCTTTGTTGAAAGAAAACTATAACAAATGAATATAAATTTCTTAATCTTCTTCATCTTGGTGTAATTGATCTTCAATATTCCCTACAAATAAACACACAATAATTGGTTAATATAATAAACACAAATATAATAATAATATAAGTTAGAATAAATAAGACAAGTAAAAAAAAATTACACCATGTTAAAAATAAAAGAGAAAAGAATAAAAAAGTATATTTCGAGATGAGAGAATGATAATTATATATTTAGATATGAGAAAATTAAAGAAAAAAAGTAAGTAAATAAGAGAATAAGAGAATGAGAGAAAGAAAGAAATAAAGTAAATGATATACAAATAGGTTAGAAGAGTTTTTAGCCATGAAATTTAAAATTTATTGCTAAAATTTAATTTTGGCAAAAGACAACCCACCAAAATTTTTTAAATTCTGATATTTTTTAGTAGCAAAATATTTCATCGCTAAATCTAATTTTTGTAGCTAAAAGTACACATATAGTGACGCAAATTGTTGGTGGAAAATTATCCATCAAATTTTTTTTCAATTTTCACATGTTTTAACAACGAATAAATTTCATCACTAAAACTATTTTTAGCAACAAAATTTATTTTTGTTACTAAAACATGTTCTTTTGCAATATCAAAGAATTTTATGCACAAAATTTATTCGTGCTAAAAATAATTTTAGAGTTGAAATTTATTTCTGTCTCCAAAACATACTTTTTAGGCATATCAAAGAATTTTAGCGATAAAATTTATTTTTGTCGCTAAAACATACTCTTTTGGCATATTAAAGAGTTTTAGCAACAAAATTTATTTGTTGCTCAAGCTCTTTTTAGCAACGAAATTTATTTTCGTCACCAAAACATATTCTTTTGGTATATCAAAGAGTTTTAGCGACGAAACATATTTTCGTCACTAAAACATGCTCTTTTGGCATATGAAAGTGTTTTAGCAATGAATAGATATCGTCACTAAAAGTATTTTTAGCATTGAAAATTATTCATCGCAATATATCAAATTTTGACCACTAAAGGTTTGGGCGCCAACATTTATTTTTTGCCGCTTAATTTTTTGGCGACAACCAAAATTTTTTGTAGCAATTTGTCCTCTTTAGCGATGAAAGATTCATCACTAAAAGTGATAATTATATATTATTTTTTCTACCATGAATTTAGCGTCAAAAGTTTTTTTCGTCTTTAAAAAATACTTACGAGGATGAAAATATTTGTCACTAAAAGTTTCGTTGCTAAAGACCAATATTCTTATAGTGTAGCATGCTCTCATGCTCATGTGCTCTCATACCCACTTGCTTCCATGTTCCTATACTCTCATGCTCACATGTAGTCGTGCTTAATCAACTTATTAAGCTTCCTACCGATCTTGCATCCTATCATGGTCTCATGCTTACATGCTCTCTTGCTCTCATGTCCACATTCTCATATGCACCCATGTAGCTCTCATGTAGTTGTGCTAAATTGACTTATTAAGCTTCTTATTGAGCTTGCATCTCTCATGGTCTTATGCTCACATGCTCTTATGCTCTCGTGCTCACATGCTCTCATATAGCCGTGTTTAATTGACTTATTAACCTTTCTACTGAGCTTGCATGCTCTCATGGTCTCATGCTCACACACTCATATGCTAACATGCTCACATTATTTGACTTGTCACATTTCTCCTTACAACAACATGATTTACTTGTTGTATAGCTGACATGGTATCTTAAAGATATTTTAGAGTCTCTCCAAATGTCCAGTCCAACAGTAATTCTTTATTGAAAATAGTTGACACAACTTAAAAGTGTTTTCTAACTCGCAAGTATAAGAGTGTCTTGTTATAGAATAGCTCGGTGAGTCCAAGGTTAATCCACAGAGAAAAGATTTAATTTGTTTATTTTATTTTATTTAAAAATAAAAATAAAACTTAAATTTATGAAACTTAATTTACATAAATTTAAGTAAAACTATGAAATCAAATCATTAGGGTTATGGATCCACTCTTAGTAGTAAATAAAATTTAATAAATTCTTTTTGTCATTTTTATTTAGATTTATTGCTCAAAAGATTAATTGTATAAATTATTATTATTTTCTCATTAATTTTATTATGGATTAAGTATTTATTGTGCCAAAACTTAATTTGTTTACAATAAATTAAAATACCATTTTACCATACCTTATATTGAGATATTAAGAATTTATTATGCCAAACACCCTTATTTTTCTACAATAAATCAAAATTTCAAAATATAAAATATGTATAAAATTAAATAGAAGATAATTTAATTTATATAATTAAAAATAGAATCTGATTAAACCATATTTTTTGTTACTAAGAGTTTCACTTTTCCCTAACTATTAATATTTAGCCAAGCATAATTGAAATAAAAATATCTAAAATTAAATTATGCACAAAAATTATATTTAAAAATTAAAAATAAAACTAATTTTATTTATTGAAAATATATTACAAAGAGAGATGAGAAGAAGAAAAAGAATTTAAGGGGAAAGAAGTGAAGAAAATGTGTAGAGAGGTGTGCTACCCCCCTCTCGATTTATACTAATACATGATTAATCCACACCACACATAAATAAGGTTAATTACATCGTACCCATACATTTGTTCCACTAACAAGACATAAACCTAACTTAATTCACTCAAGCATACTTAACTCATTCCACTAACAATTACCACACCTAACATAATAAAATTTTATAATTTTACAAATTTTACAATTACCACATTTATTGTGATAAAAATTTATATTTCACAGTAAAAATCACGGATCCTTCTTGACAATCAAATAACCTCTCAGACCTTCGGAATCCAAATGTGCATTTGTTTGGAGCTTCAAATTGTGTGAAATTATTATTTTTACCTAATAAACACACACAAATACACAAAATCAAATATTTAGAAAAATAATTAGAAATTCAAAATATGTTACATAATTACACACATAAATTATAATGTAAGCATAAAATGATATTTTTACCATTAATAAACATATAATTTTTAACACTAATCAACATCCTTATTGTATTTCTTTAAATGATTTTCTTTTTTACTATTGACAATGTTTAACATATCAAAACTATATAAAGATAGGTAATATGATATGGACTTTATAACACACGTCCAAAAATTATATACGCCACTCAAATACATTTTGCAGGATGTAATCGGCTTCTGGGGAAAATAAAATATTAAAGAGACTAAGAACTGATAACATATTAATAAAAATAATGATAAATCAGTGTGAATCCACCAGTATTCGTCTTGCTTTTTTTTAGGATTGCATCTAAAGTTTTTAATTTATGCCAATAAATTTGAAATAATAAAAAATGCTTTCAAATAAATAAAAAAACAGTAGTAATTTTTTTTTGTAAACAAAATTATCTTTGCACCATCTTTGTTTTGTCATATATGCATTCAATAACCACAAAGTTTTGATATATTTTTTGCACCACCTTTGCTTCTAAAATTATATCAATCAACTAGTTTGACACTAAAAATAATCCCCTAAATGAATTAAAAAAAACCATTTTATTCTACGAAATTTTGAAAAATAAAAAAAATTGTAGTTACAAGCATTCCTTTAAATTCAATAAAAAAATAAATCTCAAAATCTAAGATGATAACTTTTTAATGAAATTATAATTATAATTTTTGCAATTAAATTAAATATAGGGAAGTTTACAAAAATTAACATGTATAGAAAAGCTCACTATAATTATTGTAAATTTCCCTATAATTAATATTAAGAAACTTCTCCATACAAATTAAATGAATTATAATTATAAAAAATTAACATGATAATTTTTAAGTAAAATTATAATTAAAAAATTAACATATTGGATTTGAGATTTATTTATTTGTTTCATTAAATTTAGAGGTATTCTTGTAATTATTATTAATTCATTTAAATATAAAATAATTATTTTTTAGTGTCAAAGTAGCTTATTGATACAAACTTAAAAATAAAGATGGTGCAAAGAAAATGTCTGAAGTAGATAGATGTACATATAACAAAAGAAAAGTGGTGTAAAGATAATTTTTTTGTTTTTTTTTATTTAAGTAGGAAGATGAAGAAAGGTCTAATTAATTGCTCTTTTAAAAGTCCAATTCAAATGAGTACTTATATAAAAATTGTTTAAAAATTATTCCATCAAACCCTTGGATAAACCAACAATCCTACTTTTGTTGCGGCTGTCAAAAGAGATAAATAAACAATGACGAATTAAGGATTGAACATGCACTGCATGCATTAGATAAGGCTTAAAAAAGGAGGTTAACAAAGAGTCCTTTTTGGTGTTTGCGTGTTGTGCGGTCGTAAGCATGCGCTCGACATGCAGACTTTCACAAATTAAGAACGCATGCACATTTCTATGCCCAACAATAAGCTGAAAAACAATTGCTTAGTAATTTCTCTTTCTCTTCTCATAGTTTTTTAGGCCCAAGGTGAATTGCCCCTATACAAACCTCATAGTAGTAGGCTAGCGTCAAGCTTTCAGTTTTTGAAACTGATATAAATGTTTATCTAAATCGGAGCCAATGTCAATGTTATTTATGGGGCTATCACCTTTTGCTGCAATATGTTATCTACTCACCTTTAATTGAATTCACACATGGCATTTTGTTATCGATGGAGCTATACTATAGGGTTTATTGCTTGATTAATAAATATTTGTCACGTGTGAAATTGTGTATTAAATTAAAATTTTAAAATTTGTATTAATTATTTAGATTTTACCTAACTTTCTATATTTTCTTTTTTATTTTAAATAATAGTAAGCCCATACTTTACAATCTAAAAAATATTTACTTTTTATTTTAGCCGAAATTGGATATTATCAAGGTTGTACAATAGTTGGTGTACATTTCTCTTGAGAAACCCACTGGCAATTTTTATTATCAATAGTTAAATGATTTCTGTTTTTAACTAAATTTTCACTAAAATCTGATTCAAACCAATCGGGTCGTTTTCACCAGATGTAGCTCAAATATGATTAAAACAAATAAATTTATATTTGAGGGACGCTTGTGCAAAGTTTGAGTTTAAGTGTGTTTTTTTATGTTTGAGGCAGGTCATTTAGCTAAGGTACACTAGGTACATTAGGTAGGTGTGTACTAAGTTTGAGTTAAGGTGTATTTTTCTAATGTTTGAGGCATATGATTTAGCTCAGGTACAATAGGTGGTGAGCTAATATAATATAAATGATAAGTTGAGTTGGTTATATTCAGAATAATAGGAAGAGCCTAGTGGAGCCCTATAAGAGTCGATATGGGTCAATGTGTGTTTAAGTGTAGTTCAGGATTACTCGAGGGATAGTTCATATGGTTTTACAGAGTAATTAGGATAGTTCAAATAAGCTCATGAGTGAAACACAATCTCGACGTCAAATTGAATAAATAGCAAAAATAAACATGAATACAAAGAACACACAACATTTACGTGGTTGGGCCTTTGGCTTATATCCATGGGAGTAATTCATCACCAATCCACTATATGGATAATTACATAAGATTTTACATTATGCAAGATAAATAACATAAGCTGGATAACTATAAAGAGATGTTTGGTGTTAATAAAAGAAAATATCGTGAATAAAGATATGGAGAGAGATAATATGACAGAGAAAATGATGAAGATGGAGGATAGAAAATTGCATCCCAAAAATGGAGAAGTAGGTGATGATCTAAAAGATAGAGAAACAGAGATATGAGAAAGGATAGGAGCAAAAGATAAAAGCCTTTTGAGTATGTGTAAATAAGACATTTATAAAGTAGAGGCTAGTGCTACAGAGAGTGCATAAAAGTTAGGACTAGATCATTCTTAAGTTAAAGAAGAGAATTTTTTAGGGCTATGTCATATTTAGGAAAAAAAAAGAACAAGAATAATCTTTTTGTACTAAATTTATTCTTTCTCATAAATATATTGAAGTATCTAACTTTGACCATTACATTCCAAGCCCATCCAATGTATTAAATTCTTCCAAATGGCATCTTTATGTTGCTCTAATTATTGTGCTTATATTGCCCTTGTAATTGTCAATGTGTCATTCATTTTTTAATCTAAAATATCCTTTCAATTTTACTCCCAAACAATTTCTTTAAATTATATATGGCCTATTCGAATGCATTCATTGTAGGCATGCCAGGTATATTGGTGAAAAAAAGCTTTATCATATAGAGCTCTTTTGCTGCTTGAACTCTTACTTCGTTTTCTTTTAAATTAATCCTTTATCCAATGGAATCACTTAGTGTTCTCCAATTTCTCGAGGACAAGACAATTTTTGTCACTAGTGCCACTGGCTTTTTAGCAAAGCGTATTAGCATGCATCTTTCTGTTTAACTCACCTTTCCTCCTTCCCCATTGAGGTTTAATAAATTTTATTTTGTTGATTTATTGCATTTGTCAATTGTTGTTTTAGTTTTTGTAAAGATACTGAGAATTCAACCAAATGTGAAGAAGCTCTATCTTCTCATAAGAGCAATGACAATAAGTCTGCTAAACAACACATGTTTCGTGAGGTAAGAACTTAATTAAGTATGGCTTTAATTTGTTTTAAAAGATCTAGAAAAGTAATGAATGAAATACTAATTAGGCTACCCAAGAGGGAGTTTGAATTGGATTCTTAAAACTTAAGCAAATAAAACCACACAACAATTTAAACTAATGTCTTAATAAAATTAAAAGCAATACTTTTAACAATGCTCGAAATTAAAAAGATAAGGGAAGAGAGATCAAACACGCGATTTTTACGTAGTTCGGCCAACCGTACCTACGTCTGCGCCTCCAAGCTCACTGGGCTTGAGAATTCCATTAAACAAGCCTCCAAGGCTTCAACCACACTTACATTTGACTTCAAAGGTGTCAACGAACCTTTACAACAAGAGATTATTCCCAATCTCTTAACCCAAGTGTATCCCAACACTTACAATCACTCAAAAATAAAGATTATAATCAACCAATATCTCACACAATGTATATGATTACAATTGAAATCTCAAAGTGTGAATCAATGAAATAAAACAAGTTTAAAGCTCAAAAGAGATTTTATACTCAATAGCCAGCTCAAAAATAATTGTTGGATCTCTGTTGATTTGAATTTGATTGAACTATTTTATAGTTGGAGATGAAAACTAGCAGTTGTTGACTTTCTGAGAATAATCGGATTGTCGTTTGCTACTATCGGTTAACCGTTTTGACTTGTCTAAATAGCCGTTATGCTTAGATTTTAAATAAACGGTTTACCATTTGCGGTTATCAGATCACTGCTTATTTCTAGAAACCTACAAAACAAACTTAGATTTTCATTTTTGCTAAACGGTTCAAGATCAGAAAGTTTTCTCCTTTCTGTAAATTATCGGTTCACCGTTAGTAAAAAACGGTTCACCGTTAATTTCCAGAATGCTCTAAAATAAGTCTAAAGACTAAATCTATTCTGTAAATAATCGATTCGCCTTTTATAATAAATGATTCAAGGGTAATTTTCAGAATTTATATTTTGACAACCTTTTGTAGCAAAATGATTTTCCAATTCAAGTTAACGGTCATTAAGCTTCTTTAAACATATATATAGCTTTAAGAAATTCATTTTAATAACCCAAACATTTTAATAAAAAACATATAAGTTTTTTTATCTTCAAAATCGATATTATAAGATTAACAATGAACATATATAAATTATCAATAGGTGATAAAGAATGACTTGTTTAAAGTGCTGAGGGATACATAGGGTGATATTTTGGATTCCTTTATATGGAAAAGTTAGGCGCAGTGCATGGTGATGTTTCGTATGAGGATTTGGGTATCATTGACTCTAATTTAAAGGAAGAAATGTACAAACAAATAGACTTGGTGGTTCATATTGCTGCTATAACAAAATTTGATGAAAGGTATCGATAACACTTTAATATGTGCCTTTTTTCTATCTCTAATAATCTAACTATGCTATGTATGTATATATATGACACGGGGACTGACCTGTGATTTTTCCTTTTAATTCTTTTCTCTATAGAGATGATGCTTTATTAAACACCAATACAATAGGAGCTTTCTATATTTTGAGTTTTGCGAAGAATTGTGCAAAAGTACAAATGCTTGTCCATCTGTCAACCGATAAATATATTATGTACTCTCTTGATCTGCAATTTAGAAACCCATTTGAAATTATTCGATTTTACAGGGAATAACAAATAGTTTTGTTTTTTTTCCTTTTGGGGGAAATGAAACTTTCATTTCAAGCTTAAACTTTATTTTTACCACTTAAGTTTTTGATAATAAGTTTTTAATAACGCATCTTAGGCTTCGTTAATTAAAAACATTAGAGAATGTGCTTGATTCTAAAGTTTAAGCTAATAGCAATACGAAAAGGTTCAACAATACTATTTAAAATAAATTTTAATAAAAATAACAATAGAAAAAAGATATGGTTGAACAAAAAATATGACATTTTCACATATAAATTAATTATTAATTTGAACTACCATAAATCAAAGCTAATTAATTTATTTTTTAAAATATTATTTTTATCCTTCATTAGTGTATCTTTCTATTATTATTTTAACATTAAATTAAAATTAGGTTTTAAATTAGTCAAGACTCGATTGGTCAAACTAATTTTTAAAAGGGATAAAATATGTCATTCTCTACAGGCTTTTAAATCTAAGTTTGTTTTCTTTCTAAATGGCTAGCTTCCATTTTTTATTTTCTTTTTAACATTGTTTATTTAGCCAACTTCGTGAGTTAATTAATTTAGCCTTTTCAACTTATGCGTGCGATGAAAAGTCAAATTGATTCTTGAAAATTCATTCACAATGGATAAGATGCTCAACTGGCCAAATAAATTGGATATCATAGCAAAAAAGAAATTAGTAGAGCAAAAATTAATTCAACTTCATGCAACTTGTGCGACTGAAAGTGAAGTCACATCAATCGTGAAGGATTTCGGCTTAGAAAGGTTTCAATATTGACTCATGCTAAGTTACATTCACGGTGACTTATAGCTAAGTTAAATTAGAAGGTGATCCCACTTATTAGCCTTGAACTATTAACTTTTTATATATATATAGAAAAGCTTAGCTTTCATTGATTCAAATTTGAGAATAGTACAAAAGATGAGTATGACAATTATTAGTCCACACTACTGTCTCTGCATTGTTTAGAGCCATTTTGACTACTATGTGAGTATTATCATTATAAAGTCTTGAGATGAGTTTGTATTGTAATGGTGTTCAATCTTTTCAAACCTTCTTGGATATTTGAAATAGTCCAAAAAAATTTAGATTTGTTTCATTTTCCCTATTATTAGGTCTACAGCTTCTTGACAATCATATTCAATTATCAAAGGCAAGCATGTTGTAGATTCAGCAAGAGCAATTCAGCTCTTCCCAACTAAATTGCTCTTGCTTTTGCAGCAAGAACATGTCCATAAAATCCCTCTTGCTTTTAAGCTACTGCAACAAAATTTCCTTCAGAATCTCTAACCATTACTCCTAAACTTGCCACTTGATTCTAACTCTTCATTGCTGCATCCACATTTACTTTAAAGCCCCCTATCGGAGGAGGTTTCCAGGTTTATCTTGTTGGATGGGTTTGGCTTCAAGAATAAGGTAGAGGTGGTGGCTTAATTTTCCTATATAATTCCACAATAGCTTTTGCTTTAGCCAATGATACTTGGGAATCTTATTTATTTCTCTCAAAGATAAGAAGATTCCTTGAATGCCAATTCGCTCAACAAATTGCAATAAATTTTTGCTCGGTCTTTTTTTACTACCAAAGCTTGAAATACACCCAACAAATCGTAGTTAATAAAGAGTTTCATTTCCTCTACAAAACTGTATTCTTCAAAGTCTTTTAGGATGTTTTACAGTTTAAAAGGGCATGGGAAATATTTTCTTCTTGCTTACCACATCTTTGACACCAAAGCTATTGCAAGGTTCTTCTTTTCTATAGATTCTCAGTTGTTGGAAGAAGATTTTGTGCTACCTTCCACATGAATATCTTTACCTTTTCTAATAAATCAAGCTTCCAGATTGCTTGCCACTCTGATGATTTTCTCTTTAAAATGCTTGGCCAATTAAGGAATTTCAAATTTAGAGCCACCTAGTAACCACTTTTTACAACATAGTTTTCATGTTTGTCAAAAGCCCATATGAGACTATTTGGCCTTGGACTTTTCAGTAACACTATCTTCAAAATGTGACTGTCTTCAAGAGTGAAGTGTTGCTTAATTGGAGTTTCATTCTATTTATGATCCCATTAATCAGTAAAGAAACTAAAGCATCTATAGACAGAGTTAATGTTAACATAATCTTTAATGTTAAAGGTTTAAGAATCTAACTACTGCCATAAATTCCAATTGATCTCCACTTTTTATCCTCTGTCTATATCTTTTATGCAGCACTTGCCTATCCTAGAGAATACTCTTCCATATAAAAGATGGCTTATACCTTAATTTTGTATTTAAGAAAACTATTTTTCTTTCTTTCTTTTTAATGTAGCTCCTGCAAAACTCTTGCCATTAGGGAATTAAGGAACTGAATTACTCTCTAACTTTACTTAGCTATTAAAGTTTAACTAGACAAGTTTCTAAACCCTATTCCTTATTTTTCCTTAGATGTGTACATTCTCTCCCACCTAGTCTAGTGAATGCTTCTGAGATCTCCTTTTGATTTCCACCAAAATCTAGTTATTTCCTTTTGAATATCAACACATAATCCTAGTGGAATCCCAGACACACTCATTACATAGGTAGGGACTGCTTGTACTATTGCTTTGATTAGCACTTCTTTTCCTTTACTTGAAAAGAATTTGCCCTGATAGCTAGAAATCTTGTTGATCACTCTTGATTTGATGTAGTTGAAGAAGCTTACTCTCTTCCTTTCCACCATAAAGGGAAACCCCAAGTATTTCTCATGTCGAGGCACAATATTAAGTTGAAAAAATGCTTTAAATCTCCTCAATTTGCTTGGTTTGGGTGTTACCACTGAAGAACATTGAAGACTTTTCACAGTTAAAGATTTGGCTTAATGCAGCTACATATCTATCAAAGTTATGCTTCAGCTTTTTACATTCTCCTACTTCAGCCCTTGTAAAGATAAGCCTATCATCTACAAACAAAAGGTAAGTAATTAATAGCCTGTTATTGAATTTTAAGCCCTGGATTAGCTTTTTTGATTCTACCTGTTGTAATAGATTTGAAAAGCCCTCTGCACAAATAATAAAAAGGTAAGACAACAAAGGGCAGCCTTACCTCAATCTCATTTATAAGAACTGAGAAAGATGCTATTGAGATACACCTAATTATCAAGTCAATCCATTTAGATAAGAAGTTTAGCTTCTTCATAACATTTTCCAAGAAACATCATTCACTTATATCACAGGCCTTGCATATATCAAGTTTTAAGGCCACCAGACCATTTTTCCTTCTTTTCTCATGCCTTATCTTATACGGGCATTCATAACGAATGACAACATTATCTGTGATGAGTCTACTAAGAATGAAAGGACTTTGTGTTGGAGAGATAATGTCATGCAACACATTTTTAAGCCTATTTGCTATGATTTTTGTTACAATTTTATATATTATATTACATAAACTAATATGCCTAAAATCTGCCACTTTTATAAGCTTTTCAACCTTTGGTATCAATGCAATGTATGTGTGATTGAGAGAGGCAATATTACCTCATTCATTAAGGATATGAGGACAAGTTGTCAACACTCATTTACTAACTAATTTCGAATGCTTTTGAAAGAAAGTTGCTAGAAATCTATCCAATCCTGAGGCTTTGGTTTGGCATATTTGAGATAAGGCTATTATTATCTCATCAGCACTAAAGGTCTATCAAGCTCTTTATTTATTTCTCTTGTCACTTTCACTGGCATGTCTTGTAGCACATTTTCCATTTGAGTTTGGAAAGAGTTTGTTGTGGTAAAAAGGTTTATAAATTATTCTTTCCACATCATCTGCTTTCTCTGTCCAGCTCCCATCTTTATCTAACATTCCCCAAATTTTGTTTTTCCTTCTTCTTAATAAAGCCTTAGCATGAAAGAATTTTTTTTTTTTGTCTCTTTCTTATAACTAATCAGTTCTGGATCTTTGCTTCCAATATATTCTTTCTTCTAAAAAGAGGCCATCAATCTGTTTTTCCAGTCTTATGATATGCTTACCACCCTCATAATGTTGATTTCACTGCTTCACTTTTTTTTTTAACTTATTTATCAGTTTTTCTCCCTTGTGCCTTTTATTTCCCAACTCTTCTCTACTCCACGACTAAAGCTAGATCATTGATTCTTTTGTTGTTTTCTTGAAACAATCCACTGTATTTTCATCACTTTATCTTTCTTGTTCAAGCCACATTTGTTTCATTATTTCTTTATATTTGTCATAGGAGCTTCACAAATCCTCATAGTGCACTTGGGGAAAATTCCTTCTCTTATATCTTATTCCTCTTTCTTTCTCTACAACTATTATCAAAATAGGGTTATGATCGAATGTCTATGTCTCTAAAGTTTCAATAGTTGATTCAAAGTTCTTTGTTGCATAAGAACCGATCTAATCTTTCCTTAGTCAAGCAATGCTCATATTTTTTGTTAGACCATGTCACAAGATGTTCGTTATTACCTAAATCCACCATATTACACTCCCTGATAGCATCTCTAAAATTTTGTAACATATTAACGTCTCTATTGTTTCCCCGTATCTTTTTACAAGGCCGAAGAATTTTATTAAAATCTCCAAAACACTACCAAGGTAGAGAGGATAAATTAGCTAACAATTTAAACAGTGCTCATGTATGGTGCTTTTGACTCATTTTTAGGTGTCCATACATTCCTGTACATCTTCAGTAGTTCCATTTTCAGCACATACAACTGCATCAATATGGTGCTTACTCGATTACTTTATATCCACCATCAAACTTGAATCCCACTTTAGAGCTAGGCCCTCTTCTTTTCCTATTCTGTTAACTTGAAAGCAATTTTGAAAATTCAATTTTTGACATTTTTATTCCATTTGCCTAAGCATTAGCTTGGTTTCACAAAAAAACACAAGCTTAGGCCTATACATTTACAGCAATTTTTAAGCTTCATAGAATGTCTGATCGCTCATCAATCTCCAGTCATTATAGCTGATGATGATTATTGCTGTCAATGAGGCTGGTATCCAGCCTCTACCGATCTTAATTTTAAAGTTTCCATTGTTAACTCCCTTGTTCTATTGCTTTGCTTCTCCTTTGTCTCTATGTCTAGCTTTTGTTTTGCTTTTGGTGAAATAAGAATCAATGTCTCTACTGAATTACCCATTTTTTCTTTTTTCTTTTTGGTCTTGCCTAGTTTGTTCCCATTACTTCACTTGCTAGCCTTTTTGCTATGTTTGGCCCATTTTGCGGTTCAACCTTCTTTTTTCCACTTTCATCTTCACATCAAGCTTACGCTTTCCACTTTCTTCATTTGGGCTTAACCATAGCTAAATTTGGCTATAATCCACTTCCTCATTATCTCTTCATTTTGGAACCGAGTCTGAATTATCAAGTTCCCGCTCTGTTATCCCGCCAATATTTTCCCTAATTTCCAAATTCAACTTTGCTCTCAGCTTTTAAAGCTCTCGTTCTTTTTCTTCCCAACTTGTATTAGCTACTGCTAGCTCCCTATTGATGTTAACTTCATTAACTGTCCCTTATAGCCTTTGACAGGCTTCACCCACTAATTCTATCTCCTTGCCTTCTTTTATTAATATCTTCTGAATTTGGGGTGCCCCATCATCCCAACCCAGTTGTTTAATCTGATTTGGGTCCTACATTTTTTTAATTTTCGACTTAGAATTACCATGTGGCCTTTGTGGTTCATTGCCTGGATTTCCTTTCGCTGTATTTTTTCTGTCCTTCTCTCTTCATTGTTTTAATCTTTCAACTATAATTTGAGCTTTTGTCTACGAACCATATGACAAGTCTTCTTTAGCTTGATTTTTATACATTGTACACTTTTTATATTGGTGCCCAATGCAATTATAATGGTAATAGAACTTCAGTAATTTTTTGTATTGGATTATTATTGAAATCCAGTTGTCTTCTTTTCCAATTGCACCATGTATATCTTCCTACATCTTTTCTTACCCTTCCATTTCTACCTTTTCTTGTTCCTCAATTGTCTCTACTTCCTCTACCCTCCTGATTGCTCTACCAATTTCTATTAGTATTTCCTTGTCCATGCACATGATTGGCACATTTTGAAGTTGTACCCAAAATGATGTGTGTGTAAATGACAGTTTGGAAAGATCTCTAATACTTGTCATCTCTGTGAATGGTATAAGAGCATTATTGAAATGCCATAGGCCATTTATCAAAACACTCTTTTGTCAACTTCCGCTCCAAACTTGAACATGAATACATTATCACCTAGGCTTTCTACTTTGACTTCTCTGATGTTTTGCCAAGCTTGTTGCAAGGCTATTTTCAGACCCTCCTTGTTGACACTTTTGTTCTTTAAAATTTTCCCAATCAAGCACCTAGCTACAACTTTGTCTCCTTTAGCTTTCATTACACATTTACGTGATACTCTACCTTCTCCTTGTCCTAATAAAACAATGGCTTTGCATCGTCAAATTAATTCTTTAGTACCCATAACCACTTTTATAAAGACTCAATTAATGCTGGATTTACTAAGCCAAACTACATCTTTGACTTGAGCTATGCTTACCAACCAACAAAATTGATATTGAAAAAATAAGACAGTGAAAGGCTATTACGAAGGTGTCATTTCTCCTAATATAGGTATAAATAAAGAGTCATAAAGACTCTAAAGACAGCTTCCATACTAAGTTTTTAAAGAAAACTAAAGAAGGAAGAAAAAAGTATTGGATTTTTTAATCCAGCATTGTTGGATCTTTAATCCAACATTAGGCTTATATGTGAATAATTATGTGTTGCAGACTGTCATATAAGGTTAAGCCCAATTAAAAGTGATTTGTTAAGATTTACGGTATTATGGGCTTTAATGTATTTAAAGGATGTAGATTTTTTAATGTGTAGAGACCCAATAGTATTCTAATTCTATGATGGGCGGAATTAGGAATACCCAGTGACAACAGGAAACTGTTGTTTATATAAGTGGTCATGGTCCCCAGGTCACACGTTATGGAGAAATCTTTCCATTCTTTCTGATATCCCATCATCAGAGAGAAAGCGCAGAGAGAAAACTAAAGAACTCTCTAGGAGAACGTGTAGATCTGGAAGGCCAACCACACAACTCCAGAGAGAAATTAAGCGTTATGGATTCAGGTACGCTTCCGCATAATTTATTATTGATTCTTGGTGATATGACATGAATATTCCTGGGTTATAAGTGATAGTTTTCACTAAAGGTTTTATTATCCAAACAAGTGGTATCAGAGCCTATTCATGTTGAATCATTAAGAATCGAATTATAATTTTTTAATGATGATAGATTTGGTGTTCTTAAACTTAGTAATACAAGAATAATTAAAATTACTAAGTTTAAGGATAGTTAAAGTAATTCAAAAAAAAAAAAAGGACGCCGCAGGTGGCTTTCAGTCGGGAAAGGTACAGCCAGATGGCCGCGCCACCAAAAGGCTGCGACAAACAAAGAAGAAGCGGCAGCTAGAAAAGAAAGAAAAAAAAATTTTAGGGTTTTTGATTTGGGACCGGTCCGGTCAATTGACCCGAACGGGTTCAGTTTAGAACTGGTCAGCGGTTTTGAACCGGTCAGAGTTTTGACTGGTCAAACTTTGACCGTTGACCAGTGGCTGACCCAAAAAAAAAAAATTTTAAATGTTTTGTTATTGTAATTTTAAATTTAAATATTGGTTGGTTTATATGTATTTTAAGATGAATTAATTGAAGCAACATGTCACCAAAGTGACCTCTCTTCTGAAAATTAATTTATTTTATAATACAACCAGTTTGGTATATATAATTCTTGCAAATATTGATCGGCCCAAAGGAAGATCCATATTTAATAGAATTATATGTGCACTTGTAGTAATAAATACGTGATGATTATTCGATTTTTTACATGTGAACAATAAATCGGCCCAAAGGAAGATTCATTGTTTGACATGTTCTTATTATCAGTGTTTGATTACTGCACCAAGATATCACTTACAAGTTAATATTTTGTCCAAAGATAGAATATTAATGGAGTGCCCGGTATCTTGAGATGGGATTTACCTTTATTTGAATTTAATTTTATTTTAAGACTAATATGAGCTTTTTCTGCTTATTTGTTGTTCTTTATTCAGTTATGTCTGCTGCTAAGATTACTGCCAACATTAATTCAATTCCTATGTTAAATGGCTCTAACTTCAAATCATGGCACGAGAATCTTTTAATAGTTCTTGCAATCATGGATCTTAATCTTGCGATAATGGTTGATTCTCCCCCACCTCTTACAGATGATAGTACCCCTGATGATAAAAGGGAAATGAAAAGGTGGGAGAGATCAAATCGCATGTGTATCATGATCATGAAGAAGGCCATTCCAGAAGCATTCAGGGGCTCAATGACTGAGAAAGCAAATACAGCTAAGGAGTTCCTTACAGAAATTAAACAAAAGTTTGTTAAGAACGAAAAAGCTGAAATTGGTACGCTATTGACAAGACTAATTTCAATAAGGTATGAGGGTAAGGACAAGGGTAACAAAAGGAATAAGGATAAGAGAGCTGCAAATCACTACCTCAAAAGAAACAACAAAAGAAATCAAATGATATAGTCGACACTAGTTGTTTCTTTTGCAGAGTTGAAAGTCATTGCATGGTTTATTCTGAGGTTAATTTAACTTCGATACCTAGACACACATGGTAGATAGATTCTGGTGCAACCACTCACATCAGTGTGTATATGCAGGGTTGTCTCAATTGCCAAAAACCCAATGATGGTGAAAGATACATCTATGTGGGTGATGGCAAGACAGTTGAAGTTGAAGCAATTGGAAAATTTAGATTATTGTTAAAGACTGGATTTTATTTGGATCTTGATGAAACATTTATTGTTCCGTCTTTTAGGTGGAATTTGATTTCTATTTCCGCTTTGGACAAATTTGGTTATTCTTGTTCATTCAGAAATAGAAAATTTAGTTTGTTTCATGATTCAAAACCAGTTGGTTCTGGTTCTTTGACAAGTGATGATAATCTTTATATGCTTGATACAATTGATTCATTTAATGAATCCCTGCAATCAAGTACACGAGGTTTAAAGAGAAAGTTAACCAATGAGAATTCAGCTGCGTTATGGCATAGGAGATTGGGTCATATCTCCAAACGGAGAATAGAGAGACTTGTGTCAGACGCAATTCTCGACCCTTTAGATTTCACAGATTTTGACATCTGTGTTAACTGCATTAAAGGGAAACAAACCAATAAAAGGAGATTTGAAGCCAATAGGAGTTTGGATGTCTTAGAACTCATACATACAGACATTTGTGGGCTATTCCCTACATCTGCTTGGAACGGTCAACAATATTTTATGACGTTCATAGACGATTTTTCTAGATATGGCTATATATATCTCCTCCATGAAAAGACACAATCCTTGGATATGTTCAAAAACTTTAAGGCTGAAGTTGAGAACCAACTTGGCAAAAGAATCAAAAGCGTCAGATCTGACCGTGGTGGTGAATACTATGGTAGATATGATGGTTCAGGTGAACAACGTCCAGGACCATTTGCGAAATTCCTAGAGGAATGCGGTATCGTCCCACAATACACTATGCCGGGTTCACCCATTATGAATGGTGTTGCTAAAATACGAAATAGGACGCTTAAGGACATGGTGAGGAGTGTGATTTCTCATTCTACCTTACCAGTATCACTCTGGGGAGAAGCGCTTAAAACTGCAGCGTATATCCTTAATAGGGTTCCAACTAAAGCGACTGTCAAAACCCCTTATAAGCTTTGGACAGGTAAAAAGCCTAGTCTTAAGCACTTACATGTTTGGGGATGTCCAGCTGAGGCAAGGCCTTATAGGCTTAATGAGAAGAAACTGGACACGAGAACGGTAAGTTGCTATTTTATTGGATACTCAGAACGATCCAAGGGATACAAGTTTTATGATCCCACGACTAAGTCGATTTTCGATTCAGGAAATGCTCGATTCTTTGAGGATGTCGAGATTACGGGGGGAGATACAGTTAGGGACTTTGTCTTTGAAGAGGAATATGTTGATATTCCCATAGGTGTTATTGGCATTGATCAGGATCTCATTCCTGATTTTGTTCAAGACACAATAAATCAAAACAATATTGGAGAACCCCCTATAGAAGAATTTATTCCAGAAGAACAAACTCTACCATCTCAAGAACCTATGCCATTAAAGAGATCCACTAGAGAAAGAAGAAGTGCATTGCCAAATGACTATATTGTATTTCTCCAAGAACATGAGGTAGACATCGACGTGATGGAAGATGATCTAATCAATTTCTGTCAAGCTATGAAACGTTCTAACTCTCAAAAGTGGATTGATGCCATGAATGAGGAGGTGAAGTCCATGAAAGACAATGATATATGGGATCTTGTCCCATTGCCACAAGGTGCGAAACCTATTGGTTGCAAATGGATATTTAAGACCAAAAGGGATTCGAAAGGTAATGTGGAGAGGTACAAGGCGTATCTTATCGCAAAAGGCTTTACGCAGAAAGAATGCATCGACTATAAAGAGACTTTCTCTCCGGTTTTTTTAAAAGACTCTTTCAGAATTATAATGACATTAGTTGCGCATTTCGATCTTGAGTTACATCGGATGGATGTAAAGACGGCGTTTCTCAATGGCAACATTGATGAGACGATCTATATAGTGCAGCCAGAAAACTTTGTGTCCAAAGACCCAAAGAATATGGTTTGCAAACTTAAAAAATCCATCTATGGGTTCAAGCAAACATCTCGACAATGGTATTTTAAGTTTCATCAAGTGATCATCTCATTTGGTTTCGAGATGAATTTGGTCGATGATTGTATATACCATAAGTTCTGTGGGAGTAAGTATATTTTTCTGGTTTTATATGTCGATGACATTTTGCTTGCTAGTAGCGATATAGGCTTATTGCATGACACCAAGAGATTTCTAACTAAGAATTTTGAGATGAAAGATCTTGGTGACGCCTCTTTTGTATTAGGCATACAGATACACCGAGATCGCTCTCAGGGTATTCTGGGATTGTCACAAAAGAGCTATATCGAAACAGTTCTCAAGAGATATGGCATGCAAGATTGTAAACCAGGTGATACCCATGTGGCTAATGGAGACACGTTTAGTCTCAATCAATGCCCTAGGAATGACTTTAAACAAAAGGAAATGCAGAAGATTCCTTATGCGTCATCAGTAGGAAGTCTGATGTATGCTCAGGTTTGTACGCGACCGGATATAGCATACGTTACTGGGATGTTGGGCAGATATTTAAGTAATCCAGGAGTAGACCATTAAAAAGCAGCCAAACGAGTCTAACGATATTTGCAAAGAATAAAAGACTACATGCTCACATATCGGAGGTCAGATAAGCTTGAGATCGTTGGGTATACTGACTCTGATTTTACTGGATGCCAAGATAGTATGAAATCCACTTCGGGTTACATCTATCTCATCTGGGGGGTCTTCATTTCTTGGAAGAGTGCTAAACAGTCTCTCATAGCCTCTTCCACGATGGCAAAGAGAGTTCATAAAGATGTTATGAGGCATCCAATCATGGGATATGGCTACGGAATTTTGTCACGGGGCTGCGTATAGTAGATGGTGTTGATAAACCACTCAGGTTATTTTGTGACAATAAGTCAGCAGTACTGTATTCCAATAACAATAGGAGCTCGACGAAGTCGAAGCATATAGACATCAAGTTCTTAGTTGTTAAAGAAAGAGTTTAGAGTGGACAGTTGTCTATAGAGCACATTGGCACTAACTTCATGATTGCGGATCCGCTTACTAAGGGACTACCACCCAAGATGTTCTATGAGCACACTACTCATATGGGTGTTATGTTATTTAAGGATATTCAGTTTTAGTGGAAGTTTGTGATTTTAGTTGCTCTTATAATATATACATTCTCGGTTATTTTAGTTTTTTGGATATTTAAGATTATTTTCTGCAAAAATAAAGTTTTGGTTTGTTCATACTCTGATGTTAGTATAGTTTGATCTCAATAAGGTTTAAGGTGGACTAGTTGGAAATAGGCATGTTAAGATCACATTGCATGACATTTCCATGCTACACATCCATATCATGATCCATGTCATTCAGTTATATTGGCATAGTCTCCATTGAGGGTCAAGTTACGAAAGTTGTAACGAAGGCCGCTTTGATCCTATGTTGGTATGATTGATGGACCGGATTGGTTATAGATACATTTCGGTAATGACAGTAAAGTTGAGCTCATATGGTTATTTTTGTAAAACGTAATTATAAGGTTACACATATAGCCCAAGTGGGAGATTGTTGGATTTTTAATCCAGCATTGTTGGGTCTTTAATCCAACATTGGGCTTATATGTGAATAATTATGTGTTGCAGACTGTCATATAAGGTTAAGCCCAATTAAAGTGATCTGTTAAGGTTTACGGTATTATGGGCTTTAATGTATTTAAAGGATGTGGGCTTTTAATGTGTAGAGACCTAATAGTATTCTAATTCTATGATGGGCAGAATTAGGAATACCCAGTGATAACAGGAAACTGTTGTCTATATAAGTGGTCATAGTCCCCATGGTACACATTGAAGAAAGGAGAAATCTTTCCATTCTTTCTGATATCCCATCATTAGAGAGAAAGCGTAGAGAGAGAATTAAAGGACTCTCTAGGAGAACATGTAGATCTGGAAGGCCAACCACACAACTCCAGAGAGGAATTAAGCGTTATGGATTCATGTACGCTTCCGCATAATTTATTATTGATTCTTGGTGATATGACATGAATATTCTTGGGTTATAAGTGATAGTTTTCACTAAATGTTTTATTATCTCAACAAAAAGCACATTGGGATAACTTCAAGATAGAAAGATTATGCATACTATTAACTTATAGTCCAATAAAATTAAAAGGTGATCCCAACTATTGGCCCTACTCTATCACCTATATTTGCACTAATTTAAGTGGTTGTGGCAATTATTTATTGCAAATGTGATTTAGAAAAAGCCTTAATATATTGTTGAATCATATTAAACAAATAATATTAGTAATAAATTGAGAAAAGCACATGACCCTTGTGTCTTGGCAAAATGATCTTAGAGATCTCTTTCTATTTAAAATTTGTCTCATAGAATTCTTTTTAGATAATTATGTCAAGATAAAATGCTATTGGTCACTATAACTATAAGACATAATAATTCTAAAAAGAGCCTATTTGATCATTTTTAAAAATAACAAGATCTTGGTGACCATGTATGAAGTATGAAGATGTTGTTATTTTCACTAATAAATTTGATTTATGCTTTTATTATAGGACAAGATTTTACGAGTGGCCAAACACAAATGTGTTTACAAAGGCAATAGGGGAAATACTATTAGATCACTACAAAGACCATCTTCTTATTGTCACTATATGCCCAACCATTATAACAAGCACTTACAAAGAACCATTCTCAAGTGGGATTGCAGGTTTAAGGCAATTCTCATTTTAATTAAACTTCTAATTGTAATCTTTTCAATAGTTAATTTCCATTAATTTTGAGTAATTTACCTTCTCTTTATTCCGCCGTTTCAGAGCAATTGACATTCCAATAATTGGCTATGGCAAAGCGAAAGTAGGTTGCTTATATGGCAATCCTCAAACAATATTTGAATGGGTGAGTTTTAACATTTTAATAAAATGATTAGAGTCAAGCAAAAAAATAACGGAAAAAAAAATACAAACTCCATTATAATGTTTTCTACTATATAAAATTTAGGGAAAAGAGTGAAATTTCCCTATTGTTTGATAAAACTAAGTGAAACTTTAAGTACATCTAAACTCTTTGATTGTCAATTTTTATGCTAATTATGCTTTTTTATCCTTTATCCTTAGTAGTTGTTTGATGTTGGGAATATGAATTCCTTTGATTATTTAATTACTTGAATAATTTCTTTAATTATAGTTAATTGAAAAATTAATGAAAGATTGTGGGAAAAAATAAGGGAGTTGCCATAATTTTTTCAATAGGTTCTGAAAAATATATGCACTATTTTCTTTTTGGAGAATAATAAGTTTTATATTGCATTTGGTTTTTGAATTAATTATGATTAAAAAAATTATTCAATCAATTAAATAATTAAAGGTATTCATACTCCTAACATCAAATGACCCTAAGAGTAAAATAGTAAGATTAGTAAAAAAGCTAACACTAATAGAGGTTTGCATGTATTTTAAAACATTAGGAGAATTTCAATTAATTTCGTGAAACAACAGGACAGATTTGCTCTTTTTCCCTACAAAATTTAAATATATTGGTTTACGTAAATTATATGCAGATACCAGCGGACATGGTAGTGAACTCGATAATCATGGCAATGGTGGAGAACGCAAATAACCCGCCATCTCAAATCATATATCATGTTTGCTTCTCTCTAAGAAACCCAATACAACTCTTCAAAATCCACGAGTTTGCCTTTTGCTATTTTACTAAAAATCCGTATATCGATAAATATGGAAATCCAGTCATAGTTGGCAGGGTCAAAATACCAGACTCCTCAGCTAAATTTCACATATACATGGCCATAAAAAAAGTGCTACCACTGAAGGTATGTTGTAGCTAGGTTTAATTTAGTTGAATGATGCTTTTAGTTTGTTGTGAGTAAACAAACCTCTAATTAATTTTCAATTACCATTAACTTTTGTATTCATGTTTTAATTTTATAATCATTCTTTTTTTCTTATTTGGAAGTTATTAGAATTGGTGAATTTAGTCTCTTGCCGACATTTTGATGACATTTGTAATCGCTACAATCAAATATTGAAGTCCGTCATGTAATTAGCATATTTTTACAAACCTTACATCTATTTTAAAGGCGTGTAAGTATATGTGAATGTTACCTTGAATTAAAATTTATGCTAAACTGAAGTTTTTACTAAGTACTGAATTATTGGTTAAAATTTATTTTTATATTTTTACTTTTCAAATAACTACTAATTTATTACTCAGCAAATAAATAACTTAGTATTGAATCTTTATCCTATTACTTCTATTCTATCAAATTTTTACAGTTATTTTTTATTAAGTTAATTAACATTAATTTCTGTGGGATAAGTGGCCAGCTGCGGTGACACAAATTCGGAGAAGATGCGAACGGCAATGAAAGAGAGCGGCACGGAGCTGGATTCATTTAATTTTGATCCAAAGAGCATTGATTGGGAAGATTACTTTTTAAATACTCACAATCCCTGGCCTCTTCAGACTTGTTGACTTGTTGTCAAATCACGAGGGATGCAGACTTGGCCTGTGACAAGGATCTTCTTTTGGGCACTTAATATCTTTTTTTTTTCTTTTTTTTTCAGAGCTGAAATTGCTCTCGTCAAGCGAGAATTATTATTGAAAAATAAAAGAATTAAGGGTACGACACATCAAGCATAGGGAGGCACAAAGTGAGCCTTGCCTTGCCCATGCATATACGCGTAATGGGTTGCCCAAATAAAACTAAATTCTGTATTTGAGGGACGAAATCTTTCTTGTACTATCATTGAAGTCTAGGCTTCATGTTGTATTATTGTTTAGCAAAGCTTAAAAACTGTGTGTGTACATATTATATTAACAATTTTTCAAGGAAAATAATTTAGTGAGCACCAATACCTACTATAAGGTAAGTAATTAGTCATGTGGTAGAACTTTATGATTCTTTATGAAAAGTATTTAAGTTATAGACTAACTATATATTATGTGACATTTCGCTTATTATCAGGTAAGTACCATTGCCTATATTAGGCAATTACTCTCTTTTTATCTTCAAGAGAAAAGAAAAAGAAATAAATAAATAAAAGGAACTAGTTAAACATAAAGAGTTGAACGCATAAATGAGTCTAACCACCAATAAAAAGTAGCTCTTATGACTTTAACTTCCTTCTTATTAATAGATAGGGTAATTAAAACTTTAATTTTTCTCGTATTAATAAGTCGGGGTGAATAGGAGAATTCTATTGTATGCGATTCAAACCACCTTTCGATTTATCTAAATTGCCCAACAAAGCTATAAACTCCGATTGCATTATAGGCCGACGGCTCACACGACAGGCTATGGACATAGATTTGAGTGGTGCTTATTAGGAACCCCCTCCTACTTACCTAATGAATCCCCTTACTTGAATTTACTGTTTTATCCATGTGCAAAATTACATGAAAACCCACATAATTCATCTTGTGCAAACTCTTTACACCCACCAATTATGTAATCAGCTTCATTATATTTTAGATTTTATCACCATCTTTATAAAAAAAAAAAAAAAAAATTACTATCGTCATCATCTCTTTTTTTCTAAGTTAGCAGGTTTATTTATTGCATAACGATGGTGTCATTAGAAAATATTATTCAATTTAGTGCCTTCAAAGGGTGTAAAAGAACGGGGTTTTGAACAGAAAACTGAGGGGTGTTATCAGACCGTCTCTACAAATTTTTAACAGCCCATGAACAATTTTGCTGGGCTAGAAATTTTGAAAGTGCAACTCGGATCCTGGAGCTAAGCAAAACCATTTGCGTACGTATATTATTATCATGGGTCGCTCTATGATGAGAGCATAAGACTCCCAACATCAATACTGGAATTTTTGTGGACCGTTGGATTTCATCCAATGGTCCATAATAATTAAACAAAATAAATAAAAATATTAAAGTTTACCAATTAAGTAGATCTTCACCAATTAAACCACTTGAATTAGAGTTAAACAAGGATTAATAAACCACATTAGGTAAATAGGATAGAGAAGTAATAATTTTAATAACAGTTCTTTTATGCTGTTCAATTATCTAATATAATAACTCAAATAGTTTTTTTTTTCTTTCTTCTCATCTCAATCTCTTTTTCCATTCCATATACAACTTAAAAAGTAGAAGAAACTTTTTCAAATACAACAATTAAAGGTCATAGAATTCTGATTGTTTAATACTTTATTCAAATAAATCTGATTATTTATATTATTTATTTTATATACGGTATAAAGATTATATTGTTTTGTTATCATAATATTTCATATTTTTCCTTATTTAATCTAATGGCACCCAATCCTACTCACCAAATATGGCGCAGGGCTGAAAGCCTGGAAGTTGCTACGCTATCTCTGTGGAATTATGGCTTTGGAAAATCCTCTAGCTATTTAAACTTTTATTAATCTTCTAAATGCTCCTTATCATCACGTTAATAAATAATATTTCGTAGCCTACATATCTTGAAATTTTGTATCAACGTATATCTTCAAACTTTATCTATCAAACAAAATCTCGGATGTGATCTTGAGTATCAAGAACAACAGTAAATTATCACTTTTGTAATTTAATCGAGTACAATTCAACTGCGTATTCAGTCCATTATGCATTTAGATTATATTTTATTATTTTCATGAAAAGTTAAATCTACCTTATAATGATGGTACATTATAACTCACAAACTCTTTTCCTAGCAAGCGCTTTTTTGTATTACAAGGCACAACTTTGTAAATGTAATGAAATTAAAAGAAAAAGAAAGGCAAAAATATGTAAGAGTTCATTAAAAATAATTTTTTTTTATAGTAAGGGCAAATTTGGTAATTTACCTGTTAACTAATAGAAAAATAATAAAATACAAAATTTTGTAATTTTACAGTAACAAAATGTTAGGGTGCAATACTTGTTGCACCTATTTGTTATTTCACAATAACTTAAGTCGAAAAAAGAAAATAACCCAAAAGTAATTGGCAACAACTATTATATATATATGTTATGAAGATATCACATAGCTACTAGACGCATATAGAAGTGTCCAACAAAACTACTTTTTCGTTACCTTCTATTTATCATTGTTAGGAAATATTTGTGCACTTTTTATGATGCTCTAAGCATCGAATGATGCATATTAACATTTCTACGGCCCTCTAATGTTTAATTTGATTGAATGATGTTGATGGAAATATAGAAAGTGATACATTTTGATACTTTTAGTAATTAAATAGAACATTTGAAAACTTGTTGTAGCTAATTAAGTAATATCATGAAAAACATAAAGTAGCTAGGTGATACAATAATTACCTAAATGACGTAGCGAGAAACTTGTGATTAGTAATGGGAAAAAAAATCTTTATGAGAGGAAAATCTTATTATATATTTGTGATATCATAATTGAAATCACTTCCCTCTTCTATCGACTTTCGGGCGAATTAAATTAGATTATTACTGTAAAACGTTTAATTTCAAATGTCGGTGTTCTTAGGTGCATCTCACTTTAAACATTATAAAGGGACGTTGTAATCATTTAGGGAAGTCATAATTTAAAATCAATTATAAAATAAGGAAGTTCGGTTCCAGGAACTTTCCAAACAATAACTAAACTTGATCATAAATCAAATCAGAAAGATACTATTTCTAGTTCAACTGAACTTCAGGAGCCTTCTACGTGAAATTAAAATAAAAGGATGATAAAATAATCTTCTTCCGGATGCCATCTTTGATTTTATTTGTGTATAATATTTGACAAGTATGAAACTCTACCATTCAATTTCAAATATTAGTTTTCGTTTATTATTGTTGTATGTATATATGAAAAGCACTCAATGTCTAGCCAGAAGTCCGGCCTAATCTTAATTTCTTTTAACAATTTTTTTTAACCTTTATGAAGATAGCCAACATATGATATGGACGCTGTAAAACACGTCCATCAATTATATACGACAGACAAGTATATCTTGCAGCATATAATCGGTTTTTGGGAAAAAAAATTATATAAATGTTAGGTGATCTTTGGGCTCTGTTAATTCTAAAAGCTAACTCGAGGAATAACACTTTCTCTCATACGTATAAAGTCACCACCAATCCTATCTACAACTAGTGTGGAATGACCTCAACAACCGCAAAAAAATAAAATGTGAATAAAAACAAAGATCAGTCATTATTAATCTACCAGTATTGCTTTTTTTTTTTTTGTTAGGAAAATATCCAAATTGTTAATTTATTCCAATAAATTCGAAATAATAAAAAATGGCTTTCAAATAAATAAAAAAAGCAGCACTGCTTATATTTATTTATTTTCTTGAGGAAGATAAATGAAAGTCAAATTAATTGCTCTTTCAGAATTCTAATTTAAATGAACTGCTATATAAAGACTGTTTAGAAATCATTCAGCCAAATTCTGGATGGACATACAGTACTACTTTTGTTGCGGCTGTCAAATGAGATAACTAAACAATGACGCTCGAACATGCACTGCATGGATACATGTAAGATTAGATAAGACTTAAAAAAATGGGTTTACAAAGAGACCCTTTTGGTGTCTGCGTGCTCTGCGGTCGTAAGAATGCGCCCGACATGCAGACTTTTGCTTACCTATATTGTAAGAAATTAAGAACACACGCACAGTGCTTTGCCCAACAGTAGGCTAAAAGAAATTGCCTATTAATTTCTCTCTCTCTTCTTTTTCCAATTTTTTTTAAAGCCCAAGAAGAATTGGCCCTATGTATACCTCTTAGTAATTGGCTAGCATCGAGCTTTTTAGTTTTGAATATGGTGATATGGATCTTTATTTGAATTTAATCAAAGTCAATGTCAAAGTTATTTATGGGGCTATGACCTTTTGCTGCAACATGATGTCTAATCACCCTTTATTTTAGTGTTAATTTTCTTTTTATTTTATGTTTTATTATATAAAAATATTATTTAAACTATAACTCATATTATATAATTATAACTGATAGTTATAATTTAAATTATTATTAGAATTAATTTATATTAATTTTTATGAAGTATTTCTTAAATTTTTAGTCATCAGTAATATTTTAGTTCATAGAATTTATAGATTCTAATCAAATTTGAGCACAGCATTTTATTATCGATGGAGTTGTAATATAGTTAGTTCAACTAATATATATCTCTCACGTACAAAGTCGCACATTAAATTAAAATTTTAAAATTTGTATTAGTTAGTTAAACCTTACCTACCTCTCTATATGTTTTTTAAATAATAATTAACTCAGAATCTACAAACTAAAAAATATTTATTTTTTATTTTATCCAAAATTGGATAATATCAAGGTTGTATAATTGTAGGTGTACTTTCCTCTCCGGAAACACACCTATAATAAAAATTATAGCCTGTTTTAACGCATTCATCATATCTTCTGTCTCTTGTGCTAAAATCTTTAAGATATTCTCCACTTTTTGGATTGTTACAAAATCTATTAATTAAATTAAAATGTTGCACTGCTAACAATGCCATGTACATGCATTCACTGTATGAGAATGGTTCAAGAATACATTATTCCATTCAATGGGTTTGCATATCACAGTACTGTTTACTCTTTTTGGAAGAACGTGTTCTATATATAGTCGATGAAATACTTCAAAAGCTTCATTCTAAGTTTCTAAATCCGAGAAGTCAATGGAAGAATTCTTGATCAATTAGCTTAGGTTTTTTTTATTTTCATTTTTTTTGGGTCATCAATTTTTTATTTGAAAAGTGGATATGGAGATGATAAAATTTCTCGTTGAATAAATAAAAAATTTGAGGTTTGAATCTCACCCACATAAATAATAAAAGAGATTGAGATGTGGTTAGGTTTAATAATAAAAATATTTTTATTTTAAAAATATTTTTATATTGCATACCAATAAAGGAAAAGATATGCAACTTAATTTTTATGTTAAAATTTGTTTTAAAAAACGTTGATCATTTTAAATATTATAGTCAATAAGCACAAGAAAATTCAGTTATGCCTTTTTAAAAAAGTATTACATGAAGGCAACGTAATTTTATGTCCCACCTTCGTCGGTAGGAACGAACCATATACAAATTTCATGATTAATAGCTAAGGCTGCAGCAATGACTTCAACATAATAATTAAGTAAAATATTTTAGAAAAAGTTCACACATATTTTCTTTTATTTCAAAAATAATTATTCAAACTCTTAAATGTGATCTAAAAGGAATTTTGTGTGGCTTAAAATACGTCTCTTTATAACTTTTTCCCTTCATTTCATTATTTTGACAAATTCTAATTAGTACCTTCTTATCACTAGCTGAGAAAGCTCTTATGGTGATTTTACTTCCTGAATTGGGAATAAAAAATTAGAATCAAAATCATTGACAATGTCTATTTCACAAAAATAGAAGAAAGAATCGGAATTATGGAGCTCATCCCAATTTGGAAATTGAAAATGAGAGATTGATTCTTGGAGGGTGAGAATCAATCTCCGATTCCTAAGAGTGATGATTTTATTCCCAAACAAAATCAATAATTTTAATTTTTTCCCTTAGTTAAAATAGGAGAAAGGGGGAATGCGATCTCATTGATGAGCTTCGTTGTAGTTGCTGATCGTTGCCTGTGGAGCAGTAGTTAGTCGCTGGTCGTCACGCATAGGAAACAACAATCATGGGTAGCCACTGCGTCACAAGCAGCAATAGTAGACATCGTGATCAGATTTGATGCCGACGATGATGATGATGTCGGGTCTAATCTGCTGATGCTACTGATGATGATGACGACGCCGTTTTCGATCTACTAATGCTTCTAACGACGACAACGAAGATGATTATTATTATTATTTGAGGATTACTATTATTATTGTTGTTGTTGATGATGTTGTTGTCATTTGTAGTAGTAATATTAGTATATTAATGTTAATAATTATTATTATTATTAACAATATTTATTAGTAAGAATAATAATAATAATCACAATAATTAAAATACAAAATAATAACTATGCCAATAGTTAATTAAGGACTTTTTAGTAATTTGAAACACTGTAACTCATTCCAATTCAAATTTCAAAATAAAGTACGCACAATGTGACAATCCAACTCATTTCAATTCTGATGCTTGCAGTTTAAGTAAAAATTTTACTCTAATTTCCGTTCTTCATTCTCTTCCAATCAATTCCAATTCCAACTTGTTTAGATTTTCATATAGTAAATAGTAATATTAGGGACAACAATGGAAAGGGGAGGGGAGGGAAGGAGACCGGCATTCTCATACCCATCCTTGATATTTTGCATATGTCCTCGTCCACTCCCCATTCCCGTTAGAATTGTTTAAAAATATCATTGTCCCCTACCTGAATAATAATAGGGGATCCTCGAGGGTCCTCCATCCCCGAATAACTTTTGATTAATTAACATATTTTGATATCCAAATTTCATTTAATCATATTAAAATAAAAAATTTAAATAAAAGTAAAGTTTTACAATATATCTTAATAAATTTTGGATGTTATACCTTTAGCTTTTCCTTTAGTTTTTGTTTTATTAAATAAAAGTTTAAAAGAAAAATTTTGGGACAAGGGTTTTTGAATAAGACTTAATCAAATAGTAATTTAAGACTATAAGTTATTATTTATTCATTAACAACTCTAAAAAGTTGGGGAGAGAATAGGGATTTTAGCTCGTTCCCATCCCTTTTTGAAAAAGAAATTGGGTAAAATATAATTCTTATCCCTTCTCCAAATAAGAAACTGGATATAAAATCGTCCTTATTCTTTCTTCAAATAAAAAAAAATCCCTAAAAAACAACGTTCTCATGGGAATTTCTACCATCCCGAGGTAATATTAAAAGAAAATACAAAACATGTTGTTTTAAATAACCTGGATAAAAAAAAAAAACTTGTGTTCACATTTGGTTTAGCTTCCTGGCGACCTAAATGATGTCACTTGGGCACTTGATCTCGAAGCCAACATCATCTTGTCACACTAAACTACAGCGAAGAAAATAAAAGATCACATGTTCTTTTAGTAGAGGTCGCAAATGAAGACAAAACGGCATGACGTGTAAAACAAATTTGTATACAGAGACAATTGGTATTTTGCACACGCGTTATTCATGCAGTATTAAAATTTCTACGGTTTTAACAGCTAAGAAAAGGAAAGCAAAAATAATGAAAAAAAAGTAAGCAAATTCCAATAAAATATTTGGACTTTTTGCACAACGGTTGCATTATTTTATAAAAGCCTCCATTTCCTCCACACAAATCCTCACCCACCCTCCACTTTCTTTCTAAATAGCTACCTTTCAACCTGCAACTTCTCCTTTCTAATTTTAATCTCTCTTCTCTACTTACATATCAATGGAGCTATTTGATTATTCTACCTTGTGGCTGCAACCTTTCCGCAACACTTTAAGCTTCATGTTTTTCACTTTCACAATTTTATTTTCTTTGTTTTCCTTGTTGATCTTTGTGCTGAGGCTGAAACGCTGGTGCCAATGTGATGTTTGCCGGAGCTATCTCACGTTCAGTTGGTTGAAAGATTTCAACAATCTTTGCGATTGGTACACTCATCTTCTTGCAAAATCACCGACTGGTACAATTCATCTTCACGTTCTTGGCAACACCATCACTTCTAATCCTGAAAACGTTGAGTACATTCTCAAGACAAGATTCGATAATTACCCAAAAGGGAAGCCCTTCTCAGTAATCTTGGGTGATCTTTTGGGTCGAGGTATTTTCAACGTTGATGGCGATTCTTGGGAGTTTCAAAGGAAAATGGCATGTCTTGAGCTCGGTAGTTTTAACATTAAAATGTATGCTCTCGAGCTTGTGACCACTGAGATTCGTTCCAGGCTCATTCCTCTCTTATCATCAACTGCTAATAAAGACAACAATATCTTAGATCTACAAGATGTGTTTCGTCGATTTTCATTTGATAATATTTGCAGATTCTCCTTCGGTTTAGACCCCAAATGCCTCATGTTAAATATGCCAATTTCAACATTTGCTACAGCATTTGATCTTGCATCGAAACTGTCAGCAGAACGAGCATTGGCGCCGTCGCCAATTGTATGGAAGATCAAGCGGCTACTGAATATAGGCTCCGAGAAGCAGCTCAAAGGAGCAATAAAATTGGTGAATGAACTAGCTGAGACGATGATACATCAACGGCGCCAAATGGGATTCTCCAACAACAACGATCTGTTATCAAGATTCATGGCCTCCATTGACGACGACAAATATCTTCGAGACATTGTTGTCAGCTTCCTATTGGCTGGCCGTGACACTGTGGCCTCAGGGCTCACAAGCTTGTTCTGGTTGCTATCTCAACATCCTGAAGTTGAATCAGCAATCAGAAACGAGTCAGATAAAATCACGAAGCCGAATCAGGATCTTGTCAGCTTTGAACAATTGCGAGAATTGCATTACTTAAGCGCCGCCGTATACGAGAGTATGAGGCTGTTTCCTCCTGTGCAGTTCGACTCCAAGTTTGCTCAAGAAGATGATATATTACCGGATGGTACGTTTGTAAGAAAAGGCACTAGGGTTACATATCATCCGTACGCAATGGGTCGGATGGAGCGGATTTGGGGTCCAGATTGTTTAGAATTCAAGCCGGAGAGGTGGCTTAGAAATGGAAGATTCGTGCCCGAAAACCCATTCAAGTACCCAGTTTTTCAAGCTGGTCGTAGGGTTTGTTTGGGCAAGGATATGGCTCTAGTGGAGATGAAAAGTGTAGCTCTTGCAGTTGTCAGGAAGTTCAATATCCGGGTTTCGGATCCAAATCAGGCTCCGCTGTTTGCGCCAGGTCTGACTGCCACCGTGAGAGGCGGCTTACCGGTGATGGTTCAAGAAAGAGGAGACTAACTAGCTAAGCTAATTGCTTGTATCAATGCTACAGCCAGATTACTGTTAGATCATGCAAATTCTCACATCAGAAAATGATCGTGTTCATTGCGCATAACTCTAACAGGGCTAAATGGGTCGGTGTCGTTTTACGATTTTTGTAATTTTGTCGGTGGTTGACCTTATCTTATTATACATATTTGCTAGGATATTTATCTAGTAAGACCAACGTGTGGTTTTAAGTTTGCTTTTATGTTTTTTGTTTTTTTTTGGAACTTTTTCTTTTGGTGTAGGGACGCGTTTGTTGTATACTGTAAATTATTGTAAATCTCAAGTCAATCAAATATAAAGAGAAGTAAAATTAGTATAAAATATAAAACAAACTGCAAAGAAGATAAAAACAGAAGTTAACATTCATTATTTTATAAGAATAGAAGCTAAGAATATCTATTATTTTATGAGATTATTTACGGTTTCGAGGACTCTTCACATGCTTTTCTTTACTGGCCATTAATATATTTTCTTTTAATGATAGTGGGTGGGATGATTTAAATTAATTTTTTATTCTTTTATATTTTTAAAATTTAAACTAGATAGCCAATTAATTAAAAGTGCTTGAAAACTATTTGACCAAAATTTATTGGTGGAAATTCATGATTTGATAACATGAGATGAATTTTTTTATGAAAAAGTGTTAAAAGATTAATAGATTAATAATGAACAATAAATCAACCAAAATGTATCAATTAATTATAAGAAATGGTAGTAATAGTAGTATAATTTGAAATATATAAATTTGGTAGAAATCATATTCTAATCTTAGTTGTTCTAGGCGCCTTTGATCCTCGTCATCTTATGCGAAACTGGTTTTCTAATTTGTGGTGGTTATTGAGTATTTTTTTTTTCTTTTTAGTTTTTCTTATTTTGTTTTATGGTGTATTTTATCTCTAATTAATAATTCAATCTCCAAGGTGTAGATCAAAAAATTTTCAAGTCGCATAAAATTAATAACTCTCAACTCATGAGTTAACTTTTGAATATGAGCCAATCTCATATGCTTTTATAACATATATATATATATATATATATATATGTTTAATCGGTATAGTGTGAGTAAAGTCAATATTTTTTTTTTTGTATTTATCTCTAAATTGAACTAGGATGGCCTATCAAAAAAAGTTGTTTAAAAATTATTTGGCCAAGCCTTTGGAAAAAATATAATTTTATAATTTACTATAACAATATATATAAATTGATTCTATTATCTATAATGGATCTATTTGATGTGCTAATTTGTTGAATGAATTAAAATTAATCTTTCTTTTTAAAAAAAAAAATGTCATATGTAATTCGTAAAATTTAATCTAAATTAAATTTGGTAAAGTTGAGTGACTAATAAATAATTCAGCCATTATGACTGTAAAATCCAAAAAAGGGTTGCACTTTTGTTCCAAATTAAACTTTCTCTTGATGTGACAAACGAAGCTGTGATTAAATTTTGAAGATTGTTAGTTTCTTTCTACATCTCTAAGTCACCCAGGTTTTAAATAAGGAAAATGCTACTTGCCCCGGGTCAAACCCCGGGTCAAGCCCCGAAACGGCAGCTCAAAGCGTCGTTTCGGCAATTTTTTTTTTTGTTTTGTAAAGTGATAAAACGACGTCGTTTCATCACTTTTGCTTCATTCTCTTCTCCAGTTCGAGGCTTCATGAACTGTGCTTCGTTCTCTTCTCTAGTTCTTCTTTGCTTCTATTTGCTTCTATGACAAATATTCTCTAGTTCTTCGTTCTCCTCGATCCAGCTTCTACGAGCACAACCAATCTCATTCTCTAGTTCTTCGTTCTCCTGGATCTAGCTCTACGTGCATAGCCAATCTCTTCCTATCTTCGTTCTCGTCATTTCAAACGACAAAGCTTGATATTTGGCCTTGTTCGTGACACAGCAAAGAGTCTTGGTGAAACGTTTGGGTTGGAAACGACAAAAACAGAACCCAATTGCAGCTGGATTTTCGACAAAAACAGAACCCAATTGCAGTTGGATTTTCGACAAAAACAGAACCCAATTGCAGCTGGATTTTCGACAAAAACAGAACCCAATTGCAGCTTGATTTTCGGCATTTTCCCTTGCAGGTATATATATTAAATTATGACTTGGAAATTTAATCCGAAATTTTGTTGCCATGACTTTCACAATCTGAATTTTATCCGAAATTATGTGCGTTAACTTGAATAAATTACCACCATCCTCACCAAAAAAGATTAGATTGCGGAGTAGCTTGTGAGGATTTATATTTCAATTTCATACAGGGGATATATTTTCATAGGCTTGAGCTGTTTAAATTTGAATCTTGAGCTATTTTATTTTGTTTCTATATTATTATTTGTAAATTTAATGAATTTGTAATAATTAATTCATAATATATTGAATTATTTTAATTTGCGGCAGTGAATGGATAATTTGGAACAAATGGAGGAGGTTGATGAAGTGGAGGAATTGGAGGATTTACAGGGGGCTGATTTTGAAGAAAATAATGAAGAATTAGTGGAAACAGTCGCTAAGCCTGAAGTTGGAATGTCTTTTAACAGTCATGATGAAATGTTTGAATATTACAAAGCTTATGGCATACAAGAGGGGTTTCCAGTGATGCGGAGATCTTGTAGAAAAGGGGATGATGGGAGTTTGAGATATGTGACATTTACTTGTGGGCGTAACGGCAAGTCAAAAAGCAAATCGAATCATGTTTTACGGCTTCAAACTAACCAAAAAATTGGATGCGATGCTAAAATTGCAGGACGCTTGGATGTTGTTAGTGGAAAATGGATAATTGGAAATATATACGTCGAACACAACCATGTCGTGAGTCCGAGCAAAAGTAGGTATTATCGTTGTAACCGTACCATTAGCCCTTTTGTTAAAAAGCAGCTTGAAATAAATGAAGAAGCAGGAATTAAAATGACTTAAAGTTTCAAGTCAATTGTTGTTGAGGCTGGTGGCTTTGACAATGTCTCATTCTTAGAAAGAGATGCTAGAAATCATGTTGACAAGATGAGGCGATTAAGGCTCGGCGAAGGGGATGCTGCTGCAATTCAGAGATATTTTAAGAAAATGCAAAAAGAAAATGATGGGTTTTTCTTCAGTCTTGACTTGGATGAGGAGGGTCGGTTAAAAAATATATTTTGGGCAGATCCAAGGAGCAGGGCTGCCTATAAAGACTTTGGGGATGTTGTTACATTCGACACAACATACCTTACAAATAAGTATGACATGCCATTTGCTCCTTTTGTGGGAGTTAATCATCATGGTCATTCAATTTTGTTAGGATGTGGGTTGATTTCGCATGAGGACACAGAGACCTTTATGTGGTTATTTGACACATGGTTATCATGTATGTCTGACTGTCCTCCCCTTGGAATCATCACAGATCAAGACAAAGCGATGAAAAATGCAATTGAGATTGTCTTTCCAAATACTAGGCATCGATGGTGTTTGTGGCATATATTAAAGAAGGTGCCTGAGAAGCTGGGAAGGTATGCTGAATATCATGACATTAGAGTTTCATTACATTCTGTTGTTTATGATTCACAGACCCCTGTTGAATTTGAGGAAGCTTGGCATGACATGTTCGAGAATTATAATCTTGGTAATAATAATTGGTTAAATGGTTTATACGAGGAACGAAATCGTTGGGTTCCATGTTTTGTTAAAACATCTTTTTGGGCTGGAATGTCAACCACTCAACGCAGTGAGAGTATGAATGCTTTCTTTGATGGGTATGTTAACTCAAAGACAACTTTAAAGCAATTTGTGGAGAAATATGAGAAAGCAATGGAAAGTAAGATCGAGAAAGAGTGGCAAGCAGATGCTAGGTGTTTTAGCCAACGGATGCCATATCGTACTAGTTTTACAATGGAGAAGTAAGTTGAAGAAGTGTATACTATTGCCAAGTTTCAAGAATTTCAACAGGAGTTACTGAATAAGATGTATTGCGAGGTTTTCAGTTGTGGGGGATTAGAATATGAAGTCATTGAAAATGATGGACAAAGTAAAGAAAAAACTTTTAAAGTTGTGTTAGAAAAAGATAAGGGTGAAGTTCGTTGCGTGTGTTTAATGTTTGAATTTAAAGGCATTCTTTGCAGACACGCCATTGCAGTGTTGGCACGTAATCGTATAAAATTACTTCCTGAAAAGTATATCATACGAAGGTGGAGGAAAGATGTGCGGAGATACTACAGTAAAGTGAAAGTCAGTTATGATGTGAGGAGTTCGAGCATTGAACATCAACAGTATAAAGAGGAGTGCCATGCTTTTTATGATGTTGCTGAGGTAGCTTCTAAAACTGAAGAAAACCATAAAAATATTATGGGCTGGATTGAGAAAGCAATGAAGGATGTATCTCTGAATATTCGATATGACAGTGAGGATACAATGGTTGCTGGTGGGTCGGCGAGTTGTACCGAAGTCATACAGGATCCGGTAGTAACTCGTCGCAAAGGCCGTCCACCTTGTCAAAGAAAGCAAAAGCAATTTAAAAGGCCAAAACATAAATCCACCAATGTTTCGGCAAGCACAACCTTAGAGGTAATTCCATTATATTAAAATAATTAAAATCACAAATTAATTTAATATGTATTTTTAAATGTGTCTTCATTGTTTTCGTAGAACTCGGAGATACATGATTTATCTTCGCAGGTGACTACTACAATCCCAACACAAGAGAGCAATATGGCCATGGTAAAATTTTTTATTCATCATTTCCATTCATTTTTTATGTTTGATAGTCTGTATTTATGTATTGATTTATTTTTTTGGTTGTACAATAGCTCACGCAGCAGGCAGTCGCACAACATGCATTTTTTTCCCCCTACTATCAGTCTTGGATAAATTACGACGGAGTTCATCATGTGAATTTCCAACAATTGCCACAACAAAATTTGGAGGATGCCAATCAGAGAGAGTTTTCAACTAATGACCCAAACACATGATCAAAGTTTATTGAAGTTGTCTTGATGGAGAAACATATTTAAGTGGAATTTATATTTTTATTGTTTTTGAAATTCTATATAGGCTACCCAAGAGGGGGGGGTGAATTGGGTTCTTTAAAAATTAAGCAAATAAAATTACACAACAATTTAAAACTAATGTTTTAAAACAATATAATTAACAATGCTTGAATTTAAAGAGATAAGGGAAGAGAAATCAAACACGTGATTTTTACGTGGTTCGGCCAACCGTGCGTACGTCCACGCCTCCAAGCTCACCGGGCTTGAGGATTCCACTAAGCAAGCCTCCAAGGCTTCGATACCACTTACACTTGACTTCAAGGTGTCAATGGACCTTTACAATCAAGAGATTATTCCCAATCTCTTAATCTAAGTGTATCCCAACACGTACAATTGACTTCCAAGGTGTCAATGGACCTTTACAATAAGAGATTAAACCCAATCTCTCAACCCAAGTGTTTCCCAACACTTACAATCACTCAATGATAGAGATTTAATAACAAATAATCTCTCACACACTCCAAATGATTACAATTGAAATTTTAATGTGTGAGGGAATGAAATAAAACACAATTGAAGCTCAAAGAAGATTCTTTGTCAGTAGGAAGCTCAAATATCAAAATGTTGGATCACTTTGTTTGAATTTGATTAAGCCTTTTTATAGTTGGAGCTGAAAACTAGCCGTTATTGACTTTTTGATAATAATCGGTTCGCCGGTTTTATCAATCGGTTAGCCGTTTTGACTTTTCAGCTAGCCGTTGCCCTTTGATTTTAAATAAACGGTTTACCGTTTAAATTATCGGATCACCGTTTCTTTCCAGAAACCTGCAAAACAAATCTCAGCTCTCCGTTTTTGCTAAACGGTTCAAGAGTAGAAAACTATCTCTTTACTGGAACATATCGGTTAGCCGTTTTATATAAACGGTTCACCGTTATTTTGCCAGAACAAACTTTACTCTCCGTTTTTGCTAAACGGTTCAAGCCTAGAGAACTTACCCTTACTGGAATCTATCGGTTAACCGTTATCTATAAACGGTGTGCCGTTAATTTCCAGAACATGTGACACATTTAGCTTACCGTTTGTGCTATACTTGTTCACCACTGTAAATTATCGGTTCACCGTTTTCCAATAAACGGTTCACCGTTAAGTTCCAGTTTCATCATTTTTGAACTTTAAACATGTGTGTTGCTTTAGAAAATTCTTTTTAATAGCCCCAACACTTTAATCAAGAACATATAATTTTGTTATCATCAAAATCATTATTATAAGATTAACAGTTAAGTCAAACAACTCCATTAAATTCTAAAATAATATTACATATGTCTACATGTCTTTTCCAGTTACGTAGTACAAATTGAAACAATTTAAAAATAATACTTGAGTAAAAAACATAATACAACAATTACGAGTATTTTAATAAGATCATATCGTGGTGCCTGTCTCCTTCGAAGTTCATCATCAAACAATCGCTTCTGCACTTCACATTCTCGCATATGCTCAAGTTCTTTATGCAATAGTTGAAATTTAACGGACAAACATTCAATCTCCAAGGACAACTTCCTAACCTCCTCTACTAACAACTCTATTTTCTCTTCGCTAGGTTTACGGTCCTCTGCCCATTGAAAGTTCTTACATCTTCTACAAGTCCAAAATTTACGATTTGGATTCTTTGTTGTACGCGACATTAACAACTCCATTTGATTACCGCATCCATTACATATTTGCAATGGGCTTTGATTCTCACTTGTGTTGGATGACATTGTTTGTGATTAATAGACTATAGGAAGAAACTGCCAAAAAAACAAAAAACAACCTCATTCAGCAACTATAGGGAACACATATGCTTAAAGAATTAAAGGAAGTAAAGACACTCAAACACTCTACTTTGTGTTTGCCACTTAAACACTCTACAGCAACAACCTCAATCAACAACAAAATAGACAGAATTAATGCTTGCACAACAAGGATTCAACACTTCTTTATTGTAAAGTTCCTCTACTTCTCAACACAATAATAATTATAACACAATCATTCAAGTTTACAATGATATTATCCACTACACAATCATTAATCATACATTATTCCTCTCAGTACAATTCAGCACAATTTCCTCAAGTTTTCAATCAACTGCAGAGCAATTCAGTACAATTAACCACAATTTCCTCAGCTTTTCACTCAATTGCAGAGCATTTCTTCCAATTTTCAGTCAAATTGCAGAGTAATTCAATACAATTTACCACAATTTCTTCAAGTTTCAGTTTACATTATTAAGCACCCAGATGAAGTGCAAAACAGAAAAACAAATATCAAATGTAATTTAACCACAATATATAAATTTTCTTACCTTTTTGCGGAGGTCTTCCACATGCTCTGTCATAATCTGTCTCTGCGGACAGAACAAAAGAAAACAGTTATAAACGTAAACTTCTGTGATCTCAATAACATATAGCGTGCATCAAACGAAATATGAGTTACGTGACTTTGTTCTGTACTACCTGAAACGTAACTTAATAATATAGAGCATTAATTAGTCTAATACTGATCACATATAGCAGCGAGTTGGGTACACAAAATGATCAATAACTGATCCTTCCTAGTTAAACAAATGCAAGTACCTTCCTTTGCCTGGCCAGAGCTAAGGCTCCTTCAAGCTGTTTCTCAAGATTCTGCAGCTCCTTCACGCTCAGCAGTCCAAGATCCTCTCCGAGCAAATGCCTTTAAAAAACATTTGTAAACCGTTTAAGTGTCCATGATGATGGTGAAAATTATATATATATGTTCTTGCAAATTAAAGCAAATCAAATGCAACCAACAGTTACAGTTAATATAATTAATGAGAATATCAGAATGGGAATATGACCTTTGACTGCGCTGAAGAGACTCATATTTTGCTTTCAACTTCGTTACCTCCTGGTACCAGCTCTGGATTGTTGTTATATTAATCAAAGACAAGCTAGGTAACATATACAGTGAGAAAAGAAAGCATTACACAAAGACAGAAAGTTAGAGCATGTCTATCAGGCACACATAAACCTGTGTTTCAAGTTCGAGGCTATTGTCTTGAGGATTGAAGCAGCAACGTTGGTATCGGTCAAGGGTTTTGTTTATGCTGCAAAGAGAAATTAATTACTCATTATCCATCTCTGTTTGAGACTGTGCATAGGTTAAATTTCAATTAAGCAAATATACAAGATTTATCCTGGCATATATTTTGTTTGAGACTCATTTTCTTAACATTTATTTCAACCAAAAATTAAATCAAACAAGAATTACAGAACATATTTTACCTAATCAGAGAACATATTTTCAACTATTTCAGGTTATCAAAGCAATCGTTTCTGAATTTTGTCCCCATTTTACCATAACCTAAACAACCCAAATTGTCCCCATTTTGGCATAACCTAAAAAAGCCAAAGATTGAAGCATTACCTGAGGTTGTGACTGTGCCGCTTTGTGAATGGCTCTCGTGTGATGGCTGTCGCTTGTGGCAGTTTCAGCCACGGATTGTGGTGGATTGCGAATGCCTTCACCTCAATTAATAAACGACAGGGGAATGACGAGAACGAAGCAACAGCTGGGTTCTTCACTTCGCTTGGATCTAAGAGAGTGTTGCGAATGAAACAGATGAAAATAGAAGCAAAGAGAAGAACTGAAGAAGAGAGCGTGTAAACATATGAAAACAGAAGCAAAGAGAAGAACTGAAGAAGATGAAACAAAGAGAAGAACTGACGAAGATGAAACGACGTCGTTTCATCACAAAAAAAACAAAAAAAAAAAGATGAAACGAACCGTTTCGGGGTTTGACCCGGGGCAAACATCAGCACTCTTTAAATAAGCAAGCACCAACGAATGTAGTCGGTACACGTACGGCTGTTTAAGTGTTGGGGAGCACACATAATTATTATGTGGCCGTCGCTCATACGAGCAGCCTGCCATTGCTGGCTCCTGTCAGCGTCACTATCCACAAGAGACGTGTGATTTGCTACGAGCGATCTTTCTTCGATCTTTCTTGTTTTATATTTTATTTAAAGAAACAACACCTGACTTGGGAGGAACCAAATACAATTCCTCGTCTTCTATTTATCTAAGATACTCAAAACTTAGTTCATGAATTAGAGAAAAATTTGTGGGCTTCTATTTAGTAAAATTTATGTACGAGTAAGTTTACATTTATTTTTTCATAATCTAAAAAACAACGAGTAAGAATATTAGCCTATACATTACCAATGATAAGAAAAATATTGATTCTATATTAGTTGGCTAAGCATAAATTTTGGACAAAGTATATATAAGCTTGAGGAGCCTTCAACTCTTGAGCTAAGTTTTATGTATAGTTTAGGTCCATGACTTTTAAATGGTATCAAAGACAAATCATACTCTAATGAAACATCCTTCAACACATGGAAAAATAAAATGACTAACTTACACATAACAGGAGTGATAAAGATATTTATTTCACATTTAGTGAGAATAAATTCTAAACTAGCAATTAAGTATGAATTAGGCTAATAATTTTCTAAATAGTATTGTAATCGTATATACACACACATGAAGCGCCTTCATACTATTCCGCCTCCACCTGTATGTGGCGAGGTTGATAGGAAAAATATATGATCATGACGATCAGTCCATCACCGCCTTAATATGGCGATGATCATCAATTATTAAAAACTTCTCTTAAAATTATATGAATTTATCTCTTAATTGATAAAAAATTTAAAAAGAGTTGAACCCATTCATTTACTTAAAATGTGAACGTTTCAATCAGTATACAAGGAAAAAAAAGTGAGATATAATAATATCTTTCCAGTTAAAAAGATTATGACATTTGATGTTCATAATCCTTTACTTTGACAAAACCACCAATCCGTTTAATTTCAATTTAGTCGGCGGGCCGTCTAATTGCCGGTTGTCTTAAGATAAATATAGAAATAATTGAACTAATTTCATTTTTTAATCCAATCAAGAATGAAGACACTGAGGCGACTCACCATGTTAGAATGTGCCGACCTTCTTGACAACAAACCATTTTTAACATGTTTTTCTTTTTTATAAAAGTGGTTTTATAAACTTTCAACTCGTTCTTTATCATTATAATCTTTAACTTATTCACTAAAAATATAAAAACATTAATTTATTTTTATTTATTCTTAAGAATATATAGAGAGAGGATAAAATATATTGTATTAAAGTCTGTATTTTTTTTTTTATCTTTTAACTTTTTTCTGACTTTATTATGATTAGAAATTCCTGATTGGAATATATATAATTTTTAAAGAAATTTGATATTGGGTCAGTTTTATAAATTATCAATTTTTATTATAATCTTGCCCCCTGTGAATTAAATTTTCAAATGCGCCCTTGTTGCAAGAGAATCAAGTTAAAAAAAAAAGAAAAAAAAAAAGAAAGGGAAGCAAACTCTTGAACTAGTTTTAATATTCTTTTTAAGTAGTTTTTATAATGAGCTGGGCCATGGACTGAAATTTAATCTAAAATTTTGTACAGTTGCGAGACTGACTTAAATAACTGAGTAGTTATGATAGCGAAATCCTAAAAAGAGTAGAACTCGTGTTTAAATACAAGCTTTTGCTTGATGTGACAACGAGGCTATGAATAAGTTCTGCTGACTTCTGATGATCGTTACATCTCTAAGACACGTTACCCACGTTGTAAATGAGCAAGAAACAAACACGTTAAGCTCGCTAATTTCATCAAATATATGCCAGCTGAGCTGAGACTATTCAATTTGGACCAAATGAATACACTGTTCTCTCTTGGACCACCGTTTTTCTTACCGTTATCTGAATGCATGCGTTATATTGTATGGCGGTCGCTCATACCAAGTCGTAATCAGCCGCCCGCCATTGCTAGCTGTTGTCAACTTCACTGTGTACAAGAGATTTGTGATTTGCTATGAACGATCTTGCTTTGATTTTTTTTTTTTAATATTATATTTAAAGAAACAACATCTAACTTGAGAGAATCCAAATACAAGTACTCTTCTTCCACTGCTCTAAGAAACTTGAACTCAGCTCTGGCGACTAGCGTTGAGTTAAATTTGTAGAGCTCTATGTAGTATAATAGTCAGACTGAAAAACGAGTTGACAAACTGAAAAAAGGAGCGGACGCACACATTATCTTTCCATGATTTAACAAGGAACAAGTAAAAAGATTAGCCTAGACATTACAGGTGACGAGAAAAATTATAAATTACCTTTTGATGGGCAGCAAATATTTTTGGGTAAAGTGTATAAACTAATCCTGAATTTTTGAGTTAAGTTTTAAATATGAGTTAGGTTCATGACTTATAAATGGTATCAAAATCAAATTATGCTCAAGTGCGGCTGACATTATTTTTTTTATGTGGCAAAGATGACAAAAAAAATGATTAACTTACATGTAAAGAGATCGTTCAGTATATTATTTCAAAACCACTGAGAATAAATTCTAAGCTAAAGTTTTAAGTATGAGTTAGACTAATGAAATTATGTATAGTATCAAAATCATATATAAACATACATGAAGTGCTTGCACACTACATCTACATGCATTGATAAATAAAATAAATGATCATCACAGATTGGTCCATCCCCATATGACATCAATTACTAAAAACTTCGGTTAAAATTAAATGAATTCACCACTTAAGATTGATAAAAAATTAAAAAGAGTTGAACCCATTAATTTAATTAATATGCCATAATTTCAACCAAAATACAAATATGAAAATAAGTGAGATATGATATCCTTCCGGTTAAAAGATCATGACATTTGATGTTTATAATCCTTTACGTTGACTAAGTCACCAATTCATTTGATTTCAATTCAGTCGGTACGCCATCCAATTGCCGGTTATCTTAACTCTTAAGATAAACATAGAAACAATTGAACGAATTTCGCTTTCTAATCCAATAAAGAAACTAAGGCAAGGCACCGTGTTAAAAGGTGCCGACCTTCTCGACAACAAACCATATGTGACATGTTTTTCTTTTTCTTTTAAGTAGTTTACTTCAACACATTCTTTTTAAAAACAAAGCTTCATAATGATTGATGTGATGTATAGTTAGCTAATTAGTATTAAAGGCCTGCATGAATGGGTGTGGCTAAAATTCATTATGATATATAGATAAGATAACAACGCTTACCATTCTATTTTATAACAAAGGACAAAATAATTACTGACTTGAGATATATATAATAGATGAAATTGGAAAAGTTTTATTTCTAAAGCTTTTTACCCTTAAAAGGAAACTAATTCCAATAATCCAACTGTTTCGGTCAAACTCACAGTTGCAAGCAAAAAGTCATGAAATTGAAAGAACGATCAAAGTGTAAAATATCTAAAAAATACTAAATGTGGGGACAGATGATAAAAATAAAGAAGAAAAAAAAGGGTGGACGAGAGAAAAGACAAATATTTACATATTCAGAACTATTCATAATATTTAGCATTAATTACTGTATACAATCTATTATAGCATTACTTTTAGTTAGCTAGCTAGCTAGTCTCCTCTTTCTTCAACCATTACCGGTAAGCCGCCTTTCACCGTGGCAGTCAGACCGGGGGCAAACCTTGGAGCCTGATTTGGATCCGAAACCCGAATGTTGAACTTCCTGACAACTGCAAGAGCCACACTTTTCATCTCCACTAGAGCCATATCCTTGCCCAAACAAACCCTATGCCCAGCTTGAAAAACTGGGTACTTAAATGGGTTTTCCGGCACGAATCTTCCATTTCTAAGCCACCTCTCAGGCTTGAATGCTGAACAATCCGGGCCCCAAATCCGCTCCATCCGACCCATTGCGTACGGATGATATGTAACCCTAGTGCCTTTTCTTACAAACGTACCGTCTGGAAATATATCATCTTCTTGAGCAAACTTGGAGTCGAACTGCACGGGAGGAAACAGCCTCATGCTTTCGTGTACGGCGGCATTTAAGTAATGCATTTCTCGCAATTGTTCAAAGCTGACAAGATCCTGATTTGGCTTCATGATTTTATCTGACTCGTTCCTGATTGCTGATTCAACTTCAGGATGTTGAGACAGCAACCAAAAGAAGCTTGTGAGCCCTGAGGCCACAGTGTCACGACCGGCCAATAGGAAGCTGACAACAACGTCTCGAAGATATTTGTCATCGTCAATGGACACCATGAATCTCGATAAGAGATCGTTCTTGTCGGAGAAGCCCATTTGGCGTCGTTGATGTATCATCATCTCAGCTAGTTCATTCACCAGCTTTATTGCTCCTTTGAGCTGCTTCTCAGAGCCTATATTCAGTAGCCGCTTGATCTTCCATACAATTGGCGACGGCGCCAGTGCTCGTTCTGCTGACACTTTCGTTGCAAGATCAAATGCTGTCGCAAATGTTGAAATTGGCAGATTTAACTTGAGGCATTCCGGGTCTAAACCGAAGGAGAATCTGCAAATATTGTCGAAGGAAAATCGACGAAACACATCTTGTAGGTCTAAGATGTTATTTTCTTTATTAGCAGCTGATGATAAGAGAGGAATGAGCCTGGAACGAATCTCAGACGTCACAAGCTCGAAAGCATACATTTTAATGTTAAAACTACCCAGCTCGATACTTGCCATTTTCCTTTGAAACTTCCAAGAATCGCCATCAACGCTGAAAATACCTCGACCCAAAAGATCACCCAAGATTACTGAGAAGGGCTTCCCTTTTGGGTAATTATCGAATCTTGTTTTGAGAATATATTCAACGTTTTCAGGGTTTGATGTGATGGTGTTGCCAAGAATGTGAAGATGAATTGTCCCGGTCGGTGACTTTGCAAGAAGATGAGTGTACCAATCGCAAAGATTGTTGAAATCTTTCAACCAACTGAACGTGAGATAGCTCCGGCAAACATCACATTGGCACCAGGGCTTCAGCCTCAGCACAAAGATCAAGAAAGAGAACAAAGAAAACAAAATTGTGAAAGTGAAAAACATGAAGCTTAAAGTGTTGCCGAAAGATTGCAACCACAAGGAAGAATAATCAAATAGCTCCATCGATGTAGAAGTAGAGCAGAGAAATTAAAATTAGAATAAAGAAGTTGAAGGCTGAACATAGCTATTTAAAAAGATAGTGAAGAGTAAGTGCGGAATAGTGTGGAGGAAATGGAGGCGGCTTTATAATATAATTTTTTTTTTTTTTGTGATTTTGATAGTGTAACCGTAGACCATATTGGCAAATGGTCCATTTATTTAGTTCGGATTTGCTTTACATGTTGCTTTGCTTTTTTAGCTGTTGACATGGTCACACCGTAAAGAGTTCAATATGGCATGAATAAACGCGTGCGCGAAATAAACAGTGGTCCTTGTTCATTTGTTGTAGACGTCATGTCGTCTTGTCTTCATTTGCAACCTACTAACAGAACACGTGATCTTTTATTTTCTTACCTCGTGTTATAACGTGACAAATTGATGTCGGCTTGGCGAGCTGTGAGCAAGTGCCCAATTGACATATTATTTCGGGTTTTTATGAAGCCAAATTGTGTTCGCTGCAGATAATCAATAACTTCTTCTGTAACTTTTAATATCAAATTCAGAGGCTTTTCACTTATGATAGGAATACAATGTACTAGCCCCGTAGAATTCATAAATTTCCAATCCGAATTATGTTATTTTTATCTGTAATTTTTATTTTAATTTGTACGTTGACTTATTATTAATGGCAAAGTTATTAACTTATTTCAACTCGGCGAAACTAAAATAATGGTTAAAAATTGTTTCACACACACACATATATAAGACCAATGTGAATATTTATTAACGATTATGAAAAAAATTGTAGAGGTCTAATACGAAAAGTGTTTTATCTTATAACCGTATATGAGAAATATTTTTATAAGTAGTAAGCCTAAAAGATAATTTCCAAGGGCTACCCTCGGCACTGTGGAGATCAATCTCTCTCTTTTATGGGAATTTTATCCTTACTTTGTTATGATTGTTTGTGGGAGGATCCTTCATTTTTGAGAGTCGTGGGAATGGATTTGAGCCATTACATTTTTAATTGGAGTTATTGTTTTTGCCATTTTGATTTGGGCATTATTTTTCTACATATCTATGCTTGGTGTTTAAATCTCATTTGGGTAGATATCTCTCATTTAGGCATAATTTTTTTATACTATGGTATGCAACTTACTTTTAAATTATTGTTATAAAGTATGAGATTCTTAAGTAACATTGAACATCTCAAAATTTTATTTTTAATATTATTATGTTTGGTTTGAAGAAATGAAAAGAGAAAAAAGGAAAAGAAAAAAAATAAAGAAAAAAATAAATTTTATGTCAAATCAAATAATAAAATTAAAATTAATTCCTTTTTTTTTTTCATTTTCTCTCTCCCTCTCTCTTTTTATTCCTCTCCTCTCATCTAACTTCTTCCAATCAAATATGGGGTTATTTAGTCAAGTGTATATGATGAAATAACATAATAATAAATTCAATTAGAATATAATTAAATACCCCATATTTGACTTGTATTCATATTTCGCATAAAATAATACAGCTGTTGCGAGAGTGAAATTCCTAAAATGAACAGCAGTCATGTTCGCATCAACACAAATGTTTTGTTTTGATGTGACACTGAAGGTACATCGGACCACAGTTGTGTAAAAATTCTGCCGGTGGACTAAATCATGATAGCGACGTCTCCAAAGATTCAAAAGGAAAGGAAAAAAAAAACAATACCCACGTTTTAAATAAGCAATAAACATATGTAAGTTTAAGTCCACGTTCATCATGTTTCAAATACTGCCAACAGAACTGAAATTAACTCAGCCGAAATGACACATATGACAGGTTTCATAGACCACAGATTTTAGTTTTCTTAAAATTTAATTTGTCAAATTACGGATCCCTCTGTCTAAATTACGGTTAACGTAACTTACGTCTATTTACCTTTTTTTTATTTTGTTTTTTTAAAAATTTTATTGAAGACTCTTACCCTCTGTTTTATTTATAATTTATTTATAAATATTATAAAATTTTTTAAATTTATTCATAAATTTTTAGAATATCAAATTTACCTCTATAATTTTTAAATTTTTAAAATACCTTCCATTTAATTAAAAAATATAATAATTATTAAATAAATTATTATTATTATTATTATTATTATTATTATTATTATTATTATTATAATTTTAAATGGATTATTATTATTATTACAACAATAAAAGGTATTATAATTAATTAATATATTAACAATTATTATTATTATTAATTTATTAATAATAATAATAATAATTAATAATTAATAGTGATAATTATTGTTAACAATTTAACTAAAAAATTATTATTAATTATTGTTAATATATTAATTAATTATAAACTCATCTCCAAATCATCACCCTCTATTTTTCCATCACACACTCTCTCTTCTCCCAACCTCCAATCAAGGTCACTCTCACTCTTTAGACTTCATGTCATCAAATCCATTCACTTCTCTTCTCAACATGACACTGCATTAATAATACCCTAAACAAATTTACCGTCACCACCTCCACTACAAATAGCCAAAGTACTCATCTTCGTTTTCTCCATTTTCATTGGCCTCAACCTCCATTTTCTTGTTCCTAAATAAATAAATAAATAAATAAATAAAAATAATTATTATTGTTAATAATTTAAATAAAAAATTATTATTAATTATTGTCATATTATGGATTGGATTTGAAGTGCTGTATCAAAATCCAATTCAAATGAATTGGATTTGAAGATAAGTATATTTAGATTATTATTTTGTATTTTAATTATTGTGATTATTATTATTATTCAAAAATTAATTAATAATTATTATTATTGTTAACAATTTAACTAAAACATTATTATCAATTATTATTAATATATTAATTAATTATAATACATTTTATTCTTGTTAATAATAATAATCTATTTAAAATTAAAATTATATTATTATAATCATAATTATAATTATAATTCATTAATAATAATTATATTTTTTAATTAAATGGAGGGTATTTTAGGAATTTAAAAATAATAATAATAATCCATTATTATAATTATAATTTTATTGTTGTTGTTGTTGTTGTTAATAATAATAATAATAATATTAATAATAATAATAATAATTCATTTAAAATTATAATAATTATAATTATAATTCATTTAAAATTATAATAATTATAATTATAATTCATTTAATAATTATTATAATTTTTAATTAAATTGAGGTATTTGAAGAATTTAAAAATTATAGGGGTAAATTTGATATTTTAAAAATTTATGAATAAATTTAAAAAAATTTATAATATTTATAAATAAAATAGAATATAAGGGGCTTCAATGAAATTTAAAAAAAAAACAAAATAAAAAAATGACAAATGAGCGTAAGTTACGTTAACCGTAACATGGAGGGATCCGTCAATTACGTAATTGTCTGCATGCCTGAGAGAGTTGAGCTGGCGCGTGCACGCGAGTTCTATTATCAGAATGATGTACGGGCCTGCCGACAATTAATTTCTGTCATTTGTCAACTTCATTAGTCAGTACTGTCCACAAGAGACGTGATTTGCTACCAAGTACAATAGGATGATGATATGTTTTTTTTTTTTTTCTTTTACGTTTGTTTATATATATTTTTTCAAAAGAAGAAAACGTGAATGAATTTTTTTAATGCTAACATGTATATATCATAAGTTAACAATAAAATGAAATTTGTTGAGACTAAGCGGCCCATTTTTTTTTTTTTTGACTTTATGATTTAATTATTTTTTATTTTTTTAATTAATCTAAAAAGTCTAAATGATATAATTAAAAAATATTTTTTAAAATATTCCTATCTAATTAATTAATTTTCATCCTTACTAATATAAAATTTAATAATTAGTATTATTATTCATTTCTATATAACTTGTGATAATATATAGTAGTAGACGATAATTATTTTTATCTTTTTATTTTCTTCAAATTTAGCATTATTTATCTTCATAATTTTTTAATGAAATGTTTCATATAAAAACATTATAAACTATAATAAAATTGATTAAGATATATAATATAGAATATTAAAAAGTTGTATTCAATTGATTATGATTTATGTTATGATAATTTATTATCTTATTTATATTTTTTGAGATGTTTATTATTTGTTTAACAATTATAATTTGTAAGGGCATAAATGTAAAAATATGAGTTTATAAATTTTTAAGTTAAAAAAAAAACTTAATATTTATTTTTAGTAATTCAAACAAAAAAAATACCATTTAAATTTAGACATTCAGCTTTATTTAGAATTCAGATTAATTTAGGTCTATTCTGATTTCAGACAAAAAAAAAAACTATATTAATTTTATTTGGGATTTCAATTCTTATAATATGATATATTTACTTCCAATAATGTGAACATATTTATATTCTTACATGCTCACATTTGTGACATAACAAATTATTGACTTCACTATTTTCCTTTATCAATCAACTCACCTTCACCAGCCTCCAAGATGACCTCTACCTCAACTATTTAATAATTTTAAACAATATTTTTATTTTTTTTACCATAGGTTTGACTTGTCACATGTAACATATAAATGACATGTCGTGTGAAAACATAATGATAACCTTCTTGTTCAAATTTTGCAATATTGGATACTATCTCTTGTCGTGCTTTATGAATGTAAGTCAAAAATCGAACTACAAAAATTTTTTGTTTATGAATGTAAGTTAAAAATCGAACCACAAAAATTTTTTGTATGTGTTATTTATTCATGCTAATTAAGACTGAGCATTTTCATATTGAGACTGACCATTTCCTTCTTGTAAGAAGTACATGTGGGCATTAACTGGTTTAGTTTGATTTTACCCTAGAATTGAATTAAACTCGAGTAATAAGTCTATTTTTCTTTAATTTTTCTAATTCCATTGGTGTATTTTGAGTAATAATTTTTCATTTACCCAAGCATCATTTTGAGCATATAAATGAATCATTTCGAAGTATTCAATATTGCATATTTGAATCACTTACAAAGTTAAAATTCTAAAGGAATTAAAACTGCTAGATAAAGTTGTATTGGAAGAATGGTTTATTATTGCTGTATATGCTCTTTGTACAAAGTTCTGCCATTTATTTGCAGGGCAAGGTACTTGGCATGATAAGAAAATTTACATGGCAAGAATCACTAGTTAATTGTACAATGATTTCATGGTGTTATTTGTTCCATAATAATAATCTTGTTGATCTCCTTCCTTGCTTACAGATTCTGGATTTGTATCCAAGATTATTGCTTGACAAGCGATTATGTGGCATTTGATTTGGACTCTTTTCTAACTCCTTTCACTTACACGAAATAGATGCCACTCAAATTATGTTACCAAATAGCTACTGACTAAGCTATTTTCCCAACAATTTGTGCGATAACAAATTCTTGATTCTAACATTTTTCTTTGTTATTCAACCCACCTTATCCAACCCCCAAGATGACAAATACAAATTCAATTAAATCTCTTCTAAGGTTCGTCATTTGGTGGTGTGAGGAATTTGATTTCTAAACTCTACTTCAACTGTTTTATAAATTAAAACCATATTTTTTATTCTTGCGTAATTTAGGTATGAGTGTGTTTTACATGTAACATATAATTGTTATTTTACATGTAATACTTGTCGCATGTAACATATAGAAGACTTCCCGCAACACATACAAAACATGCCATGTAGAAGAAATAATGATAACCTTCTTGCAGTGATCATATTTTACATATTATATACTAACTCTTATCCTGCTTCTATAAACGTAAGCCAAAAGGTCGAACCAGATAAAATTTCTATAATGTATTATTTATAATTTCATGCTAATTTTCATATGTTTCTTAATAATAAAAGTAGTGAGCGTACATTTTCTTCCTATATTAAGATTGACTATTTTCTTTTCGTAAAAAGCTCTGCACTAAGTAGAGCTCACTCTACAAATTCTCTAGATCATCTCTTCTATCTTATTGAGACCTCAACTTGGTCTTCGCAATCTCCAGATGATGACCTCTATTAGACATTAATTAGTTTACCGAAATTGATACGAAAAGTTTATTTTATTTCTCGGATGTTCATAATTAATCTTTTACTTTGACTAGATCACTTATTCCCTTTACTTTAGTTGGTGGGCCGTCAAATTGCCGGTTATCTTGTTAGTTGAATATAGAGAAATATCAACGGCGTTAAACTAATTTAGCTTTCCAATCTAATAAAGAAACTAGCTAGGCGCCATTAGTTATATATGTTAAAACCTAAAAGGAGCCAACCTCATTGATAATGTTAAACAAAATTTAACATATTTTTCATTTATTAAAAAAGTAGTTTTATTTAGTATTGAAGTGGGTAGCTGTTGTTTAAAGAATGTTTGGTAGATACTTATGTTGAAGCTTAGTAGTTGAGATAATTTAAACCTACACTCATACGATAAAAAATTTAAAATATCTTTACTAATCATTTTCTCAAAATTATTATTTAAATATCAAATTTACTATATATTATCGACTTTATTTTATTATTATAATTTTTTATTCCATAATACCTTAATACCAAATAGGATTGTAATTTCATAAGCCTTCATCTCTATCTTTTAGAACAAATTGAAGTTCATGTTGTTGGTGCATATTCAAGTCTCTTTAATTAGGGGGAAAAAGGACAAAATAATAACTCAATTGAGATCAATTTGTTTACACAAACTCGTCTATAAATGGACGTCGTCTGTAAATATAATTGAAAGAGTTGGGGGAAAAAAAAAGAGATCCTAGAATAAATTAAATTAATTCTCATAGTCGTATTTGTAAAACTAACTTGCAGGTTATTGGGTCAGATTACTTAACAAATTATCATTTATACTTCTCACATTTTGCATATTTCAAGTTATAATATAAGTTTGTAAATAAATATAATGAAAATTTTAAAATGAATAAAAATTTAAGAAGAATAAAAAATTTAATGGAAGCCGCTTGGTCTGATATATATTATCCTTTCAATTTTTGGTTCCAAATTCTAGAAAGCATGAGTGCATTTTTGACACATTTGATTTTCATAATCTTCTAATTAGCATGATTACTTCATTATTGTTGGTGGGCCGTCTATTGTGTGGTCAATTTATAGAGAAAGAAAACGAGACATAATTTTATGTTTTCACCAATATAGAGCGACCCCTCGCTGAAATGACAACAAATGTTTTCCATGTTTCACAAAATGTGCTTTTAGCCTTTCATCTCATTTTTGCTACTTAAAATCAATAAAGCTACTTCAATATTTTAAAAAAACCAAAATTGAAGATGTTGATGGCTAATATATATAGAATATAATAATTCCATTCTTTTGTGGAAAGAGGAACAAAATGATTGCTAAATTGATGAAAATATGAAATATTTATTTTCACAATATTTGATGGTTGTCAATTAGGAGAGTTAAGCCATGTTTGATATTGAGGTTAGAAAGTTGTACCTTATAATCTACAGTACTACAGTATTTAATAAACACTATTTGTTGTGATTTGAAAGTTAAGTTAATTTATTATTTGTGTGATAAAAAGTCTATGATATATTTATTATTTTTATTAAAACTATTATTTAAAAGTCATATTTATTATAAACTATTAACTTTTATTTTATAATTATAGTTTTTTCTATAGCTATAACACTTCAATACCAAATCAATCCTCAGTGAGAGTTTTGATGGAATTTTATTTCGATATACTTTTGGCTAAAGCCTAAAGGTTCCAAAAAAGAAAGGGAAAGATATTTTCAATGTTTATATAGAACATTTGAAAAAATAAATATCTAATTAAGCATAGTCAATTGTATATTAGTTTATAATCGCAAAGTTTTTGGCGCAATCAAATTAAAAGTCAAACACAATCAATGGCAAAAAAAATTAGTCAATATTAATCATTAATTCACAAAATCGCATACTTTAATGACTTTTCTTATCTTATTACGTTTTGGACACAAAATTAATTATTGATTCAGAATTCCAAATTCTATGTATAGCTTTTATAAATTGTACAAAAGCTTGACAACATAAAATAAAATAATTTGATCAATTTTCTTTCAAAGACTTCCTACTCCTCCCTATATTGTTAAATAATCCAATCTGACTCTAATCTTAAATTATAATTTCTAATTCATTGAGGGTGTATTTAACATATTGTATTGTGGTATACTGCGTTAGTTGTTTTGCATGTATTGTATTAAGGTGCATTGTTCCATTGTAATTCAATACTCATACTATGTTTCGTATGAATTGTATTATTTAAAATAATATTATTTTATATTAAAATTAAATTAATGTTGTTTAAATTAATTAGGGATTAATTATTAATTTTGATAGTATAAAAACAATTTAATAATATTATTATTAAATAAATAAATATTATAACAATACGTTATATTATTATAATATTATTTATTGCAACATCATTTATTTCTACATATTAGTTATTATAATATAGTATAATTTAATACTTATGTTATAAAAATAATAATAATTTATTATGTTACAATATCTAACGATATAATATTAAATTATAAATTTATTTTTATTTATTAATGTCTAATATAATTTTTTTATTTAAATTTATTTTTAAATTTAGTATTTTAGTAAATAATAAATGATTAAATAAAATAAAAATACTTTTTACATATTTAAAGTAAAATAATTAAAATGATTTTATGTAATGAAAGTAAAATAATGTATTATCATTTATTTAGTAAATATTTAGGCTTATTAATATTTATTTATCATTATGTATCTTAAATTTTTTATTTGAATATAAATATAAATTAATATTTAATAAATTTAATTTTTATTATAATTTATTGAATAATAAAATTTAAATAATTATATTTAAAATATAAATAATATTTTAATGCAATACAGCTAAACGTCCAATGAATTTATTTTACGCACCCTTGATTGCTTCAACAAAATTTTTAATGCATTATAATGTAATTAGAAATTACTGTCAAACACGAGAGAGCGTGAGAAAAATATTTTAATACTGCAAGCTGTGGAACCACCCGGAGCTTAAATGCTTTTGTATACCTGTGCTGCTAATAATTAATTAATTGGTGGATGATGTCATGCATGGTTAACATGAATCATAATGTAAGCCATAATCTGATTTAATAAATGCTGACACTAAATCGTGTGAACGTTTAATGTTCATGACGGTGGACTAAAATTTGGCCGTCCTACATCACCACGTCATAATTATTATTGTCATTTTTTTTCTTTTTTTTTTTTCTAAGCATGAGTTTGGCAATTTCGAGTTTGGACTATCATGCATCGCCTTGCTCAAAAGTCAAAATTCCAGAGATTAAATTAATGTAAAATGAGTTGAAATGAAATTAAAAGTATGTTTAGGATTGAGGTATTGTAATTTTTAAATTATAACTCTTGTAGAAATAAAAATGTAATTATAAAATGAAAATTAATAATATTTAGTAAATATAAATTTTAAATAATAATTTTAATAAAATTATTCCAGATATAATAGATTTTGTATTTTACAAGTTGTTTGGGGAATGAGATTGGATAATCAGATATTCTCTAAATAAAGGGTGAGCCGATAGTTGGATGGTTTCATAGAAATATTATTGATACCAAGATCAGACAACGCTCAATCAGAAAGTAGTCCTTATGACCATGAATAGACTAGCTTGACAAAAAAATCGTTGTGGTCGTAAGTGTACCATATCGACCAAAAGGTCAATGAGGTGATTGAGTTTGCAACAGAGAGTTACCTACGAATCTATGTGTCTGGTCATTGGAATGAGTAAATCCTCATTACAAATATATTAGACATTCTGGTCATAAGCAGTATTGATATTACAGGCAACAACAATCACCAGCAGTGTATCTTTTGAGAAAGATGGACATAATGAAATCCTATTCTTTTTCAGTAGCAGACTCGTATTTCTATTTGACAACAAACTCCAATTCAGTAATAAACTCCTATCCTCCTACATAAAGAAAAGGACCCAAAACGGAAGAAAAGAAGAGAAGATTAAAGGTTGGAGGTAGATTATAAAAATGAGAGGAAATACGAAGGTAAGAGGAAGAGAAAAATCTCTCTCATTGACCCCTAGTAGTTTTCTTTAGAATTAAATTGCCTACAAGGGCATTGAGGGTTGATGAGTTTTTCTAAGAAAAATAACTCGATTACTGACTTGAGTATCAAAGGGTTTTCGCTGGAAAAACTTTCGACGCCCTTTAATTATTAGTTGTGAGTGCAAACTTCTTGGTCATGGTCGAGGCAATTCCTGCAGCCCACGAAATTGGAGGACAGGAGAAGCATTTTTGCAGGGTTGGGGTCTTTACCGAATTTCTGCATCAACACAAGTAAAAAATTATATTGGCATAACTTTCAAGTTATAGCAATTATTATTTATCAAATAGTTTAGTATTTTATCTTTTAAGATACAACTATCCAATCTCAATTTCAAATACACCCTAAAACCCTAAAACAGGGGAAATGAAAAGACTTGTGTGAGGTATCGATAAATGGGCCGAATGTTACATAGCCATGACCAGCCTAATTAGCCGAAGAGCAAAGCTACAAGCCTACAATATAAATGGAGCATCTAACACCCCACCACAACCATGAGTAATGCTTTTGACACCCCTTAAAATCCTTATAAAACCCTTTTTCTTTTTTCTTTTTGGTAAAATCGTACTTCCATTGCTAGCAGAAATTTCATAAAACGACGGTTATGAATTTAATAAAATTAAAATTTGTTTGCACCTACAAATTATGAACCATGCCATCTATAAATCTTGATTTATAATACAATAAATTTTTTTAATAAACTCAAAATAATTTTGAGACAATGAAGTAATAAATTACCCAATTTTATTATTGAAAAATATGTTTAAAATTTAATTAACTCTATCATTATGTTTTGTCCTTTTAAGTAATATTAATAAAGGTAAGACTGTTAACATAATATTTGGAGTTTCACAATAATTTTAAAGGGATGTCAAAAGCTCAACTCCAAACTTATTCAGAAACATTGCTTTTTATTTTTTTTTCCTCTCTTTCTTTTATGGAAATTACAGAAAATACCATAAAATTACAATAAAATTTTAATTAAATTTTAATATCATTTAGATAAATTAATTAACTTGTAAACATACTTTTTCGTAATAAAATTATTATTGTTAGGTAATTTATGTCTTCATTGTTTTTGATTTTATCAACAAAATTAATTACATAATATATTATGATTTGTAAACACTTATAAAGACGTTTTAGTTTAACTAAGTTATTATTTTTCCTTTATGTAATTTTCAGTAACAATAAAACAAGGATTACGAAAAAGGTGTTATAACGATATTTTAGGAGTATGAAAAGCATTAATCTTTGTTATTTCTTCGACCAAATTGATAATTGCAGCGACGGTGGCATATCGGTTATATTTTTCAAACCATAAGGTCAACAGAAACAATCAAGGTAAAACTAAAACTGCCACCTCAGCCTTTTATCATAAAATTGGCCGTTACTCCTCCCTTGTTCTGCCAAGTCGCAAACCCAAAGCCGCTCCATTTAAATTCTTACACTCACCGTCTCCATGAACTCAGACTCGCTCACTCTAAAACTTCCTCTTTCTCTCTCTACCCCCCCCCCCCCCCCCCAACAAAAAAAAAAAAAATCTTCTCCTCATGGCATTGCCGATGCAACGAAGCCTACTCCGCAGCTTCGTTCAGTCAATGCACGACGAGGTATCGCTTCAATTCCCTCTTCGCTTCGTTTATTTTATTCTTTTTTTAGTTAAAAAGGAATTATTGGCTTTGTTTTTTAATTTTCAGTACTGTTTGATATATATATATATATAAATTATCCTTGTTGTCGTTCATGCTCTCATTGTTTTTTGTTGTTCTCTCGAAGTTTCGCGAAACAAATTAACGAGAAGTGTTCTGTTTTAACAAACAAAGAATGTACCGTTTGGAGATTTTGAAACTTGCATAAAGAACGTAGGAAACCCTAGCATTTATATAAAGGCTCACATGCTTTTTTCTGTTCTGAATTGATTTTCGTTTACAGTTATTTATCTTTCTTTAATTTCTTTCTTAAAATCAATGTAAGTATCTAAAAGTCTGTATTATCCTATTAATTGATATGAATTAAAAGGAATATTAATTGACACGAATTGCTCAATTCATTGATTATATTGCATATGTGATAAATGTTCAAGATATATTGTTTGGGACTTATTGGTGAACAACTGTGTGGAATGAAACTGCTAATTTAGTAGCGTTTGGGTTTTAAATTTTTCAGGGAATTATTAATGATGACTTTTATCAACTGCTAGCCATGAAGGAAACTGTTAGACAAGATTATGTTGTGCGCGCTGTCACTAGTTACTGCCTATCAGCCCAAAACTCATTTTCTCATTTGACCTATCACATGTAGATCAAACTTCTTAACTGTTCTAAATTTTTGTAAGTCAGCATGATGTTGAATTCTTACCCAGTTTTTCTTTGCATCTGCAGCTGCCAACCAGAAGTTGATTATCATCAGGTTAATACTGCTGCTTGTGAGTTCTATGCTAGAACCAGCAGGTAAGCTTTGCAGTTTATCAATGATAAAGACATTTATATGAAATCTTGACTTTTATGTTTTGTGCATATTTGATGAGTAATACTGGGCTACTGCATGGTAGACATTTCTTTGTATTGTTTTGTTCTGTTTCAAATACTCATAATTTGTGGATATTTGAAATATGCCTATATTTACAGATCAGTTGGACTCGCACTAGATCCACAATAATTTGTCTATGTTTTGCATGCTGTTGAAAAACTTATAAACGAGTTTATTTTATTGCATATCCAGGATATCATATGATTACAACATTTTAAGTTTTCCGCTTTATTTTCTTGAGATAGGTTCATTCCAAGAAATGCATCTGTTGATGTTGGAGATCACATTGAAGTGGCTCTTAAGACCTGTAATATCACATGTGTCTTATAGTTATTACCTGAATAAAACTGTTCTCTTTCTTTCTAATATTGAACTACCTTTAATGCCTGATGACAATATTTGTCATGAACTTTTTAAATTAATTGTCACAACTTTATGGTCAAATTACTAGCTATTGTAGCGATTATCGTTATTTTTCAAGGAAATAATTGTTAGTTTAGTAGTTTGTTAGAACTTTGCCTTACCATATCTTGACATAGTGATAAAGTTCTTAATAGAAAATAAATAGTCAAATAGAGGAAAACTATGGTGCTGAACAGGTAATTTTTCTTAGCTGTTACTAAGCATATCTTCATTTTGAAGAACTATATGTGGAAAGACTTCTGTTCAAATGGATCAGGAATTTAATTCTATTTTCTTGTAATAGATTACTATTGATGAAGGCAATGGTAAACTATTTTGATATACAATAAGTTAAGTTGAAATCTGTCTTCCTTTTATTATTGCTGTATTATTTTCTTTTTGGTTTCAGTCATGTCTTGATCATGCTTAACATGTTTCCGGCTTGGTACAGTATTGGTGCAGAGCATGTTAAACTTTCCTGTGCTGAACTTATTCAGGCTTGTCAGGAGAATGACAAGGAGTAGTAAGCTTAAGTTTTTCTTATGTATCCAGTCATTAATTATGTCGTCAGCTTACATAATGGAGTTATATTTGTTTATCCAGGATTGCTGTTTTGTTCAACATGGGTTATGCAATCATTTTTTTCTGTCATAATGAAATAAAGAAGCCATTACGGTGTTGAGAAGTTAATTCAGTATATTGATAAGCATAATAACTGAAAGGTCCATTGTCAATTGAAATCCGCTAATTGTGTGATATGCATTAGGTTGAATGATATATTAGCATTGAGTTGAAGTATTATATGATGCATCTTTTTGTTGGAAATTACGATGATGCAGCCATCAAAACGAGAATAGAAGTTTTAATTAAGTTACCTTTGGCATCAATGTACGACAACATGTTATTGATTTTGTCTTTCTGTCTAATTTACTGTTAATAATAATAGTAAACTAAATTATGTTTTCTATAAAAGAAAGTATATATATAATGTGAACTAGGTCCATATTTGATGTGAACAGAATGTCGTTAATGTTCATTTTCATTAATCAAATTTCTGTTTATTTAGTGAATTCTCAAATCTTACATTTTTTGTTTAAAATGTCAATTCTCAGTTGCTCCCGAGCACTGTATTGGACTAAGAATGAATATTCCAAGCTGAGAAGAAAATTTGAGACGCTTGTGCAGGTACTATTATGGTGTCAAAATAGGTGGGCTGTGTTTCGTATTTCCTCTGTCCTTCATGAATGTAATTTCTTTTGTTTTAAAAGATGGTGGACAAAAACTAACTTGTGTTCCTTGAAAAGTACAGACTACTATGGAAGCCAAAATCATGTCCCATTTAGCTGAAATTTTTACATGATATTCCAATTGCTTCAATTGCTTCTTTTATCTGTACACTGATGATTATCTTTTGCTGGTGACTGGATAAATTCACATTAATCATAAGATAAACTGTTAAGGCCATCATAACCAAAATTAATTTGGGTTGGGATGGGGGTGGCTATAAACTATCTATTTTTCTTTTTTTCTGTAATTGGTCCTTTATGTTTTATCGTTTTTACATTTTCTCACCCTTATTTATTTATTGGTTAAAATAGGTTTTGATTTGTCAGAATCTCTTAAATATTTGTGTTTTCTTACAATTCACTTATATGCGCCATTTTGAAAATGTAGATGGAGAGGAAGATTATTGACCTCGAAAACGGGCATTGAAAAGAAGTGCAAGTTGTGAAATTGTGTAATACCTGATATACTTAGTTAATGTTCATCTGATTATAAATCTGATATCATTTACTGATATCTGCTTCTGCTTAGCTGCTGTAGTGTCAATTTTGGGAAGAGGATAACGTGCTATTTTAGCTTTGTTAATATTTCTGTATTATGCATATGTATGTTGACGTGCTTGTTTAGAATGTCTGTTATTATATATGTGATGTTAGTCAAGCAGAGCGACTTGTGCATCTTTATGGCCATCCTTTTGCTTTACTGCTAAATTGAGTAGAAATGTTATTGAGCTCAACACAGAATGGTAATGAATGTTCATGCTCTACCATTACTTGTATTGACCAAACTATAATGTCAGTTGTAAGGCAGTCATTAAATTTGTATGAGTAAGACAGTATGATATTAGATTTTATTTCAGAGGTTTGAGCTGTCAAGATAAATAATTAGGAGGGTAACTCACTGCATTAGTCCGAATTGATGGTCTGTTTACCAACTTTTCCTGGTATATTCTCGACTGAATAACTGGTGGCCAGACGAGAAAAGTTCACTAGTTCTTGGAGGTGTTAAGAACTAATTTACAACCGGATACTATGTCCTGCAGTTATTGCAGAAGACGTCAAATCAAGTTTGAGCTGTTTGTAGCTGATTTAATTTTAATAGTTGAGTGGAACTCAACTAAAAGCTTTTGCACACAATCTGACAATGAAGATCTCGTTAAATGTGAGATTTTGTAATTCTTTTTCAATTTAACTTATATTTGGTTGGATATGTATTGAGTTGTCGTAACTTTTGCTGCCATGCATGGGTTGAGTTGAATTTCTAAATACAGCACTGGAACCATGATCTGCATGGTACAAAATGTGGATCAGTTAAGTTCATCCAATTGATAGCATGGTGTATAACTTTCCAATTACCCACCTATTAGAAAAGTAGAGATACAAAAGTTTGATATTTTATTACTCATTTTGCATAGAGATGGGATAAAGATATAGTGTGTGTTTCCGAGAGTGTTACTAATAACTATGAATTATCAAGAGAGAGTCACTAACAGTCGGGGAAATTGTTAGTGTGACTTCTTGTTCTTGTTGTTTGTGCCTTTGTATTATTTTCTACTCACAATGTCAGAAGCAAATATCTCAATTAAGTGTGTTTTCTGGAGTTTTCATTTTTGATGCTTGTTTTCTGGTTCGTTTTGTTTCTTTTTTTTTTTTTTTAATTTCCCGGTTTGTGAGTAAGAGTGGAGGGAAGCTCTTACTAGTCCATTGCAACCGCAGGCTTATAATTCAGTTTCTATACATTTTTCTTATTTATCTGCCTTTGAATATTTCCATTAAAATTGGGACGTCAAGGAGGAAATTTTTGTCATCGCTGTAGATATAATGCAACATCTGATTTGCTATATAGGAATAAGTCTTATATGGTAAGCTCTTATGGATAAGATCTGGTTTGCAGAGATGAATTCTTTTGGGAATAACTTATTTTTACCAAATAAAGAAGGATAAGAAAGTTTCCTCCTAGTGAAAATCTTTGCAGACATGGTAACCTCTTAAATCAAAATTTTGTAATATCTAATTTGTTTATTGATAAAGTTGAAGATAATAATGTGCATTGGTTGTTAGACGTACCTCAATTTAAAGTAAGCACTTAACCTTGGATTTGATTTTGTATGTGCAAATGGCATTAACTTTAGTTCTTGAATGTTTTGACATAGGGTTTTTGGCTGCTTAAACCATTTATGATCTTGCTTTCTATTGTGAATTTGGAACCCTTTTATAACTAGGTTTTGGTTTCTACAGTCAAATCGGTAGGTCATACCGTATGTGACAACTCATATTAAATATATTTTGGCTGTTGAAAATATCATCTTTTCTTAAATTAATTTCTAAGTTTTATTGCTGGTTTTCTCATTGAGAATCACCTATCTGCCGTGCTTATTACACAAGTTGAGGCATTAAACAACATACATTGAGCTTAGTGGCCGTGGCCATAGTTTCTCAAAGACCTGTAACATGGTATATAGAGGAAATAAAAGCCGGAGTGAATTACATTTGTTACAAGTGTAATATCAATTTTGTCCTTATCCAAAAGGAAAAAAAGAAAGAATGTTTTTATGTTAATTTGTTTGTATTAGCAGAAACAAACATCTATCAATTATCTGGGTATACAGGTTGGCTTATCTCTTACGTGTTGCTTGGCCAATTACCTTTTATGGAAGCGTGGCTCAACCCACCCTGCTTCTTAATAGATTCCAGATTCTAGGACTTTATGGCTGCTAATGCTTCCTCTTTTGCAATTGCTAACCTGTACTTTCCTTATAACTAATTCTCTTTATATATTCTGATGTATGTGAACCCTTTATTTTTTCCAGGTACGATGAGATCTGCTCACCTATTCTCAACCATTGGAAGCACAAAACCATCATTGCTATATGGCATTGAAATGGTATTTTCTACTAGTAGTCAAAAAGACAATAAGTTAAGTCCCGTTAATTGCTTTGTGATCAAATCTGAAAAGTAGTAAATGTTCATTTTTTGGAAGATAGTTCTGGTATTTGTGATGCCACAATGAGTTATGGCAAACAGAACTTGTTGAAATAAAATTAATTAACTATAAGAAAAATTTTGAAATGTCAGAGGTTAGATTGATGATTGCAAAATTATTGTTTAACTTAAAATCTTCTTTTAACGATTTTATAGAATTGTGTGTTTACACAATCTAACTGTTGAATGATCAAGAAAGATCTGTGTGTTCATCGACAGACACTTAGAAACTTTTTATTTGAATTTTGCGGGTAAGATTAAAGATACATTCTTTGGCAGCAAGGCATGCAATATGGGTTTTTAAAATTCATGGAAGAAGGAAGCAAAAAACTTACCGGAACAAGCCTTACTTCGTACAGCTCAAATCCTTATGTCAAATCATTAATTATTTATAGATGAAGATCAGATGATAGGCCTGAGCTTCGCTGGTTCTGATAACGACATTAAGAAAGCAAGTGAAGAAATTGGTTGTTTAGAAGTAGCAAATAATTGAATTTTTTTACTGATAACAAACCAACCTTCTTGAAAGAGAATGTGATAATTTATTCGGAAGCTGTGGGGAATCTGCTTTTTAACCTGTCTGAATCTTTTTGTAGCATCACAATAATTGCAAGCAGTTTGTGCATACATGTTAATTATGCGTATCATGCCTAAGTTTCTTTCCTTGTAAAGCAAGAGAAAAAGATCAAATGGGGGAATTTAACATCCTTAATAACAGTATTTCTGATGTAGGTCAATGTCTGCAGTCTTGGTATGCACATCGATATTGTCATTGACTGCTATATATGGAAGGACATGGGCTCTAGACATAGATGGTATAATAAGAAGCTGCATCAATCCTCCCCCTCCCCTCTCTCTCTCTCTCTCTCTCTCTCTGTGTCTCTGTGTGTGTGTGTGTATTCTTTTTCTCCTTTTTCTTAAAAAAATAAAAAAAATTAAGAATAAAATTCAAGCCTAGTCCTTAATCACAACAATTTGCCTAGTATAATGGTTCACATATAAATTTAACAGGACATGTGAACCCAAATTCTTACCCCTAGTTTTTCATATTTATGTGTGCATTGGTTATTTAAGGAATAATGACGAAGAGTTTTTCTTCTTTCAGAACTGAATGAGGATCAATCAACTTCTACGCAAATCCTTAGGAACCTTTTGACCACTACCTTTTATTACCCCATTTTTTTATATATATTTTCTAGGGTACAAAATATCAATATCTGGGTCCTAGTTCTATGCCCTGTAATAGTGCAAGTCTGGCATTTGGTGACATCAATTTCATAGTCATGAGTAGATTATTTGTGCATAATCTGAACATATTTTACCAACTAAGTTGTATAATTTGTTACCCTTTCAAAAGATAAAGGAAGAAACTTTTGTGTTTTCTACTAATAAATATGTTATGAATTCACATGTTGCAAAAATTTGGGGAATCATCATTCCTAATAGTTGAATTTTCTTTATCTCCTGTTGATAAGCAGCTCATTTCTTTGGCATATAGGTGAAAGCTTACTTGAGAATAAAAGATAAGGAAGTCTCTCAAAGATTTGGTACCACTTCAGACCTTGTTACCAGTTATGATCATGAGTCTATCTATGCTGACTATTTGATAGACGCGAGACCAGTGCCGGTCACATTATTTTTTGGACTGCATGCAGTAAGACACTGAAGCCCCCTGAATACAAAATGAGTGGAGGTCAGTTCACTTATGTTTCTGCTTCATTTACTTTGCTGAGCCTACTTAACCCATTTCTTGCCTTCCTGAACTTCAATACTAAGTCCTTGTTTGATAGATATTAGTTATGCAAACATTTTGTTGTTTGGAATGAGCTTGGCTTCTTGCCAAGGTAGATAATTTGATACAGAACTGCAGTAGTTTCAGTTGATTAGATGTTAAACATGACTAACCTCAATTTATTAAATATTTCTTAAATATTACTTGATTTGGTTACTTAACATAACTGATGTTTATAATGCTCCTACAGCATTGAAATATACTGTAATTACTTTTTCAACCTTAACAATGATCTACTTGACAGGTTGCACAGTTCTTAGAATGTGGGCTGGCCATGTATCATAGGAATTGCTAAATCATTTGTAACCAACTCTGGAACAATGGGACCCACATTGCCTCTCATGATGTACAGCAGGAGAGAAATGGCCCACTTAAAAGTATTTAGAACAATTTAGTGGCACTACCTACCAAAAATGTAATCACTTTCATTCAACTTCAAAATCTGATAATAAGTTTATTCATATATCCACATTGTCTCTTATTCATATACTCATATATTTATATGACTAATTTACTCTTATCTTCATCATTTATTTCATTAATTTGAGAGCGCCAAATTCCTAAAATTTTTTATGTTCTACTTTGCGATTTGATCTTATAAATTTGTTATGTTCTGGTTTGTGAATTGTTACTTCCTGGAATCCTTTTAGCTTTCCTTAAGATGAAGAAAAAGTTATTGATCTGTGCTGTCAACCAGTTTGTTTGCAAGACCATCAAAAAGCCTGATGAAGAAACCACAACTATACAAAAGTCTTTCAATAGTGATTTACTGAATGCCCGACCACCTCTAAACAAAGCTAAACCAGTCCATGCATTATCCTGAAACCCCTATACTCCCTACCATCTAATTATGGTCCATTTGGTTGGAGTTGAAGGGCTTGAGCTTGGTTCCTGCTATTTTCTGTTTTCCTTTTCTTGTGCTTTTTCTTTTGTCTTTTTGTTTTCAGTTATGAACCCAGTCAAACAGTCTTACATCAGCATAGCTATTGTAAGGCAGTTTGCTTTTCTGGGTTTCCTTGAGAAAAAGAGAGGATACTATTACACATTATGCATGAGGGTGCCTTATTGTTGCGTGAACTAATGTCTCTCTCTCTCTCTCTCTCTCTCTCTCTCTATATATATATATATATATATAATATGATTCTTGTACTATTCAGCAATCTACATAAGCTGTTTAATGAAATGATTGCCACTTTGTCTTCATCATTCATTGGACTTGGATTATAGGATGTTACTCATGTTTAACTAGAAAGGAGAGAATTTATTTTGGCATTTGTGATTGACAGTGGCAATTATGTTATGCTGCAAACTATAGGTGTGAAATATATAAAGCATCATGCTGAACTCGTGGCATCTATTGTTTGTTTGCCAAACATATTTCCAGCAAAACTTTTTCTGAAATGGGTGCACCACATGCAAAAATAGCATCTCTTCACCATAGCTTTAAGCTTGCTTCCACCCTGGTGGCTTGGTGTTTTTTTTCTATTTATATCAGAAATGGCTTTGTCTATTGTTAAAGGACTGCTTGAACACTATATTCAGTCATTGTTTGATGAGGTGACAAATTATCAATTTGAATTTTATTTTTCTAAGCTATTTTGTTTTCCAATGGTATAGTTAATTCAGCTTTGTATTTTAGACCATTTTCCAGAAGTGTGTCATTTGAATTTAACTAGGGAAACTTGTTCTAATATAAGTTCATGAATTGTATTCAATCTTTGAAATCTATTTGTGTTCTAGTGGAGTTTGGATGTAACTTCTGCAATGCAGAATTCTTTCTGCTGAAGCATGTTTTGCACCTCTAGTTGTTTGCAGAGTTCTATAGGGTCACATGCAGCACATTTTCTTGTTTGGAAGAAAATGCTTTGATGTGTTTGAATTTTGATGATGTTTTTGCATCTCATTCCTTGCAGGGTATCCTAAGTGGTCAGAATTCTCATATTCAGACTTTGACAATGGTGGAGGAACCTTATAATGCTGAGCAGTTGATCAATACCTATTGCACCAGTGTTGAAGCAATCTTATTGCAACTGACAAGCTGCATGTACTCTTAACTCTCTGGATTTATCTAATTTATTATGTTCTCTGTGTTATTTTAACTTGCGTTGTGTGTCTGCAGTGAACTTTGTGATGTGGATTTCTCTCAGCTGGCTGTGTTGGCCCGACAAATAGAGGAAGAAAGTTCACGGTAAAATTGTTTTCAATCTCTTTGTAGGGTATACATCAAGTGAGAGAAGATTTATTGGAAGGTTACTTGTTTCTAAAAATTGGCACATGGTACAGGTGTAAGCAGGTGTCTGTAAGATATTAGTATTTTGAACTGTGCATGGTCATGTTGGATGTTCTCTCTTTAAAGTCCATAACTAAGTACATGAGTCCGACAATATGGGCTGACATGTTCTGACTTGGCGAGCAGGCTTCTTCTTTTACTTTGTTCATATATTCTGTTTGGTGGGACCTTAAATAGCATTAACGGTTACCTTTAAATCTATGTTGTCGACTAGCGTACAACATGTATTTCATTCTCAATAAAAATAGTAACCAAATAAAAAAAATAACATGTGTTATTACTATAAGTATCTTCCATGATTTTATGTCAACATTTATTTCTCTGACTCTAAAAACATATAATTCCTTATTCATGGAAAGTTATAGAAATTTTTCTTGCTGCAGATTTTTGTTTTCCCTGCAATAGTTATTTGTTATTTGTCATCATGCCTGAAAGTAGCCTCTGGACATTGTCCTCTTACATTAATCCACCTGTACATTTGGCTCATGATGTGCCACGTTTCATGAATTATGAAAGTTACTGACACGAACTAATTTGAGTTTTTTCAACATTGTCTGCTTGTTTGCCTACTTCTCATTTTCACACTAGTGAAGGGTGCAACTACTTTGCTTGGTTTCATTGCTTATATGCTTTATTACTCAAAAGAGCAAAACTAGAAAAGAAGACAGTGAATTTCTATATCCCTTGCTTTCTGTTTTGGCTAATTGCTTTTATTGATCTAAATGTCATTTAAGATGCTTTATGTTCTCCATAAACAATAAGGGGACTCTCTGAGCTCTCCTTAGAGAGTCAATGATTTGGAATGTTGGACATGATGTGAACTATGGTTATGCATCTGCTTTTGGACACTTGCTCATTTGTTGCATTGATCTGGGTTGTCTTTCATATCTTTACATTTTTATCCTTGGAGATTGATGTATAACATTGAATACCTGCAAATCTTCATTGTGCACTCACTCCGTTGAATCCAGGTTTAGCTTCCTACTCCATCTGGCATGTGATGCTGTATTAGCTGTTAATTATACATCATAGTTTTCTCTGACATAGAGACTACCATCGGTGGAATTGAATATAGAAATTTTGCATTGATATATTGTTTCATTTTACAGGTTTTGAGTAATTTGATGTTGCATCCTGTGCTATTTTTAAACCTAACAGGCCCATAATGGGAATTAACTAAATTAGTAAACTTAAAGACAAAGCAACTTCCCTGTGTTTTTGAACTTCTTAGTATAATTTATGATATGACTAAAAATTGCGCGAGTTTTCATCCCTTCATCAAGAAAGTTTTTTTGTTCTTTTGAATGGATACACCCATTTGTTATGGGTTTCCCCTCTCTCTTTCCCAATATATCAAGGAGATTTGCATTTTCAACTGTTGTTTGGCAATTACAAATTGGATCTTCTATATTTGGCAGTTTTGGTGCCGAGCACGTGAGACGTGCTTGTGCTGATCTTATTCGGGCTTGTGATCAGATGCACAAAAGAGGGTAATAATTCTTTATCTGATGCTCTTGCCATTTAATATCTCATATTTTGATTTCATTTCATTCTTCCTTTGTTAGTTTCACCACTCTTTTAGTGCAAACAAGACATGCACTAACCTCTTTCTTCTTTTCTCCAATGCAAAAACGCATTTGATTTATAGGTATAATATTTATAAGAATATTAAATATACCAAAAATGAATTGAAATATTAAGCATTCATACTATATTAAAGTGAGTTTTTTGGCTGTTGAATATTGTACTAGAAGATTTGAAATCTAAGCCACTTCTTTGTTCAGTTTTCAAGATATATATCCTCCTCATATTCACATCTACTCCCATACCCGCATAAATCATTCCAAAATGCTAAAATGTTGTTGCGATTCAGTTCCAAATCTTGAAATGTGAAAGTCAAAATACAGAAACCTCTGGATGCTTCCATGCGGTTTGCTGCCGTTTCTCTGTTACCACATAAATCATTCCTAAATGCTAAAATGTTATTGATATTCAGCTCCAAATCTTGAAATGTGAAAGTCAAAATACACAAACCACTGGATGCGTCCATGTGGCTTGCTGCTGTTTCTCTGTTACCATATGTTGTGCAACTACGTGAGTAGGTTTGCTTGTGCGAGCGTACTCCTGTTCTTGTTGAGAATATGGCAGTATGCAGGATGCCTCTAAACAGTGCTGATATGAGAGTAAATTTCCGATCTAAATGTTCTATGATTCTATATTTCGGTCACTAAACTATTTTGATCCTTATATTAGGCTCTAAAGAATTACGGAGTGTAAAATAGGAATATTTGATAGTATGCATCTATTGTGTGAGAATAAGATATATAAACTGTTGCTTTATTATTGATAACTTAGTTTTCAAGAGTTTCAGTGTTTGCTTTCCGGGATCTTAGCGTTTCTGGATTTTTTTCTTTCTTCAACAACCACTTCCACTCTTTTCCTTCAATCATATATTTCTTGATGTTAGAACTTTTTATACTGCTTGGACAATGTGAAAATGTGCCATTGTTTTTGTTGCTATTTTCTTTAATATCTGAAGTTATTACTGCCTTCTAAGTGAATTATTAACCCTCTGTCTCCCCTGTCATGTTGGAATAATCACCATTTCAGTGTCAATCGGGCTTTGGCTTGGCTAAAGAATGAATATACTCTTACTAAGAACAAATTGCAGTCTGTTGCTCAGGTATTGCCAAATTTAATTGTCATCTTCTGTACTTTACATTATCCTCTTTATTCCTCAAGGTGTGTTCTGTCCTTGCATTTTGAGGAGCTTTTTGGGGAAAATACAGTGTAAGAATATTCACATGAGTTGCTCTAGGGGCTGGAGTCATCTATGGCATTTTTTCATGGAAATTGGAAATTTCATTCAAGAGAATCTAGTGGAGATATGACTGAACCAGGATTCCTTGATTGTCTCCCATCTGTTAGTAAACATTAAATCTCATGGTTTATAATTTACCCAAAACAATGAAGACAATTGGTAGAGGGCACCAAGAGGGATGGATTTTATTGCTGTTGCGGGTATCTCCTACATACTTGAAGTTTCACAGTGATTATTTACCTTAAACAACTACATTCTCTTCCACTATACTGTAGTTGTATGTTATATTCGCCCCAATTAGCTTTCATTTACTTTTTCTCTTGTTGCACTAGTTGTTTGAAGGATCATTCAAAGGACTATCTGGTTCGTAGCATTGTGAAACCTCTTTTAAGCTTTAGGACATTTCCAGTTGAATTCATTGATGCTACATTTGGAACTGCAAAGCTACTCTATTCACTGCTAATTACATATTCTTGTTCTAATCCTCTTTTGGGAAATTGACGTCTAGATGGAGCGGAGGATAGTGAGACTATTGCTCAAACAGGAAGAGCGACAGCAATAGCCCTGGAACCTTAAATGGCTGTCCAGCTGCAATGAAGTTGCACGAAAAATTCCTCAATAATCTTTTGATTTCCTTGTCGAAGCAATGTAAGATGTATGTGCAGGCTAAATGAACGTATAGTCAGTTTCTATTTTAAGCTGTTGTTGTTTAATGTGCCTCGGATGGCCGTTCTGCTCTTGGAACCATCCTACAGACGCAGCTTTATCTATTTCTCAGGTTTTTACATGTTTGTTGTAACTATCGAATGAGTAAGATCAATCTAATCTGCTAAAGTATCTTTGTTGCTCTTCATACTAGCATTTTGATAGACTTCGATTCCAAAAACAAATTTAAACTATATGGCATGATGGGAGAAATATGCCTATTTGGAGATACATAGCCTATAAATTGTTTTAGAAAGAGCTAAAGTTACCTTCGCACAGAACTTTGTGGATGCAACTGATACAAGTCATTTTGGGACTCTCGTAAAATTGTTTGACCAATGAGGTCAATTTTCCAATTTAATACCGAAATTTAATGATAGGTGGTAGTGAAATTTGTTTTTTTAAATGTTACTATATTTTTCTTTTTAAAAGTTTAATGAATGATCCTTGTTCGCCATTTAAAAAGTGTGGACATTCATAATTTTGTAAAGGAATGTTATTAAGTATTCACCGGATTTTTTCTTCAAATTAATTCATCATCAAGGTTTTCTGACAATTACATTAATTTAACCAGTAGATTATATTTGAATTTAATGCATGTATTTATCATTGTATGTATTTATCATTGTAGTATCTTGGAATTCATAATGTTGTAAAATGCAAATCTAAATAATTATGAACTCCAAAGTATTGCAATGATAAACACGCTATATTGAAGTTTATTTACTTATTTGATCATTTATAACTGATTATTAATAATTAATTTAACTTTGCATTTTAGAAAATGCGAACCTCGTGAGCTAAGAATTTCTTAACAAAGGAATAATGACGGCTATGCATGTATGCGTGAGTATGGGTCATGTGACTGACTGGCTGACTGCCGTTAACGGATAGTAGTGTTGCCGCTTTAATGTAATTCAGCCAAAGGTCAGGAAGCTTAGAGAAATTTCCGCTTATTATCGAGGGTATGAGTGTCATTTCACTAGCCGAAATTTTATTGCAAAATGCTTATCCACGTTTCTTTTATTTATTGTTTCAACTCTCTATCGTTTGAACCCAAGCAATGGCTGTGACCATACACAATGCGTTAACCAGTCTCAACGCCTTCAAATCAAAATCCATAATCGGAAATCGTCAGGAATCACGCCGAATCAGTGCCAACTCAGTCAGGTGCTGCCAGGTGGCAACGTCCGATAAACGGTCAATTACAGTGAGCAACGGTAACGATTCGCTCGACATATGCAGAGTATTGAACGGGATGTGGCAGACGAGTGGCGGGTGGGGCCGTATCGACCGAGACGACGCCGTCGAGGCCATGCTTCGTTACGCCGATGCCGGCCTCACCACCTTCGACATGGCCGATCACTGTATGTCAGGAAAACTCTAAGCTTCTTTCGTTTTCTCGGATCTACGTGATGACGTGTCATTTAGTTTTCACTTATGGGGTAATATTGTCATTTCACTATGGTTGCCTTATCATTTGTTCCTAAGACACGAGGTCTCGTTTCTTTCCTGTTCACGTTGGTTATGGGTATAACCAAATAACAAATACTTCTCCGCTCTTGCTTGAGGTCCCTCACCTTTCGCATATTTTTAAATGTGCTCTAATTTTTCTATTTTCTTTCAGCTTCAAGAAAGAGGGTATTTTGGTCCACCTGATTTTCTTATTGATTGTTATAAAAGTGATGTTAGTGAAGGTAGTTGATGATAGCGAGCAGATAAGGCTACATTGAGAAAAACTATGTTTTCATTTTTAAGTGAATTAGGAAAATACCCTTTAAAGTTTTCTCTGTCTATTCATTCATATTTAGCATCTTTCTTTTCAGAATGACTCAGCTTTTAGACCCCTCCTTTTGCAATTTCAAATTCAATTCAGTAAAGTTGAAATCGATAAGAGGTACCAGAACCCAGAAAACCAATTGGAAATCAGTTTATTGTGTGCTTACTGAAGCTAACCGAACAAGTGTGGTTAAGAATGGGAAGGATATGTTGGATATATGTAGGGTTGTGAATGGGATGTGGCAGACAAGTGGTGGATGGGGTAAAATTGATACAAACAATGCAGTCTGCGCTATGCTTCATTATGCTGATGCTGGACTTACCACTTTTGACATGGCTGATATATGTAAATGCCATGCATTTTATATCTTTTGATGTGCGTACTAGTTAGCATGCTACTCCATCACACCTGCCCCCCAAAAAAAATATCGTTACCTTTGTTCTGGTGTATTTGAGAAGTAATGAGATGTTTGATGCATGGTTGCTAGGCATTTACTGTTCAGAGTCAATAACTATATTGTTGTGATGAGGACATTTTGGAACAGAAGTAGGACGCTGATTTAGAGATTTTCTACCTAAGATTGTCTTCGTTGCTTGAGATGCTTAACAAGTGATCTTTGTTCACACTATTTGGATTGTCTTTTCTATTTATTTATTTATTTTTGGCTGGTAAGAAACATGTAATTCATACTGTCTTGCATTACATCAACCTATTAGCTCTTAAATGAGGTTATTTATCATTTTTTAGCTCCTTTGATTTCTCAGATGGGCCTGCTGAAGATCTCTATGGCATCTTCATCAATCGAGTTCGTCGAGAGAGGCCAACAGAATTCTTGGATAAGGTCAGAGGGTAAGTTATGCCTGCATCTCTATGTTGAAATTTTGTTTCTTAACCTGTCTATGGATCAAGAGTGTGCATGTTTGTGTAGGATAGTATATATTGCATTATATGATACAGAAAGGAGATTTACAGGTTTGCTTATCATTGAATTATATGATACAGTCTCACTAAATGGGTACCTCCACCAGTCAAGATGACTAGTAGCATCGTTAGAGAGAGCATCGATGTATCAAGGAGGCGGATGGATGTACCTTGCTTGGACATGCTTCAATTTCATTGGTACATGTCTATTAACTCACTTTGTATAAGCTCAGTGTCATATTCTCCATAACCTCTTATTTATTCTTTCCTGAAGCCAATTAGCATTTAAAATGGAGATTAAAGATATCAACTCTTAACTCTTGACCCCCTCCATTTAGCTTGCTGTGTCAAACTTAAATTACAAATTTTGTAGTTATTAATGTTATTTTACAATCACTTGCTTCTGTGTCTTTGCTTAAAATTAGGTGGGATTATTCTAATCCTGGTTACCTTGATGCACTAAAGCACCTTACAGATCTGAAAGAAGAAGGTCAGTATCTATTTCTATCTCATTTTAAGTTTACACATGAGCCTACTTTTCTTGATTTGAATGGATTACTTCAGCAATTGGTGTACAGGTAAAATTAAGACTGTTGCTTTGACGAATTTTGACACGGAAAGACTGCAAATAATACTGGAGAATGGTATACCTGTTGTTAGCAATCAGGTACAATTAAGAATTGGTAAATTATTCTTTTTCTGAATCCTCTTTAATTTTTTTTAAAGGAAAAAAATGGGGTAAATCATTCTAGATTATCTTTAAATTAATCTGAGTTTGATATTCTGTTAAAATCTTGTATTGTTGTTACATTAGGTGCAACATTCAGTTGTTGACATGCGTCCCCAGCAGAAAATGGCAGAGCTTTGTCAGCTTACAGGAGTCAAACTAATAACGTCTCTCCCTTTCTGTCTTAGTGAATAACTAATTTATTGTTTGTATTGATTGTTCATTTAAGCTTGGTAGGAAATCAACATTCCTCTGCCATGTTACTGAAACCACTGGAATTTTAACCGCAGGTATGGCACAGTAATGGGTGGTTTGTTATCTGAAAAGTTCCTCGACACCACCGTATCGATTCCTTTTGCTGGCCCCCCATTGAACACTCCCTCCCTTCAGAAGTACAAAAGGGTACAAAGTCCTTGGGTCTATTATTGATGAATTAGTTATTTTGTCACTCTGAAAAGTTTGCCAATAGATTCAAACTTCGGATTAATCTGGAAGCCTCTAAAAAGTTGGGATTTTCGTTCAAAGAGTAAACTTTTGATCGGAACTGTGAATAGTATGTGGAAAAGTAAAGTTGGAATCCACTCAATTAATTGAGGGTGAGCTTTGATACATTTTAGAAACTATCAGGAAATTTTCTGGAAAAAATGCTGTAGGTATAGTACGGAAGCAGAATTATAATGCTCATGTAAGTCCTTTTGTATTAGTACTTTGCTGTGTTTGTGAGAAATTTCGTTAAGTTTATCAAGTATGCGTGTAAGGTTTCCAGGGTCATGTCAAGCAAGGCCATATGGATTCGGAAATTTCTTGTAATTTTATACATCAAATATTACAGATGGTTGATGCCTGGGGAGGGTGGAGTCAATTCCAAGTTTTGCTTCAGACACTGAAAAGAATAGCTTCCAAACATGGTGTATCAATCCCAGTTGTTGCTGTAAGATACATACTAGACCAGGTGAAATCATTAAACCAGAGTGACACTACTTTCTCTGCTACTCTTTTATTCCTATTCTTGCTTGAATGAATGGTACTCATTTGTTCTGTTCTGGGGAATTTCAGCCAGCAGTTGCAGGATCAATGATAGGTGTCAGACTTGGTTTAGCAGAACATGTCCAGGACACCAATGCCATCTTCACGCTCTCTCTTGATGAAGACGATGTTAACAGCATACAAGAAGTCACCAAAAAGGGGAAGGATTTGCTTGGAGTGATTGGTGACTGTGGAGACGAGTACAGGCGTTGATGCTGATTGCTTTTTCCAAACTTCCTGGGAAGAAACACATTGTTCCCATTAGAACGATAATTTTATCTTAATTTATATTGTAGATAGATGTTAGAAATTAAAAGGAAATCCGAGCCAAGAAGATGGATTGCATTGACTTAAAAACAATGGGGAGGGGAGTGGAACCATTTGAAATGTATTGTTGAGAAATTATAATTAATAAAAAAATAATAAAGTAATAGTCAAGTGACAGCCACCACTTTTAATTCATCAAAGTAATATTATTTTATTATTTTTTATTAATTATATTTTCTCAATCATACATTTTAAAGGTTCCACTTCCTTTTTTTTTTTCTTTTATCAATGCAATCAAGCTGCTTGTCTCTTGCTTTTGGTTTCGATTTCTTTTTTATTCTTGAAAAGGCCCGGCTCTCTGTATTACAGAAATTAATGTATTAGAGAATATAATTTTCGTTACATTATTAACAAATCATATTGACCACAATATTCGCATCCTCGGTTATTTGTAAAATGAAAGAACAACATATTTCTTTGCAAGTACAGCATAGGTACGTTTATAGAATTCTTGATCGGCTACCATACGTCACTGCAAACTCTTTGAAGTGGTGGAAACTTCCCGGATCCTTGACAATTAATTCTCTCTCGACAAAGGTTGACATGAACTTGCAAGCAGAGTGGCCACATCCACACATCCTAACACTCTTAATCACCCTTATAGGCATTCCATGAGGCAAAGATCTGAGCCCCAAAGCCACTGCCTCCATCTCAGTTTGATGAAGGCCTACATCATATTCTTCCTCTTCTATTGCAGGCAATAAGCAACTCCTATTGAATACAAATCCCAATTTCTTCATGTTTTCTTCTATTTCAGCTAATTTATCAGAGACTTCACCAGTCGATTTTTTGTCTGAAACAAATTCGTATATCTTATTTTCTATTTCAATCCAGCTAAAATTTAGTCCTGTGGTTTGACATTTTACAGTCATTTTAGATGCATCATCCCACTTACCTACCGTAAAGAACGCCTGCTTAAACATTAGATTAGCGGAGCAGTCACCTGGATCTAATTCTAGAAGTTTATCAAGAGCATATTTTGCCAACTTCATATCACCATGCACACGGCTGGACAAAAGAAGAGTTCTCCAAATCAAGGGACCTAATTTACCTGGGACCATCCCTTCGATAAACTCCGGCACTTCTTCAAACATGCCAGTTCGACCAAGAGTTTCAACCATAACGGAATAATGCTCTTCAGATGGCTCAATATGATAAACTTTTTCTATTGACATGAACAAACAGTATTCTTCACCTACCAATCCCATTAGTGCACAGGCCTTCAAAGCTGACCTAAATGCAATGGGGTTCATTGAAGTACATCTCCATTGCATATCTTTAAACAAATCCAGAGCTTCAGATGGATAGCCATGGTTCACTCTCGCAGAGATTATAGATGTCCAAGAGAGAGAATTCTTCTCAGGCATGCATTTAAATGCTCAGTTTGGGTCATCAATCTTACCACATCCTGAATACATGTTAATTAGACAATTGCCGATTGAAGGATCAGAGATGAGACCCCTCTTGGTCATGTGGGCCTGCGCTTGTGTCCCTACGTTCAAAAGTATTGGGTTTGAACACGAGTTTAAAATGTCACAAGCAGAATATGGATCAATAAAGCCATAACATGGTTGTATCCTCCCAAAAAGTTCATGAACCATTTCCTTTATGCAGGCTTTTAAAAGTAAATTCCATGGGATCTCAACATCTGAAATCAGACAACACAACTTAAGAGCTTGTTTATGATGCCATAGTTCCGAATAAAGACATATTAGCATGTTAATGACAGAAACATTTGATCCATAACCAGTTCTCAGTATCTTGCAGTGCAATTCGCTTCCCTTTCTGAGGTCATCCAGAGCTAGACATGCTAGAAGAGCAGAGGTGAAAGTAAATTCATTAGCTTCACTCTGATCAAAATGCATTTTCTGGAAAAGTCCTAGTGCTTCAGCATACCACCCATTCAAACAAAAAGCAGAAATCAGGGCTGACCATGCAGGTACCCCGGGGTCCTTCACTCTCTGAAAAACCCTTAGAGCAGCCTCTGGCATAACACATTTGGAGTACATGTCAATCAATGAGCTTATGACATATGGATCAGAATTCAAGTTGAGTTTTATGATCGGTGAGTGGAACACTTCCCCAGTTCCAAGATTAAATTTCTCTCCTTCAAAAAAAATACATAACTTGAGGAGTGTTTTCCTCTAGAATCGAAGTCTCATGGCGAGCACACTCTATGTACATGTCTAAAAGAGAACCAATCATATAATGGTTAGATTCCAAACCAACTCTAATTATATATCCGCGAACCTCTCTTCCAAGATCCACATTGCTTAAACAAGTGATTGCCTCAAGGATACTGGCTATAGTGAAGTCATCGCAGGCAGAAACTTCTTTCATTAAAACGCGGAAAACCTGAAGAGCTTCAAGGTAGAACATATTATGAACATAACCCATAATTAACGTGTTCCAAGACACTAAATCTTTCTTATACATTGCATCAAAAGCCTGTCTCAATCCCTCCACATCCCCACATTTAGCATAAAAATCCATTAGACTATCCTCCAAGAACAAATGACCCCAAAATCCCATCTTAATCATACAACAATGAATCTGTTTTCCAAAATGTAAGTCCTCCAAGTTTCCACAACCCTTGATTGCCATAGAAAATGCAAAAGCATCCAACTCAACACAACCGCAACTCATCTCAAGAAAAATCCTCAAGCCCTCTTCCTCAATCCCATTCTTCACATGGCCACTTAACAATGAGCTCTAGGAAACCAAATCAGGCCTCTTAATCCCTTCAAAAACAGCAGCAGCGTCACCAAGGTTCCCGCAACTCGCATACATATCCACCAATGCATTCTCCACAACCTCATCAGCCACATCCCCTCTTTTCAAAACATGTGCATGAATTCCACACCCAAAACTCAAATCTTTCACCTCAGCACACGCACGCAAAACAGCAGAGTAAACAAAAGCGTCGGGCGTCACCAACCCATTATACATCATGTCAATAAACAACGTCAATTTCACGTAAGCAGGCCCATGTTTTGCGTACCCGGTGTTAAGAATATACTTGGTCTTTAGTTCTTTAGTTAACTAACTTTGCTGATGTGGCTTGCTAACGTGGCAACACAGTTAAGCAAGGTTGTTATAAACTATTTCCAAATTGTTAATTAGCTTAGATTCAGCTCATGCTTCTATGTGTGTATAGAAGGTTCTGGACATTAGTATAAATGTAAAATTGTAAACTCTAGATTAAAGTAATAAAGAAAAGTATCTAGTATTCATCAACTTTCTCTTCATGTTACAATTTTCCTTTTGATTTTCTCTTGAACCAAACAGAGTAGAAATGCAGAACAAATTTTAATTTGTTATCAGAGCCAACAGATCATAAATTCTTATGGATTCCTCAAGCTTAAACACTAATACCTCATCCTCGATCTCAACATTTACATTTACAACACCAATCAAACTTGACAGATCCAATTACATAATCTAGAAATCACAGATTCTTTCTTCAGTCAGAGCTAATGAGCTTGAAAGTCTCCTTGATGGATCGCGAGCTTGTCCAGAACAATTTCTCGCTGGTGATTCTTCAAATGCTGAACGAGAAAATCCAGCATATGGTTTCTGGAAGAAACAGGATCAAATGTTGCTGAGCTGGCTTCTATCATCTATTAATGTTGAGATACTAAGTCTTGTGGTAACAGCTAAAACTTCTCATGAACTCTGGTATAGTTTAGAACAACAGTTTGGTTATGAAACTGCTGCCAAAAAGGTTCATCTTAAGAAATGATCTATGACTATGACAGATTACTTTCGCAAATTAAATCCTGTAACTAATGAATTGGCCATTGCTGGTAGTCCAGTTAGTTCCTTGGATTTTATTACACATTTAATCTCTGGTTTAGGTCAGCATTATTATCATGTTGTGGTTTATATTGAGGCAAACATTCTTAAGATGAGCATTAATGAGGCATATTCTATGCTGTTAACTCATGAAGTTAGAATAGAAAATGCTCAATCTACTGTTAATAAAGAGGCTAAGTTGAACTATGCAGCAAATATAGCTCAAGCTGGAAATAACTAGAAGAAAGTAGGAACTAATGCTAGCCTCAATACAAACTCTCAAGGAAACTGGAATGGAAACTTTATGCATAAGAATGGAAATAATAATTGGAATGGAAATTATAATTTTAGAGGAGGGTATGGCTCAAAAAGAGGTGATTATATGGGACAAAATTCTAGAAACAAATGGAATGTACCTCAGGGAGGAAGAGAAAATTTTTCTGAAAATAGTGGTTACTTAAGTGGTTATTTTGGTAGCTTCAATAATAAAAATGGAGGTTTTTCTGGTTTTGGAAGAGGAGGAGGCAGAGGATCAATCACATGTCAAATTTGCTTAAAAAATAATCACTCTGCAGCTGAGTGCCGAAATAAATTCAACAGAAACTTTATTCTAAATTTTCCTGCTCAGAATTATGCTCCAAATCATCATCAAGCTTCTAAGTTTGCTTTTATGGTTTCCTCAAAAGGTGTTGCAGATCTAGGATAGTACTTAGACAGTGGAGCAACTCATCATTTTACCAACAATGTTCAAAACCTAACTGAAGGTAAAACTTATTTTGGTTCTCAACAATTATTAGTAGGCAATGGTCAAGGACTTGATATTCCACATACAGGTTGCATCTGTCTTTACACCTCTTTAGGCACCTCTTTGAACTTAAAGAATGTCCTGTGTGTACCCAAAATCACTAAAAATCTTATTAGCATTTTTAAAATTTTGCTAGATAACAATATAATCATTGAATTCTCTTCCAATCTGTGTTTTATCAAGGACAAGATGGAGGGAACTTTGCTGGCACAGGGGAAAGATGGTCTCTATCAACTACTGTCTCAAGATGATTCTTTTGTTAAATCTAAAATCCAAAATTCAAAACCCAGCTCAATGTTATCTTTTCTTTCTAATAAACAATTTGTAAACTTTTCACAAGAATCTATGAGTCAAGTGCTTCTCAATACTTGTAATCAACCTGCAAGTTTTCTTACTTCCGGCAATATAACACCAAACTTGTTACATAATAGGTTTAGCCATCCAACCAAGCAAGCTTTGCAAACAATAATAAGAAATCTTCTTTTACATAATGTTTCAAATCCAAATCTTAATTTTTGTGATGTCTATCAATGTGGCAAAATGCATCAATTTCATTTTCCAGTTACTGATATCAAGACCAAATCACCACTTGAATTGGTAGATAGTGATCTATGGGGTCCAGCTTCTGAATATTCTATGGATGGTTACAAATATTACATCTCCTTTGTTGATGATTTCACAAGATATTGCTGGATATTTCCTCTTGTTTTTAAATCAGAAGCATTTAATACATTGTAGCAATTTAAACTCCTTATTGAAAAATAATTTTCTTTACCCATTAAAGCATTACAATCAGACATAGGGGGTGAGTTTATAGCCTTTAAATCTTTTCTTCACTGAGAGGGAATCTTTTTTAGACATAGTTCTCAATATATTCATCATCAAAATGGGGTAGTTGAGAGAAAACATAGACATATTGTTGAAACAGGCCATACTCTCTTAGCTCAGTCTTCTTTGCCTTTTTCCTTTTGGTGGGAAGCTTTTCACACAACTACCTACTTGATCAATAGAATGCCAACACCTATCCTTGGTAATTTGTCACTTTTTCAAAAGTTGCATAACAAATTACCTGATTATCAGTTCATCAGAGTATTTGGCTGCTCTTGTTTTCCTTTACTCAGGCCATACAATCAACACAAACTTGATTTGTATTCTAAAAAATATTTGTTTATTGGGTATAGTCCTCTTCACAAAGGGTATAAATGTCTGACTAAGTCAGGGAAAGTCATTTTTGCTAGACATGTTATCTTTAATGAAACTGAATTTCCATATTCTAAGTTCTTTTCTACCAACACTACTGTTAAAGCTGAATCCAATTCTCCTTCTTCCCAAGTCCAAGTTTCTTTCTAACAAAATTATGTTCTTCCTGACAGTAGTAATGATGGATCAACTGCAGCATTTCCAGATCCAACTTTGTTCTTTGCATCATCCACTTATCAAACACAGAATCCTTTATCACAATCCTTCACTCATTCCTCCAGTTCTTCTACAACTCCATTACCTCCACCTTCACTACCTACACATCCCATGATCACCAGAGGTAAAGCTGGAATATTCAAGCCCAAAACTTATCTAGCAGTCACTCAAAATCTTGAACCAACTAATGTTAAGGTTGCCTTACAAGACTCAAAGTGGTTTTCTGCTATGAAAGAAGAATTTAAAGCATTGAATAAAAACTGCACATGGACATTAGTACCACCTGATGCAGTTACCAAAATAATTGGTAACAAATAGGTATATAGAGTTAAGTACAATCTAGATGGAAGTATCTCTAACTATAAAGCTCATTTAGTGGCTAAAGGTTATCATCAAATTCATGCAGTTGATTTCTTTAAAACCTTCAACTCGGTAGTGAAGTTGTGTACAATTAAAGTGGTTTTGAGCTTAGTTGTTATGAATCACTGGACTATAAGGCAATTGGATGTTAACAATGCCTTTCTTAATGGTGTACTCACAGAATAAGTTTTTATGCATCAACCTGAAGGATTTATTGATCCAGTTCATCCCTCTTATGTCTGCAAACTTAATAAAGCTCTCTATGGCCTTAAGTAGGCTTTACGAGCCTGGTATGATAGGTTGAAGACATCTTTACTTCAGTGGGGTTTTCAAACTTCTAAGTCAGATACATCAATGTTTATTCAGCATATTGGTAAGGATATTTTACTTATTCTTATTTATGTTGATGATATTTTGATTACTGGATCCAACTCAACACATATTGAAGTTGTTATTCATTATCTACATTCTGAGTTTGCTCTCAAAGATCTTAGTGAATTCAATTATTTTCTTGGTGTTGAGGTTATTCCATTAATGGAGGGTTTGCATCTTTCTCAAACCAAATACATTGGGGATATTCCTAAAAAGGCTAACATGCTGGATAGTAAAGGTTGTTCTACTCTTATAAGTTCTTGTGAGAAATTGTACAAGGATAAAGGTGCTGCATTTGAAAATCCTTCTTTATATAGGAGTATTATTGGCTCACTGCAATATGTTCTCTTAACCAGACCAAATATAGCTTTTATTGTTAACGAGCTTAGCTAGTTTTTGTAAGCTCCAACAGTTCTCCATTGGCAAGCCTGCAAGAAAGTGTTAAGATATCTCCAAAGCATAGTACATTTTAGTATTCAATTTTTTCATTTTGGCTCTTTATCCTTAATTGTATACTCTGATGCAGATTGGGGCTCAGATCCTAATGATAGGCGATCTATTGGTGGCTATTGTGTTTTCTTAGGCAACAATCTTATCTCTTGGTCCTCTAAAAAGCAGTATATTGTGTCTAGATTGTCAGCTGAATATGAGTATCAGGCACTAGCCTTAGCCACAACAGAGGTTCTTTAGTTGACTTATTTGTTTCAGGAACTTAAAGTTTCTCTTGTGCATGCTCCGATTCTGTTCTGTCATAATCAGGGTGCTGAGGCCTTAGCTAGCAATCTAAAGTTTCATTCTCACACCAAGCATATGGAATTGGACCTACATTTTGTTCATGAACACATTTCACAGTAGCAACTTGTTGTTGATTATGTTTCCAGTTCTGATAAGCTTACAAACATTCTCACTAAACCACTTGCTTTTGATCATTTTGCCTCTTTACGCAGCAAGCTTAATGTCCTTCCTCAGCCTTAAGCTTGAGGGGGGATGTTAAGAATATACTTGGTCTTTAGTTCTTTAGTTAATTAACTTTGCTAATGTGGCTTGCTAACGTGGCAACACAGTTAAACAAGGTTGTTACAAACTATTTCCAGGTTGTTAATTAGCTTAGATTTAGCTCATGCTTCTGGTGTGTGTATAGAAGGTTCTGGACATTAGTATAAATGTAAAATTGTAAACTCCATATTAAAGTAATAAAGAAAAGTATCTAGTATTCATTAACTTTCTCTTCATGTTACAATTTTCCTTTTGATTTTCTCTTAAACCAAACAGAGCAGAAATACAGAACAAATTTTAATTCCCGGACATGAGTATAGTCCAAGAAATGAGAGTTTTATCAGGCATTCTATCAAAAAAGTTACTCGCTTCATGCATGGCCCCTGCGTTCACGTAAAGTTGAAGATGAAGGTTAAAGTAAAACAGAGGTGGCTGCGAACGTGCATGAATTTTATGTAAATGTGTTGTTCTTAAATCTTTTATGTTATAGTTTATAATGTGATTGGTATTAAGAAGGTGTTTAACGTAATGGTTTTGGAAGGAAAGTGAGGTTAGTGAAGGCAATGGAAGAGGGGAATTGAGGGTGGTGGCACATGTTAGCAGGGGTTTCATAAGCTCTTATTGTAAGCTGAGGATAAGGGAATCCAATATTCTATTTACTTTGTTCTAAAGGGTGATGGTCCATGGTGGTTGTGAAGGGTCAAGAATTGCTTTCTTCTCTTTTGGTAGCTTCTGTGTTGGAGGATATTTTAGTCCGTATATTCATCTTTTTTTTTTCTTTTTAATTTTAATATATAGTATGTTTCATTATATTCAGTATAATTCAAACATGCAACAAAAGTTATAATTTAATCACATAAATATAATTTTAATCTCTAGAAAAATTGTAGATTGTACCACGTAAATTTATACCTACATTTTATATTCTCCAATATTGAACCAATTATAATTTGGGGTCATTGGGATTATAGATAGAAATATTTACAATGCAACTTAAAAATCAATAGAAATTAGTTCAAAAACCTACTATCACTAGTGATAACAACAAACAAAATCTATGAAAAGGGAAAAAAATTACAACTTGTTGAAGTTGTTGAGGGCAGTAGCCTGCCATTATTTGTTCCTTAAAATTAGTCATAACGTTACATTGAACATTATTTTTTGGTCATTATTTGAACTTTTATCTCGAGTTGTGCTTGGTGTAGAGAAAGATGAGGGAAATTTGTCATCTCTCTCTCTCTCTTCCATTTTCTTCTTTATTTCTCTCATCTTTTTCTACATTTAACATTTTTCTTCTTTAGAATAGATATTTTTATATATACACCCCATTGCTCGGTCAAAATTCTTAAATAAAATTTTACTTGCAACGCAATTAGAATCCATTTAGCCTTGGTTAAAATTTAAGCCCAAAAGTCTTTTCAAAACGAGAGTGGGATTATTGACAGCCCTCCCAATACCTTTTAAAACACTATACTTATTTTAAAACTTTAACTTTTGTCAAATTACGTAAAATGATAATTTCTAATTAAACCTTCTTGATATGTGAAATTTTGTGTTACTAAAGAACATCTCGTTACGTGAAATAAGGTTAGTTAACAAAGAAAACACGTCTGAATGAGAATAGCTTTTGAATCCTAATTTTTTTGCTGCCATTTTTTTTAGTAAAGTCTAGGACAGGTACTAGAGAAATGTCAAGGTCTAGATGACCAAGATATTGTCAAGAAAAAAATGACTTTTTCCTAATGAAATGAAAATTGAATTCTTGTTTTAAGAGAAAGGTTTCTCATTATTTACTCAAAAAATATATGGCTATGAAATAAGAATTAAGTAGAAAATAATTGAGTGGGTGGTAGAGCTGTGGAAACAACTGTTTCTTCCATATTTTCCTTTTTCTATGCTATTTCACCAACTTAACTTGGCTATTAGGATTTCAGCACTAGTTACCACCAACATCGCCTTATACTGACATTATTTCTTATAGGTCCTGAAGCATGACTATTAAGAGCTCCCTGAACACGTTCATCACCAGGGAAATTATATGTGACTTGAATCACTTTTAACTAAGCTACTAATTCCTCTTATTCTAGTTGAAGTTGTAGTAAACCTAAAATGAGTGCTTATTGATTTAAATAATAAAGCATTATTACACCAATCATCTAGACCTTAAATCTATTAGGAATAGATTTAATAAATATTGATAATTTCAGATGGAGTATTAGAATAAAAAAATCTATTAAAAAATGAACTATTGGTTCTAAGTCATCTCAAAGTTCTTTTCTTGCGTCTTCTTACTTTTCTTACTTAGTGTTAATAAATCAACATTTATATATAGATGTGGGAGAATTTAGTACCCATGAACTTAATTTTTTGTATTAAATGCCCATGAGAGTGTCCGAATGTCTAAATAGACACTTGGAGGCAGGTAATCTTATATCTAAATATTGGAGCCATAAATATATTTTCTTGATTGGACACTTATGTTTATTTGATTGATGGCTTCATTTGGCTGAGTAGGTACTAGGGCCACTTTACTAACACATTGTTGCCATAAACACCGTCAAATGATTATAAAGTTCTAAAGGTAGCCAACGGGTCGTGTCAGCCTACCAAGCCTTCGGCACGGCATGGCACGACCCATAGTCCTTTGTTTGGGCACTACACAACCACGGGCCCATTAAGGGCCCATCGTGCTAACCCATTAGGAATGCCAAAATTTAATTTTTTGCTTATTAATTTTTTTATTTTTTTGTCATACAAAAGATAAAAAAAATAATATACGAATTTCAAATTTTATATTATAGTCTAAAATCTAAATTTCTAATTTCACATTCATTTCTTTAAAATTAATACATTCTCACATTGATAAATGTATTAAATGAGTTAATCAAAATTTAATTGAATGAATTTACATTTTAAATGATGAATGATTTAATCATTATTAATAATTTAAACTTTAAAGCACAAATAGAAATATTACTCAATTAAATAAAAGATAATCTTATTGAGAGATAAATAAAATTTATTTTTATGAAATAAAAGCTTCAAATTACAAGTAAAATAAAATATGATGTAATTTGCGTCACTATAATTTACAATACATCCCAACTAGGTTGGCACTTACTGAATTATATATCATTTACATTTTACAACCATTTCATACATTAAAATTATGAATAAATTTTAATCTTCATCTTCTTTGTCATCAACTTCAACACAAGCATCGTCGTGGTCGTCGTTATCATCATCAACATTTGTGTCACAATCAGTTGTAACTAGTTCCATATTCTAAGATGACATCTCCTTAACTAATTCATTATGCCAATGTTGTGTACGACGATTTGTAGCCTCCTAATCTTGAAGACACATCAAATGGTTTAATGTCTTTTCAGCTAAAGTTGACCGACGATTATCTAATACTCTGTCACATGTACTAAAAGTAGACTTCGAAGCTACAATTGAGATTGGAGAGGTTAGTAAATCACGGACCATTATGGATAACACAAGAAATATGGTAACCTTTTCTTTTTGAACTTCTAAAACATCTATATTTGCAAATCATGTATTTAACATCTCTTGAAACTTAAACCATTTTTGTAGTTTATTTTCAACAATGTAACTATCAATTGTATTACTACCAACTAGGGCCTCACCTTTTCACATCAAACGCATTACTGCATTTTCAAATAAAAAAGGAGCTGCTTCAAATGGTGTTGATTGTGATCTACTCGAGCTCGATCAAAATTTTAGTTTATAACCATAAAAAAAATCTTTTATTAATGTTAAATATTCACTCATACTAGTATCAAGTGTTGTGCCCAAGTTTTTAGCTATCCCTTCAACTAAAGCTTGTGTTCCATGTAGACTAAACTCAAGATCCATAAGAGATGCATAAACAAAAAAATGTGGAATGTTTTTTCAATATTTCAAATATTTCCCTTGCATTATTTCACATGTATTTACAAGATATACATAATTTTTGTGTTGGAATTAAACATCACTGATATTATATAAATAACTCAACACTTTGGATGAAGATGGTTCATAAATGGTTAAACATGCAAGAGTGACATCATAAAACACTTTCAAAAAATTCAAAAATTTAAATGCAATATTCCAATCATAAGCAATAATACTACCCTCACCTAACTTATAATTAGCAGAAGTAGTAAAGGCATCACTGTAATCTGAACAAGAGCTAAAATTAAATATGTGGAGTTCCAACGAGTTTTAATATGAGGTTTAAATTTTCTCTTTTTCAATCCATAAAGAGGTAATGTGTTCTTACAAAATTTTTGATATCTAGAAGGTGATCTTAGCATGCGTATTACTTCTCTAAATTTAGAGAGACTATCACTTATAAATTCCAAACCATCTTAAACAATCAAATTAATAATATAATAAATACACCTACTAGGAAAAATTTGTGAACCACGTGTGGGTGTGATATTGCGCAAAAAAATAGTCCACAAAAACATCATTTGCAGAAGTATTATCAAGTGTTATGCTAAAAATTTTGTCAATAACATTATATTCTCAAAAAATACCCAAAATTGTTCACAAAAACATCATTTGCAAAAGCATTATCAAGTGCTATGCTAAAAAATTTGTCAATAACATTATATTCTCAAAAACTACCCAAAATAGCATTAAAAATCTTAGCTCTAGTATGAGGGTAATATGATTCATGAAATGCGGGTAATTTTTTCTCCAACGTCCAATTTTCATTAATGAAATGTGATGTCACACAAATATAACCCGTATTATTACTATCGGTCCAAGAATCAAAAGTAATAGAAATAATACCTTTAAAATTAGAAAAAATTGAAACCAAATTCATTTTTTTTTTTTTGCATAAACATTCTCCATATCACATTTTATTGTATTTCTAAGAACTCTTCTAAATTGAGGTTGAGCATACCTTGTCATATAATAGTCAAAGTGCAAGTCCTTTGAAAATAACAACGGTTGTTCAGCAGCTACCATGTATAGTGACAAACCAATCTGATCCTCCTTGTGATTATATAAAAATGGCTTCATCTCCTTGACACAACTTAAAAGTGATTTTCAACTCTCAAGTATAAGAGTGTCTTGTTGTATTATAGCTCGGTAAGTCCGAGGTCGATCCACAAAGAAAAGATTTAATTTGATTATTTTCTTTTTTTCTAAAAATAAAAATAAAACTTGAATATATGAAACTTAATTTAAGTGAAACTATGAAATTGAATTAGTTAGGGTTATGAATTCACTCTTAATAGTAAATAAAATTTAACAAATTCCTTTTGCCATTTTTATTTAGATTTATTGCCCAAAAGATTAATTATATAAATTATTATTATTTTCCCATTAATTTTATTATGGATTAAGTATTTATTGTGCCAAAATTTAATTTGTCTACAGTAAATTAAAATACCATGTTACCATATCTTATATTAAGATATTAAGAATTTATTGTAACAAAATCTATTTTTTTGTCTACAATAAATCAAAATTTCAAAATATAAATTATGTATAAAATTAATTAGAAAATAATTTAATTTATATAATTAAAAATAGAATTTGATTAAATCATATTTATTTCTCAAGAGTTTCACCTTACCATAACTATTATTATTTAACTAAGCATGATTGAAATAAAAATAATTCTTGAAATTAAATTACTTATAATTAAAAGGAAATAAAACACTAAAATTAAAAATAAAACTAATATTATTTATGAAAATAATTACACAAAATATTAAAACACACCTGGCAAAGAGGATTACAAGGAGATTGAGAGAATTTGAGAAGAAGAAGGATGATTCAAAATACAAAAATGAGGCTCTATTTATAGAAAAATAAATTCATAATCCAGTGCTTTGTGGTCTATGATAAGCTTGATGCATGTGCTCCACACAACCATTAGATCAAGATCCAACGGCTGTTCAAACTTCAAAAGTTAATCTTACACGTGGTATCATATGAAATATCCGATTTGATCAAAGAACGGTTGAGATTTTACGGGTTAATGGGTGGATCGGGTCGACCCAAATACAAAGATTTGGATCCTTCAACTTGCTTCACCAACCACTGCCACGTGGCACAATCTTGGTCATTGAATAATGAACGGTTGAGATTTAGTCAAAATTGACAGCTATCCAGTGCATCCATATCTATTGTAATCTCATTTTATCATCCAATCAATGCTTGGTCAACTAAAAAAGTCAATTTTTCTTCTAAAAGCTAGATTTTAAGCTGGTCTTCACCCGTCCTAAGGTTTTCGGACCTCCGGAATCCAAATTTGACCTTTATTTTTCCATTTGGAGCCTTGAATTACCTGAAATCAATATTTTACCTAATAAATACATAAAAATACTTAAAATTAAATATAATTAAAACATAATTAATAATTCTTAATATATTACATGAATACAAATATAAATTATAATATATGCACAAAATAACATTTTTATCCTTTAATAAATATACAATTTTTAACACTCCCCCTCAATCCATGTTGTGAAAGCTCAGTTTGTCATGAGTCTTTTGCACAAAATTTTGCACGACACCTATTGAAATGGCACTTGAGATGTCCAATGCCACCATTAAACTTGCAAGACAAAGAACCATGACAAGATATACAAAATGCCCTTTCTTATTTTTTTCCCTTGGAATTTACTCCATAATTGTAAAATATTTCCAAACATTTGAAGTTTTTTCTCTTTTGTTAGACTTTGAAGAAGTACCAACAATAGTAGAAATAGATGCACATGCACTTTGGACTTGAGATTCATTTAAACACTAATTATATTGATTCTCCCATCATTTCTACGTCTTGGCCAACTTGAACAAAATTGAAATTTGGATCAAGTTTATAATTTCCAAAATGAGCCACATGTTTCGTAATAGCAAAAGATAAATTCAAGAATAAAAGAAAATGAGTTGAGTATGTGTGTTGGAAAATTAGTTCAATTGGATTTTAATATATTGAAATTTGACAATGGCTATCATTTGTTGCAACCACTAAAAGCTGCAAAAGACATAAAAGAGAAAAAGAGAGGGAGATGAAATGATGATTTGATGAAACGTAAAAGAAAAAAAAAATGATTTCACGGGTTCTCTTCACCTTTTCATTTTTTTCATACTTTTTAAAGGAAAAAGAGCATGTGTAAACATGTAATGTCAGTAAAATACTATTATTTTGCTAAATTTACTTGACTAACACTTATTCAAACTTACTTTAAGAAAAAAAAAAAAGTTGAATTCAAAGTGTCATTGTCACAATGTCACGAGACTAATTACTATTAACCATGTGATAAAGTGACAATGATATGTTAAAATAATAAAAAATGACTTTCACTTTTTTCTTGTCATCTTTCACTTTTTTTTTAATATTTAAAATTAAGATATGAGTAATGTGATACTAATACATTATACATATAAGTTATAAATTATAACTATAACACACATTTTCACATCGTAAGTTTTTAAATTACTAAAAATAGGTTATAATTAAATTACTAAATATAACCCATATTATTAAAATACACACTACAACAAATATCACCTTTAGTAGCATTAGATTGTAGCATTTTTTTTTTAATGCTACCAAATGTCATTCTATTATAACATTTTGTCCAGAAAAGCTATTATTAACTACTCAATAGTAACATTTTATTTTTTGATGTATATAACATTTAGTTTGTAACATATAATAAATGCTACCATGAATTTTTAATAATATAGCACTTTATAAATGCTACAAATTTATGTTAGACTTAAAAAAAAATCATATAGTAGCATTTTAAAATAACTATGTATAACATTTAATAATATAGCATCTTATAAAAGCTACAATATAAACATTAATTTAGTAGCACATGAGAAATGCTACCAACAAAGAGTAAAAACTATAGCGGGAATATAGATGTACCGCCAAATAAAAAAAAATTCTAAAATTAATTGTAATATCCTTTTGCCTCTCTCAACTTCCACGTTAACACCCACCCAAAAGTCAAAGCTTTTTTTCTTCTCTCCTCAAGTCGTCACCCTCCACACACCAAAGTAACTACATGCCTAAAATCCTACTCTCTCAAAATTTTCTTAGAAATCATATCACCTAATAATCCATTAATATGTTGAGCAATTGAATCTCCAATGGCCGGTGCTTGACAGAAGTATTGATGGATTTTGTTCTCAAATCATGAAGGTAATTGAAAAGTTTCCCGTTGGATTTTTTAAGTTTGTTATGATTTTTTTCCCAATTTCGCTCCTAAAATTGTTGATTTTGTTAATTTAACTTTTCTATTGAATTGTGAATATGGGTTTTGTTGAAAATTAATTAAATCTAACTATTTTTTTCCTAGGATTTGATATGATAAAATAATGCCTCCTAATTAAAGAAAACCCAGCTCCTCCTCCTGTAACTTTTGGCCAATTGCATAAGCCTACTTTAGTAAACTGCCCAAAACAAAAGGGGTGTGCGGTATTTTCTTGTCAAATGATGATGATGATGATGATGATGATGATGATGATGATGATGATGATGATGATGATGATGATGATTATTATTATTATTATTATTATTATTATTATTATTATTATTATTATTATTATTATTAGTTGCTTATTTGATTTTCTTTTGCTATCTTTTTAAAATTCTAAAATTTTTACTTAGTTATTTTTTAATTACAGTAGTTGCCTAGAATATATCAATGAGTTTTTTTTTAATTTAGTTTTAGTATTTTTTTATTTTTCATATTATTCTTGTAATCTTAGTCAAACATTATTATTTTAAATATCCTTTTTGCCATTCTATTTAAATCTTAGTCAAACATTATGTTGCTTTTAAAAATCACTTCATGAAGAGGGTACATAAAACGACTAGTATGTGTACCAGGAAAGATATTGTCCAGTGGTATTAAGATGATGAATAAAGAGTGGGTGCATCAGAACAAGTAATGAAAGATATTTCTATTGCCCAATGTGCTGTAAATATATTGTTAACATGCTTTTAGCATTTGATTGGTTAGAGCTACAGATGAATACATGAATGCGGCTTGGAATTTTGCGAAGATGGCTGAAAAAAATAATAGTTATCCTGAAAAGATGTTGTGCCCTTATAGAGACTGTCGAAATTTAATTCATCAAACTATTGAGATAGTTTATGAGCATTTGGTCATTGAGGGTATGGATCTGACATACACAATTTGGTTTTATCATAGATAGTTTATGAGCATTTGGTCATTGAGGGTATGGATCTGACATACACAATTTGGTTTTATCATAGAGAACAACCAACAACTGATGAAAAATAAGAAGAATAAAAAATTTCAGATACATATAATTTATTTTCAACTAGATACATGGAAAGTGGAGATGTAGAACCTTTAGAAGAGAGAAGAAATGAAGAATTCAAAGAATCATTGGAAGATGCAAAAGCACTTTTATACCCAGGTTGCATAAAATACACAAAATTGTCAGCCATCGAATCTTTATACAAACACAAAGCTGTAAACGGATGGTCTAATAAGAGCTTGAATGGACTTTTGGAGGTACTGCATGACATGTTGCCTAGGGATAATGTACTTCTTAAGTCGGTTTACTTGGTGAGAAAATTTTTAAAGGCATTTCATTTAGGTTATGAGAATATCCATGCCTGTGTGAATGATTGTTGTCCAAATTGTGGTTCTTCAAGATGGAAGGTGGATAGAACTCTAATAAAATAAAAAAAAGGTGTTCTAGCTAAATTTTTAAGATACTTTCCAGTAATACCAAGGTTTAGAAGAATGTTTAGGTCTGAAAAATTAGCAAAAGAATTAAGATGGCACTTTACTCACAAAAGTGAAGATGGTAAGATGCGTCATCCTGTGGACTCTTTAGCATGGGATTTGATTGATAAAAAATGACCTTTATTTTCAAGTGACCCACGACATCTTAGGTTAGGTCTAGCTGCTAATGGATTCAATCCATTTTCTAATTTAAGCACTGCATATAGTTGTTGGCCCGTGATGCTTGTCACGTACAATTTACCTCCTTGGTTATGTATGAGAAAAGAAAATATCATGCTGACTTTACTGATTCTCGGGCCGAGACAACCGGGTAATGACATTGACATATATTTACAACCCTTAATAGACGACCTTCAAGAATTATGGGAAACTAGAGTAAATGTTTTTTATGCATTTGCTAAAGAATCTTTCAACTTGAAGGCAATTTTGATGTGGACGATAAATGATTTTCCAGCATATGGAAATCTTTCTAGATATAAAATTAAGGATAAACATGCATGGTTGACGTTTAGCAGAAAATTTGCATATAAAGGCCACAGGTGTTTTTTACCGCAATCTCATTCTTTCTGCAATAAAAATAAAGCATGATTTGAAGGAAAAGAAGAGCAAAGAACATGTCCGAGGATTAAGGTTGGTCAAAAAATTTGTGAAGATTTGAAAGATTTTGAAAATGATTGGGGGAAATGGAACAAGAAACGAAAGAGGTGTGATGAAAATTCTGAAATTTCTCAAATTTGGAACAAACGGTCAATTTTTTTTTATTTACCATATTGGAAGGTACAAAGCAATATATATATATATATATATATATATATATATATTAATTTATATTTAGATATATTTTGATTATAGCCAAATGATTTTTCTAATTTGATTTTAATTAATGTGACAGGAATTGTCATTGCAACATAATTTGGATGTAATGCATATTGAGAAAAATATTTGTGAGAGTATTATTGGCACACTATTGAACATTAGTGGGAAAACAAAGGATGGATTGAATACCCGCAAAGATTTAAAAGACATGGAAGTTCGAGAAGAAATGCAACCAAAAGTTGATGAAGGTGGTAGATTACGCTTGCCTGCTGCTTCATTTGCATTAACCAAAGATGAGAAAAGAATTTTCTGCAAAAGGTTATTTGATTTTTACCTAATGAGTGTTGTGCAAATTTTATTGAACTCGCAGGCGCACGAATCTATTGTACAATAGATCAACGGTGACGAGTGTCGATCCCACGAGGAGGTGAATTTTAATTGCATGTAGAATTAACATTATGAGTTAGTGGTTAAATTTATAATGAAAATGACGTATGCTATCTATTAATTTAAATTAAAGTGGCGGAAATAAGCTATTAAAGTGAAATACTTGGATCTCCGGATCTGTACTCAACATGCACTATCAGCTTAACATTCATTATTAGTACCAATTAAATCATGAAGGAAGATTTTTCACTCTTCATAAACCACACTCTAATAGATATAGTGCTAAGTGCTTCCCATGACAAATAGTAATAACCTTGCCTATGGAGGCAGTTATACTAGCCGATATCTAGATAAAATTATTACTATCTGTCTACGAAAAGTCAAAACAACCGCATAAATTAAAGGGAAAGAAAAAGTAAATTTACCAAATTAAGCCCATGGAGCATGTTGAGACTTCACCTTCAACCTAAGTTTGAAAGAAAATTAGCTACTCATAATTGAACTAGGGGTAAAATGAAAATTTTATTAAAATATGTAGAAAACACAAGATTGAGATGGAATTACAGTAAATAAAGCTCAAAAATGAATTCAGGGGTGTCAAATTAAGGTGGGGAGCCCCCTTTTTATAGATACAATGAGTAAATCATGGCCATCAGATTAAAATAATTTAGACGCTAAGGATTGTGCCACGTGGTAAGTTCTTATTGAATGGAACACATCATCATGGCTGTCATTCCGTGTATATGTATGTACTGTACGCACGTTTTTTCTATTCATTAATGTACTGCCACATCACCGGTCAACGCCACATCAACATTTTAGTCCAATAGGATCATGACACATCATCAGTCAATGCCACATAAGCGGTCAATGCCACATCATTCGTCCAATCAAATGCTGCCACATTATCGTACAGTGACACGTCATCATACAGTGTATGTGAATAGTGCGGTGAATAGTACCGTATATGTGAATAGTACCATATATATGAACAGTACCATTTATCTTTTTATACTCCTCCTAAGGTTTTCGACTGTCCTAAGTTCAAAATTACTGTCCGTTTTTCTATTTGATCTCTCGTTCATTATGAAATGACCATGATGTCCCCTAAAATACATAAAATAATTAATTAAAATAAAATATATATAATTAAATCACAAAGGACTTAAAGACATAAAAGTAGGAATGTTAGTGAGACTTAAAGTGTAAAATGATGATTTTTTCTATTATAAATACACACTTTCTAGCACTCAACAATGGGTATAGTTCAAATATTAGAAATTGTGTATCAGTTCATGAATGTAAGATTACGAGCCTCAAATCACATGATTGTCACATTTTAATGCAACAGTTACTGCCTGAAGCATTGAAAAGATTGCTAACTAAAGGGCCCATGAAAGCCATATTTCGGATGTGTTCATTTTTCAACAAGTTATGCCGAAAGATTATTGATAGAGAAGACATGTTAAACCTTGAAGAAGAGATCAACGAAACCTTATGTATGTTTGAAAGATTCTGTCTTCCGGCATTCTTTGATATAATGATTCACTTGCCAATTCATTTAGGACGTGAATCACGACTTGGAGGACCTGTTCAGTACCAATGGATGTATCGTTTTGAAAGGTAAAACTTGTACTCAAAGTTTAAAATTAATTTATTTTTAAAGTAAACATCATTTTAACATCTTATAATTGTATTAGGAACATGAAGATTTATAAAGGATATGTTAGGAATCATGCATGACCAGAAGGTTATATCGCACAATGCTATCTTGCAGAGGAATGCATGAATTTTTGTAGTGGGTTTTTGAATCATAATGTTGAATTAAGTTATCATGAACGTTGAAATGAAGATTTTTTAAGTGATGTGATTCTTGAAGGTCGTCTAATCTTAGGGGAAAAATTAATTACTTTAAGTAATAAAGTGTTAGAAAGTGCGCATCGTTATGTGTTATTCAATTCAGCTATAGTGGAGCCATATTTAGAGTAAGTACTTAAAAAAATAATTATTTACTTTTTGTTAAAAACTATAATTTTACTCAATTTTTTCTTTATTTTTTCAATTGTCAATTAGGATGCATATGCAGGAGTTAAAGCAATCAAGTAAGATTTTAGAAAAAAATAAAAATTTGCTTTGGAAAAGACATGCTGATAATTTCTTTAAATGGTTAAAAGAAAAGGTAACATGCTAATTGATTTTTATTTGTACATTTGGCAGCTTTGTTATAACATTCTACTTAGTTAATTTTTTTGGGCACAGGTTGTCTTCTCCACTAATGCAAATAATGATATGGATGAATTAAAATGGCTTTCATTTGGTCCTAGAAATCAAGCCATGAGCTATAAGGGATACATTATTAATCAGCAACAGTTCCACACAAAAGAAGTTGAAATGTCAACACAAAATAGTGGAGCTTCAATTGAAGCATCAACTATATGTAGGGCAAGTGTGAAAGACACTGCACAAGTTATTGATGTTGTTTCTTATTATGGAGTTATAAGAGATATAATTTTGCTTGATTACTATAAGTTTCATATTCCAATATTCAAGTGCAATTGGGCAAATAAAGGGCACGAAGTAAGGATTGAAGACGGCTTTATAGTTGTTAATCTACACCAAGGTCAAAATCAGTATGAGAGAGAGCCATTTATTCTTGCATCACAGGCAAAACAAGTATTTTATTTGAAAGAAAATGATGCATTCAATTGGTATGTCTTACTTAAAGCGCCACCAAGGGGATATTTTAATTCGGGCATGTACAAGGAGAATGTCGATACAACTTTTGGGCTGAAAGATTTATCGACACTAGATATAAATAATGATAATGAAAATGAAAAATTTACTAATGTTAGAGGGAATGGTGATGACATATTGGTGTAACCTGTTTATTTATTTTTATTTTTAGTATCTTTTGGTGTTTCATTATTCTTTTTGCTTTCTTATTATCTTTCAACAATATGATGTTTTACTTTTAGTTTGTTAATGTCTTTGCTCTATAACTTTTGTTGTTGTGTTGTGTTGTGTTGCATATATAAATTTTGCTTTATATTGTGGTTTTTTTTTAAACTTCTCATAATAAGTATCTTTGCTAAACTTTTATATAGTGAATATCTTCTAATAAAATGTAAAAATGGTTACAATGCATTGGTTATTGGTAAGATTTTGTGCTCTTAATTTTTAGTTTATTTAATATCATACCTAAAATAAGTTTTCTTTTATTACTTTGTATTTGATATATGTAATGCTAACTTTTTTCTTTGGAATTTTCAGATTGCTTTAATTAACATGAGTTCAAGTAAGAAAGAATTACATCCTGAATCAACTACAAGAAAAGGATGTTTGCAAGCATCATCTAATACCTAAGTAGAAGATCCCATGGATTTAACTACTGCTCATTTAGAGAAGTCAAAAGTATCAAAAAGAAAAAGAGGTCCTACTAAAATGAAGAACATTGCCATGATGGTGATGACAGAATTGAAGTCAAATTCAATGAAAATGGTCAACCGATAGAAGAAGGATCTGTTACATTATCTTTATTTTTAGGAAGTTTAGTTCAAGAGATTATACCATATAAAATTTTAGATTGGAGAAAGGTTCCTTTGAAAATGAAAAATATTTTATGGAATTGTGTTCATGTTAGTTTTAATATCTTGATTTCTATTCAAGTTATGAGACTTGTTTTCTTTATAGTATTTATTTGATTAACTATCCATTTTTATATTGTAGCTAAGGTACAAGTTGGATAATGAATGGCAAAAGGCTTACATACTTAAAGAGATAGGAGGACTTTGCAGGACTTCAAAATTAAGAGTTGTGCAAAAAATATTAGAGGTAAAAAATGTAGAAGAAAGGATGCAACTCAAACCTAACAATATCAAGTCAATTCATGAATGGAAAGACTTTGTTAAAAAAAAAACTAGTGATAAATTTAAGGTATGTGCTTTTATATTAATTTTGTGTTGATTTATGTCATCAATTTGTTTAATTGACTGTATAAAATTACTTTTTAAATATAGTTTAAAAGTGACAAGTTCAAAAAAATAAGGAAAAAGTAGATTCCACACACATCGGATCATAGGGGAATTGCTCGAACAACTCATGATATGGTAATGTTAAATATTTTTTTAAGTTTTTAAAAGCCTGAGCATCACTTTACTGTAAACTTTTTTTTCATCAGAGGAAAACCAATGGAAAACCTATATCTAGAGTTGAGGTTTGGAAAAAAATACATACAAAAAAAAATGGCGAACCTATAAATGCAGTGGCTGCTGATGCAATAGTAAGGAAATCAATTGTTTAGTCATAATATTGATTTTTCCAGCAATTACTTGTACATAACATTGAATGCACCTGAAAATTTGTAGCATCAAATGAATGAAATTGAAAAAGATCCTTCAAACCTTACTTCGAGTGATTTGAAAGATGATGTTGTGTCAAAAGTAATAGGTCTTGACAAATCCAATGTGAAAGCACTGGGAAAAGGAGTTACTTTTGCACAATTAACCCTTATATCACAGAAGGATATGATTATAGCTCAAGTATTAAAGGATCCAGATGAAATGAAGAAAGAATTGGCGCAATACAGGAACTTTTTTGAAGAGATGCAGAAAAAATAGGCATGTATAAGATTTCATTATATAACCCATACTTATATATATATATATAGTGCATGTTTATTGAAATATAAGATGTTTATATTTTGGTTTATAAATGCATAATTTTTTTTTTGTAACTAAGTTATGAAATTTTTTTTTTGTAACTAAGTTATGAAATTTTTATTATATAGAGTCAAAATCAAATAAGTCAAGAATGTGACGATGAATTGAATGCATCTATTCCTGCAGTAAGAATTCAAAAGTCAACAATATTTACCTATAAATTAAAATGAATGATATTGATTAATATTATAACTTTATTATTATTTCATTGTGCTAGAGTGTGAATATGAAGACTAATATCACTAAATGCAAGCTGCTTGATTGGGAGGGCTCTGAGGTTGTAGTAGCTAAAGGGCGTTGGTCTTCGAGTGATCCAAAAGCACTTGTTCATCATATTCCTATTGAACCAAAGGCCATGAGAAGTATTTATGGAAGACTACACTTTATATGACATATATTGAAGAAGTTGTTGGTAGTACAGTTGCATGGCCTGCAGATTGGGTTGTTATAGACTCTACAAATTGAAATTTGCGTCAGTCACATATTTAGGTAATTTCATATGCATTGACTTTTATATATTTTCTTGAGCATTTCTTTATGTTTTTTCAATGTATGTGACAACATGGAGCTTGGGGCGCCATATATTGCTTTTAATGATTTATGGTAGTAGTAGTTGTTGGGTGGAAAGTATAATTCTGGAAGTGTTAAGTTGATGATATATATGTTATATCAGTTATAATTTGTTTAAGGAAAAGTCCATGGTTTAGGGGAAACTCTGTCAAAATTTTTTGACAAGAATAAGATGAGTTGTATATTTAAATGTTATGTTGAAATCTCTTTAGTAAAAATAATCATGATAATAAATTAAATTTTTCTACTAAAACATTTACAAACGTTTACCACTAGATTTGCTCTTTTTAGGTGATTTTTTGCACTTACATTTTTGTTTTTAATTTATAATGCAGGTCATGTGAATAAGTACTACTTGTAAAGGAGTTTCCAATCAAATTGAAGATAAAATAGTATTCTTTTTGTTTAATTATTGCCTTTTTGATATATGGCACATTATGTTTAAAGTTAAACATACTCTGTATTTGTACTTGATGTCTATCTTTAAATTATGATGTTGATCTTCATAGATTATTTTTTGATACAATATTTTATATGTATGGTATATTTTGTTCATATGGAGTATAGGTTGAGAAAGATTTTGTATTCTTATAAAATTTAATATGTACGAATTGATAGAATTTATTCGATTTTATTTAATAATATATTGTGACAACAACCAACCTACAATAATTAAATGCTTCTGGTCACTATTATATAATATCCTAAGAATGTTACAAATCATTCAATATTGTAACACTTTTGTTAGGCTATGAAAAAAACTTCGGTAGCATTTCGTAAATGCTACGACTTATGTAATTTGTAGCATCTTAAAATTGCTAATATCATGAAAGTTGTAACATATTTGTTATGCCATAAGAGACAATGTGATTGCATTTTTTAAGTGCTACTAGATTAAAATGTGTAGCATGATTAAGTGCTACAAATAACGTATTTGCAGCATTTTTGTTGTACTACAAAAGACAATTTGATAGCATTTCTTAAAGGTTACATAATGTGTATTGATAGCAATTATCTAATGTAACCAAAACTAAATATGCAGCTTTTATTATATGCTACAGAATTAAAATTTATAGCATTCTAAAATTGCTACTAAAAAGGAATACCTTTAGTAACATGGGCTAACATAGCACTTTGTAAAATGCTACCGTTTACTTTTAGTAGCATTGTTCATGTGCTACTATACCTCAGTTCTGTTGTAGTGACAGACACCACAATTCACACGTTTTAAGCACACACACACACTCATTTTTTTTAAATTCACAATAAATACGTTCGTCTCAACTTCTCTTATTACTCATTCATTCACCTAAAGTTCTAAACTCCTTCTATCACTTATTCACTTTGAATTTTCAATGGAAGATAATAACAATCAAAATGAGTATCCTCATTTGGAGCCTGAAGGCAATGAATTCCAAAGTCCTCATCTTGGCCTAAAAGTTTTTGATCATTTTACATTAATTGAATTGGGGGACGAGGTGCGAAAGCTTCAGTGCAACTATTGCAAAAACATATTTTATTAGAGTCTATAATGGCATGAGATCCTTAAAGCGTCATATTAATCGTTGTCAACCCCTGTTTAAAGGTATTAACGAGTTTAATTGAAGGATGGGAGGTGGTGCTAACACACCTCATTAAAAATATTTCGTTATCATGTATTATTTATATTTTGAATTTAAATTGTTAAGTGTTTTTAATTTCTAAGATGTTATTATTCTATCGTTTGTCAAGTATCATTATTTATTCTTATTATTATATCTTAATTGTAATCAAACTTAGTAACTTTAAATATAATTAATTTACAAATTACAATCAAAATTGAATTTGTTTAACAAATTAGAGTTTTTGTATTTTTAAAACTAAAAATTAATGCCATTAAACGAATTATAATTAAATACAAATAAAAAAATTATTAGGCCCACAGGCCAGCCCAGGCATGACTGTAAAACACGACGGGCCTGCACGGCCCATGAGTGCCTTGCCCATGGGCCGTGCCCAACCTTAATTTTTTTGTCAAGTCCAGCATGACATGCCCCATCAAATTAATAGGCTGTACCTATGCCAGCACACGGCACGGATGGACCTCCGTAAATGGGCCTTGCTGTCCCATTATCAACCTTTATAAAGTCCTGAAAAAAAATACCAAGAACAAACGTACCACTGGTAATATAATATTTAAAAGTAAAAAAAATAGTTAAAAGTGTTAACTAACTTATTTTATTTTCTATTTTAAAATTGTCAACTGACTTAATTGGAATTATTATATATAGAGCGAGAGCTCAACTACTGTGTACCGCAGATCATTCACTAGTGCAAACTCCCCTGCACTTGGTAACATCTCTTCTATCAACTTAGCAATTAAAATTCGGTATTATCTCTCATTCGCCGCATATAATGCCATTCTTTTGCTTTATCTAAATTATGAACGATTAAAAAAAAAAATTTCTGGAGGTCGTGAACTTTGGCAATTTTAACGATGCCTATAGCCTGTTCGATGGAATGCCTCAACAAAAAGTGTCTTTTCTTTTTGCTCAATCAAAACGCGTTGTAGTTACTTGTTTCGCGTTTTTGTAGTAATGCTTGTTTTGAGTTTACGTCATGTACTTGGATGATTCCAGTTCATTCATACTTATTCTGCTACTTTCTTTGTTGGAGATTAAAGCTTTCGACTCAGCCACCGGTAAAGAGTTTTATTAAGCAGAAGCAGTCATGGATGGTATGTGGAAACTGCTACCTTTCTTTTATAGTTATCAATGAAAAATTTGTAATTTTCTTGTTCAATGAATTTGGTTTCAATTATAGTTTTCAAGGTCTTATGTTATAATCTGTAATATGCACCAAAGTTTGTATTTGAGCTTATGCCTTGAAGTTTATGCCTCGGTCTATATTCCCTTATGTCCATCCTTATGTACATTGCATGTGAAAGCAACATTTTGAGGCTATAATTTAATTTTATTCATGATTTTGTTGTTGCTTTTTGTGAACTTCAGTTGATTCACAGCCAACTATGGAAGAAACTATACTGGTTGGTGACGATCTAATGATGGGGCCACCGTCTCCTCTCATCCCATCAGAAATTGCTTCTCATGTGCTTGAAGGTGTTGATTTATGTGATGGGATTTTGAGAAATCTATTCTTGTGTAAGTCCATCTTCTCTTTTTTTTCCAATTGTTTCTGTAGATTTAACTCTATCAAATTTAGCTTTCAAATTGTATTGTGTTTATTAGTGTTGGGAGAGAGTCATTCTTGTAGTGGTTCGAGCCATACTACTTTTTACAAAAATTCAAATTGGAAAAAAACAAGTTCCTTCTCTATTAGGCCCCCCAAAAAACTGTGTTGATAATTACCAGATTCTTGAAAGTTTTATGCAGAAGGTGAATAATTTACATGAGTTTTCAGTGACTGCAAACTAATATGCCTGATTTGGATGTGTGTGATAATGGAATCTAGATAAAGATTGAACAATCAGTCATATAGCCATTGAATGCTCTGAAGTGTCTGAGATGTACTGCTAACACCTGAGGGGTTCAACATTCAGGTTCCATATAAATTAATTTAAAGTACACTTTTGAAAGTGAGACTTTTTTTATGTTGCAGGCTTGCAAGTCAATGATATTGAGCCATTCTGTCAAGAAGAGATTGCTTTGTATCGAGAATGTTCCGAAAAGAGGGTTAGATATTTAGATTTTGTGTTTCTTTCCTCCCATTGCTTAAAATTCAATTGAACTTTATTTGAAGTATATTTCAGTATTTGCTATTGAAGTATCAATATCTTCTGCCCAAATGAGTTGCAGGATAAGGAACTGCGGCAACGGCTTCAAGATAGTGAGCGTAAGTTGGGATTATCAATGCCTTTAGATCAAGCAAAGGAAAGAGCTACTCATCTTGAATCAGAAGTCACATCATTGGAGAGGTCATTTCTTGAGCCGTTTAAGATTCCTTAATGGTGGTCTAATTACAATTCACGTCTGGAAATGACTCCTATCATTTCCTCTAATCACTTGTAGGCGTTTGATTCTCGGTAGTGGAATTGAAGGAATTGAAGGATTTCGTCAGAGATGGAGCTTACATGGTCGTCTTACTGATATAAAGTAATGTTCATATAAATCATAGCTGCTATTTCTTCTGGGTGGCTCTTCTAATTGTTAACAATTGATAATACTTAGGTTCTGGCCATTCATAGAAGAACCTGCTCAACTATGAAAGAATTGCCTTTTTTCTCTTTTATGCAGGCAAAGGCTGGAATCCTTAAACGATGGAATTGACAAAAGAAAAAAAGATGAACCAGCAAAAGCTTCTTCAACTACAAAAAAGTGGTTCTTTTGGTGAATATAGTTGCTGCATTATATGGCATCATTTTTAGTTAAAATTAAAAATAACTCCAGCAGCTGCCTGCAACAAGATGATATAACAAGCATTAAATATTATTGGATATAGCCAGAGTTGGAATCAACGCCTCTGTTTTGCATGTAGTTTGTCTCTTGTTCTTAAACTGTAACAATATCCCTGGCATTTTACCATGTAGTTGGTATCCATAGCAAAAGTACACTTATATGTTTTCATATATGCTTAGTAGGTTATGTAGAGAATTGTACTTTTCAAACTGGAGTACAAAGACTAATTGGCAGGGTACAGCTGGCTAAGTTTTTTGTGTTGTCAAAGCTTAGGTGCATGATGCAAATGGGGTGTATTTAAGGCATTTACAAACAATAATGATGCAATTTAATTAATAATTATTGATCATGACAGAAAAAATGAGAGCTATATACACAGTATACAACAATATATTGTGCGCGTACTGGATTTTTTGAACCAACAAAGTGATTGTTGAAATAGCATAAAATCTCAGGCAGTAGGCTATTCTTTTCTCCTACGGCCACTGAAGGTGAAAGGGATGTTGGTACCTTGTAGTGAGACCCAGTAATCTTGATCTATCACCAAATTCCCTCGTTAACATTCAACTGTAATTTTTTCTTTAACCACCTCCCTGAATTTGCCCCCTTCTCTGAATGCTTGTCATCGTTCCCCATCTAAATCTGTCTGATGTTGCATTCTTACGGTTATATACAGTGCTGGAGCTCAGTACAGCAGGGTTGAAATAAGTAATCAGGAAAGTGTAATATTGTCAGATTTATGAATGTGAAGAGCCACAGATCAACAGCTACTGAACTTCTAAAATCCATGAGGTACATTCCTGGAGGAGTTGAAACCCCTGTCGATTGGCTATGTTCAAGAAAATCTGCATTTTGCTGCGGAAATCAGACACGTCTTCCTTGCAACTAAATGAACCAGCACATGCACATTGTTCAGCTAAATGAGCAGCTTTCACCTGGTTGCACCTAATGCATACCAGATCCTGTAGATGGTAGAGCCGTTCTCTCTGACGAACAATTTGAAGAAGAGCATTCTCCATCACCTCGCGGTCATATGGCTGGCCACATTGTGGCATGGCACAATGCCAATCCTGAGCCAGTAAAGCCATGTCACGGCACAAGTCCAAGTCTCGACAGTCATTGCAGTAGCTGCCAAAAATAAAAAAACTGGGAATCAACATAAGTTTGCCAAAGAACAGTTAAACCTAATACTTGGATCAAAGAACTCAAATTTGAGTGAAGAAAATATTAGTTTCACTAGTTTGTATTGTACGTGATGGTTAAGAATACCTAGGAATTAGCATTCCATAGTAGGTAAAAGAATCAGCCTCGGTAAAACTTCCTGTAATTGTTTCTCAAGATAGTTTACATCCAATTAGTGTCTCCGTTGCTAAGAAGCTTCAAGATTCTCCATCTCCATACATCTAAATTGGGCGGGTGTTTGGGTCAACCTAGTGAAATTTTCAGTTGGCTTTTACTTGTTTTCAAATTATAGTCCCATAAACACAACACTTTTATGTATGATAGCTGATCAGTACACAATTCTATGGCTCACTTTTGTGATCTCTAGGGCATCTTTTAAGTGGACTTCTTGTTTACCTTTTTGTGTATCCCTTCTCTTTAGCATAATTTTCTTAAACCATTGAATCTAACAAATACCTATTTTACCGGAACAATTGCTATTAACCAAGAACATTCCTCTCAAAGCCTATAGTCATGCAATTGCCACTAACCATAGTGTTGGTTTATTAAGAAATATATTATAAGTTCTAATACTTATGCTCTGACAAAATATAGGATATCGGTTGCCAAAACCTGCAAATCACGTTCGGTAAGATAAAAGAAGGGCAGGGATCATGAAACTCAGCTTCTGGAGCGAACTCCCTTACACGAACATATTTCAACAGATTCTTTCTCATCACCTGTAACCCAGTAAAAACAGCTATAAGGCTGTGAAGCTCACAAATACAAGATAATTTACGGTATAGACTAGATATCTGAAACAAATGAAAACAAAATGCTTTTAGTGAAATTAATTAACAAATGCACATGCGTCTTGCAACAAAAATCATGGAAGTCCAGAATACCATCAAATACAGATACAAGATGGCAGAAGAGAATCCTGTCAGCACACATGCACATGTGGCACAATTATGTATCACCTTGTTAGTGCAGTTAAAGGAGTCAATTAACATAATAAGGTTATGTGACATTTCCAGTCACCATAAGTTGAGCACATTCGTAGAAAAGAAATTTTACAGATGATAAGAATCCGTAAGAGTACTCATAGATTGAAAGAAGATAAAGATTTCAAAGGAAAAAATAATTCTAAGAAAAGAGTTATTAGCTAGACAATTTCCTCGACAGAGGAGAATAAAACACAAAAAGGAGTTAGACAAAGAGATATAAAAGATCTGATAGGATTGAGAAAAAAAAAAGGGAAAACAAATAGAAACCACAACACACAAATTACTGGATAATAGACCTATCCAAAGAATTTCTTTGCTTTTGTGAACATAGTTATTGTGCAATGACTAGGAGGTAGTATCCAAGTGTAAATGATGTGCAAATACTACCAGAACATCATGCTGAACATTTTGGTCGAGAGCAAAAGCAGCACAAACTTGCTTAATGAACTCCAATGGAGCATCAACTTTGTGGATGTTTGCAGCAGTTTGCATAACCCTAGGTGGGTTATGCTGATCATTGTTCATTTTCTTCATATGATGAATAGCATCACGAACAATACTTAGAAGTTTTCCAGTGAAATAAGAGCTGATCTGTAAAACATATTTAAAATTCAGATCAATCAAATTTAGAACAAGGGCTTTAGGAACCAAAAAGACAGGCAACATTTAGTAACTGGATCCCTTATTTATACCTCCCCTTTAACATATTGCACTATGTGTGACTCAAAGTTCTCTGCAGCTGCAACAGTGATTGAAGGAGTGCATGAGCTGCCCTCTTGCAAAGATGCTCTACTTGCTGCTAGCTTTTGTGCATGCTTCCAAGGAATATACATAAACTCAGAGACAACTAAAACAAAATGATCCTGAAAAAAGCCCCAAGGATTGTTGAAAAGAGAAAATAAATCAGAAAGAAACAAGATGAATACCCACAAAAATTCACAGTAACATTGTAAAATAATTGATTAATTAAATAACTAGTGTCATTAACATAACAATAGTAATGAAGCTCAACATGTCTATCATTGGAGACAAACTGTGAAAGGGCAACTCACCTGAATTTCCTTGGGCAAGTATTCAGCAATATTCCAACTTGAAACAATATCCACTTGTGAGTCATCATCTAAACTTTCATCCACTCGAGCAGGGATTCCACCATAGTTATACTATCATGGGATCAGCAAATAATCATTAATTGAAAGTTCAAAAATGTCTGTCGAACTAACCACCAGCAAAAGAAACAACTGGTTAACAAGAAAAAATAAATGATTACAACCATCCTGCAGGGCAGAGAATAATTAGATAGGAGGAACTAGGTGATCAAACCTGATCCATAAAAAGCAAGGAATGCCAGAAGTGCACTGGCTCAAGCACAATCCACTCAAACAGTTCTCTGCAAAGAGGCAAAAATGAAATTACAAAAAAGGAAAAAAAAAATTGAAACAATCTAACAAATTCTGGTACAAGATCTACCTAGATTGCAGAGCTTTCAGCAAGCTACCACAATAAGCTTTAGCGGCAGAGAGATCAAATTTTCCTGTGTCTATAATTACCTTCGAGAAATTTGCAAATATTATTGTGGCACCTAATTTGCGAAACTCAGCCAACAACATTGCAAACACCTTTTGCATGACCTATGATGGTTAATAAAAAAATTCAAAAGGAAAAACAGAAAGTGATATTTTAAGTTATGAAATCATGTGGCAGTATAATAATAACATAATTTTAATGAACTATTTTTGAGTAAAGAACCTTATTTATTAGAATAAGTTGCTCAACCAACCAAAAAAAAAAAATCACACAAGGATTAAAATAGTTTAAACAAGAAATTAAACAAAGAACCCATTTCAGAAACAGTGCATTTCTTTAAATTATTGAACATTTTTCATGACAGTAGACTTCAGGCACCCATACAGCATTTACCTTGTGAAGTATGCGGTGAAGTACTGGATCATGAAGTTTTGAATGGGGGCTGCAAAGCAAAAGGGAAACCTCGAATTACACATGCAAATGAAGAACGAGGGTCGTTTTAAGAAACACTAACCTGCAAAGCCAACGATATAGATGTTGCAGTATGGCATCAGCAAATATGTTTCCAGAAGTAACTGCATCCGTTAGGCACCTCTGGATGAGTTGTTTCAGGACACGAAATGCACGTGCAGATGAGGTAGTCTCATCAAACCCACAAAGTTCATTATTGAGAGGTCCAGAATTCATATCCTGGTCAAATCCAAACAAACCACCTCCTTCCAATTCATTCACTTGGTTGCTTTTGAGAAGTGCATTGACAGAGAGATGATGAATCTGTCAAAACAAAAAAGACATATTAGCCAATGCTTCTGTCAACAGCTCAATTAAACAAACCACATTACCAGTATAAAACATCTACCACTGACCCAGAAGAACAAAAGAAAAAGGGAAAGGAAAAGAAGGAAAAAATATTTGTCAACCTTCAGCTCCACAGAAACTTTTCTATATGCTCCAGGATATGTAAGAACAGGTTGATGGACCTATTTCAAAGCAAATACTAATTAGTTCACCCAGTAAAGTTCCAGGGGGACACAAGTTTTCAATTTAAAAATGAAACAGAGTAACAGCCCAGCACAAAGAAATTTTATTCCTAGGGACAGCACAATCTACTATGAGGACTTTAAAAAAGTAGGGAAATAAAAGTTTAACCACCAAGTACATCCAAAAACAAATATACAGAGGCATTTGTTTAAAACAACCTCATCAGCAAAACATGCATCTTCTTCACTAGTGCCTCCTAAATCTGGAATGCCGTCATCAGATATCCAAAGAATCTGTGAGAATCAAATTTCATGTTCTTAGGAAGGAATTATGGGAATAATAGCAAAAATATCCTTAAAAGAACTCGGAGACGAGAAAATAGAAGGTTTTGGGGGGAAAAAAGTTCAAATAGCAGTCTTAGCAAGTAACCAAATGGAAAAAGAAGGTAAATATTAGAAGATCTTTAAAGCTACATTTGTACCAATAATTTTAAACTGTAGATATTAGATTAAATCGTACAAAACATTCTCATAGAAAAACCTGTTGCTGATCACGTAATGCTCTAGAAAAAAACACATCTGCTGTAAACATAAGCCAGTCAGGTTCAAAATTTCCCAATGGTACCTGAACCAACAAATTTAATAAGCTTATATTCATATTAACAAACACGTTGTTATACAGTCATTGTCCCAGGGAATATAAAGATTATTACATGAGCATATCTTGCTAGGGAAATTCTCTCATTGAACCACTGTGATGATGCAGCACAACGTTGCATTCCAATTTTTGCAGCAATTTGCTGCCACCCAAGTACCTGTATAGAGAATAAAATTTAATTTCCAAATGCATGGATAAAGTCAATAATCAAAATCAGCGTATGCATGCAAAGTAACATTTTGTCCACAATTTTTCTACCTGATATTGACTATCACGAGCATTGGCAGGGATGCTTACACATGGAAAATCATTGAGAACACGTAGACCTAACCTCACTGAATGAGAGTTTGGGCATTCAATAACAGCAACTGTAGGTCCATAATGTTCATGTCTGTCATCCAATATAATATTTTAAGCAAATTCAGAAGCTCTTGTGAAAATAAATGAGATTGAAATATAACCAGAAGATGAGTACAGAAAATGTTGTCTAACTTCTCAATTGACAAGAAAATTGAAAAGGCCGGAAGCTGGAAGGCTCAAAACGGCACTTGAAGTCAAGGATACATGAATACGTTAAAACTTCCTAGCAGTTCAAGAATCCCAAACAAATGACATACTCCATCCTGAAAGCCACTGATCAACAGTGAACCATGCTAATATAACAGCATAATGAAAAAATGAAAACTGAACACAGAATCATAACCACTAGATCACATCCTAAGTCTCCAAAAACACACACATAATAAAAGCATTAACTGGTTTCTTTCTTTGGGTGTGGCACAACAATGTTGGACACCCTCACAAATTCTCTCCAAGAATGAAGTCACAAATATTATATATTATATATATCTATTGTACCGCTATACTTCTGAAATTATATTTTGGAACCTTTGAAACTAAACTCTTAAAAGCTATGGAATAAAATAAAATTACACCTTAAAAACCTAATTTCCCGTAAAGAAGAGTGATCTGATGTAAAACCTGTGTTCGCTTATAGCTCTTTGTAAAATCTTTTCAGCATCCTTGACATATCCTATGTACTCCACCTGAAATTATCCATTTTTTAAAAAGAAAAAACATAGGAAACCCAAGTAGAAAAGAAAATGATAAGCCTATATCCAGTTAAAATTAAAAACTGACCTTGAAAGTAATGCGAACCTCTGGAGGAAGTTCCGTGGACAAAGTCCGACAAGCTTCTCGAAATTGTTTTTCAAGGATAGAAGGTGATAATTCCCTATGCTGATGAGGACTAACCACCACAACAGTTACTGTTCTTGATGTAGGAAAATATCCAATGTATATTCCACGTACATCAGAAATGCTGAAGAAACCAAAAAAGAAAAAAAAAGTAATAAAGTTGTTTGTAATGAAGATATGAAAGCTAATAAACAGAAGAGAAAGAGAACTTACGAACAAAGTAAGAATGGTTCAACAATGAGGCAGATTTGTGATGAATGTATGTACAGTATCAAATAACTCCATCTCTTTCATAAAGCAGCATTAACAGCTGCTTTTTCTCTATGGTTTAATGATAGTATATCACAAAGATGTGTAATAGTAATCTAAGAATGCTAAAACATCACAAAGCTGGTAATTATTGTTACCTATTTGAATCATCTCACAATTATGGATTGTTCCTACATAATATCATTAGACTCTTACCTATATCCTTAAACCATTGGATGAAGGGTAACTTAAACTGGAATCAAAGCCAATTTTAACCAAGTGGTCTTGCATTCCAATCACCTGATTTTTCTAATTGAACCCTATTATAAGTTGTTTCTGCTATGTTTGTAGTTGTGTAGCCATGTACACTGCACATGAAAAGGTGTATTAGAGATTAAAAACTACTGTTGGGTCCCTTCCACTAACGCAAAAAGATTTAATCTGAGTTGCTTCCTTTTATATTTCAAATCTTCATGGAAAATATTTGATGGAAAAGGTCAAAAGGTTATCATAGTGCTATAACTGGAAAGGTAACATTTGAAAAGTCAAACAGTCCAATATGCAAAGTTTTTTATGAAAGCTGTGGTTTTGAACAACCAAAGCATCCCCTATGAATCATGAAGTCATATCCTCACGTTATGATGATTACCTATGATAAAGGTAAAAGAAAGAGACTGATTGCTCTAGATAAGGACACTCTGCTGTAGTCTTCATATGCAGCTCACTCAGGTTCCAGCCATCCTGAGTATTTCGTTTCTTAGTTGATTTATCCACTTTACAGACGCAACCAATCTGAAGGATAGCGTTAAACTCTGGCGGCACCTTAATTTCGTATATCCCCTGATCAAAAAGTAGCATTCTGATCAATTGGATATCAAAATAAACTAACTGCTTGGATATCAAAGAATAAAATTGATATTTTTATTTATTCTGTAACTATAGCAAAGTCTGACACCATGCAACCATACAAGCCCATTGCATTGCATTTAAAAGTTCATGGAGCAAATAACAACTAGTCACGTTACAAATCTGCATAAGTCAACAATAGAATAAAAATATATATTTCAGTATGCTGACCTCCACTTCAGGATCTGCAAGGAGAGCAGCGAGTTTCTTGCTTTCTTTCCTAAATTGATCTTCATCAATCATAACCTAATCAAAATTCAGTACAAAAGGATAAGTGAAATCTCAAAAAGAACTTTCCCATGAACAAAGGTGTGAAGGGACACACAACTATAACTTAAAGAGAAAAATCACTAGATTTACCTCAATTAAGTTAAAGCTATGCCTCCCATGAGGAAGTGTCTTGTTGACACGCCTACCAGGAAACTTTTCTGCTATAGGATCTTTAGAGTTGAGGTAAAACACTCGTGGAACAGTTATAGGAATCCTAACCATGATTCCTTCAACAACTACCCAGGCAAGAAATACACCACTCTGTGAACTTGGAACTAGCTGTATTATCTGAACCATAAAAGGATAATATTAAGTGGTCACAAACTAATCAGTCAAGCTAGATATACAGAAAAGAAAGGAAGCTTCAATACCTGCCAATGGCAGCGGGTCATGGCTATTTCTTGTCTTCTAAAATAGGAACTGACACCAGGTCTTCCCTGAGCTTCCTTATGGTTTATCATGCTAGCCAATGACTCAGAAACACCATTATCTTGGCGTGAAGCCCTCAGACTGCCCAATCTGCAAGAGTGAATAGTATGTTTTCCTAAGTACGGTACTCTTTAACACCAAAAAGTGGTATTCATTGTAGGTTAAGGAGAAAATGTACTTTTGCTTCTTCCTTCTATCAAGATTATCTTTCCATTTCCGTTTCTTTAACTCAAGCCAACCTTTATAATCTACAATTCTGTCAATATTTTCAGTATCGATAGCATTTTGTGATGGAGGTTGCTGATCCAAAACTTCATTAGGTTCAAGTTGTTGTCGCAAAGGATCCACTTGATCTGTTGTCTTGACTCTCTTTTGCTCATTATTGACTTCAAAACAACGAACAATTGGTCTAGGTCCATTTACAAAATTTCTTCTCTTTTTTGGAAAGTCTTCCAAATCTTCAACATTCTCATCCATCAAATTGGTCTCAGCAGTGCACATCTTGTTTAAAAAATCATCCTTCTTCAATGAACTGAATATATCAACTAATTTCCTTTGACGAAATTTTTCTTCCTTCTCACGAACCTTTTTATACAGCCAATCAGGGTGAACTACCCTAGGAACAGGATTTGAAACCTGAAAAATCCAAATCAACTTCAGATGGCTGAAAATGGCTGAAAAAAGGATAGATTAGCAGAAAACATCATTGAAGAAGCATAAGAACCTTTTGCATTGCAGCAGGAATAGTAATAATTTTTTGAATTGCTGAGCTAAGGCGTTGTTTGTAATAGGACCAGTCAACAATGGATCGGATACCAACATCTGACGAAGTCTTGCACCACTTACGTAAATAAAACTTCATTATTTCTGCAAAATTAAATATAGTATCTCCTCAGTATAACAGGAGCACAATAAGCAATCCAAATAATCAATAACAAACTTTACCAGCATCAGTTTCAAATATTGCAACAGGAACAGCACGCTCACTCACAGGCGTTCCCTGATCACATTGAAATTGAAACAACCTTGTTACCAGAACAACCATGAGAGAAACAGAATATTTTTGAAAATTAGGTATAAGATACCAAGTGCATTATGACAACAACAGAAGACAGTGAAAAGTCCTATAATACGTTGCCTGTCTTTGTTAATTGACACCTAAAACCAGTAACAGTAAGCATTATATCCGAAAACCAGGTGATACTTAACTGGAAAAACAAAAAGTTAAAAAAAAAAAATGAATATGGAAAAGGGAGTCTCTTATGTCTAAAAGCACAGTTTTCGGGAACTTGGAACATGTACTAGCAGTTAGGCCCAAATGAAAGAAAATCAAGCAAAATGGCATTTGAAACAACAAAGGCGTGGCAACTTTCTGGTTCAACTAGGAAGGTGGTGGGATTTGGTAATGATGAAACATCAACAATTTTAAAGGACATCATCAACTATTGTAACAAGAATACAAAGCAATTTCACTACTACATGGCCCATACTTATGATATAAGGCATAAGAACTGGCATGTGTTTTGCCCTTTTCTTTTGCCAATTAAACTTGTACTCCTTCCTCATAGGAAAATCAAATAAAATCTACGTAAAAATTCCCCGGAAAAATATTTTGGGAAAATTAATTCTGAAAGCACCTATTTGCTTTGATCATTGATAAACAGAAGAGCTTCCTCAATCAACTGGTTGACCTTGACAGGATATAGGCAAGGTGGCTAAGAATATGATAGAAAAACAAGAGCAGGTCAGGTGGCAAAAGACACTTAGTTTTAACTTGGAAAGTAGAACAAAACATTAACTGTTATTGTAGCAAATGAATTGACAATAAATCTAAGTTGACAACAATGCCATCAGAAAGGGAATTGGTTGCACTTTTATCATGTTTCTGATGAAACAAGGGCAGCAATTCTTGACAAAGTGGCTGACAGTGCCTGATGTTCATGAGGATCAGAGACAGGAAATAGAAGGCGCTGCACTTAATTCATATTAGACCACCAAATTATTCACAAGGATACGGCAATTTAACATTCCCAACTGCATCATCACCACGTAGCTCCACTGTATGAAGCAAAAAACAAAACCTACAGTCTGTGCAAGTACTATGACGATGGACATGGCAACTACAGACAATCTCCCTTCCCTGATGCAGTACTACTGGTGATCTTATGTCAAGAATTGTCAAGGAACATAATCAATAACTAAAATAGTTTAAACCAAAATTAAGATTGTGACCAGTTCAGCAAAAAATTTTTGGAAGTGGACAGTTTTCAACTCAAAGACTAATTATGCACCATAGTCTTTTATTTCTTTAATATCATTTTGCATAAAATTTATTATATTAATTTGCTTCCTTTCATATTATTAACTCGATGTCACATCGACTATGACTTGAAAGACTGGTAACACATTCCAAGTATGAAAATGTTCAAGATTCATGAATTCCCTGAGCAAAAAGGGAGGACATACCTGTGGTTCGCATGCAACTATATATTGACAACGCAGTCCTTTATCTTTAACCATTGTATCACCAAGAAAATCAGAGAGACGCCTTGCAGTTGTCACTGCACACGACTTTTGCTCACCATAGTCTGCCAAGGATTTGCTCATTGTGCTTGACTCTGATATGTAATCAATCAACTCACTATCTGCAATATCCTTTCCCTGATTCTGAAAGTTTGAAAAAACAACAAAAAATAGCTTCATGATCCCCATTTTTAATTCTTCAATCAACCATGCAACCATCAACATTACTAACTAAAAAGGAAAGTATGGAAACAGTGAACATTTGAAAAAACAACAAAAAATAGCTTCATGATCCCCATTTTTAATTCTTCAATCAACCATGCAACCATCAACATTACTAACTAAAAAGGAAAGTATGGAAACAGTGAACATAAGAAAAAATCCTTAAGGAACATCAATGCAATACTTCAAAGAAAGAGATTCTGATGATGAAACGCAATTATATGCTTCACATACATCAAGAAGATCAAGCCAACGATTTGCCACAGCAGCAACAGCTGAGTAGCACTCCTCTATGGTTGACCCGTGGAGAAACTTATCGAAAAGCTCAGCCTGCAGTCATATGAAACATTTCATGTACCACATAACAACTCAGAAACAATCAAGAAAACATCTACATATTATCAGACATGGAATGTTAGACTGAAAGCGATACCTGGAAAACTTTAATGAGCTTCAGCTCACCTCTGCGCTTAATTTCAAAACCTTTTAGTTCAGCAAGGGTTCCATCATCATTAAAAACAGCATATCGCTTCTTAATCAAAATTCCCTCTTCCTTAGAAGCAGGAAGGATCATTGCCTGCGTGACATAATAATCAATGAATCTAGTAGCATGAAAAGCAAACCAAAAGTTAAAATCAACAACTTATCATACCTTGTATGGTCCATCCACTTCAAATTCAATTGAGCATTCACTATGAATTTCATAAGTTTTACTGACAGGATCTACAAGTGTCTGTTGAAAATTAATGGGTTAAAACTCAGCACTGCAGTAGTTGCATAGCCAAACAAATTCTTCTCAGAATTTGAAAATTGCAGCATCAAAATGGTTCAAAATAAATCTATAAGTAAATAAATTATATATAGAGATATAAGAGAAGGTCCAAGCTTACCTGATATTGATCATTTGTGTTGTTTCTTGCAACATCAACATTAAGCATTACACATGGATATGAAATCGTCAGCTTCTTCTTCAAGTCTCTGATACGGATAGTCACAAATAATGGTCGATGTATTCAGATATTGTAAGAAAAGTAGGCCATAACCAGAACAGAATATCTAGGAAGTAATGCCCATAAATATATCATATAATAATACAAATGACTGCATTAACAAACACAATTTGGTACCGAGCATAATCAATATGTAGATAGCAAATAGCAAAGGCTTACTTTGTTTTGAAGGTAAAGTTCTCTGGAAAGGATCCAGGGAGCACGCACCAGATCCCATCTGTATCTAGCTCAAGAGGTTTTCCAATCTTTTCAATGAGCAAGCGAGCATTTTGAATGATATTTGCGCCAGTATATGTAACTACACCAGCCATTTCCATAGAGTACCATCTAGCACCTCTGGTTAAAAAACATGTAAAAAGACCAGTTTGAACGAACTACTAACTGCTAAGCAAACAACAGAATCATCATAATTTATGGTTTCAGAACCAAATGAGGGTCACCAACTCACTTGCGCATAACATATCCATAGAAGGAATTAAGGATACACTTGTGGGCAAGTTGTAAGGAATCATATAGCACTACCATATCCTGCACGTTTCAGAGGCAAAACCAAGAAGTATAGAAAAATAATTCTGAAATACTTGCATGTATTCAGAAGAAAAAAAGTGCTGTCATACTTGTGCTTCCTGGATCTTAATGGAATTTCCGCTTGCCTTCGCTTCTGATAACTTCCCCTTCCAAACTTTATTTAGTCCTTTGTATTCATACCTTCTATCACGGAAGCTTGAACCAAGCAAAAAGAAAGATTATTCATTTAGAATAGAAAAGAAACTAAACATAAACTAATCAAAATTCCCCTGTCAATTCTCATTAAATTAATATCCAGGTTGGCATTTTAAATAAACATACATTGTCTGCAGTTAAGATCAGAAAACATCATTATAAAACCAATCATTTTAAAAAGGAATAAATGCTTAACTATTCTTTTTTCCCCCTGGTAAACTAGGAGATTGACAAAAAGTGAACAACCTATCCACAAGAACAGCTTTATTAAAAACAGAAAAGGGGGAAAAAAAAAAAAAAGAGAGAGAGGCTGTGCAGATCCTTAAACTCAATGCCAAGACTAACAACGTATTCTGCCCTGACAAATTCCCCCCCCAAAAAAAAGAAGCATTTTTAAAAGCTTGGCTGGGGAAGATGTTAACTGTTTATGGGGTAGACTTCATTTGCTAGCTTTCCTTTGGGCTTCAGGGAAAAAGAAAATTTAGCTTGTAAAATATACTATTCTCTAAATTTAAACTTCTCACCTGCGAACAGTGTCCACATAAAATGAGTTTTCACGCATGCAGATCCCTGCTTCTCGAAGTTCAGTTACCGGCTTGTCAAGTACTCGCTTATATGCCTACGGAGGAAAACTTTAGTATTTAAAGTATTAATTAGGCAAAGATTCAATAGCAGATATAACATACCTTCTGACTGTACTTCTTTAGCCGATCTTTTAGTCTTGATTGTTGCTCCATCTTAGGCAGATCAAGGAAGGATTTTGACAAATGACCGTTGGTGCCATCAACAAACTCAGATTCAATTTGCTTCTTCAGATGATAATAATCACTGAGATTTCGCAAGAGATTTGAATGGACTATTCTTAATTAGATTTTTGCTTTGATAAAAGAGAACCAGAGAGAGTTTCTTAAGGAAATAAACGAACCTTCTTTTTGCCATAAATATCTCTCCGCGCCAAACCCATTCAAGCTTTCGGAGACAAGTTTTGCCTGGACGGTTAAAATCACATGCAGTGCAGACCTCATCTGTAACTATTGATGGTGGCTGGAATTAAGCAAGAAATGTCAGTAAACATAAATTGAAAAATTACTTCATGAATGGGTGAGAAATTGATTATTGCTTTAGAAATTGTGAGCTACACTTGAATGAAGAAACAAGTTATCAAGGTAAAAGTGAATTGCAACCATAAGTCATAGAGAAAATAACAGATCTCTGGAAAAGTAGAAATTACGATTTTCAGAGCACCAAAGCACTAAGAGAAAGTGAAGAAACAGCATACCTGGAGCCGGTTAGTCAAAATAATGTTCGGGTACATTGCAGCCACATCCAGATGATAAATGAGGGGGCATTCTTCACGTATAGGTTCTTCTTGCAACCTCAGAAGCTGCACACGTATTATTTTTTATTACAAAAAGAACTATTATTTTCCAACAAATGTCACAGAATGTTCATGCTTCAGTATCAAAATCCAGGTAAATAAATAATTAAATAGCATATCAAAAATACCAAGCAACTAATGCAAGCTTTGAAGAATGATTGAAAACCATCAAACAGAAGTATTTGTAGAATGTCTGGAAACATAAAAGTACAAAATTTTGCCGGACAGATAATGAAGATCCTGGTAGAAAACACCATATGGCTGAAATCACCCATACATACAAGACCAAAAAAACAGAATCATAGTTAAAATCTGTTTCTTCACCTTCACAATGCAAAAAATCAAGAAAATTAACATTTAATATACAGAGACAAGTCAAATAATGGATGCATATATATTTGAGAGCAATTCCTCGAGACTGATCAAGGCATTACAATGGTAACAATTTATTGACTTGAACTAAATACCAGCACCTTTTCCATGATAGCATTTTTCACTTCATTGTAGTTGGAGACTGATTCCAGGTCCATCTTACCCTCTACTTTTATAGCATATTGCAAATCTCGATCAAGGTTGTTGATCAGTTGCTGGACATTAAAAATACTCAAAATTCAGTCAAATACATTGACAAAATTAAATATCAACATGAAATAATTCGTATTTCACAAACAATGCAATAAATCCAAAACTAGACATAACACACCCGAATAACAGTAAAATTAATGTAAGATGTAGGTGGGCATCACTGACAAATATGAGAAACTAATATCAAAATATATCTCAAGATCTTTCCACCTACAAGAGATGGAAAATTACCTTTTGGAACAAATGATAAAGTTATTGCGGTTGCTTCTCAAATGATGAATCGCATTACAAATTTTAAGTTTCTTCAAGAATTTCAACCTTTCATTTCTAAAACTTCATGTGACTAAACGCTAACAGAAATACAGTTGGTAAAAATGTGGTTGGTATTCATTATGTCCCATTCATTGGTCTTAAGTGTTACATGCACGCCAATAGTTGGGCAATAACTTTAAACACAAACTGATGCTTTCAGTTTTGACCTTAAAACCTCTAAAATCACAATTTTTTCTCATAAATCTGAACTTCTATTTCTATCAGAAAGTGATATGAAATGAATAGCTTTCAGAAAGTAAAATTAGTTTTCTACGGAAGACAACTCTTTTCCAGAAATAAGATTTATCCCTATTGTCAAATATATTTGTAAGCTGTCAATCTTGATAGACTTGCTTTACATGATCTAGCAAAATCACTTGAGACTAATCTTTAGCTGAACCAAGTCAATTGTGCCATACAAAGAGAATTGATGAAATTTCCACACTGCATGCATAATGTTCTCTTTGACAGTGACAAAGCATTGCCTTGAACTTGATGAATAAGCATGGTCTGCACAGGCTAATACTTTGTGATGCATCCCTGTATTACTTTTGATACAAATGAAAGATATTTTACGATACTTGAAGATATGGGGTAATCAACCTAAGTAACTCAAATCAATAGAAGAGCTATCATTCCAGCAATCTGTTTTGCCTGTACTAAACTTAGTTCAGAATACTCTAGAATCTGACTAAGTTGTGTGGAATATTGAGGTTGTAATGAAAGAAGCCCTCCACTTGGTTTCCAATCTAACATATTCAGAGTTTATGAAAGAAAATTAAGTATTTTGATCAATGAATAATTAATCTTGGTAAAAATAACCTTACTTGTTTCCTACATAAAGAAGATAGAAATTTTTATTTTCCATCATTTGCCATTTTATCTGATGGACAGGTTCATCACATTATAAAGATCAAATTCTCAGGAAAATGACCGATTTTGCTTCTTATATGTTGATTGATGTCAAGATAAACTGATTGAAACAGAATAAATTTTCTGGACAAACTGTGTGACCCATTAAATTCCATAACAAAGAGGGAAAATTTCAACTTTTAGTAGGTCAATTCATCTAGGGATGGCAAAATCCGGATCCGGATCCGGATGTAGGTGCATCCGGATCCGGATCCGGATTGAATTTTCTTCATCCGGATCCGCATTCGGATCCGGAAAAAAATATGCGGATCCGGATGCGGGTAAGATCCGCAGGGTTGCGGGCGGATTTTCCGGATATCCGGATCCGCATATTTTTAAATTTAAATATAATTTTAACTTTAATAATTTATTTAATAATATTAAATATAATTTAATTATAATTTAATAATTAACAATTTAACATCAATTCAATATAAATAACATGCACTATCACTATAAATTCACAATTGATAATTTCACAACATAAATAAAAAATAAAAAAATAAGGCAAACCAATTTATTATAATATTCTCTAATTATTATTATCATAATTTTTTACTTTTTAACATACTTTTCATAGTCAATGAAAATTATAGAATTAATTATGCTTATAAATATTTTAATTTATATATTTTTCAATTAAAATTGAATTAAATTAATTAATTAATTATATAATAATGCGGATCCGGATATCCGGTTTTCCGGATGCACTTGCATCCGGATCCGGATTCGGATCCGCATGGATCTTAATTTTTAAGATCCGGATCCGCATTTTTTCACATGCGGATCCGGATTTTTCCAGCTCCGGATCTTCCGGATCTTTGCGGATCCGGGCCGGATCCGGATTTTATTGCCAAGATCCAACACATAATATCAGGCCACATTAACTATTGCACCAACCGTCCAGCCCTGTGAATGGTTCATAAGACGGATGGAATGAAATATTTGGAGCAGTAAGAAATAAGACTGATGGAGATGACTTGCCTCATAGGCAGATGGATCAAGCTTAAAGCTAGTCGGAAGATCGGATCTAAAAACGCCACTTTCAAGGCATTCCACATGACCACCTATATATGTTTCACTTTCGAGAAGGTGATTCCTGTAGAACTTCTCTGGATCAGATTGATGTTTGTTGGGGCAGATGACATTTGCCTTGTATGCCTGTAGCAAATGCAAAATTGAAGTAACCCACAAATGGAAGCAAGCTTCCCAAAAGCTTCAGTGTAATTGAGCACAATAACACACCTGGACCATAAGAAGCATTTCACAAAGGGTCCCACTACCTTTGCGCAAAACCTCATCTGGAGACATGGGAATTATAGTTGCAAGAGAGAAAATGAAGGGATGAACATAGGTCATATACAAGTAATAAGTTGCTACAGCATCAGAAACAGAATAGGAGGCCATCATCTGTCAACAAAATCAAAACAGCATCAGAAATATTTTCACATACAGAATACAACAATAGACAATTGTAAAAAAAACTAATATTTAATCTAATGGTGATGCTTCATATTGACAGGAATAAATCATCAATTTTTCATGGTTAGAATTCAAATATTATTATGTCCTTCCTATAAGTTTAAAATTATGAATATAATGGTGCCTCAACATATTATGATAGCAAGATGAGCAAAAGAACTTGAATTGGAATCCTTCAGTCAATTCAATAAGTTATGGCACAGAGCTAATGATATGTTATGGATCCATTTGTGACATTGTGTCTTCAGGTGCATGCAAAATGTCAATTAGTTAAATTCTTCAACCTGAAGGGGCTCATTAGAGTTTAAATACTATTATTAGGCGCTGTTATGTAAGCTTAGAATTTTGGCATTGATGATTCCTCAATGCTTTTTATAGCCCAGAGAGTAAGCACATACAAATGTCCCCATGCAGAGCCTCCTTCAGAAAGCCTAAAAAGTAGGCAAAATACTAATGCCTTCAGGAACAGCCTCCCTAAGATAGCAATATTGAACATTAGAAATTACCAAAACCAATAAATAACTGAGAACCTTTCTGCTTGACAAAAGTGCAGACAGGAAATACAACCACCACCATCACAAGCCACTCCCCCCGACCCCCAACCAAAAACAAAAAAAAGAAAAAAAAAACGGAGGAGGGTGGTAGCAACTGCCAAGAGAAAAGGAAAATATACATGAATTTAGCACTGTGAGTTTATAATTAGAACTTTATAAGACCCTTTAATATTAAAGAACCCAGCATAAATACTACACATTTTTCCAGTTACTACAAAGAAATAGTGGCAATTAATACAAGCAAAACATCCTTTATCCTGCCCTACCATTTCAAGATAGTGTTAAAGACATTCTCTACGATCTACATTTGTGTCTGCTACTTATGACAAGTAGAAATAAATAGGTAAACAACAAGTAGGTCATTTTAGATGCCATGTACCTGAGGTTTTTCCTTTGCAAAGCGAACCATATCCTCCGGATTCACCTCCAAGGGATCATAACCCAACTTTGCCTTTGTAACAGCCTGACGTACAATCAAAAGAAAGTATCACGTCAACTTTTCCATCAAAAAAATTAATTAAAAAAAAGGCTCAAATTATTCATAATAAAACAACCGTAGCCTTAAAAAATGAGTGTTTATATCAATTACTATTAAATCTTTCAAAAGCCTCAACCGACGGAAATGAAAAGTAAAAGATTCCAAGACAATGGGAAAAATGAAAACCAATACTCAGAGGTAAACATGTAAAACAGTTGCAAGCTCACTCATGGAAAACCAAAGAATTTATAACAGTGATTTCCAATAAACACAAACTCAACCAATAACTAAAAATGAACCCGAATTGATGGTTATTACCTTGAGGCCTTGGCTCCCCTGAGGGAGATAACTATCACGTTTGACCCATGCAAAACAGTCCAGATGACAAGCAAATTTTGCACGACATTCACCCTGGTTTTTGTCACATTGAAAACCTAGTTCCTGAAAGAACAAAATGAAGAAGAACGAAAGAATATTTGAGCAACAAAAGTTAAATATGTAATATCGACTAAAAAATGAATAAATTCTTAACTGGCACGAAAATGAGAATGCTTCTAATATCAAGACGCCAAGATCAATATCCAAACACCTTCAGTACTAGTAAAATTAAAAAAGTGAATCCCAAAATCAAGATCGTCAATTGCAGAAAGTCATCCAGGGTTATAAAGAGCTAGATTTTTCTTTTTCTTAACAAGCTATAAACACAGATGAAAGCAAACACCATAGCCCAGAAGTTGGAAGTTTATTGCCTCTGTTTCCAGCAACCAAACAAAAAAGAAAGAAGTTCATAAAGCTTTAGTTGGAAGACCAGGATTTTCTTAAACTTTGAACTATTCATCATCAATGTGGCATATTATTGACATCATGTATCATAAGTAACTAGTTATTGAGAACAATTTAATACATAAAATGGATAATAACTTTGAAACTATTCTACAGTGAGAAAAGTTCAACTAAAGGAGAAATTAACTTTCAAATATGGACTCCAGTGCATCAAATACCAAACAGGGTTGATCAACTGGTGTGTAAAATCATAACAATCATGGGCATTTCAATTCAGAAGAAATTCTATGATAACTCAGAAGAAATTCTGTGTAACCTGTTTGTAGACCTATTTAATTAAAAAGCATAAAATGAGATACACTGTCAAGTAAGAAAGCCATAAACTGAGACAAAGAACAAATGCATGCAGACATATAAACTGCTTCCAGTTTCAATAATGAAATAAGCAAATAGTCGATGTCATTACATTCTTCAAGTAAACATGAATAATAAGGATAGGCTACATACTTCACTCATTTTAAACCCATGATGTGCTGCTCTAGTTTCCAGGAATGGCCAGTCAAAGAAATCACCATTGTAGGTAACATAAATACCAGGCTTCACCTCTTGCATGTGGGCAAACCACAGTCTAAGAAGTTCTACCTGCAAGAAACACCAGATCATATGATGTGAGAAAGCATGTTTCCTTCGCACCCTGAAAATACTACATGCAACCAACTTGAAGAATCTTAAATTACCTCATTGTTCACATTTGTCACTTTGAAATACCCTTCAAATTCAGGTTTTGGGGTATACTCTAAATCCTCTATATCCTCCCCCACACACTGAAGATAATTGAATTAGAGATAAGTCAGTGACAACTTAAGTTAATGGGTAAATAAATCTATCAATACACAAATTGCAGTCACAAATAAGAGTAATGCAAGAACACAAAATGCCATAGGAGAGAATAAAGTCTGCTAGCACCATGTTATCACAGTATTTAATTCCAAGCTTGCAGATTTGCCAATCAAAAACATTAATCACAAATTACTGCTTCAGAAAGATAGGAAAAAGTGTGACTCAAAAGCACTTCCTCCCATCAATTATTATGAATCAATTTCTTTACTTAAAAAAATGAAGGAATTTTGCGAAGAGAAAGAGCAGTCTAAAATTTTGCTTAGAAGTCTTTTCTGTACAAACCATTCTATCCTCATGCCCAGTTCTTTCACCATTAACATTGCCTTCTAGCTAGTCGTCTCTCACCTTGTTCTCACTAAGACCAGATAATTTTAGTTTACTAATTGGCAATCCTAAAGCAACTAAATCACATATATCTCCAACAAACAGAACTTGTAACTGGAAACATTCAACAAAAGAAATCCATGAAACATAACAAATACGTAGAGCTTTTTCACTTATTGGAAGTTCTCAACCAACGCAACGCAACGGCAGGATAAAGCAAGCCCAAAAGAGTACTAAGAACAGAGAAAACCAGAGTGCTATTCTTGAAAAAGGTAAACTACATGTACCTCTCTGTTAATGATCAAGTAACCTTGTCCATCAAGCATGTACGATATCATCATTATTATATCATAATCTGCATCTGGAAATTTCAAAGGAAGCTTTGTGGTCTCAATATCAAAAGCACAAACATGAACTTCAGCACGTTGCAGAAGATCAACCCTCTTCTCAAGCAGAGGACCGGTATTAGATATGCTAACATCATACCATTGCCCGCAGCGCACATCTAAAATGCATAAATTCTTTGCGTCAAAAAAGAATGCAACTTTATGCTTGACTTAAACAATTACAGCATTATAACAACAAAACCCACAGGAAAAATTGAGAAGTTACCACTGTCAATGGCAAAGCGGATATGGTAAGGAACATCATATTCCCGGAGATCAACAATGCAATCTAAAAAGTCTTGAGGTCTTTGTTCTCTGTAATTCAAAACATTAAAAATAGACTCAGAACTGCAGAAGTCATTCCCATTTGAAATGACATGCCAACAGTCAATGCTATGCTAAATAACTAAAAGGGGGGAAAATGTTTTCCAGATGACATACTGATTGTACGAACCATACACAAACTGGACTACAAAGCTTTACCGTTTTCCTGTCAATATGGACTCATATGCTTCTGCAGCATCAAACTTTGCCCGGTTTCTTTCAACAACATGCAATAGATCTTTCTTGACATCCATTAATTGTTGAACGGTATCAAAAGATAGTTTTAGGTAGGATTTGTGCAAACCAGATAAATGATTTTTCTGTCCATGAACAAGTGAAACAATCAGACACATTCATTCAAAGCTGTTCATGTATAAAGCATGAGAAAACATATTATTCCAGTGAATGCAATGACACCTGATTAAACAATCTAGACAAACCCAAAATGAAAAAGACAATTGGAGAGGACTATTTTAGAATAAACATTATATTCTATTCAGTCTTTTCCTAAAAGAAAAGAGCTAAAAGAACAATATGTTCACCAAGGTCAATGCCGAAGTTAGAAAAGAAAAATAGAGAATTCACGACTAGAAAGCCTCAGAAAGTTTGAAAACCAAGCTGTAACATATTAAAGCTTCACAACTAATACCAAGGTGCCAAAGACCCCCTCTCCTTCCCACCCAAACCCAAAGTACAAACATTATAAAATCAAGGTGCACCATGCTGAGACTTCAAACAATGAAAGAGGGATAAAGCTTGTGTAGTTGAACCGCTCAACATAAAGTCACTCACCAGATCAAGGTCCTCTTTCTCCAAGATTTCAACATCAACAATCTGGCTTTCATATCGTCTCCTCAAATATGCCTCAACATCCATTTCCATTTTTTCCTGTAATGATTAGATCATTCATGGACTTATCAGTACCATTTTTCAAACTGGAGTCAAGTCAAATAAAAACATATAAATACATGACTAGACCTTTGTGGCTGCATAAAAATAAGGACGGAACTTGTACTTTGACTTGAAAGTTGAACCATCCTGCAACAATTAAATATTTTATTTAAATGATCCCATATCTATTAAAGACTGAATAAAAAATTTCAAAAAGTGTCATCAAACAATTGTTGCTTTCCCATGTAAAAATAAGAGTTCACCTGAGAAACAAAATAAAGATCAATGCAACTATACACTTTGCGGGTGTCTTCTTCCTCCAAGGAAGACTGCAAAACATAATCCAAAATTAACAATTTGAAATAACGGCACTTGAACTTCATTCGTAAGCAAATAATATTTTGACATATTATATAAAACATACCATGAAGTTCAAATTTCCAATCCGTTACACATTTCTACATCTAACAGATCATAATTGACACCCCAATAAATAATTAAATGAGCTGGATCGAAAACGAAAATGAAATTGAGTGAAATGAGGAGCTAATATTTTAAGACCCAACCAAACGCAATTCTTGAGATTTCTTATACGTTATACCCTATATTTGCAAAAAAAAAATTAAAAATCAAAATCAAATCCAATATATCAAGGAAAATGAGAAATTGAGTTACCGAAGCGAAAGTGAGAAGCCAGCCAAGTCGTTTGTCGCCTTCGGAGAAGAGATCATAGCCAAGCTTCGCCTCTAGCTGCTCTTCGGTGCTGCGTATTAGCTTCTGCTTCTTCGTGCGTCTCGCGTCTTTACGATCCCATCTTCGCATGTCCATTGTTGTAATTTTGGAGATTGGTTTCTAATTTCAGAAAATGGGTTTTCAGAAATCTCTTTTGTGATCTGATTATTCTCAAGTCTGCTGCCGCCTTACCGGGTGGAGAGATAGGGCATTTTCCCGCGCTTTTTCTATCTTTATGTTTTTAGAAGGATTTAATGACATAATTACCACTTTCACTTTTCTGGAGAAACGGGCCATGGGCTTATCAGTACTGACTATGGCCCAATTTGAAGTTCCTGCCAAGTCGAGCTTTAAACGGCCACTGTGGATGTTATTTCTTAGATAATGTTTACTTCACCCATTAGAAAATTGGAATTCAAAATCATAATTGGAATTCAGAAGCATAATTATTGATAGTGTTTATTTCATATAATAGAGGTAGAAGTTGAAATCAGAATTATGAGCTCCACCTAAATTTGAAAATAGGAAATGAGAGATTAATTCCCTTAAGAATCAATCTTTTATTCTCTAGATTTCTTATTTTACTCCCATTAAATTTTTATAATCTCTAAATTACCTTCAAACAACTTTTGTCATTTTCATGTTTTGGCCTAGTACAGAATTTATGAAAATAGTTCAAAGTTTTGTATTATTTGCATATAGGTCCTTTATTGTTTAATAATTAATTAATTAATTATTAATAATAAATTTATCATTATTATTATTATTATTATTATTATTATTATTATTATTATTATTATTATTATTATTATTATTATTATTATTATTATTATTATTATTATTAATACTATTATCATTATTAACAAGGACCTGTTAGGAATTTATAACAATATGATTCATTATTAATTAATTATTAATAATAAATTTATCATTATTATTATTATTATTATTATTATTATTATTATTAATATTATTATCATTATTAACAAGGACCTTTTAGTAATTTATAACAATATGATTCATTCCATTTTCAATTTCAAAACAAAATAAATACATTAATGGCAACCTAACGTATCTTTATTCTAATTCCTACAGTTCAAATAAATAATTTATTATAATTCATATTCTACATTCTCATTCCTGCATATTTCAATTTCAAAATTAAATTGGGAATGGCAAAATGCATGTTTGGCCTGCACTTTTTTAAGCCTAGACCCAAATCCATTGTAAAGGAAGCATAAAGGTCAGGTCCACTACGGGTTTGGTCTAGATATGGGCTTTCATTATTTTTTAAATTTTTTTAATTATTATAAACTTAAAATAAGTTAATAATTAACAAGTTATTATAATTAACAATTAATTAAAGAAAATAAATATTTCAGAATAAAATAATAAATAAAGAAAACAAAGATACAATATAAGCTTAGAGATTTTTTTTAATACTAAAATCTCTTATTTAACCAATATCTTAATTAATTAACGCTTACCATAGAGTTTAATGTTATAATTTTAATTTTTTTGGATTATTATTGATCTATGAAGTAGGAACATAAGTTTTCTTTTTTTTCTATTTTTTTATTATCTTTCAAATTTTAATTTATTATTCTAATTTATAATTATTTTTTAAAAAAGTTAGAGGGTCGAACCTGGCCTGAATTTTTTTCTTCGAAGCCCTTGTCCAACCCTAATCTGGAGGGCTAGACCAAAAACTCAATGAGCCTGGGCCGGTCCTATCAAATTAACCATCTCCCCATAAATTTTATCCCAAATTTTTTTTAATTTCATACACATTCTAAGACATTAAATTTATCTTAAATTTTTTCTTCTTATTACATAATTTCTACAGTCATAACTATAAACTCTTGTAATTTCTCAAAATAAAAATATTTTACAATTAAAATTTACAATATAAATATAAATTATGAAATGAGGTTGATGCGAAACATTTGTTAAAAGAATAATTTATCTAAGTGTTTAATTGAATTTCCATTGAAACAATAAATGAATTTATTTACGTTAGGTTGTTTAAGTAATTTCCATTAAAAGGGGATTTTGAAAAGAATTTTGAGGAGTGACAAAAGACATACTAAAAGAAAATGTGAAAGTAATGGTATCTATTTCTTGGGATGTAATTTGCATGTAATTAACATTACTATATTAAATAATAATCATCATAATTGTCAAAATTTTCTCAATTAAGTCATTTAAACATTTTTTTGCTTCATCTTTAAGGTTAATAGTCTAAGTCTCTTTGTGAATGTCAAGAGCCTATTTATTTATTAATTTATTAGATTTCATATTTTTTGGACTGAACTAAATGTATGAAGGTATACAAATTTATATCAATAATTTAAGTTAAAATAGTTACTCTATTATTTATAAGCTTATATAATTTTAAAATTACATATAAAAATTAAATTATAAATAATATCTCATACAAATTGTACTTAAAAACTTGTATGAAATATCATCTATGTGTTGAAAATACAAACCACATATTCTCCATATGATGAATTTATGAAAGACATGTCAAATAACTTTTACTCCAAAATAAAACATATACGAAATGTCATCCATATGCTGAAATTATAAATGACATGTCCTACTATTCTATAATTTTGCAAGGCATTTTGTTGAACCAAAATAAGGATAGCAATGGGCTTCGCCCATTGCAAGTTTGTCAATACTAAATCTGCATCTGCACAAAATTTGAATTACTAAATCCACATGCAATCTGTTGTGAGTTTTAACATTTTTTATAAAACATGCCCGTTGCGGGTTTTGATGATTAATAAACTTGTAATAGCCCTTGATGGATTTTATGCAGGTTCACATATTTAAAATTACTAATATTCAATATGTAAATTTATAACTCGATTCTAAATTTAATCAATATAAATGAAAAGTTAAAATTTCAATATCGATTCAATACGAACTCTCAAATTCAAGTATGAAATACACGAGTTTATGAAAACTCAAAAGTACTTTTAATTAAAACAAGTGAAAAAAATCACAAATTAGTATCCAAAAGTAACAACACAATTTTGTTAATCTTATAATATTAATTTTGACAATAAGAAAACTTATATGTTCTTGATTAAAATGTTTGGGTTATTAAAATGAATTTCTTAAAAGCCATATACATATTTTAAAGAAGCTTAATGACCATTAACTTAAGTTGGAAAACTTTTTTCTAAACAAAAATTGTCAAAATATAGATTCTGAAAATTAACGGTGAATCGTTTATTGAAAAATGGTGAACCGATAATTTACAGACAGGAATTGTCTTCTGAACGATTTAACTGACAAGATTCTAGAACTTAACTGTGAACCCTTTATTACAAATGGTAAACTAATAATTTACAAAAAAAAGAGTTTTTCTAATCTCAGCTAGATTTGCTTTGACAAGATTCTGGAAATTAACGGTGAATCGTTTATTGAAAAACGACGAATCAATAATTTATAGAAAGGAGAAAGTTTTATAACCTTTAGCCGTTTAGCAAAAACGGAAATCTAAATTTGTTTTGCAGGATTCTGAAAATAAATGACGATCCGATAATGACAAACGGTAAACCATTTAGTTAAAATCTAAGCACAACGGCTATTTAGATAAGTCAAAATGGTTAACCGATAGCAGCAAATGGCAATCCGATTATTCTCAGAAAGTCAACAACGGCTAGTTTTCAGCTCCAACTATAAAATAGCTCAATCAAATTCAAATCAAAAGTGATGCAAGAGTTATCATTGAGTTTGCTACTGAAAAAATAATCTTCATTGAGTTTCAAACTTGTTTTTACTTTATTAATTCACACTTTTAGATTTCATTGATTATAATACATATTGTCTGAGAAATTGTTTATTTGTAATTTCTATTTTTGAGTGATTATAAATGTTAGGATACACTTGGGTTAAGAGATTGAGAATAATCTCTTATTGTAGAGGTTTATTAACACTTTTGAAGTCAATTGTAAGAGTGGTTGAAGCCTTGGAAGCATGCTTAGTGGAATCTTCAAGCTCGGTGAGTTTGGAGGCATGGACGTATGCATGATTGGCTGAACCACTTAAAAATCGTGTGTTTGATTTCTCTTCTTTATCCTTTTAATTTCGAGCATTGTTAAAATTATTGCTTTTGATTTTATTAAGACATTAGTTTAAATTATTATGTAGTTTTATTTGATTAAATTTTAAAAACCCAATTCACCCCCCTCTTAAGTAACCTAGTTAGTATTTCAAATTTTGCAAAAATAGCACCATTACACCAGCAACAATTATCATCTCATGCTTTTATTCAACGCAAGCTCCAATAATTAAGTTTCGTTTGACACAACTTTTCAAGTATAACTTATATAAATAGAGCTTTTATTAATATAACTTTTATAAATAGAGTTTTTACTAAAAAAAATATTGTTTGGTTATTAATAAGAACTTTTATTAAAAATTTATAAAATTATTTTAATAGCTAAGTTTTTTAAAGTTATGTTATAGAAAAAATAAAATAAAATTGTCAAATAAGTAGAGGGTATTTTAAATATTTTAACATTTGAAAAAAAACTTTTCAACATCTACTCCTAAAAGCTCAAAATTTAAGTTTTTGTTAGTACAGATGAAATGGCTTATTTCAATTTCAAAGACTCCTCTAAAAAATAATCAAATAACAACAAAAATTATAATAAGAGTTTATATAATTAAATAAGCATTTATAACTATTAGATATGACATACTAAACAAGCACTTAAAATTTTCATTTCATCATCACCATTAGCAGTCATTCAACACGATTTCTATAATAACAATTAAGATTAATATATTACAAAGATTAATACTTTCTAAGTACTAATTTGAAGAACAAAATTATAATAATCCGCACATTAAATTTCTTTCACTTAATGCATACAAAATTATAATAATCCATACATTATTATAATAATTTATATGTTTCAATTTATTCACTTGATATATTTTGTATGTTTAAATGTTTTTTAATTAAAATTTTAAAAAATATTAAAAAAAGTACAAGTTGGCGAATATTCATACAAATAGTCGTTAGATATTTGGTATCTATTAAATCTACTCACAACCTAGTGTGTAATTTAATTTGTGATACCAAACTCATCTACAAACGTAAAATTATCCACGTCAAATGAATTTTAACGAGTAAATTTACGCCAATTCATGAGTATCATTGCTATCCCTGCACCAAACGCCCCCTGTACTAATGCAACTGCAAAGGGTTCTTGAACATAAATCGGCTTTCACAAGTACCCTTGCGAGTTGCAACCAAACACCAAAACAACTCAACCGAGGGAATAAATAGTAAAATACTAACCAACGGCCAGGATTTAATCAATTCCGCCCTATTCTCACAAACAAAAAACCCTACCTATTTATAATCCTTTTTGCATCGCCAAAATCTCTTCTACCAGCCCTAGGAGGAACTCTCACACACTCTCGTTGTTCAAAAAGTCGATCTTTCCCATCTCGCCTCTCCGCTAAAAGCAAGTAATTTCCCTTCTGTCTTTGTCCCTTCCTATCAGTTTCATTCATTAACACCGATTTGACGTGATGGTTTTGTTTTGTGTCGTTTTAGCAGAAATGAAGGTGATCGCTGCTTACTTGCTCGCCGTTTTGGGTGGCAACGCCAACCCATCAGCCGATGACTTGAAGAACATTCTTGGATCAGGTGTTCTGCCCTTGTCCGTACAACTCAGATCGTTAATTGTTATTTTTGAAAAAAGATTACTCTTTTTTTAATTTAATCAGGCATTGATAATTTTATGCTCTGAAGCATGAGGTTAATGTGTTTGTAATCTTAAATTAGCATTTGTGAATTTGTTGCTAATGGAAGTTTCAATAATGAGTTGTAAGCACGTTAGTGTATAGAGATAGTTAAAATGTTGTAAGCACGTTAGTTGATAGAGATAGTTAAAATGTTGTAAGCACGTTAGTTGATAGAGATAGTTAAAATGTTGTAAGCACGTTATTGGATGGAGATGGTTAAAATGTTTTATTCTTTGTAGTTCATGATTTTACTGACAAAACAATGATGACATATTTGTAAATCATGAAGGGAAAAAGAGGCAATTTTAAAATTTTTTGCTCTGAGTTTTTGATATTGTTTATGAGAACAATATCATTGAAAAACTTATAATGTTGAGGCTAAAATCATTGAAAACAAAATTTGAGTTTTGTTTATTTGTGGAAGGGGGAGTGAGGGGGGCTTGATATGGTATTAAATGTTTTCCTGGGTGTTTGGTTTTGTAGTTGGAGCTGAAGCCGATGAGGAGAGAATAGAGTTTCTCTTGTCCGAAGTCAAGGGCAAGGATATTACTGAGCTAATTGCATCCGGAAGGGAGAAGTTGGCATCAGTGCCATCAGGCGGTGGTGTTGCTGTTGCAGCAGCAGCACCTGCTGCAGGTGGCGCTGCTGCTCCTGCCGCTGAGGCTAAGAAAGAGGAGAAGGTTGAAGAGAAGGAAGAATCTGATGATGTAAGTTTTGTGTCGTGAATTATATCCAAGCTATCTATTTGTTGTGTATTTTGGCTGACTTGTACTTTGATTTTTCTGCAGGACATGGGTTTCAGCCTTTTCGACTAAGCTCTTAGTGTTGCTTTTTCTGTATGAAGGATTATTATATTTGGTCATTAGTGTTTTTATTTGAATGTTACAAGTTTTTGGTCTGTAGTTGGTTATGGTTTTCCTATTTTAGAGATTGTTTGAACTCTTGGAGGTTTTGTTTAGTTAATGAGGTGAGATCAACATTTCTGTTAAAATTAATTTTATTTTCCTAAAATCTTAATGATCTATACTATGTTGGAATCATTTTGGTAATTGATCTATTTATGAAAATATGTAGTTCTTTTATTGCTTATTTTTATTTTGATTATCCATCTATTTGTGGATAGTTTTTTGGGGTTTGATTCAACTACTGCCGAAGTTAGGTCTGTATCTCTTTTTCCCCGAGACTTATATTGGTGTACTTGTAATGAGTACATCTATAGTATAAATTTTGAAGTCTTACTTCCTAAAGAGTTCTCTTGAATGAGTATTAAATGTTGAAGTGTTGAAATTTTGACCATACAAAGTACTAATTTGGAATTCATTCTGCCTAATGCCTACTTTAAGGACCTAATATTGCTTAGATTATGCAAGCAGTCATAGATTATGCAAGCAGTCATGCTATGGAGTCAGTTGATTTCATTCAGGACACAAGGAGATTTTGCCATTTTGTTTTGTTGTTGTTCTTTATTTCCCCGCTGCTCTACTATGCGTCCAATCTCCCAGAAAGTTTTCTCCCCCTTTAGGTCAGTAATTAGAAATTTTAGAAGTGAAAGTTTACCCTAAATACTGTGTATGTACTGGAGGGAGGATTGATGCGTGGTGGAATGCATCCATGGTAAATGTCTAGATTATCTGTGCTTGTGGCTAAGCTTTGCATTGTGCATAATAATACCATACGGAGGCTTGGCCTCTGGGCACCTGCTGCCAGTCTTGTGAAATTTCTCTGATATTGCTCGATCTCATGCTTATGAAAACTCTAAATGGTCAATGAATTCTGTGTACTGTTTCTAAACGAAATCTTATTTATCTTTAAATTACGAGTGAATCAAGACTAGCTGCTCAAGCCAGTGGATCAAGCATCATTGATGCTGTCAATAATCACATGACCAGCAAATGATGCCTTGGAGCTAAGAGCCTGACAAGTCTTTTATAGTGAGTCATCCAAGCCACAAAGCTAAGCCAGTCTTCACTTGCAAAGGAAGAGGCTCGTCCATAAATTGAGCTTGACATTGATGCCCATGACCCCATGTTATTAGCGACACTTTTTATGTTGCAGCATATAGACTTGTTACCCAGACTGATATGAACGAAGGGCTAATGCTGTTCGCGCATGACTAATGGTAACTTATCATTCAGGCATTAAGAAATAATACAACTGAAAACTGGCTTAATCTAATGTAACCTGAAGGAATTTTAGCAATTTGCATGCATATATAAAATATTGTAGTACTTAACTCACCCTGGCTAGGTGTTATAGTACAAATGTTACCTTGCATTATGATGTATGCAAGATGCAAGATAAGGCACAATGTAAAGGAATAACATCCAATTCTGTTAAATGCCCAGGCTCTAATGCAACCATAGAACAAACAACAGTTATTCATTAAGTTCAAAAACAACAAACAAGAAAGCAACACAGATGTTCACACACAACATAAAACAAGACACCAACTTGAAACAGTCCCAAACGAGCACCAAGTTTAGTTTCCTGTGAACTTTATTTAACACGAGCTATATGATAAGCAGCTGTTTAGATGTTCGGCTGAGGAGCCACCAGCAGCAAAGACACCAAGCCAGCTCTCTATCCTTGGTGTTGCCTCCTCTGAAATGCCAGGATTTGCCTCCCAAGCTGGGTTCAAATACAATGAAATGAAATCGTAAGACTATGTACATGGTTACTTCTATGATGAAGGTGAAAACAAATAGCAAAATGGGGGGAGAAAGAGAGACAGTATTACATTGAGAATGTGTGCAAGATTCACATGCAAAGTTTGGTACTCCTCCACAATCCTTTGAAAAATTTCATTACACCTGGAAGAATACACATCCAGTAGAAAAAGATTGTGAGAAAAGTTTTGTGAGATATGGAAAGTGCCTGAACTCAAAAGGTACTCCGCAGTTTGTGAAAGGAAAAAAAAAAGAAAAAGAAAAAAGGGCAAGTTTGAAGAGGAATGGGAAGACAGAGGAAAATAGATTAATACAGCTAGATTCAAGACTAATGCCGTTATCAATCTCTCGAAAGATGTCATTAATAAGGCCAAAGAAAGAAAATAACACATGAGGCAATCATTTCTCGAATTAAGATATTTAGTTACAGAAAATTTTCTTGACTATATATGCTTACCAGAGAACAGATGTGGCCCTCATATGCATATGCAAATTTGCATATCCAGATTAAATGAAACAAGTGATACATCATACATAAATACATAGACAATAAAATACATGTTTACATGCATCAATGTGTGTGTACATATTATGTGTAAGTGCAAAGCTTTAGATTAGGACAATGAGGTAGAATACTTCATGCACCAAGAAACCTGAAGATGCACATTCCAATACGTCATTACCTTCCTAGAGACCTAAGGGCTTTGCCAAGGCCAAAGCAGCTGCCGGTCAGGAATTTAATAAATTTGGTACCAAGGAAATATAGCCAAGGACCAATCAAGATAACGTTAACTTTATTGAGGATCACAAAACTACATTTTGGTTACACTTCCACTCCTTACAAACTATGAAACTAATTTTGATTTTTCATCTCTTTTCTCACTGCTAGGATTTTGTATATTATACCCGAGAGTTTATACCTCTCTTCTTGAATGTTCTACAAAGATTGAGAAATAAATAGATCCACCTCATCCACAAAAATATCACTGTTCACTGTACATGTTTTGCTTCTTCCATGTTTGTGAGTTTCGATCTACTGGTGCACAGAGAAGGTAATTTAATTAGCTAGTCTCTTTTCATCATTTTGTGATGCACTCTTATTCCATAAAGTATTTATGATATGATGTGCAATTATTTTTCTTTATCCATTCTACTGAACATTGGATTTTCAACTACATATTCATAGAACTTCAGGAATGGTTTCCAAATTTGAGCAAAAAATTCTAAACCATAACAGACTGTTAAATCTGGATATGACACACTATGAAGATTGACAGGACTCAGATACAGAATAAAGGTCAGTCCTTTTGTTTTAACCCTATAAATTACCAAATTATCAAAAATAGTATAAAAATTAATGCTTAAAACATGACTAATACTTGGCCTAATACAGTAAAAGGTAGTCTTCGCACATATATAGTATCATTACTTGTGTAACTGACAAAGCAATTCATTTATTGCAAGGATGGATCCTTAGTGACTATTGATTCCACTGATCTAAATGACACTTAATAAAGATGGTCTTTCTTCAAGGAAATGAAACTTTAACAGTTTAGATTCCAGGAAAAACAATGCACAATATATATTAGTTAATATTTGGAACTCAAGAGAACAAAAAAAGAGACAATCAAAAGTTCACACACCAAAGTGATAAGTCTCAAAATATACATTCATACACAAAGAGAGGCAGTATATTATGTAAACACATGCTAATGTAACTTATTTTCTTGGTGATGAGAGAAGGGCACTCCCTACCTTTCCTTGTCCTTGTCGTCAATGGCACAGCGAAGTTCACAGCAAGCAAGGGCCACGCGACATCCACCAATGCTGTAGTTTCAAAGGCAACAATCATGGAGGAGGTTCAATTTATTCTTGCTTAAGATAATGGGACTAAACAGAAAAGCATCCATGAGTTGAGCAAAAATTGAGGGGCAAAATGGGAGAGGAGTGAACCATATACTTAATCATATCTGGTGCATCAGAATGAAACGATAATCAGTAATTATTTTTTTATGGATGAGACATGACCTATCAATTCAAGGGTTCTATAAAGAGAATTTGTTTCAAGAGTCTACTCTACTTTTAAAAGCTAGACTAAGTTTCCTTCTTGCCAAAGATCTTATCATTTCAGTTTACGTTGTAAGCTGTATTCATGAATCTTTATGCCGAGAACTTTCAGGAAATAATATTTCTTTTAATCACAGTTAAAGTAAATGGCATCCTTATCTGCAATCAACCAATGTTAAACCAAAATTTCTAAACAATGGTTTTGCTTAAGAGGAATGAAGTAATAAAACTTGTATGAAGACATAACAATAACAAATGAAACCGGAAAACCATTAATTGGCTTATTGAGAGATGATTTTGTCTTTAGTTAACTCAATTCATCGAAGAATATTGCTCTTGATAGAGCCAAAGAACAAAAGATTATTTATAAGTGATGTCAAGCAAACTAACTTCAGAAGATCAAGTAAAAGCAAAAAGATCTGAAACTAATTGGCTATCTACAGGGGCTAGTTATAAGTAATTGCTCCGGACAGTTGTGAATTTACACCCCATGCCACATGCACGTCCACAAATCAGTATTAAAGAACACTGTCTAGAGGCAGACAACCAAAGATTTAGTGAAGCTGATCACTATTAATTAAACCCTGAGTATCATTAAAGCAAAAGATCTCAAACAAAATGCATTTCAAGAGATCTAATTAGAAATAATGACTTCAAACAAGTGAATGCATACCACACGCCACAAGAACGCGCGTCCATCAAGAATAAATATCTTAACACAACGCTGACGCTGTTGTAACGAACATTCCGGGTAATAATTAGTTCCATGCATATATGTACAAATACAAGCTTTTAGCTCAGCTAATGGTTGCTTCCAAGTGTTCCAGATGTACTAGCACATACCATGTGTGGAAAATCATGATTACTTCCGACTTTTCTGGATTTATATCAAACGCCATGCACGTATAGCTAGAGTGTAAATTTCTTAAATAATTGCAAGCAAACTTGGTATGGACACATATTAGATTCTTATACAAGTTCAGATGGCAAGCAGAAAATCTGACCTCGAGCTGGCTCCCCTGAGTTGATGGGCTGCAGCTATCAACTTGTCATAGTCCACTGAAGGTTCTTGCCTGATGATGATACATAAAACACACAAATTATTGAGAAACTCAGTGGAAATATTCTCTAAAATTGATTAAGAGTCTGACTGAAGAACAAATGAGGTCTGAAAACTACAGGGAATCACGAGCTTGTGTAATCGCATTTTCAGCATCCCTCATGAACAAATTGATCACTTCCGTAACATAAAGAGGACTCTGATCGTTTTGAATTCTGTTTAAGGTATCGAAATTATGGTCCAGTATACCCTACACGCAACAAGAAATAATGAGAACAAAGATTCTTTGACAATGTATAGGATTGATTTATGCTTTAAAAATCATAATATGCCTGTAATTAACGAATACTTAGCTTTTTACTGCTGAAAGAAACTAATTAATCCAAGAGTTTTCTTATATTCAAGTTTCAAATACAAGAAATGTCAACATATATAACTAACAAAATCATAGTTGATTTTATTAGTTTTCTGATTTAGATGAACTACCGAATTGAACATGACTTATACAAATCATCATCACCCAAACTGATGATCAGAATCAAGAGAAACTATATAGCTTGTACTTGATGAGCTGCAGAAGTCCAAATACATACTTAGAGACCGCATAAAAAGGACATGCAATATGATCGTCAAGGCTTCAACAGATACATTAACAATATAAAAGAGATAATCAAATTTGTTATACATCTTCTTCACAGATATATGCATGTTATAATTAACACCATAAAATCACTATAAAAAAGAACCCAAAATGACGCTAAGACACCGACACAACAATATTTATAAAAAAAAATATACCCGTTAAAATACATATGTTAAGAAATACTCTTTTCAACAAAAATTTTAAAAATGATATGAAAAATCTAGTAAAATAAGTCGTACATCACCAATATCAAAATAAGAACAAATATTATTTTTGTCATGCTTATTATCAAAATAAGAGTCTTGTTGCTTAACGTGTATCCTAAGATACTCAATCAAGTATCTTAATCAACAAGTAACATCTCAACATGCACATCCAAGAACGAGAGCAAGAGTTTCACCTGCTCACGCAGGGAGCGAACAAAGTTGTTCAACTCTTGCTGAAGGCTGGTTCCCACCATTTTCTTTTTCTTGCTTCAAAGGAGAAATTATTGGTGATGAAGAAATGGAAATCACAGAGAGAGCTTATTATTTAGAAGAAAGGAAAGACCCAGGAGTGTAACTTATGCATGCATACATAACATCTGGCAATTGAATGATGTGTATGCGAGACTGAGGTGGCAAAGAATAATAAGTGCTTTCGAAAAATATTGTCAACAAGCAGAAGAGTGAGCGTTAAAGTTGCAAGTTTTATTTTGTTATGTATTATTGCGATAATCAAATCCCCGCTTGCCCCCTCTTCTCAGTTTTGGCATGAGAGTTGCATTTTGCCTTATACGTGGCACGCTTTTAAGACGGCAGTTACATTTCACGGGTAGGACAAAAGCATATTCCACGGGCAACGAGATGCGTGTTTATTACACGCGCTCTTGGACTAAAAGGTTTTGCCACTTGATGATTTGGATGGATGGTCTCTAATCCTAAGTTAACAAAAATGATTACCTTATTAACTAACTATTTGGGTCGAAAGAAATTAAAAGGAAAAAAAACCTTAACAACATTTATTATTACCATATCTGTTTTAAAGTTTAATTAAAAGGAAAATCTAAATTGATGTGGTTTCTATAATACAGAAATGGAAGGTAAAATGATAAATTATAACAAATACAAAAGTTACCAACTGCTTAATAAAAGATGACACATTACAATACTTTATTGTTTAAATACAATTAAAAGGAAAATTGTACGATGCCACAATTAAAATTATGTTATCAATGCTATGATAAATATAAATTTTGTAAATTACACATACGATAAGTAAATGAAACATAAAATAAGTAAATTAATATAAAAGTAGTGAATTAGTATTTTAAAATTACAAATAAAGCAAACACTTGTAAAAATAACATACAACATGTATATCAACATTAACTTAGTTAAAAAAAAAAATACTTTACTTATTTAATTTATTTAAAAAAAGAAAAAAATTACTCATCAATTGAAAACCAATTTTTTTTCCCATTTTCTATCATAGTATTTGCTTACAATATAGGTTAATTAAGTAAAATTAAATTTTTGGTGTGGATCAAGCCAAAATAAAATAAAAAAAAGGATATTCTTATATTACTAGACATATTGAAATATCAATAAAATTATATCTATTTTTTAGTTTTATACATACTTCATATAGTTTCAAACTTCGCTTCTTACTTATACTAAAAGACCATTTGGGGTTACAATCAAAGAGGTTTAGAAAGATACAAAATCACTTATTTTACAAATAATTTTAAAAAATATGAAAAAAAAGTTTTTCAAAATTTAATTTTGAGAATAAGTTTTATCCTAAATAAAATTTCACATATATTATCATATCTATTACATAAATCCAAAAAAAAATTATCATTATTCATTTTAGAGGCAAAAACAATAAATATATAATGTAATCATTATTATAATGAGTTTTACTTTATATTTGTAAGTTTTTTTTCAATAATTTTTATAATGTTTACTTATTTTACATTCTATTTACAAGTTTTCTATTTCATTCACACAATTTATTTTTTATTTTACACTTAATATTGATTTACAAGTTTTATGTTACATCTATAAGTTTTTATTTTGCTTACTAACAATATATCATTTTACCACTTCTATGTTAATTTATTTGTTTTACATTATGTTTACAAGTATTATATTTTATTCACTTAATTTATATTTTATTTTACATTTAATATTGATTTATAAGTTTTACATTATATTGTAAGTTTTTATTTTATTTACCAATGATATATCAATTTACCACTTTTATGTTAATTTATTTATTTTATCTTTCATTTACAAGTTTTATGTTTTATTTATATCATTTATGCCTTATTTTACATTTAATGTTGATTTACTTATTTTACCTTTCATTTATAAGTCTTATACTCCATTTACACATTTATGTTTTATTTTATACATAATATTAATCTATAAATTTTTATTTTATTTACTAATAATATATTAATTTTTTACCCCTACATTGATCTACTTATTTTATTTTCTATTTACAAATATTATATCCTATTTACATAATTTATGTTTTGTATAATGTTTGATTCACGAATTATATGTTATATTTACATGTATTATTTACACAATTTATGTTTAATTACAATATCAAAATCGTGATATTAAGGCATTATAAATGACCCTATAATCAAAACATGTATAGCACTATCGTTAAAAGTTTTAAGGGGAAAACGAAAGGATTGACATGTGCAATTGGGACACATAAGTTATATTTCAACTTACATTTTACCACGAATAATTTATTTGACTTGAATTTTTCTTCACATCGACTTTAACTTTCTGCTAATTTATCCAGTGACCGACCGTCGTAAGTAGAGTCGAAATTAAGTTGCGGCCTGGGGGGCCAAGATGAAAATATTCGGAGAAAATAAGCGTCCAAATTAAATTTAGCTATCTTTCAAATCTTACACTTTGCCCTCTTAGTTTATAGATATCCGATAATGTCCTCCTTAAGCTCATAGCTTCTTCATACGATCCCTCGTTGAATCACGACCTTCGTTTCACCACAGGCTCATTTCCTGGAAGTGCGTTAGCTAATGCCCATGTTTTCTCATCTTCTCAGGCAAGGAATTGCAACATTATAAACAAAAACTTGATTCAAAAAATCTATTTTGACGAAAACAACATTATTGCTCCAGCAATAGAATGTGCTATAAGGTGTCACCAACTACAGCAGAAGGCAGAAAGTTAATTGCCGTGGCTATGGTACGTGTACCAAATAAGAGCACCAGTTTTAGAAAATGTCTGAGAACTCACTTTTAAACTGTTATCGCTCCTGAAGGGTGTCTACACTCTTTAAACTGCAAATGCTGCTGTTTTCTCTTTCTTTCTTCTAGCTGCTAGAGAAAATCTGTTTCATTTCTCTTTCACCCTACTTAGTTTCTAGGAGGATAAAGGTGATTGTTTCGTGAAAACAAACAAAAAGACTTGCCTGAAAAATTATTTTCTCAACCATTTGTAACCTGTAGGGAGTGTTTAAGACTTGGGGACGGTCACATTTAGAATCTTCACGTCTTGATATGGCTTGTCATTCTTGTCTGTCTTCACTTTCTCAATAGCCTGTCAGCAATGTCAAAAGATAAAAATAAATAAATAAATAGTTGGCACCCGTAGGGTACATATAAATATCATGTAAAGCTATTGTCTGCAATTGCTCTAGACTTGCAGGATCAACACCCAAAGAATTGTTGGACATTCGCCAAATCCAACAACAAGGACTTATACAGAAGGTTGTTGCCCAATTTTAATGTCCAAGTCAGTAAAGCCAATGCCTGGCAGCATCCTTTTATAAAAGCACCTCAAGAAAGTACACAAAAAGTACCTGGACAACATCCATTCCTTTTATAACTCTACCAAAAACAGTGTGCTTATTGTCCAGCCATGGAGTTGCAACAGTGGTGATAAAGAACTGAGACCCATTTGTATTTGGGCCAGCATTTGCCATTGAAACTGTGAAGGGCCTGTCATGTCTTAAACTGCAGATACAGAAGTTTTACAATTTATAGTGAGTCATATACATTAATAGCCAAACAGCCAATCAGAAGCAGCAGTTTGTCAAGCAAGATATAACAGCAAGTGAAACATGCCAAATTGTAGTTTAGCTGTAGTCTTAGAAGCAAAGAACATATTAACAGTATTTTGATTGTTTCTCCACTTGTCTTGCAGCAAATTCATGAGTGCCTCTAACAATTTTGAATATATTCTTATTAGTTACAGAAAGAAGCTTCTTCAAAGTTTTGACAGAAGTACCCAGAAAAATAAAGACATGCGAGCCAATAATGCCATGCTTCAGCATTTTAATAAACAAAAATTATTACCTTTTGTGAAACTCATCCTCAAATTCCCTTCCCCAGATAGATTGCCCACCAGTCCCATCTCCCAAAGGATCTCCAGTCTGAATCATGAAGCCTTTAATGACCCGGTGAAAAATGAGATTACTGTAATACTCATTCCGGCAGTGTGTTGTAAAGTTCTCCACAGTTTTTGGACATTCTTCCGGATAAAGTTTCATATGAATGTCACCCATTGTCGTATGCAAAATCTGGTAAAACAGATGGATAATCAAAAAAAGTATGAGTAAACATGTTGCAAAATAAGGAGACCCCTACAAGAAAGGAAACAAGAGACACATTTGCTCTGCCATAGCCTTAACTATTTCTTTATTCAATCTTTTGATTTGTTGTTTGTTTTATGGATCTGGCCCTCAAAAAATGTTTGTTATACATTTGCTCTGCCATAGCCTTAAAAGAGCAGTGACGTAGAAGACACTTAATAGCGATAGATATTCTATCTGTATAACAAACGATTTTGAGGGCCAGATCCATAAAACAAACAACAAATCAAAAGATTGAATAAAGAAATAGTTATATATGCATACTCACAATCAACTTACTACAATAGGCATGCAAAAGCAACTATTTCAGAATGCAATAGCATGCAAGGTGATCTAGCCTACTCAGCAAACAAGATAAAAAGATCCTGAACCAGAAAGAAAGGATGGAACCCAGAATTAGCTTGAGTGGCAGCCTGGGTTCAACTACCTCAGGAAGCATCAGACCAAGCTTAAATTCCAACATTATGCCCTTAGGTGACACCCAAAATCATTTATCCCATAGATAATAGATTTTATCCCAACTTTGTAAGCATGAAACTGTAGTCTAGGATGGAGAACTACATGTTTATGCTAGTGACAAGACAAATTGTCCATGATTGCCTTACAAATATAGATGTATAATTACATATATGTACATTATCTACAAATATACATAGAGTTAGATTCCATTATCCCAACTGAAGCAATATCTGCACATGGTGGCCCTACCATGGGCAGATTTTAAAATTAAAAGAAAAAAAAAACCCCTAGGCCATTGATTCATATCCAATGGCTCAAATTGGGATCCCGCGCATCCCTCAATGGAACTTAACTCCACAAATATCTATAAACATGCACATCTCTCCCTCTCACTATAAGCATATGTATAGGATGCTCGTGCTGCAGGATCCTGCATGAATCCAACAGCCTGTTGTTTTATTATAATTATTTATTTATGCAGGATCCCACAACTATATACATATGAATCAGGTTCCAATTCGAGAATCTTGGCCTTTATTTAAATGCAGGATGAGTTTACAACGTTATAAACTGCCTTTTTCACTGTTTTACAACATTGTAAACACATTATGGGCTTTAATACAGATTCCAATACACTACAGGATAAAAAACACACTGCATTAGGATGCATTTTTCTTGTCTCTTAGTTTATCCATTATTGGAAAATTATATACACAAACATATATACACACACACACACACACACATAGACACGTACATATAAATATACTTATTGTATTGTAATTTGAAACAAAAGCTAATCAAAGAATAAGATAAATAAATTTTGTGGCAGAATTCCTTGAGTAGAAACAAGAGGTTTGGGGCTTAAACTCCACTTAGATGGGAGGGAATTGAGTTGACGCACGGAATCCCACTGGCACAGGCAGCTTTTGTTTTAAATTAAAAATTCTCTCTCAATTTGCTCAACAACTGTCCCCAATTCATTTTCAACTATCAAATTCATTAAACATTAAATATCTTTTTACTATTACTTAATCTTGCACGAAATCTAGCCTCTATTGCATAAATGTTGTAAAATTCAGAAGCAGCTTCAATTGTTTGAAATGGGCTTTGAAATTGCCCACTTACAGGTTTGTGCTCTTCTACAACTTTTGGAATGCATGTTTAACTTGAATAGTCTTCAATGCTAATTCTATAATTTATGAATAAAATACAATTTCAAATCAAATGTTAATGGTATTAAAACACATTTAAAGCAAAATTTAAAAAATCAAAATACAAAAGTTACTCTATAAAATGATAATGAAGATTGAAGAGGATTAATAGCCCATAATTTTTTTTAAACTATAAATTTGTTTTTACTAAATTTTTTCAAAAACAAAGCACCAAAAATAAAAAGTGTTTTGAATCAACTTAACAGAAATTTTTGCTCAGTCCACTTTGAGAAGTATGATTTGTTACCTGCCTTTAGCTGCCGTGAATGAGAAAAAAATTGATTTTTTTTCTTTGATTTTGTGAATGCTTGAAAGTTGAAAATTAGTGAATCAATTAAGGATACTTAATGTTTAATGAATTTGGTAGTTCAAAATGAAGTGAGGATAGAAGTTGGGGAAAATGAGAGAGAATTCTTAAGTTAAAACAAAAGCTACTGGTGCTAGTGCTAGGTAGGATGTCACTCTGAACGGACCTCTACATATACTCATTCTTCGAGATTAACCATCAAAATCATTTAAAGATGGTTAAATTTCCCATGACATACCCAATAATTTTGGTTCATGCACAAAATAACTTGTTACCCGAAATACAAGATTCATTGATTTGATAAGCAAGAAACTGTTACAACCTACTGTTTCTGAGAGTATACAAATAAATAAAGCAGGAAAAGAAAACTCACCACACTGTCAGGAAGAGATGTTGTCACTGAATTTCCTATATCTGACACAGCCAAAAGTTCATCAGGAGGTGGCTTTTCATTGAAGACATCCCTTCCCTTTGTTGCGTCTTCCGGCTCCTCCGGTTCTCTCCGACTATAGGGAGCATAAAGAGTTAGTCAAATGCAACACATTTCAAATAATTCTTCAGAATTTCTCTTTCAATTCCTAAAATTCTTAATAATCTCTCTTTCAATTCTCAGCTAACAAAGCCCAGTTAATCATGGAAAATCATCCAGTTGAATGGCAATATTAAAGACATCACTAGCATACACACACAAGAAGAAAAAATATTAATTACAATAATTAAAACAACAAAGAAATTAATAGTAAAGTTCAGTGGATTATTTTGTTACCTGAATAAATAGATCCTATGCCTCTTGAAAGCACAACAAAGTAGAGTAGGATCTGAAAATGGCTCTTTGCTCTCATTGGCATTTGCTGCAGCTGCTGGAATTTTTCTAACCTTTTTACTGCTTCGATCACCTTGATACAAAGCGATTCTCAAGAATCTGTCATTGTTTTCCACTTTCCCAAGGATTCGAGAGACTTTATTCGTGTGCAAATTTACAATCTATAAGAAGTAAAATAAAAGGACAGGAAAAAAGTAAGAATATGACAGAAAACAAAAAGAAAAGGGGGGGCAAAAAAGGCTTAAAGATGCTAAGGCAATGAATTTTCAAACAGAAAGAATCTTACAATCAAATAATAACATGATATATTACCTTTATCCCTAGGAGAGTTGCATATATAAGGAAATTAGAGCTTTCGTCAAAAATTGCATTTGATGGTGGCGCAGTTTCTGTTTTCTCAATTTCCTTCTCAACAGCCATTCTTCGCCCAAAATCAATAGCTTCCAGCCGGTATAAGGGGGCATCACTTCTTTGAAGATCTTGGGCCACCTAATCAGAACAAGCTATTAGTTCATCACATTCATGGAGTTCAAAAGCTAAAATGTTAAAAATAAGATTTCATATAAGACTGATTTTACCTCAAGTGATTCGTCATAAACTCGTCTTAGTTTACCAGTTCTGAACCAAAATACACGTATTCTACGATCAGGCGATGTAATGGAAAATTGCTTACCATCTGGGCTCACCTGAAAAACATACAGCAATTTTCAGTATTCAACCTTTAACAACCACAAAACCCTCTAACTCACAAAAATGATTGAACATAGCACATTAACACTAGGACAATATTCATTAGTGTCAAGACAAATTAGACATACAATAAACAGCTAACATAATCTTCTCAGAGATATATAGTACCTCAATAGCAGAAACAGTAGTTTTAGATTTGAGAATTTCGAAGAGATTAGTATCACTTTTTAATCTGAAGCTCACCCTGCAAGTACCAGAAATCCATAGAAATTAAAAACTTACACAAAATAAAGTGCATCCAACATTGAAACAGTCAACGTAACAATGCCAAAACTAATTCCAGAGTGAAGTACAAGATCTTTAGCCATGTTACATAACAAACACACATGAGAAAATAATAGTGTACGCCATCAAATGGCTACAAAATATTTGATAAAAATGGTTGCTTTCCAAACCAAAAAAAAAAAACCTAATAAATTGAGTGTAGGTGAACATGCACTGACCAGGAAACTAAATCAATGGATGCCAATGAAAAAACTAAATACTTATCAAAATTCTATAGATCTTTGGTAAATTATCATAGTAATGATTACTCGGCATGTCAACTAGCACATACTCGCTTTCTGGGAACCGCAGGGTATCAGGGCTCCAATACTCGATGATGCCCTTGTCATCAGCAGATATCACGGTGTCATAAACAGGGTTGTACCTCATAACTTTTACTGGCCCCATGTGCACCTGGAAAACACAAGGTAACAACAGAAAAAACATTAATAAGATTAAAAGACAGAGAGACAAGACAACGTATTAGCTTGTGAATAAGAAAAAAAAAGAACATAAAAATCTGTAAAAACTTTCATAAGCATGCAACTTCCAAAGTGGCTAAGATACCTTCTTAGAGATGATAGGTTCATTCGAGTCAGCTCTAGCATCATAAATATGGACAAATGAGGAGTTCCTATCACTAATGGCAAGCCCAGCTTTGACATCCCCTTGTTTGTAGACCCATTCAACAGCACCAGGAATAAATGGCAGACGAATCATAAGCATCATGTCATAGTTAACGACATCATATATCTTCACAGACTTATCATTTGAAATTGTACAGCAAAGCAAACCATCAACACTAACCTGCATTACTGAACCAAGTCATGGTTGACGACAGCAATAACAAGTAAAAAAAAAGTAGCAATACAGGATAGCATAAAATACCATGAAAACTCAAAAAACTAATGCACAAGCTGTCTTAACCATGTAATACACAAAAACTGAAGCAGATGCCCAACCACAAAGTTAGCAAAGGCTATGTCAATGGTAGGAAAGGTGGAAAACATAGAGAAAAGATAACAATAATGGCATCATTGCAAATTTTTACACTAAGGAGGACATGAAGAGGCATAGAAATTACAGAAAAACAAATACAGCTAGCAGTCTCAGGCAGCATTGCAATACTACCTAGAGCAGAGTGCCAGTTAAGGTTCCAGCAACTTGATAGCATCACAGAAACATGTAGGACAAAGCAATGTTAACCGTGCTGGCAACGAGTGTTCTAAGTAAACAATACACGGCATCAATGACCACAATAGCAGCACCAACAACAGCAATCCCACACCTTCATGAATGTAAAAGTAAGTGCAGTACACAGAGTGGTGGCGGTAATACTGATGGCAATGGCTTTCATGTATTCTAATAGTGATGGACACATCGTTAGTAGATAACACACTCGGTATAAACTAAGTGGAAAAGAATAATACAAATAGACCATTACTGCAACTTCCTGAAGAAAGAACCTTACAACGCAGATGCATTTCTTTGATAGGACACAGTTTCTCACTTAATTCTCTTTTCTGTCATTTCTAAAAGTAAATCTTTAGTTTCTTTCTCTTTTCATTTTTTTATGAAAAAAAAACACTGCAGAGGAGGGCACTATCACCCACATTGTAGATGTTGGAGAATGTGCACATACTTGGAAAATCGAAACTGGTATATATTGTCGTATTTCCAATGTGCTATAAGACTTCACCTTTATTGGGGATGCCTAAGTGGCAAAATTGGGTTTCACACTTCTAATCTAGGAGACACATTGTGCATAGTTACATGAATTCCAACTAAACTACAACAAATTTGTTCTTAACTTCTATCGAATAGCAAAATCCAAAGAGACCAACAAGCCCACAACAATAGAACATTAATTTAGTAATATACAAAGTCTAACACAATCATTATATACCAATGCCAATAACAATTAAATTAAGGACCAACTCGGAAAATATAAAATGGTATGCATGTATGGATATAAGGTTGAAAAGCTCACCGCTAGGCCTTCAATAGGACCAACATGGGCTTTAAAATGCTTTGCAAACTCAATGCCAATCGCCTTTTTTTTCCAAAATTTCAAATGCCCTGGTTTAAAAAGAATAGACAAGAAACAAAAAGTAATTAAGTGAACCTAAACACGTTGATTAATTTAATCATTGATCAAATCTAATCGAGAGAACACAATAGACAGGTTTCAGCACAAAATTTTTTGATCATTGGCAAGTATCATCATCATGCTAAAGAAATGGAAACTTATTACTATTTGCCATCACAGAAAATTAGCAACTGATAGTGTCACAATTCACAGTTCCTGGATGACTAGCTTTGACAGTCCATCTGTATAACACCAAATTGAACAATTCCTTCAAATTCGAGTATCTTACAACATCCAGTTAAGTGAAGCTCAACATTACACGGATATAACATTAGTTATCCCAATCTCATATTACTAACTTGTTAAAGTAGCTTTAGATCATCATCGTATGCAAAAGAAGAAAACAACAAAGCCATAATAGCAAGAAAAAAAAGAGACACAATCTGTAAAAATTTTACCATCAACACTTCCGGTAATAAAAAATTCAGCAGCGGAGACAGCAACATGCGTGACTGCATCACGATGCATATAACTTTTCTCGTACCTGTAAAACAATATATCATGAACAATAAATGTTTCATCACATAGAAACCATAGACCCTGAAACAGATGACACAGAAGGAATTATTATTATTATGAAGCCGTACGAGCATACATATTAGCGGAGGGGAGCGCTTCGAGATAGGCTTTCTCGAACTGGAGCGGACGCTTGGCCCGGGCCCGAGGGGCGGGCGTGGGCCCGACTATTGGCTCTACGTTGTCGTCCGCTGCTTCTGCAATGGCGTTTGCGTTGCCGTTTCGAGGCTGCTCCTCCATTATGGTTGTCAGAGTCTAGGGTTTTCGTTAAGAAAGTGGAGATTTGGAGAGCGAAATATGGAGCTTGAAGCTTTGTAGACTTGAAAGTCCTTCACCCGCTGCAGTGAGTCCTAGTTTTCAAGGTCTCCTCTTTTTGCGACCGCAGCTTCTGGCGAGGAAAATTGTATGACAAACCCGTTTTCAGGCCCAATTTAAGGCTTGGGCTAATATTTGTTCTGAATGCTATTTTTACCCCTAAATTTGTACCATCAGCCCCTAAATTCTCTCATACGTCGGGCTATTTGAATAACCAAATTATTCACTAGCTCGTTTCCTAAAGTTAATTTTTATAAGTAAAATGTCCCTAAAGCAAATTACGACTACGCACAACAAAATATAACTGCATAAAATGGATTTACAATCTGAACCTATGTCAGCATGTTATTCAATATTAATTTCCAAAGCATAAGTTGCTATAAATATATCTTAAGTTGTACGGTGCAACTGATGTGCCGTGGCAAGACCCTACTACGATTTACGTCGCTTGTCCCAGTTTTCGTTGGACATGTTGCAGAACATAATTCTTCAACAATGAAACAGATGCCAGTTTTTTTTTTCTCAATTTTATTTTAGAAGGTAGAAAGGTGGGTAAATTTTAAATTAATTTTTTAACCTTTTCTTTCTTAGTTTCTTATGAAAATTACTCGATTAAGCCCCTGAGACATGAAAATGTCATTATTAGCGTGGAGAGATTGAAGATTGGTGCACCTTTTAGTAAATGATCACAAAAAAAAAAAAAAATACTATCTCCAAAGGCGTAGTTGAATTGGTTGGCAGTGCAATTTATCGCCCCTCACTCGTGTGGACTCGGGTTCAAGTCTTGAGAGTGGAAGGGGATTAAAAATTAATTTGGGCTTGCCCACCCCCTTTCCTTTTAAAAAAAAATGTTCACAAAAATACAATATGAGAATTGCAAGCACTATTATCATGTGACATTCTCTACGAAAGGAAAAAAGGGACAGAAGAACAACTAAAAAAAACCTCATTGCCAGCCCCACATTTTACCTACATGCTGAACAATTCACGTGGTGGGGGTTGCAAGCTATGACCTTCTCAAGCTAAACACAAAAATAGAAGCCAAGCCAGAAACAAACAACAGCAGGCACCACCGGCTTACCCGATACTGGCATAACATTATGATCTTGCTATCACATTTTGAGAGAGGATTATGCTGCTTGAAGCAAGGATTGTAAGATTTTCGTCATAAAAAAATAAAAGTGTTTGTTATATATGGAGAGTGTTCTTGCTATTTCAAAGCACTTGAATGTGATGTAGTTATTTTGTAAGGAAAACAAAATTTATGATCTTCAAAAATATCTTGGTGGAACTTCTTTATTAACAACCATTTTTTCGTTCTTTTTACTTCATTAATAATATTCAACTGGGGTCTCAGGACAGCTTTCATCTGATACAAGTTCTCTATTAAATGGAGGAGGAACAAATGGTGGGGTCGTGCATCTCAACAATGCCCAATTGACCCCTTGAAAAAATGGATGGTGCTTGATTGCAGACGCACCCTTTGTGGACCCTAATCGCCTTTCTGGATCCTTGGCCAATAATTGTGAAATCAGGTCCTTCGCCGTGGCTGGCACGGCCGGTTCCTTTGGGAACTCGAGGGCTCGAGCGACGATGTTAGCTAGAGTTAGCTCGTGGTCCACACCCCTAAAGGGTGTTAACCCATAAAATAGTTCAAATATAAATATCCCTAGTGTCCACCAATCCACAGGACTACCATGACCCTCACCGGACACAATCTCCGGCGCCAAATACTCGTGGGTCCCAACAAACGACATGGACCGGACATCAACAGGTTCGGCTACAAATTCAGGCCCACTGTGGTGTCCCGTCTTCTTTTTCCGCTTGCGCTTTGGTCGAAAACATGACACAGCAGGGACAATGCAATTAGGAATAATGCATGAAGCCGATGTGAATGGAGGATGATCAACTAGATACTCATTTTGTAGGACTGCAATTGGTGGGTTTTGATCAGAAATAATCTGAGCAGTTGATGCAGCATCATCACATTTTAACGACAGATCAAAGTCCGTGAGCATAATGTGTCCGTCTGATCGAACAAGCACATTTTCTGGCTTCAGATCACGGTAGACAATTCCCAACATGTGAAGGTATTCTAGTGCCACCACCACCTCTGATGCGTAGAATCTGGAAACAAGAGATGAAAACTTCTATTAAATATTATAGGTGAACAAGTGACCCATCCATTGTAAAATTGATTAGTTCAATTGAGTGCATAGCAAAAAATATTATGATATCACAATGAGTGAGCCTATATTATGTGGACCTACTAAGATTATCAATTATTCAAAGAGCTAAATTTATAATTTTTCATATCCTTAAAAGATGCTTAAGACATTAAATTATTTTGCTTCTAGTTCCTACAACATAAAGCATGCAGCTAGCGGACCTATGTGTCTCTACTTGCCTTACTTTTGCTAACATGTCTTACTCCCTTAGTATCTTCGTATGCAATAATAAACAATATAGAAAAGAAAAGAAATATTCTCTGCTTAGGACTACAGAAGTAAACGAATTAAACTTTCTTCCGGTGTCCTTACATTGAAGCATATTTCCATTGCTTAATCTCTTCTCCACCTATTATTCCAGATACCCCACAATTAGGTTGAAATAAAGAAACATTCATACCTAAATGGAGCACTTGTGAACTCGATAATTCAAAAATAGCCTTGACTCGGTCATATAATATTGCTAGCACTATCAAAATAACCAATACTTTCAATGTGAGAAGGTACCACAACAAGATATGAGATATATAAATATATAACAGTATAACACACTGTGCCAATCACATATAGACTGATATCAGTTAATTATTTTCTTCATCTATTATTTAACAAAGCTAAGGGTTCTCTTGTCAACTCTGTTACATATGATTATCTTATAATTCCTCCTGATGTCTCGTTCACAGATGGGATTCACATGATCAAGTTTTCCTTCCTCTTTCCCTGTTTTGTTTTTAATTGTTGTGCATGTATGTGCCGGGTATGTTAACACGTGCAGTAACCATGGAACTTTCCATGCATCTCAATTTTAAAATTTGCTTGGGAAAAAAAAATTGGACATAAAATAACTTTAGGGGTAAAGGATCAGAGTTTGTGTCCCCAAGGATTAAATGTTTTTTATGGTATATAGGTGGGTTAGACTTTAAAATATGGAAAAGGGGGGCAACAAAAGAAAATAGGGGCCACCGTTGAGAGGCAAATTGACCATAAATCCACCCATAAATCCAGCAAAAGATAACAGAACCCAAAATATTTGACTTTAGATATTTGGACCAAATGGAGTGGCATCAAAAATGCCAACTAGATCTACCACCTAATTAATCAAGATCAAGTCCTTTACTTCTGCTAATTTGCTTATGGTTAAACTTAACAAGGTGTAGCTAAAGAAACCTAAAGAATCCTACATCATACATTATATAAAAATATACTCTAGTGATGTTATGGTAATAAAAATGATGTAAGAAATATTAGAATCATACAAAGGTATTAAACTACTTCAGGATTCGTATTTGTTATAATATTTATAACATTAATATACTTACATCATATCATAATTGTCAAGTCTCATGGTTCATCGCAGTCAACAACCCAACAATTTAAAGCAAATAGCCAAAGACAGAGTAGGGCCTGTTCTCTTTAAAAACTTAAAAACATTGGTTGAAAGAGAAGCTACTTCTGCAGTTCACAAATAATCTTTGTTCAAATCAATGTATTCATACTAGATACCACTCACTAATGATGATCCTCTACATAATAACTAGAACTAGTGTCAATCATTTTTCTTAATCATGGACAATAGCATCCCCCAATTCAAAATCAGAACCAACTTTTTTGTATGGCACCGCTGGAACGATTTCATCTATCCATGGGTCCGCCTAATCAACAACAATTATTGACATATTTTCTACCCTTCCAACCACATCTCCCATCAACAATACACTATCTAGGACTAAAATCACATGACATTAATTCATTTCTATAAATATATATCAGCAATATATTAAACAGGCTTTGTTTCTACACCGTGGATTACGCAGTGTACAATCTAATAAGCTGCCACTCCTTAACAGATTTTTCTACATTATGAATTGCCAGTACATAGTTTGAGCTGGATTTAGCACCTCCAACCAATTGTCCATTTTGAAAGTAGTTGGCTTTTCCTAAATCTGTATTAAGCATTCATGCAATGGCAATAATGAAATTTTGCACTGTCCTCCTCTATTCTTTCTAAACCAAAAAAAAAAAATGTCAAAAAGAATCCTAAGAGTGTAAGAGTTTTGAATTACAACCTAAACAAGCTTACAAGAAGGGCTTACTCGCAGCTGATCATTTCCATAACTATACAAAGATACAGTAAAGGTACAGCACTGAAATGGCGAAAAATTATCCGATGTACTTGAAAGTTCAAACACAAGGTACACACGTAAAAACCAAGTTAGTGGGCCCCACATCTGACACTGGCCAAGTGCTTACGGGCCCCACACCCGATCTATCACCGTCGTCACTTAATAGTCAATCAATTACTTACAGTAATTTCTTTACTCGCCATTTACAGTTATTTATTTATTTATTTTGAATTGTACTATAATGCAAATCAATGAAATAAATAAAGAAGAAAATTAATTAATTAATATCGAACGTGCGAACGACGCACCTGACGGCGGCTTCATCGAACCGTTTATTAGGCTGACGTTGACGGAGGACATGGAGGTCACCGCCGGGGCAGAACTCCGTTAACAAACAGAGCCACTTCTGCGAGTCTATACTGGCGTAAAGCGTGGGCAAAAATGGATGGTCCAACAGTTCCAAAATTTCCCGCTCAGTCCTTGCTCTGCCTTCTTTGCTTCTCGAAGCGAGTTCTTTTTTATCCATCACTTTAGCGGCGAAGAGGGAGTTGTTGTTAATGCTTTTGCTGTCGTGGTTTTTGAGCTCGGTTAAGTAGACGGAGCCGATGTCGCCGGAGCCGAGGCGGAGGGAGAAGCGGAGGTCGGAGAAGGAGAGAGAGTGAGTTGTAGTGGTGGATTTGGGTTTGGAGGAGAAGGAGCTGTGAGCAGAGGGAGCCGGGGTGAGTGCGGCGGTGGCGTCGAAGGAGCCGGAGCTTGTGCTGCGGTTGATCGTTGTGGCGGTCGTGTTCGTGGACGTGAAACTCACGCTCTGTAAATCGTCCGTTAAGTCGTCGAGCCATGGCTCCATTGAACTGGAGAGAGAGAAAGAGAGTGAAGAGCAAGAGAGAGTTACGTGAAGGTAAAGAGCGAGCGAGAGTGTTTTGATTTTTGAAGGGGACGTGATGGGCCGGGTATGGGTCAGCCAAAAGGTTGGATCCTGGAAATTACGTAAAACGGTGGGCCGTTTTACGTTGATAGGTAAGCGTGGCCATTTGTTTCTTATTCACACACGGATCCATAATGTTTTACATTTATTTCAAATAAGGACATAATTTGTCTATTTGTATCAAATTGTCTATAACATTAATTGAAACGGTTGGATTACCAATAATTTTATTACATAGTACATTTAACATTACACTTTTTTAATAGGAATGGCGGGATTCTTTTCATTATTGCACGAATGGTAGAGATGGATTTCATCCATTGAAATTAATTCAATTTATTTTAAAAAATTTAATCAGGCTAATATTAGATTTTTTATTTTTCTTTATTACTTATTTCTTAGGTCGGCTCTTAGATGAAAATCTTTGGGATGCCAACTTTCTATCACTATATATATGATTGGTAAAATATTTATTCTGTTTATAAAAAGTAAATTGATAATTTGTTATTTCTATTCTCAAATTGTATATTAATTTTATTCTTATCAAGTAATGTAATAGTATTGATCTATTAAATAATAAGACGAACTAATAAACCGTATCGCCTTAAACTAGAATAGTAATTATAAAGTGAATATAGCTCTTCACTTGTAATATCTTTTATTTTAGTATAATCGCAATATAACAAGAGTAATTTGGTGATTTGAGTTGGAATCAAGGACTTATTTGAAACAAGTGGAGAAATCAAATCCTTTGTCGTGAAAACAAAAATATATGGGATTCGGATGTTATTGTAGCTTCTCCTATTTGATAACAACATTCGTGCTAACAATATAGGAGAATGAGTGATATCATTTTATCTTTTATTTTAGAAAATAAACACAATAATTGTGAGATTCTAACAACTGCTATTATTATTTTATCATTACTCAACAATCTCTTTCTTTTTTTTTTTTTTGGGGGGTGGGGGAGAGGAAGAAGAATAAGATTGATTGAGATTCTTTTTAATTTTCATGAGATTAAATGGCAAATATTTGTCTTGGAGGATTCGGAAAGATACGAGTGAAGGGAGATGCTTGTTGCCTAATGCTTGCTGATTGACGCGTGAAAACGGGACCATTTTTGAAGCAAAGTAGCAAACACAACACGTCTAAGAGGCGGAGGCCTATCTTATATTAATCCCGTTCTTTAAGATAGTCAACGAAAGCACTTTACTTGCCAATCAATATCAAGAATTATATAGCAATATAATTAGGCTAGGTAAGAGCACAGATTTTTGCATCCCAGTTTTGCATATATAACATTTCTTTGAAAAAAAAGAGAATTAGAAGAGAAAATCACTCATTAGTTGGGGTTATTGATAGATAGAAGGTGGCATTTTGTCGGAATTGGTTTAAAGTTTTATAAATTGATCGGTTTCAATTTTGATCTTATCTTTAATTATCGTCTTTACGGTTCAAGTCTTTTTAATAGTGCAGGAACAAATAATCTTATAATTTAAAAAATAAACCCTGATCGGTATTCTGGTGAGAAAACCTTCACTTAATTCAAATAGGATACTGAATAAAAATACATGATTATTTATTTATTTATTTATAACCTTTCCTACAAATGCGGGGGAAGAAATATGCTGCTAACAAGATAAAACAACCACAAGCACCATCGCTCCTAGGTTGAACCAGCCACCAAATTCAACACCACCAGGATCACCGCCGCTCCAATCAAACGACATCGTGTCACGTATAGGTTCACATCAATTTCGTAGATTAAATAATAAATACAACGATGCAAAACATGCGCAAAGAGACCAAAAATCTAATTGTGGATTATAGAACGGCACCAGTCCATGTCAAATAAACGAGTCGACCTCACCTCATCCCGTTTAATTTGGTCACTTGGACTGGGCTCATTTTACTATCATTTTGTGCATCAATTTGTCTACACTAATTAAACGCACAAGCTAAGAGACAAAAACCCATTTGACTGGTCACTTCTTATTTTCTTTTACATTGCTTTCACATTGATGCATCACATATGTATTGATATGTCAGTGAAAATTGAAAATGACACACAATTGTGCATTCATGTTTGTAGTAAATTTGATCATGTGAATCACTTTCGGGTAGTTATTGGTTACTACAACAAGGCACAACAAATGTCACGCGGCTATAATATATTTGCTGTCAGCTACGTACCCAGCTTCAGTACATGCATTGTTCATAGCCTCAAAGAAAATGCTTTTAGCCATGACGTGCATTCGCGGCATTCATGACGTGTCAACATTTTCGGAAGGCCTGTCAAGGACAAAAGGAAGGGCTAAGACTCAAAAGAAAATATTTTTAGCCACGACGTGCATTCGCGGCATTCATGGCGTGTTAACATTTTCGGAAGGCCTATCAAGGACAAAAGGAAGGACTCGGCTAAGACGCAGCTTCTGCGAGTAGCAGCCGAGTCCCAATAACCTTGCGTAGCCTCCTCACCTTGCAGCTTTTTCTCCCTTTCCCAACACATGAATAAGGATTTCATTTGTTACGTTACATATAAAATCTGTTAACATAGAAAAATCCCAAAAAAAAAATATAACTTTTATTTTAAAAAATTTACATTAACAATGTCGAGATACAAATCTTCAATTATGTTTAGTTTTGCAATATTGTGTGAACGAAACCAAACTATGTTAGCAAAAAAATTGTTGGTAAAAACCATCACGTAAACATTCATATTTTATTACTAAGAATCAATAATTAAAAATGTAAAAATATACCTAAATTTATAATGCTTAATTACTTTTTAAAATCGTATAATTCGTAATTTAAATCAATATGTTATTTTAGAGAATCTTTTAATTTTTCTTATTTAGTTTCTCTAATGATAGGATGTCAAAAGAAAACAAAATGTTACATGTGATATAAGAATTATAATCACTTATATAGATAATTTTCTTATTATCATTAAATATTTCTACTTCCGCCTATCATAAAAATAAGAATTATCCTTTAAGTCTTTACGCATTAAAAACCTACACCTTATCATATACATTAACTAAAAACCTTAACATATTACTTTTAATTATATTTTATCTAATATGATAGTTTTCAACATATAATTATTTATAATTATTCACATATAAGTCCAATATTGAATTAAGAATCTAACAAATTAAACATTCCTTCTCATTTCACGTGGGTGAGTTGTGGACTCTAGGCTTCGTCTACTGCATCAAGAGACTTCATCAGTTGATTAGAGTAACAAAGTAGAATATGTCAAATAATTTTATCTTGTGCGGAATTAATAATTAATTAAGAAAAAAGACAGTTGAATGTTATGTAAACTTTATTGATGAACTTCTGTAAATTTCAGACACACTTGTAGGCATTTGGAAAAAAAAGAAGGTGAAATGGTATTTTCGTAATCCGATTTCTGAAGCCCATCTACTTACCCGCGAAATGCCCATAAGTAGTGCACCAAAAGTTGAATGTTTCTTAGTCACTTGGATTTATATGTAATCACCAATCTTTCTAGAAAATTAACCAAGAACACTTTTAAATTAAAGTAATTAAGCATGCTCTATCAGCAAGACTGCAACAGTTAAAATAATTATTTTGTTTATGGTAGCTAGACTAACTTTTCATTCAGCCAGCTAGATATTGGGGTTGTGAAATGAAATAAAAGCAATTATAATATTAGTTACCATAAATGATATTAAGAAAAAACACACACACACACACAGAGTTTGTACAAAAACAGCTACCAGAATTGATAATAGTGACTTTTATTGACTTAAAAATTGGACCCAAAATGATGTTAGATATAATTATTGCCCTTCATTTAGTGTCGTGTTCACATAGACATTAATCTGTATTTGGCTTATAGAAAGCTATAACAATTCAATTAGTTGATTTCTATTTTAGGTATCATGGGTTTCATTTTATCAGTTTAATTTTTTTTCTTCAGATTCTAGTTATAATAGTTTCTTTGCAAGGGAAAAAAAAGTAGAAAAAAAAAGAAGAGAAAATGAAGCATCAAAATCAGTTTATATATTTTTGCAACTTGTATGGTTAAGTATGCATAGGAACCGATTCAATATCGTTTTGAAAAGGGTGGGTAGCTACTTGTAACGTAAAATTTGTTGTGAACACAAATATTTTACTGAAACTCTATCATATTAAAATACCATTATGTAATTAACCATTAAAGACAATTTAATATCATTGAATAAATAAGTTGTGCTTCAATTACTTATTAAACCACATCAATTACTTTTTACACCTGCCTGAACGCATCAATTAAACAACCATATATGATATATTTATCAAACCAATTAAAAAATAGGTTGTCCTTCAATTGCTTCAAGCGTGATCCCGTTTACTGAACCACATAAATAATTTATTATGCTTATTTTCTCTCTATCCTTCACCATTATTTTTTTACAATATACTTCTTGTTACTATTATTGTTCTTGTTATTAAATTTTTTAAAAAATTTCAATTCACCTCTCTTCTTGGGACGTTTACATTATTTGATTAGAATTTCAATATTAAAACTGTTATATGTGATTTACAAATTTGTTTCTAATGGTAATTTTATAAACTCTAAACCTTTTTCTTTGTGTTCTTTTAGGTTATAAATTAATTTCTTTTTATTGTGCCCTTTCCTTTACACTATAGAATCATCACAAGATTGATGGTTGTAACTAGTCACCATCAAAAAGAACAAAAAGTGATTGCGATTATTCATTAAAAAATTTGCCGCTGGCTCCTCATTCAAACCCTAAAATTAATCGTCAAAGAACTAATCATGATGATGGTTAAAACAACAAGACTCTCCACCTAACAAAGTAAAAGTAACAAAATTTTGCACATTCAACATTCTAATTTAACCCATAAAGCGCACATCTCTCACCCTTTATTAGTAGTATTTTCTTGTTTGTTATCATTGTTACAATAAAAATCAAAGTCTCTTTCTTGTTAAGGTATCATGACTTAAATTTCAATTTATTTGTTTAGCAACAAGTGGAGGGTGGGTTAGGGACATTACGCCAATTTCTTTTGTGCTTTAAATTTTATTTTATTTTATTTTTACTAACATTCTAAGCTTTTTATTCACATGTCTTTAACTTTTGCTCGTCAACTTTGTAATGTTTATAATAAGAGAGGAACTTTTAGTGGAAAACGAAACTTACTTATAATTTAAAACAAATTATAAGTGATCATATCCTGCAAATAACACATAATTTTTCGATTTTCTGGAATCAATGCCATACACACTTATCTAATCATTTTAGGAGAACTAAGTACTGGTTATATTTTTTTATTATTTAACCAGAAATTTAATGGGAACAAAAAAAAAATCATAGTTTTCAATAAGAATTGAGAAAAATGACACTCAAATCCTATGGTTTATCCTAATATACTCATGTAGACCTTTTATATTTTAGGAATGGGCGTAAACTCTTCTCCGTTGTTTATATATATATATCTATATTGCGGCATTAAATGAAAAAAAAAAAAAAAGTCAAGGACCTAAAAGGTAATATTTAGAAAAATTAGAGACCAAGAGTCGTTCTTCCAAGTTGGTAGCTAGTGATGATTTAATTTAATTTGTTTGGCCCAAACAATATCTTAACAAACAGTCATAAATTTGTGCTTATAAAGGCAATTAATTTACGTTTGATGTAACTACATTTGAAATAATGGCCTGCCTAGGATAAGTGGTTACAAAGATTACGCAATCAACATGGTTTTTGTTTGGCAAATGACATGCACTTTCTTTGCTTTGTTAGAGGCAGGACGTGATGTGTTGTTCCGCAAACAAGCAACCTTTCTTAGTGCATCAATTAATAAATCCAATGCGGAGGACATGAAACACAAGATTTTTGTTTCAAATATCATGTTAATTAATGACTTGTTTTCACTCAAAACCTTGGATTATTTATATAAGATGAAATTAGGGTTGGAACAAAAGTTACATAATTAGACAGTTTGGTGTAATTTATCTTACAGTATTGGGTTCAAGTTCTTGAGAATAAATTGATTCATTCAAGGGTTAAAACTACACGTTGTCTCATGATAAATATATAATAAAATCCACTTCAGAGCCCTTTGAATTTTTTAAAATCAACATAATACGTAATGCAATCCAATTGACTAGAAAAAAGGCTAATCAAATTGGCCCCCTAGTCTTCTTTTGCATCAATGGAAGAAGCTACAGATTTGGTGGGTGTTTTTGATGGAAAGATCATAATTTCTTCATAGATATTCCTAGTAGGCCCTGGCAAGGTAGACCAAATTTTGCATGAACAAATAATTAAAAAAACATAAAAGGAAAAGGTATCCAAGTTTGGATCGGAAGCAAAATAACTTAAGATTTTGAGATAATTTAATTCAATTTAATTTGATCAGGATTAAAAATCACCAAAGAAATAAAGTGTTCATGTGATTTTTCAACGAATCACTTTATTTCTTTTCCACTTTTTGTTGGCATGGCGTATGGGGAGTGGGTTAATGAATGATGATCTGAAAGATTGATTATCCTCCTCATCTACTAAAACTGTCGTTTAATACATTGAATTCAATAAAAAAACAAGAATTATTGGGACAACTAACTGTTAATCCTTCTACCAAACCAACATCAATTCAAAGTGATCTCAATCAAACTAGATCGAGTCTATATTTCACTTAATCAGGTCATCGAGTCTATGAAAATTAATTTTGTAACGTAGCGACACAATCTAAATATCTAAAGCAAAACACTCGAATAATTAATAACTTGTTAGCAGATTTTGATTTTTGAAAAGGTGGTTCGTTAATAATAATAATACTTTTCTCGAATATTACGTTAGAAACCTTAATATAAATACCAATAATATAATCTAATATATCTCCCATGACTTAAAAGTCCAATCATCTATTTGTCGATATCTAGTTAGACGTATTAAAACTAAAATATAATTTAAATATCTAAAATTATAAAAAAAATATGTAAATAAATAAATTTTTATATTTATAAAATTATCTAAAATCTTTCCTCGACCTTAAAATAAAAGGAGGAGATATCTTGCCAATTCAATTAATGGAGAGAGAATATGCATTCTAAAAATTAAGAGGTGCAAATTCGAATTCTACCATAAACAAAAAGTTAGCGTCAAAACTTTAGTTCCTTTCTTGTTAATAAGAGTTGTTAGTACTTTAATTTCCCTTGGGAAGATAGGAGAATTAAAAAGAAAAAAAGAATTTTGAAATAAAAAGGAAGAAGTTATAAAATACAAAATCCGGTTTGATACTTAGAACGCAAGAATCAAACTGTACTGTATTGTTTGTACATTAATTGCAAAGCGTTCTCTTTTTAATAATTTTTCCGCCATTTCAGTGAAAGCTTAAATATAAATAAATAAATAACTTCGAAATTTTGCTTTTGCTTTGCTTTACGTGCAGTTGCATACTACTACTAGTATTAGCACTTAGCAGTGGTTGAATACCTCATACTTCTCGTGATTTTTCATTTCAGTTTAGTTTGCTTTGCTCTCTCTTTCTTCATTCACTCTTCAGCCTCTCCTCTCTCGTGGCGTAACCCTAAAACCCAATATTATAATTATTTTTTATTTCATGTTTTTGAAAAAAAATTCTCTCTTTGTTTCTTCACCAACAGTAATCTCTTAATTGGCTTTCTGGGTATTTGATAATCATCTTTGGTATAGGTTTATCCAACGGCTCTCAGTTGATCCTGTTGCTGCAGGTACCCTTTGTTTACTTTAAGGAGTGGAGCTTTTTGTTTTATGTTCTGTAATTTGTTGAGATGATTTATGTAAGCAAAAGGAAAAAAAAGTTATTTTTTTGGTGCTAGTTACAAGCTTTTATGATTTTGCTCAACTTTAGTATTTATGTTCTTAATTCTCTATTCTTTATGTTTAATCCTGTATTCTTTATGTTCTTAATGGTAGGAAAAAGAATTTCTTGCCTTTTCGTTTGTGTAAGCAATTGGTCGTTTGAATGAAATTTAAATTATCCTGCTAAAAATATTATAGTTTTGAAATTAGCTATAAAAGTAATAATTCTTCAAACCATCGTGGAAAAAATTTGCCCTGATGGATCATTTATTTTAGCTGATTTAAGATAGGATGGCTGCTTTTTTTCGATTTAAATTAATAATTTTTGAAAAAAAAATTCTTTCCATTTGAGCATTTGTTTGATTGTTTAGATAGATCTGGATGGTTCCAAGATATATATTGTATAGAAAGACCAGGTGGCGGGAGGAAATTTGTATGTGTATGTTTTTAAATTTAGTATATTGCTTATTAAACTTGACAAAAAATGTTTGTGAAGTTTGCGACATTGAAGAACATGAGAAAATTAAAATTTTGGAGGAAATTTTAAGATGAGTTTAAAAAGAAAAAGGCGTAATTCACTTGTTTCTCGGGACTGTATATTTAATTAATCAATACGAAGTAACCAGTTGAGTTGTAATTAATGCTCGTTATGGTTTGTACTTGGTAATAAATCAGATATTTTCAAACTTTTTATTCCATGTTTGAATCTAATTAGTAAAAGCCATGTTTAACCTCAATATTTTTAGAAAGATTTTTGGAGATGAGTGAATGATTTGTATAATTCTCTTTACAGCATTATTGAGTTAGTATCTGCGTTACTATAGATGAGTTTGTTTATTGCTTACAATTATTTATCTGAAATTACAGCAATCATGGCAGGATTGGGTTGCTTGAGTTTGAAATTGGTAAAGCAATATTCACGGGCCATTCAGATTTTGGAATTGTATGATTAAAGAGAAATTTACTGGATATATAGCTTTCCCTCTCTATTCTGTGCTTCTCTATCTTGGATTGCTTCTTCAGAGATGGGTTAGTCCGAGTTTGCTCAGTCACATTTCTCTTTTGTAGTGTTTGATTGAATTTATTGAAGATGGATGGACCTTCCAGTACTTGTGAAATTGTCGAATCAATTGAAGAATTAGAATTTGCAGCGAAAAGAAATGAGAAAGCTAAAAAGCATTCTTTGCCAAAATCAGGAAATAAGTATTCTATAGAGGATGATATTAATCGTCTTTTTGAGGCAATTGATGTTAAAACCTCAGCTAAGAATTTGGATGCTTTACGAAAGAGTGCTTTGAAAAGACCAATTAGAGTCAGTTCATCTCAAGCTTTAGGGATTGGAATCTCAGAACCTGTGAATTTGAAGCAGGCATTGAGAGGATTATGCATATCTCAGGCAGCAGAGATGGCTGCTATGAAGCGGTTATCAAAGCCATCAGGTTCTTCAAGGTCCTCAGAAGCGGGAACTATCAAACGTCTGTACAGGGCTGTGGTAGTTGAGGCCAATGAATCCGGCATTCCCCTAAATGAAGGTAAAGGGAATTTAGTTGAAATATCTCTTGTACCAGAACATTTAACATCGAATTCTTCTGAGAAGGTGCATGAGTCCCAGCAAGTGCCGAGGGCAGAGTCTTCAAAGCATGCTGCTCACCATTCTACCCCCTTGGATATTGTGACAAAACCAAAGGCAATACCAAGCAAATTACCGTCAGTGGATCAGGTTGTTCCTTTGGCTACAGAGTTTGAGGAGAAACCAAAGGCAGAACATCAGAATCTAAATTCTTCTGAGTCTTCATCTGTTCCCTTTACTCGTGAGGTCGAGGAGGTGGAAATAATAGCTCCTTCCTCAGTGGGGATTCTTGTCAACTCTCCCGTGTCAGATAAGGGGCAAAAAAGCAAGTTGCACCCTGGTTCTTCCTTGTCCAGTTCCAGCAATGGTAGCAGACTGAGCAAATGTGGCAGCAATAGTCAGCGTCTAGTCAAACCGGTTTTTCGAAGCAAGGGCTTTGTCAAGAGAAAGGTAAAGCAGGATTCAACTTCTGCCTCCAGCAGTTGTACTCCATGCGATGTAAGTGCTAGTAATGATCCGGGTCCTAGTACAAGCTATTTGGATGTCCATATGCACAACTGTACTGTGAACAATGAGAGGAAAGAAAATGTGAAAACTTCTCCAGCTTCCAGCAGTACAAATATGAGCACTGAAGTTAATTCGAGTGTTGGAGACTCAAGCTCAAGCAAACCAGGTTTTAGTTTGAATTGTGGTAACAGAAATAAAGCTATAGTTACAAAAGTTGATGAGAGATCAAGATCAAGAGAAAAGGGTGAATTCTCCCAAAGCTCAAAAAGTAGCATCGGCGAGTATAGTAGCAGCACAAGCATTAGTGAAGATAGCATTCTTAGTGGGTCTAGTCGTGGAGGCAGTAGGCCTCACATGTCTAATGACTTGAGGTGGGATGCCATTCGCTGTGTTCAGAAGCAGCATGGATGCATGGGTATGAGGCATTTTAAACTCCACAAGAAGCTTGGCTGTGGGGACATTGGGACAGTTTATCTTGCTGAGCTAATTGGTACGAGCTGCTTATTTGCTTTGAAAGTGATGGACAATGACTTTTTGGTGGGCAGAAAGAAAATGCCCAGGGCCCAAACTGAAAGAGAGATAATGCAAATGTTGGATCATCCCTTTCTTCCTACACTATTTGCTCATTTCACAACAGAGAAATTCTCGTGCTTGGTTATGGAGTATTGTCCAGGTGGAGATTTACATGTGCTAAGGCAGAAGCAACCCAGCAGATTTTTCTCTGAACAAGCCGCGAGGCATGTATATATTTTTTAGGCTTGCCTTCTGGAAATTTTATACAACATTCTTGACAAATAGATGCATCCATACCATTTTCCTATAATATATCTTATTTCAAGTTATTTTATAAGTTAGCTATAGCCACTCTTCTTCTCTCTTCTTACCTGGTACTTTTGTTTTTGGTCCCGAAGTAACCTATTCATTTTCATGTTTTTCTGTCCTATTCTTGAGGTGCATGTAATGTCAGCTCTCAATCTATGGCTCTGTTATGAGGCTTAACAGCCATAACTTATGGTGGACATTGCATAGTTTATTTAGGAAGTGATCCTTGGATTCCTTGTCCCTGAGCCTGAGATGTTGAGACCTGTATAAATGAACAAACCAAGCTATCGCATCTGGTATATAACAACTTGGGGGATCTGCTCTTGATTGATCCTCCCAAATTTTCATTGCATTGTCATCCATTAATGATCTTCGCAGTTCTAATTTGGTGTTCTATATCTGCAGGTTTTATGTTGCTGAAGTCCTCCTAGCATTGGAATACTTACACATGCTTGGAGTAGTATATCGAGATCTAAAACCAGAAAATATCCTTGTTCGGGAAGATGGTCACATCATGCTTTCAGATTTTGACTTGTCACTCAGATGTGCTGTTAATCCTATGGTTGTGAAATCATCTTCACCTATTGAGGAGCCACCACCCAAAAAGGCTTCTAGTCCATGCTCAGAAGCTAGCTGCATTGAGCCTTTTTGCCTACATCCATCATGGCAAGTCTCATGCTTTACTCCTAGGCTACTTTCAGTTGCTGCAAAATCTCGGAAGATAAAATCAGATCTGGCTGCTCAGGTTAGCCCAATGCCGCAGCTGGTGGTGGAACCAACTGGTGCCCGGTCGAATTCTTTTGTTGGAACACATGAGTACCTGGCTCCAGAAATCATCAAGGGTGAAGGTCATGGGAGTTCTGTTGATTGGTGGACATTCGGTATCTTTCTGTTTGAGCTATTATATGGTAGGACCCCTTTCAAGGGATCTGGAAATGACGAAACACTATCCAATGTGGTATCACAGAGCCTTAGATTTCCAGGTTACCCAGTAGTTAGTTTTCATGCAAGAGATTTGATCAGAGGGCTGTTAGTAAAGGAGCCTGACAATCGACTTGGAGCTGTGAAGGGAGCTGCTGAGATCAAACAACACCCTTTCTTCGAAGGCCTTAACTGGGCTCTCATACGTTGTGCAATACCACCAGAACTGCCAAGGTCCTGTGATGCTGTAATTGGTTCACAGAAAAAAGAGAGCACCAAATGTGAGGAGTCAAAAGGTGCAGCAGATGAGCATGTGGAGTTTGAGATGTTTTAGCTAAAACTCGCATGATATGTGGTAAAGGCAGAAGTTTGCTTTTCTTTTTCAGATAGTGAGAGTTGTCATTGTTGTTGTAACTGATGATACATAGCATATAGTGTAAATGTAAGAGAATTCACGGCAAGTTAAGAGTATCATATATATACTAGATTAGTCCCAAAATCTGGTGTTCATACTGTTTTGTCTTGCTGCTGTTCACTATCCTTGTGGAGTTTTAAAGCTTTTGCCTTTTCCCGGATGTGTATCAGTGTGTGCATAGTATTGATGGGCCTTAATGATAATATTTGAAATTTTGATGGTAAATTAATATTTTTTAGAAAATGAGGGGGAGGTGTGAAGTTTAAGCCAAATATATTAAACTGCAAATCCAAAAATGTTCACACATTTTGGTACAAAGCCCAAAACTGCCTCCACGCTTACAGGAGGATGAGGGCGTCACTGCACGCTACAAACACCGCACTGCCATCTCTCGCAAAATTACGAATTTGCCATTACACGGAACTTCTCTCTCTTGAATCTCAAATCGTCACTCTTCTTCCACCAAACCGAAACCGCCCATCTCTCCAGAACACAAAATTTCTCACAGACCTTCACCAAATTTATAGACCCATTAGCGTTTCTTCATCTGGGTGTTCGATAAAAGTATCGATGGCTTCTTCTGCAGCGACCACCAAACCCTTCTCTGTTTTGTTTGTGTGCTTAGGTAACATCTGTAGAAGCCCAGCTGCCGAGGGCGTGTTTAGAGATATTGTCAAAAAGAGGGGCATTGATTCCAAGTTCAATATTGACTCTGCTGGCACCATTAATTATCATGAGGTATCTCCATGTTTTATAGTTTTTCTGGAAAACTTAATCTTTTTATTAGTGTACGGTGATCAAGAGGTCTTGTATTTAAGAGCCTCTGTTAAAGTTTAAACTTTTAGAATAAATAGTTACATGACAATGACGGAAATGCTTGGGATTGAAGTGTTGTGGCTTTTGATTTCAGCCCCTGTTGAATTATAAATGGGTCGACAGTGTTAGTCGGTATCTTGGTGTAGCGTTAGCTGCTAAGCAAACGTGGATGCTTACTGAATATTTTAGCTGCAGTGCTCTTAAAATATTGAGTAGAACCAAAAACAGTTACAAACACAATGAATCTTTCACCCTGATTTATGGTTTCTGTTGTTATTGAAGGGAAATCCGGCGGACTCAAGAATGAGGGCAGCCTCTAAGAGGCGTGGGATTGAGATTACATCTATTTCAAGACCAATCAGGCCTTCTGATTTTAAAGATTTTGATCTTATACTTGCAATGGACAAGCGAAACAGAGGTATAACAGTATTGAGAATTTATTCGCGCATTCATTTCTCAGTTGTCTTTTCTTTTTGAACATTTTTGGCTTATTTGATTTGGATGGTTCTCTGCTTATTTACGTTGTGTAGAGGATTTATTGGAGGCTTTTAATAGGTGGAAATTTAGAGAGCCGCTCCCAGAAGATGCACATAAAAAGGTTTTGCAATTTACTTGTGGGGTTTGGTAGACTGTGGTTTGTATTATTAAATCTTTAATCTTACGTGTCTGTATGAGTAATGCAGGTCAGATTAATGTGCTCTTATTGTAAGAAACATGATGAAACCGAAGTCCCAGATCCTTACTATGGTGGACCCCAAGGTTTTGAGAAGGTAATATAAGTGTATTTTGATAGTGAAAACATGAAAAGTGAGAATACACTAACAGTTGCTTTGTGTACCTTTTTTGTCCATATTTAGGAGTAGAAGAACTTACATATCACCATAATATTGATTAGGATGATATGTTTTATAATTGTGTTGCGATCAATTAGTAATTGAAGGACAAATACTTGTTTGTCCTACTTGCTTAACTAAATCTACTTTTTAAAGATGCTTGAAGCTTTTTTCTGAAGAAATTTTCAGGACATGTTTGGTTCACCATCGTTAGCATGGGAATTCACGATATGATTTATTTGTTGCTAATGAGAGATGCATTTATCCTCCATAATTATTTTCTTTGGGTCTGCTCAAGATTTTCTGTGATTTAATGAGCATAAACGCATATGTGAGATGCAGTATCCCTTATTGACATCATCTCTTTCTGCGACAGGTTTTAGATTTACTTGAAGATGCCTGTGAGTCATTGTTGGACAGCATCTCAGTGGAGAACAATGACATTGTCAATTCTTAACTCCTGGTTAAGAGACAGCGTCTATTCGTGGGGTTGGGGGCAAGACATTTTGTCTTATTCTATGTAAAGTGTATCATGTACTATATGTCTACCTTTATCATCATATTAACTCTCAATAGCCTTCATAGCCTTGCTGTGAAGTTCTTGCCCTCTCTAAGTCGGCATTTTATTTTTGGACACATTTTGCTTCTCATGAATTTGGAATATAGATGTCATTTTGAGTCTTAAATTATTGCAGTTTGCGATCATTTTGCTTTTTATGAATTTGGTATATAGATGCCCTTTTATTTGTTAAAATGAAGAATGTAAAGAATCCTCGTTATGAATGTTTGTCCTTAATAAGGTCCACACAACAATTTACAGGAGGAAATATATACAAACAAGTTTTAAATCCAAAAGGAAAGGTATAAGTTTGTGAACCTATGCTACTTTCAGGTAACACAAAATAACCATATCAATTTTACAGAAATAGTATTCGCAAAAGATGAAACTATTTTACAACCAACCATATGGACAAATACTGCCGTGGACTTGGTTTCCCCAAATAAGACAGGCCACTACCCTCCCAATTCCAAAATGCAGCAAGATCAAAATTCTCAACCGGACCCATCATAGCTTCAGTCTAAACTCATACTATGAAGGTCTGCTTTTTCCGACCACGTTTCCTCCGTGGACTGGCACTGATCATGCATGAGAAGGCGTTTACAAGCTCTGAATCTTCCTCATTTACAAGGACCTTTGCTGCAGCAGGGTTCTCCAACAGGAGCTTTGCCACAAGATACCCTGCAATTGACCAAGTCTGATATAACCGTGATTGTTTCCCAATGAATCTTCCTCGCTTGGTATCATAATATTCAGGCCACTTGTCTCCAGATATACGTCTTTCAGCAAGTTTGACAGCTTTTTCAGCAATCTCTACTCTATTCATCTTTATGCAAGCCACAGTGAGCTGAGGACAACACCATGATAATGATGTTAATCTAGTAAAAAAATTTTGAAATTCCAAATGAAATTTAATGAAATTTTTTTATGAAACTCATAAATACCATACTAACTAACCTGCCAGAGCAAAGTTGGCCAAGAACCTCCATTGTGATAAGACCAGGGACTGCAACAAAATACGAAGTCAAGATTAGGTGGCAGGATCAGGTAATTAGAAAATGCAAAAGTCAAAAAAATAAAAATAACATCATGACAATTAAAATAGTGACAGTACGTGTTCTTGGGATCACTGCCTGTAATAATTCTCCATTCCTGGCCTTCAAGAGCAGGATAACATATTTTGAGCGGCATATCTGCTACTAACTCTTCCCATTTTGCTTCAATAAGATCCAATATGGCATGTGACTGATCCACTGTTGCAAGACTGCTTACAACAGACCACAGGTTTCCCAGCGAAAAGAAACGAAAATCCATGTGAGCTGGCTGCAGATTCCCAATCAAATAGCCTCCTACAAGGGGCATAAATTCCACCAGCCATGGAGGAATTTGATCCGGATAGATATTGAACTTATTAACTGCATCATATGAGTATTCCTCTGTCTTGTACCGGTAGATTTCATTAAGTTTTTTCATATCAATCCAATAATATTCCCTGATATGGAATGACAAAGCAACTAGACGGTTGTTCAGAGCTCTAATAAGGTCAGCTGATCCATCCTCTGGTGTAAGCATCTCACGTGCAGAGAGTAACGCTGAATAAAAAAGTGCCTACAAGATATCACAAGAATTGGCATAACTTTTCATAAAATGAAGGAAGAAGGTTGCCACGATCCATGCACCAGAAACTTTTAGTAGAAAGGAACTGAGAAAGCATAATGAAATGAGCCACTAAACAGTTCAAAACATAATGAAGTTTAACCTGAATCTCCAAAGGATGGCCATGAATTCCCATGCGACGATCTATCATGCACGAACCATCGGTTACCAATAAAGTTGGGAACATATCAAAACCATCGGCAAGGCAAAGCTTCAAAATCATTTTAATGCCAGTTTGTACATCAACTCTCTCTTGTACTGAAAGATCCCCAGAGCATTTTCCATATGCTCGCAACAATATAATCCACCACAGTCCTGGAAGTAAAATCAGAAGTTGTACAGAAACTCCTTGGTGCAACAGCAATTCCAATAAAAACACTTGTAAATTCGTATACTATTAAAAATTCCTAACCAGAATCGACAGGTGCAACACGGCCAATTGCAGCTTCACCAAAATCCGGATCTAAAACTTCTTCAGTTGCAGAATCATCACCGTCAAGTGGAACAGTGCGCACCTTGAAACTCGCAGGCATCAGTCCTTGCCCAGGACTGTGGCAATCCATGGTTTTCTCCCAGCTCTATCATTGCAATACATGTTATTTAATTACATGGAAGAATAAGAGCCCAAGTAGCATGAATGCAACAAAGTGATACAAGAAATGACATTCTTGCTTCCAACAGAAATCTCAGGTAGTAAGATCCACAGAAGCATAAACATGAATTTGAATTCGAGGCCAGTATGCACCAGCATTTGTACCAATCAAATATGAGCAGATAAGAAATGTCAAATCCTAAACCAAATCCCTTAAGTGCCAATGTATATAATAACTATTTGAGACAAACCAACATATCTAGTATATAATATTTATTTGAGACAAACATCCACATAAAAGGTGTCATAAATATATCTCAAATGACACTATAAAGAATGGGCTCAGAACCTAATATATCAAAAGATCAATTCTATCAGTACAAATATTTCTACAACACTGCATATAGGCATTTTCTAGTATAACACAGTAACTGATAAGGATGAGCGGTTGTCATTATGAAAAAGAAATTCCAGTCCTAAACCTGAATTTATGGAAACAAAGGCAAAGGGTAAAAATATGTTCATTGCATGAATCATACTTATCTAAGCTGTACATTACCTGCAACTGGAGGGTGTGAAGGATGAAATTCCGTACAATATCGTATTCTCCCTTCAAAAGGAAAGCTATCCCAGAAGGTATGAAATCACGAATAAAGACTTGATCATAATTTAGAATGCTAGAATCATTTGGATCATTGGCAGCAATTGTTCCAACAGGATTTCCACAATAGTACACAATAGACTCTCTAAGTAAATCCCATGCTTTGTCCTCAACTGACTTTGCCCAAACCTTATGGACTGTATTTGTTATTGACCCAGAAGCATTCGACTTATCATTAGATGAAAAGCCTCCTTTTCCATGTTTCAGTTGCCGATCCAACTCGAAATCTTGAACATTCGGCTCATTAGATTCACTTTTCTTTGGAAATGATGTTTGTCTTCCATTATCAAGAGTTAAACCATCAATACTTCCAATTCGTCGGCATTTGCAACAACCAGACTTCAACCTGTTACTACCCATCTTTCCATGTGAATCAGGATCTACACCATGAAACGCACAGACCCTCCAGTGGCCTTTTAAACCATTATGCAACTCTGCGTAGCTAATCCCTTTATTCTTTGCATGCTTTACATTAAAATTAAACAAAACACCTGAACTGGAAATGTTGAGACCCCGATCAAATGAATTAACACATGGTGAAGCCCCTGATAAAACCTGAAGAACTGCTTCCCCAGCAGCCGCCATTCGTCTTATTTAAACTAAATTTCAGTGAAAAAAATCTTCAACTTGCACCTCCAAAGATGATAACCTCTCAACCTAGTAAAGCACAAACACATACACAAACACACAAATACAAATGAAATTGCTTGACAGTAATCAATCAATTGCCAAACATCCAGAACCCATCGAAACAATTCCACTTAATCACACTAAACAAACTCAGATGCTGTTAATGCAACTGTTTTGAGTAAATTAAACAAAAAATCAATCTTTTTTTCTTCAAAAGAAATCAGATGAAAGTCACAGTAGATGAAAGTCAAACTACTAACTAAGATGTTCATTCGATAGCTATAGAAAATATGCTTGAAGTTCGGTATGTAAATAATGAGTGGATAAGTAGAGTGCTCACCTTTTTTCAATTAGTTAATGATCTGGGGGTTTCGCTTATCTTTTTCTCTCTTAGAAAAATTGGAGGGCACTGTAATATAAAGACATTTCTCCGGATCGAAACAAGCAAAGATTCACGATTGGGGTAGTGGATATTGCGATTGGGGCCACATTTGTAGGCCCATTTTATGGGTATCATCTGTAGGATTAATAACATTTGGCCCCATACATTTTAACTAATTTACATTTAAAGACATAATTGATTTTCCTGTTTATTGTAGGTCCAAAACTGAAGCACAGATGACAGTGTCCACCTGATCAGTGTCCCTTATTAAGAGATTGGTCTCTCAAAAAGAGATGGGCAGATATAAGTAAAGATGACAATGATACCCGCAAATCCGTAAATTCATTTAAACCCTCTTTCTATGAGTAATTTTATGAGTTGCGGGCGGATTTGGTATTATAAATTAAAACACACTCTAAATTACAGGTGGATTTGATATTAGCCAAATAGTAAGTGGATACTTGCATGAGTATCCACCAAACCCGCAACTTCATTTTAATTATGTTTTAATTTAATTTTAATTGAAAAAAATATTTAAATCTAAAAATATATTTATATATTTATTATAATTTTGATTGAATTTTTTTTAACTTAATGCATGAATTGTTTCATTATTATAATTTCATTCTTTAGATTAATATTTAAAAAGTATTATTCTTTAGAAAATATTAATCTTAATTATTATTATAGGAATCGTGTTGAATGGGTGTTAATGATGATGATGAAATAAGGATCTTCTGTTAGAACTTGTGTTGAATGATAATATGAAATGATAATTGTTATTTTTAGATACTAGTTTATAGTTTTTTTTTTATGGATTTGTATATTTTCTACTTAAATTTAAGAATTTATGTTGGATTGATGTTGAAATTTTAATTTTTTATCTACGTCGATTAAATTTAGAATTGAGTATATTATGTGGAAGTTTAGGTTATTATTATAAATTTACATGTTGAACATTTGTAATTTTAAATATGAAATCAGTAAAAAATCCATCGGATACCATTTCAAGTTTAGTAATTGTCAAAACCTAGTCTGGGTGGGCTTTCTTAAAAAAAATTAACACTCGTAGCGGATTGTGGGTGGGTTTAATAATATAAATTTTGTGCGGGTGTGGATTTAATAATGGCAAAACTGTTGCGGGTAATGCACGTTGCCATCCCCAAATATAAGAGTTGCAAATTGGTTGACATTTCTGTCATTTTGATGCTTACAAGTAACAAACACTGGTTTGCACCTATTGAAGATATCAACTCTAGACATGGTGTAAAGATGTTACAGTTTTGATGTAATACTAAAAAAGCAAATGTTAAGTAATGTCAATTCTGGAACAAATTAATATGTCCGTGGATGGACTGAGAAGAAGCCACGAAATTCAAAAGATATTCTTTATGTTGAATTTAACTCTCCAAGAATATGCTTATGCTAGTTCATGGGTTCTTTAAAAGCCATCTTGAATGTACTGTAAGTGTTCCCATAGTTGTATTCAAAGTGTTTGATCTTGCTAAAGGGGATGATCACTTGATCACTGCATCATTCTAATCGCCTAACTTGGTTGTTCCCTTCTTGTTTTTTCACCTCAACCTTTTTGTTTTACTCTTCGGTAGGACAATTAATGGTTGCCGTGAGACAGCAGGTACAACATTGGTTGGTCATGAGACAAAAGTGCTTAGTTAATGTAATTGCAAGTGATTCCCTAGAAACAGCAACAACAATGAAGTGTCTGCAGGCCTCAACTGTTATATATTTGTGTGTATATCTCCCTTTTCATTTTATTTTGCACGAAAGTCCTGCTTTTCCAGCATGATATTTCTAGGAAGTGGGAAAATTTTGCTGTGATGAAAAGGATGGGAAGTTCAGTTTCAGTAACCAGAAATGAAGCTCACAAGGGCCATTTTGTAGTGTACACAGCTGATCAAAAGCGCTTCTTGATTCCTTTAGTATATCTTAAAAAAGTGATTTTCAGACAACTGGAGGAGTTAGGGTTACAGGTTGATGGGCCTATCACACTGCCTTGTGATGCATCATTTATGGAGACTGGAGTACATAATCATGTTAATTGAACAGGAAGCCGCCAAAGATCTAGAACAAGCTTTGCTCATCATGTCCGTTGGTACCTGTTGTTGCACATCATTATCTTTTACATGGAGAGCAAACAAATCAGCGGCGGCTACTACTTGTTTGCCACTGTTGAATAGTAAATATAACACTTCCCTTATAATTTCTTAAGAAAGTTCAATCTCAAATAATACGACATTTATCTATTGAATAATGAGATAGTTAAATAAGTAATTTTACTAATTTATAATAATGGCTCCATATGTGGGCTATTGAACAAGGACATATCAATCATCCAACCACGGCACGGTACAATGCCCTACCGCTCCATTGAAAACCCAGCTACACTTTTGAAAGTTTGATCAGATTGTAAAGTGTAAACACTCACTTTGTATAGCAATACTCGTAATACAAAACTGTTGTAAAACAGAATCAGTAACTAATAAATAAAAGCAAGTAAATGCTTATAAAGCATTTGCTTTTACATGGGTGTACAAAAGTTCAAAAAGGTAAATAAAGTGTTCCATGTCAATAATCACAGAATAACTACTCCATTGTTGTGCTTTCGAAAATAGATATTGCACAGAAACACAAGAAGACACGAGGATAATTGAATTCAATGGTTGCAGATTCCTAGTAGAAAATTTAACCAATTCTTTTCAATATCAAGATGGCAACATGCTCAATTTTGTTGAACTCATATCGATATCCTGCCTAAAACAATGGGTAGAATACAAAATACTTCTACAATTCAGTCAAAAACAAAAGATTTTAAGGTGAAACAATATGAACAGATGCATCATAGATAACTTTTTCCTAAATATCCAGGTGCTAGCCATTAATTCAAGTTTAACTGCAACACTTAACTTGAATCTGCCCTCCAAAGGGGAAAAAAAAATTGCTCTGTTGTGTTACCCAACATCCATGTGATCATTATCATTGTCTCCTTCGTAGAATTCATCATCACGCTGGATTTGCTTGTCTTGAGCGTGCTCTGAAAAGACAATTATTTTAGTTAGGAAAAGAAAGAATTACATGATGAAAAGGAATTTTAAAGCTCATATGAGAAAGAGTTAGTGTATAGGCAACAGGAACAACAGAGTAAAATTCAGGGATTCAACTTACGATCGATTCGTTCATCAGGGTTCTGCTCATCTTCATCAAATTCAGGAATATAGAAGTCGGGTGGAACCTGAAACTCATAAATTACTGTTATCAGCAGCAAGAGAATGATAAACTGAGAAAACCACATATTAGCAGGCATGTAATAACCTCTAAGTTGCCATCCAAATCAAGAGGAGTTCAAAGTTTTAGGCCATCCTGATCAAACATAGATGTTTCATTACTCTAGACATCTCACATAATTTAACATGAGTAATCCATAATAGCAATTAGATCTTAAGGATATAAAATTGCTGTTAATTGAAAACAACTTTACCCTATCATAAATTTTGTGAAGAATGGATCATCATTTCAGATGCAACAAAAGACAGAAAGTAATCCATAACCAGGAAAACTTATTGCTGGGTCACAGCTAATCAGAAGACAGCCAACAAATTGATGAATGATGAGTAAAAAGCAACTGAATGAGTCATGACTGATGTGAATGCCAGATGGTTAGCAAGGATGTATCACAAAATTATGTAATTTGTACAAGAGGAAAGGAATTTTGCAAGGCATGTAGAAAAACCAAGCAACAGTAACAATATATAAATAATCAGTCAGCTACTACAAACATTATTAGGCTCACTGAATACTGGATTTGTTTGACAAATATTGTCATATGACTAACCTCTTGCATCTGAACACTTGGAGCATGTTGTATGGAACGAAGATTTTCTAATACTTGCATTTTAATTGTGCTAAGATATGATTTGCTATTCAGATTCTCCTGCTTAATCAAAGAAAATGGAAGTACATCATCAGGAAGGTTGTAGAGCATCCGCAGGAGGGTTGTAGGGTCAATATTACTAAAGCAGAAACAAATCAATATCATAAAGACCATAAATTGCACATGATAGCCCATGTTGATTAGCTCTTGCTAGGCTCAACTTGAATGTATCTAACGTAGCTGATTAAATGTAAAAATTAAAATAAAGAATTCGTTAATTGAAGAGAAATAAATTTATCAATTTCTTTGAAATTACATACTATGTGTCCATTTGGAATTCTCAATGAACACTCGGGGGCAAAATACTTGATATATTCATTTTCTGGGATTTCTGCGAGAAACATCAAATTAACGTAAAAATTAGAAAATGTAATTCAGAATAAATGAAACTGACATATTCCATTGAGGGAAAAGATTAAATTGGCATACCATTGGGAAGCTCTATATCTAAAAGAACTCCTGTTTCAACAGTCCAACACCGAGCAACATTTTCTTTAGTGTATCCCCCACCTCCAGTGACCTGCAGGAAAATGTTCCTCTCTACATTAAATTTATGACACTAATGAACTGCATGTACAACTTGAACAAATAAAAACATACCAGTAAGGGAAGATTGAATTTCTTGACAAATCGAACACATTCAGCATGACCTGTGAAAACCTCACAAAATCATAAGAAAGAAAACACTAATATCAACAATTTAACATCAATGATTGATGCATAGCCAATAACTCAAGACCAAGCAGATATCTTCAAGTCTTCAACAAAAGAACAAACATGGTCCAAGAAATGCATTAAATTAAGGGGGAGAATAAAAGTCTCAATTACAAAGATTATGCACCATCAATGGAGAGATTGAAGCAGCCCAAGCGATCCCCCGCAAGAGAATCTGCCCCGCATTGAAGAACTATGGCACCTGGTGCATATGTTTCAACAACCTTGGAAATAATCTACAAAAAAGATATTTCCAAGCAAAAATTTTACACTTAGACACCATTAAGCCAAAAAAGAAAGTTATCCAGCCATTAGATGCTTGGGACCAGAACTTACTGTCTTGAACAGTCGAGTGAAGCTAGTGTCATCAATTCCATCTTTGAGCGGGACATTTATAGCGTAAAACTTGCCTTCTCTTTCTCCTATTTCCTTCAATGAGAAATTGAGAATGATTCTGATTTATCAATCCAATTTCAACTTTGGCAAGAAAATGGCAATAACTTATAAAGATGTTCCCAAACAACAAAGAAAATAAATGTAGACATATTCATGTTACTGAAAAAACCTTGAGCACTAGAAATTTAAAGTAAAAGACATAAACAATGTGACAAAACATTGAATACCGCTAGGCAGTAAAAGACAAAAGAAGTATTCATACATTCAGCAGTTCATTGAAAATTGACAAAAAAACAACATAATTACCAATGCACCTGAACTGAGGTCAGTGGTATTGGCATCTGAAAGATACAAATACAGAAAACAAACGAAGACATTAATAAGTACCTTAACATCGCCAGTTCCAGGAAAGAACAGATCCCCGAACTTGTGAAAACTAACAGTCATCACCCTGCATTTTGAAATTCACCACTTTAATTTGAGTTGAATAGAACAACAACCATATTGAGTAGCATAATCTATGCATTTCTACGATCATTTTCAGAATGTTAGTTGTGTTTCTTTAATCTATTTGGTTTGTGTTTCTTTAATCTATTTGGTCAGCACTATGTAATTATCAGTCCATTTAATGGAATTACCTCAGCCAGCCTTCTAGAGACCGAAAAAATTTAGAAATATATAAAAGGTTCTTTCAAAAGCAACAGCAAAATACGACCAAATAAAACAATGTTGTGCCACGGGGAAAACCTATCTCACCGATAAAGAAGATAGGCTTTTAAAAGTACTTCATGGTTTGAAAAATCAGGCTTGATTTGTTAATTAGCATGTTTGAATAGTGAATTTCAAAAATAGCAAAAACTTGACTCATGTATGCAGGACATTTTTTGTTTAAAGCTATAGTCAGAACATCCCAACAGCTGATCATAAGCTGCAAATACCAACTTAAATTAAACTTACAGAAACTATTTACATTATCATTAGAACTCCACATACATTTAATTTATATTAACTCCATAACATGTTCAGTTATCTATCATAAGAAACATACTTTACATCTGGGTATGTCACCAGAATCAAATATTTTGTCAGGTTGTATCTGCAAGTTTGAAGTAGCCTAATGCAACCAGCAGTGAGCTGCAGATAGTATTTATCTTGATTGCTTTCAATAATTGGAGATCTCATCACTTGACATCCTATATTAGTTATAATTCATTATACAAAAAAAAAATTCTACTACCTGTCAGTGAAATAAAAGGCTTCTTCAACTCCATCACCATGATGCACGTCGATATCAATATACAACACACGAGCATGATATTTCAAGAGCTCCAGGATCCCCAAAACCAAGTCATTAATGTAACAAAAACCGGATGCTTCGCACTTCTTAGCATGGTGTAAGCCACCAGCCCAATTTATAGCAATATCACAGAGCTGATTGTTTAATCTACGTGCAGCATCTATAAGCAAAGGAAAACCAGTAGTTAAGAAAGGAGAATGAAGACGAAAAACCAAACTTAATGGAGAATGGAGACGAAAAGCCAAACTCAACAGCAGCTCTATGAACCTTTGAAATTACCTATTGTTCCACCAGCATAAATTTGACAAAATTCAAACAAGTTTTCAAAGACTGGGCAATCTTCTCCAAGATTATCTGAGGAAAGTAGAAATAGATGAGTTAAAGTTGCAACCAAAAGAACTCAAGCATTGCTCGGTTAAAGTTACAGCCAAAAGAACTCAAGACAGAACAAGTTCAGCTATAAAAGCAAAGCACTAAACCAAACAGATCATAGACTGATGTCATATCAAATTTATTTCTTATTTTAACCAAATCAATTAATTGTGCTAAAAAGAGGCAGCAACAAGCAAAAGTTAATGATTGTGAACTAGATTGAAAAAGCAAATCACACACCATCAAATTAACTTCAGTAACAGACCATGGCAAAGCTATGATAACTATCAAACAATAAACATCTGATCAAATAACTATCTTACTTTCATTCGGCTCACACCACCTTAAACAAGTAAATATTGGCTCCAAAGTAAATGGCCAGCCAATTTCTAAAGAACGGAGCAAATTTTTTCAAGATTTTCCATCTAATAGAATACTTGATTTTACATTGAGAGTAGGTTATTCCCTTCAAAAGGAAAATATTCATTACAACATTAGAAGTAGCAATAAATGATTAAAAAGAATGAAAAAGAAAATAAGGTAAGATTTGGCTAAATAGGCCATACATTTAGTTAATTCTTGTCGGAATAAATGTTGAGTGTCCGGCGTAATCCGATGTAAAAATTCAACATAATCAGCTGAATGGAACTGTGCAAGCTCCACGGGGTATGCCTTATGTGGCCGCTGCATTATACAAAGCCCAAAAAAATAAATTTTTAATGTCTCGCATAAGTACAAATTATACTAATGAAACAAAACTAAACAACTAACTAACATATATTTCCATCTTCTTGTGAAGATCATATGAGAGAACCAGATGGTGTGTCATACAGAGCCGATGGGGTTTCATTGGATGGTTAGGCCCAAAGTACACACTGCCCACATCTCCTGCAACATCCACATTTAAATATAAGCAAGAATCTATGAAAAATCAACCAAAAAAAAAAAAAGAACAATAAGTAACTAATTGCCATACTCAACATACATAAACAAGAAAAATTGGCATGTCTAATCCAGAACATCTTCCTTAGCACCTTGTTCTTAAGAAGACTACTGAATGGTGACTTATATTGAATTGGATGGTGCTAATCTCTAGATTTGCAAAAAATACTCGACATGATTAAATCTAATGTTTTTAAAAGATTTAGATTATTTACTTGAATAATTATGCAGTGCGCGTCCTAAAGGCACATATCAATGTAACCCAAGTCTTTTTTTTTTTTCTTTTTACACGCCCAGTTACCAGTTAGCACGCTCTACATTCAAATTATTCAATTAACATAAAGAAACAGAAAACTAAATTAAACAACTTTATTAACTAGTAATTGGTTAGAGAGGGGGGGGGGGTGGGGGAGGCAAAGGACCTGAATAGTTAAAAAAGCTAAACTTGAACTAAGCTAGGGCTTTAGTTTCAGTAGTGAGATGAACCGAATTTTGGTTCAGTGATTAATTGCGCTAAAGCAAATATTGCAGCGGTTGTAATTCTATCAAAAAAAAAAAAAACGAAACTGAAATTAAATTAATTAATATACACGAAAAAAGATTAACAGAATGGTACCGTCGTAAAAGTAGGATATTTTGTCCTTGGAACGCATTCTAGCGATCGGCCAATAGAGGACAAGTGGATGATAATATGGCTACGACGTTGAAAATTGCGCCATTGTTGAACACTTGAATTTGCACAGAGAGGGATGGAGGGGAGTGCGTGTGGTTGTCCGTACTGAATCACTTCTTTTATAAACGATGTCGTTCGAAGATAGACTGGGCCGGTGTGTTTAGCCAGAGACCAGGGACCCATTCAAAATATCATCTGAGTGCGCCACGTGGCAAGTATTGAACGTTCACCGCAGTGAACTGTAAACGTATAAACCGTAGAGAAACAAAATCCCTAGAGAAATTTCAATCCTCCTCAATCCTTCGTCATTTGCACATTCTGGTAGTTTCTTCTCGCTGATAGACTCAGCTACCGATATCTCGTTCGTACATTTTATCGGCCCGAAATCTTCTATTTTTTCACGTAAGTCCTTAACCTCCCCCGTTTAAGCATCTTAGGTCTAGTTGAATTGATAATATTTTTTTTTATTATATTTGTCGAAGCAACTTAAATCTTGTTTTTTTTTTTTCGTTTTTGATTCGACCTTGATAACATGATTGCTGAGTTTTCGGCTTAAGATAAAAGCTTGTTTCGAAATTCATCAAAATTAGGGTGTGTTAATCCTTTGATTACTATTCTTTTCATTTTGTTCAACTGTTGAATGGTAAAATTAGGGTTCATAGCCGTCACGTTAATATATCTTTGAATGTAGAAAAATTGGGGCTAGACTAGTTGTAAAAAGTTCTTGTGATTTAGGCCATTCAGTAAAAATTGACTTGTTGCAAGTCCGGCATGTCGACGATAGATGTAGAATTTTTTTTTCAATAGGATCACTATTTTTTTTTTTTGGAGTACAGTGTCATTATGTTGAAACTTCAATGTACACACACATAATTGAGATCAGAATTCTGTAGTTTTTATCAAATTGTTTCCTTCATATTGAGGCTTGCATGAAAGGGGCATCTCTTTCTCAGCCTTGGAAAGATAATAGTTCTTTACCATTTTTCTTGATATATCTTATTGGGTTAAATGTACTTTTGTTTCTTAGTTTGGAATCTTCTTTTTGGTTTTGGATGCTGTTCTATGTGCGCCCCCGTCTCCCCCCAACAAAAAAAACAAAAAGATCACATGCTTGCCTTTTCAGTTAGAAAGAGCATGATTAATTGGTTTGTATTGGGGTTGGGGTGGGGATTGGGGGGCGGGGACAGGTTGTGGTTGTTAGAGAGCTTCAGGAATTTGCTTTGGCCAGACAATATTTATCGGTATCCTACTCTTTATTGTAGGATGTCAGAGACTGAGGCACCCTTTAGGCCACGGGAGAAGCTCTTGGAGAAGCAGAAATATTTTCAAAACATCCATAAACACACTTACTTGAAAGGGCCAATGGACAAGATCACCTCTGTCGCCATTCCAATTGCTTTGGCCGCCAGTTCATTGTATCTAGTTGTGAGTGTGCTTCTTTACTCTATAATATATCAAGAAAATGTGAATGAAATTACTTTCTCTCTATCTGTGGTGATGTAACTGAATTACATATTTGGTTATTTAGGGACGAGGGATCTATAACCTGTCACACGGGATTGGGAAGAAAGAATGAGGAAGCTTGCTCTTTTTTTCTGTTCGTGGGATTTTGGTATTTGCTGCTCATATTTCAAAGAATTCAACGTCCTTGTACTTTGGACAAGTGTCTTCTGAAGTTGATTTCTACTATGTTTTAATAATTGCAACAAAATGGAAGTTGAAACCTTGTGATTGGTGCATTGTTTTTCAGACTGGTTTCTGATACTGGGAATCGAAGTCTTGGCTTGAGTTAACTCTCTTTAGTTTACTTAATTTGCTTTCTTCCTAATTTTCGATTATGCTTGCTTGAAGTCATTTTAATCACCATAAGGGTCTACTTTATGTAGCTAGCCTCGCGGTGCTGTCTCCAGGAAACTGTAAAAGTTTTGGAGAATTCCTAATTTGAATTAAGTAATGTTAATACAAGTATGGTTCTTTAGTTTCTGTGTGATCATTTGGTGGCCATTCAAATGAATAATCATTGACAATATGTAGCGTGATAGGCACATCTGTTGACCTTCCCCTTGAAGTATCACAGTCAATAGAATTGTTATAAATCAAGATTTGGTTCTTTCTAAAGTTAAACGACTTGTGGAAGGTCATTGAAAGATTCCTAGCAAGCGCTCAACTCTATGGAACGTGAGACTTGTGGGTGAAAATTAAAATTAATATGAAACGAACGTCCTTATGACCCCATGTAATCTCGGTATGTTCCATAAGCAAAAAGCTGTTTTGGTCGTGGGCAACAAAGATGTAATTTATAGCGCAAATGAGTAATTTTCAAAAACAAATTACCACCATGCTCAATTTCCTCTCATGGGTTTATGTACTTTATTTTGTTTTAAAGGTAAACCGGTGAGTACGGTTCTAATAAATATTTTATTAAAGGGGTGAGCACAGTTTTAATAAATATTTTATCAAAAACTTTAAATAGAGTTATAAAAAAAATAAAAAATAATAATAACCATAGCTGAACCCGAAAGCTGCACCCATAACGGCAAAAGCAAAAGCAAAAGCAAAGCTGCAAAAGCAAAAGGTGTACGTTGGACTGTTGCTGTGTAACATAATTAAATTAAAGGTGTACGTTGGACTGTTGCTGTGTAACATAGTTAAATCAAACGGGCACCGCGTGTAAGCTTCAGCTCATTCTTCACATCGACGCTTCAAGAAGCAAAGGGCAAATCGAGCAACAATCTGGTAAGCATTATCCTTCTCCCTCTCACTTTTTTTTTTTGGAAGTTTTGAAGTTGTAATAAGCTATTTTAGGGATGTTGTTAATTCATACGATCACGAGACCCAACTATCAACTAGGTTCGTTCAATGAAGAGATTTTTCTTTTTCCTTCAATTTAAGTTAGCTTTGTCTTATAATTGCAGAATGGAAGGAGGAGCAGTCAGCTAAGGGAAGATTTATAATGACATTAATCAATTTTGTGCCCTAGTTAGTTTCATCTGTTTTATAATGAACCATGTCACATTAGTTTGTAGACTCAATCTTTACAATAACAAGGTGCTGTGCATTTGAACAAGTGATAAGGAAGTCACCTATTCTTTTGATACCTACTTTGATTAATAGCTTCAAATGCATTTATTTGGAAAATCTTTTTATGGAAGTTCCATTGAAAAATCTGTAAAAGCAAATAACATTCACATATTTAGTGAAATGAAGTCATTGCCTGCCAAATTGTCTGGCCAAAAGTATGTTGTTTGTGTTCTTTAGCTACTCTTGTGCCCGCATTGGTGAGAATGAATGTTCTTCTCGAACCAGATTGATGTAACACTTGCATTTCCATTGCTGAGTTGCGTGCAGATCTATTTATAAGTTAGGTCACGTGGATGTGTAAGTTGGAGGAGGCTCTTGAAACTCTGTGCCTTTTAGCCCGTAGATTCAGTCAGTTGCTTTGATTAAGCTACAGGTTGCAAGATGCCTAAAGTGAGGACAAACCGTACCAAGTATCCAGATGGGTGGGAGTTGATTGAGCCTACGCTTCGTGAGATGGACGCTAAGATGAGAGAAGGTTGGGTACTGATTCTGATGAAATTATTGAACTCTCTTATGATACTTTCTTCTGGATATGTTTTTAAAAGAGTAAATGTAAGCAATCTAAACATATTACATATGATTTTGGTTCTTAATTAATTTAACTGGTGTTTTTGTCTTTAAATTTTGTTTACAAGAGGCGTTCCAACTGTGCTAATCTTTATCTAATTGTTATGTTGATTCCCATCCATAAGAGAAGTTTCATAAACTAAGCTATTTCTTTTTTGTGGGTCGGTTTCAACCGGAAGTGAAATTCATGCATTGTTCGTTTCTTCCTTTCCATTGATGTTGTTATTTGACAACCATTGCTCTTGAAAAGAAAGATTTCTCCGTGTTTTCTAATTTTAATAACCCTACCAATGTATGGCTGACCAGACCTCTCAATTCATCTATAACATAAGTAAATTCTTTGTTTTGTTAGTTCAGAGGAGCAGAAACTAACACTGCAGTGACCCTTTCTCATTTTTTATCTCACTTTTGAAAAAAAGAAAAGAAAATAAAGAATTTTCTGATTTCTGCTTATCAGCTGAAAATGATCCACATGATGGCAAGAGAAAGTGTGAAACACTGTGGCCCATCTTCAAAATTGCGCATCAGAGGAGTCGGTACATATTTGATCTTTATTACAAAAGGAATGAGATTTCCAAGGAATTGTACGAGTTCTGCTTGGATCAAGGATATGGTGACGGCAGCTTAATCGCTAAGTGGAAAAAGGTTCATACTTGCAGTTATTTTATGAATAAATTATGCAGTGGAGTTTTTTACATATTCACTGTTTAGTGATTTTCTTTCTTCTTTTGTTCAGAATTTCAAGCTTATCCATGATTGAGACAATGTTGAAATCCAAAATTAAACAGTCCTGACATCTGACTTGTTCATCTGCACAACTCACTCTGCTAGTGCACCTTTTAGCTTTTTCGGGACATGGGTTTTAACAAATATATGATTCAGTTCTTAACAAATGTAGCTGAACTTTAGACCTTGATTTGTGAATATACTAATTGGATACCATCTAGTAGAATAGTGAAGCCTATTTAATCTATTTCAACAGAAATATATTTCTCCCTGATATAATTCATTTGAAATGCAGCTCGGATATGAACGACTCTGCTGCCTACAATGCATACAGCCAACGGATCACAACTTTGGCACAACTTGTGTGTGCAGAGTTCCTAAGCACCTGAGGGAAGAGAAACATGTCGAGTGTGTGCATTGTGGCTGTAAGGGCTGCGCAAGTGGGGATTGATTTGAGTGGTTTGTCTAGCTTTCTTTTTTTCCATTCAATGTAGCTTAACTCTTGGAGGATGGATAGTATCGTCAACCAGTTGAGCATGCATGACTTTCTAACTTGCAAACAACATTAAATTTGCAACTTAGATGATAGTATAATCTTGTTATTTATAATCTTAGTTGCATTTATGGCTCACACTTAAGGTCGCTGTCCTTAACTTACTTGCCAACTAATGTTAGGACCTTTTGAAAAAGACATCCGCCACTAATAATACTTCAAATTTTAAATCTTGTAAATTTGCGGTTGCTTTTTCTTTCCCTCTTGTCAAACAGCTTGTTCATCGTCAAAGAATACCGACACTTAAGTCGATTTGGAATCATTTTGCAGGCCATCTACAGAATCAAATACTTTGATTGTCATTTAGGCTTCTCCAGGGTGTCATGTAATTCTTATTTGCAAGGAGGAAAATGCTTGTTTGTCCAATTATGATAACAAAAAAATGAATAAACATTTAGACGTATTTGCTAACAAAAATTAGAATAAACATTTAGAAGTATTTGCTAACATTCCAAAAGATGAGCAAGTCTACCATTTCATTTGCTCACAAAAGAGGCGTTTACAAAATGTGAAGTTCGTTCTCTGGGATTTGCACTGAAAAATCTGGGAAAATTTAGCTTTAGGGCCATTTTATTGATGTTCCTCCTATGAACAGGTCCTACTCTCAACATTGGCCATCTAAAGGGCATTTGCAGTGGCGTGAATCTCCTTCTTGCTCTTCACAAAATATCGACCCTTAGCTTCAAAATCAAGTTTATCCAGGTCCTCTGCAATCCCTAAGTAGCCATACAGAACACTTTGAAACTTATCTGCTTGCCATGATTTGTAAATACTATGGTTCCTTTGGGAAGTGATTTTCTGGATCTCAGCTCTCCCATGCTTGTTCTCAACATAAAGCTTGTGGAGATTCTCTGCTTCTTGTAACCCAGAAAAGGTTCCATGGAAGTTAACCACCATAATACTTTGATTTGCAGCTTTCCTACGGCACACCTTGGTGATTGTTTGACCAAATCCCATACCTAAAATGAGAATTGGACCGGTTAAATGGAAAAAAAATACCAAAGGACATAGAGAGAAGAACTTGTATGGTGAGAACATCTTGTAGAAGACAACAAAAAAAGGAATCAAAGAAGGAGCTTTGTCAGGTCAGATATAAGTGCATCAAGTCATTCTGAAACAACAGATTTTTGAGAAACCTGCCAAACAAGAAGTCCACTCCCATTGGAAAGGAACCCTGAATACATGTCCTTCCAAGTTCTGAAAAGTTAATAAGAGTTTCAAAATCTCTTGATGCTAGAAATGTCAAAAACAGGCGAAATCATTTAATTCAGCACAAGAATACTCATTGAAGACTAAAATTTTGATGAGAAAACATGTTGTAGGTTAGATGATGAAATGAATCAGAGTGCTTCATAAATTATTAGAACACACTGGGAATGATCACTAGTGTCAAGGATAACTTACCTCTGATGATAGCCATGAGCTCTTCAATGCTTACAATCTTTCGCTTATCTGAATTAGGATTCCCTATGGAACTGTTATGGATGAAAACAACTGGCGGCCATATAATGAGATCCTGCTTCAGAGCCCAGGCTTCAGAATCAGGCAATATCTGTTGATTCCATCCACCTTTGGGGTTTGCTGCATAATTCCATCCCATTAGAACACAAAGTGCTCTGTGAAAACCCAAGTGCTCTGCTCTGAGGTCTGCTGTCTTAGTCATGAAGGCATGGTTTGCCAAACTCCATGTGTCCACAAAATCTCTGGAGAAGCTGATTCAAGGTGTAAAGAAACCAATTATTAAACAATTACACCAAATCAGGGAAAGCTGCCGTAGCATCAATTCAACTAATTTGCAATGAGAATGAGACAATGACCTGCTCCATATTCCATTAGTCATTTAGAAATTAGAAACATATCTCTGAACCAATAATCACTACCTATCTCTACAGAGATTTATCTGGCATATCTGTTACTGAGGAGTTTTTCTAATCTCATATTTAATGAGAAAGAAAATCAAAGCATACATAGAAAGGTTTCAATAGCGTGAGCAAACAAATGGAAGACTGGTGCCAAGACTTGGCAGAAGAAAGCATCTTGTAATGGATGGATTTAATCCTAATAGTGTTAAGCAGGAACAGATACAATAATAAACTGATGAACACTGGCAAGTGACAAATACTATTCTTCACTCCTAAATTACAAGATGAACCCAAGTATTCTCTTTTCCAATTCCATATGCTTCTCATTCTCTCTCTCTTCTAAAATATGCATGGTAGAGTTTTAGTTGCATTTTACCCTATGATAATAGCTTCATCTTGACCGATTAAAATTCCAACTAAAAGTAAATTGCCCGTCAAGCTACAGCATAATCTATGTATTGATTGCAGAAGAAAGTGAAAAAACTAAGTTGGAATTGGAAAAGGGGAATAGATTTAGCTATCCCTCTTCGAAACAAAAAGGTACATTACAGACCTGCCACAAACGCTGCACTTTAAAGTACTTATTCCTTGCTCTGTGAATTTCCTTTTCTGCGCTTGGCTCTCATTCAATACTTTAGCAGACTTCATAAATGCCTTATGGACAAGTTGTTCAAACTGCTCATCTGAGTGTGCAAGTGGCTCTTTCTTATAACTTTTCATCTTAACTTTGAATGAATCACCTCCATGCAAATCATCCAAATAACTTTTACAGAGCTTATTTTCTTTTTGACCTTTAACCTGAGGCATCAACATACAACTGTTCTGAGCAGTTATCAAAAGCTTCTCAGTCACCTGACAAGAAGATTTGGTTAACCTGCTTGAATGCCCCGAACGCTTCTTTACACTTCCAACAGGACCTAATCTCTCTTTTATGTTTGGAGCTGGTCCTAAACGCTTCTTAATATCAACTTTAGAAGATCTTACAGGTTCTTCACCTAAATAATCTAGTGTAAATCCTGGCAAGAACAGAGATGGCAACAGGTCTTGACTTGCTGTCTCATCAACTGTTTTCCTGAATCCCAAACTTTTCATATCTCCCAATTTTCCAGTATCTTCAGAAGTCCATTTTTCACCTACATTTCTGGAATTATGAACCTTATCCGAGGAAATCCGACTGAATGATATTTTTTGTTCTGGTGTTTGAGTAATCATTGACAAATCTACAACACGTCCTTTTTGAAATTTACTTTTTGATGGCTCCCCAGTGGCTACAGACAATGGTTGAAATCGGTCTTCATTTTCATACAAAATGTTCTGATGTCTTGCATTATGAGTAATCATTGATAAATCCAAAATAGGTCCTCTTTCTAACAAATTTTTCAATGACTCCTCAATGCCTGACACTTCTTGTATCAACATCTGCTTTGATCTATCTACGTTCTCATGCACAACATTATCATGATTCGCCATTTTCAACGTCAGACCACCATCTCTTCCAAAATAGTAATCTTTCTCCACTTGCGAACCTTCACAATCCAAATTAACTTCTGATCCACATTCAACATGCAAGTCTCTAGACCCTGAGCATTCTCCATCTTGCTCCATTGCTTGTGACCCTCTGCTAACATACGAACTTCTAGAATCAGAACATTCCCTATATTGCTCCATTACACACGATTCATTACCAACATCAAGTTTCTGATTATCTAAACCACCGTAATGGTCCAATACCTTGTTTGAACCATAACTACCTTCAATTTTCTTCACAATCGGATCAGTAATGCTAGCTCTAAAACTATTTTGAGGCATAGAACTATCTTGATTACTAGCATTATTTCTATAAAAGCTATCATACTGATCATTTAAACCACCATCATGGTCCAATACCTTGTGAGAACTATAACTACCTTCAAGTTTCTCCACAATAGAGTCTACAATGCTAGCTCTAAAATTCTTTTGAGGCCTATAATTATCTTGATTATTAGCAACATTTCTACAGACAAAACCATACTCACCATTATAACAAGCCCGCCCAGTGTTAGAGTTCATCATTGCGGAGGATTTGAAGACTGAGTACCCATCACCGTACATCACATTATGATCATTCTGTAAACCGACCAGAGGCTCAGTTGTTGTAACACAAGCCTTTGATTTGAATCCAAACTTCTCTTCTTCTTCTTGTTTATATAATCCTTTTGCTGACGTCATAGCGCCATTAGGCTGAGTGGGGCACATTGAATATGGGTTTTTGCTAAAACCCGCATTGTAATTTTCACTATTGATTCTACAACGGTCTTTTTCGGGAGTTAAACCGAAACCCGATATATCGGGTTTGTCGGGCAAGAGATTGGCCCACTCGAACTTCATGGAAGCTGACTCTTTTTTCAAGCACGTCTCATTCAATCGTGACAGTTTCCCCACGTACCCAAATTTGCAGTCGTCATTATACCGGGTCGTATCAGCCCGTCTATGTCGTTCCGGTTCATTCACAGCCGGACGGAAATCTAGTTGTTTCCGATTTTCTTGAGTTTCTCGGTACCGATTTCTCGGCCTTTGCTCTCTCATAACCACGCTTGTCAGAGTGTTTTCTCTGTTATCAAAAATTCAAAAGCAGTTCAAAAAAACAAAAAAAAAAAGTGCTTTAGGGAATGAAATTTTTATCTCGGAGTTTTGAATGTTTACCCAAGAAAATGGAAACGGCTTTCTTTTGTTCTTGTAGGGTTTTAGCCTTTTAGGGCTTGGGCTTCGCTTCTTCAGTTCGCTTCACGATGTTTAGAGATTGTGTAAAGTTAAATCCAGTGGAGCCTCGCATCTCTTGAAACGTGGCATCTCGTATGTGGGTGAAGACATAGTTTTTGTTTTTATCATTAATAACATATCGACACGTCGTTGGTTTTTGATCCGAGACAGTGAATTTTTGTCCGAGTGTCTTTATACTTGTAACTTGTCTCTGTGACGGTGTATCTGCCATCCGGTGAGCGCGAAGCGAGGACAAAAAGGTTTGGTTGTCGTTTTTAAAATTATTTTTGAAAGGGAAATGTTATCAAATTTAAAGGAAAATCACGTATAAATAATTACATATAAATTATGTACTTGAAAAGTAAAATTGAAATTTTTTTTATATTTTTATTTTCCCCAAAAAAATAATTAATTTTGAAATTATGACCAGATTAAAAATAAAACAAAAAAATGGAATATAATATTCCATGATATTACATTATTGATTCGATTATCTTATTAATGAGCAACTGCATTAATAAAGAAACAAATTAATTGTAATTTAAATCTCTAAACGAGTCAAATTTGAGTCCTTAAAACAACTACGAACCAATCATTTTATCGTATAATTATAGCGAAAATCAAACCAATATCCTCGTTATGTATCTTCGTCAATCTTATTTGTATCATAAACTCACTTCATATGTAGAGACTTCTTCTCTTGTGAAGATTTGCACATTATTGTCTAACTTCTTCTCTTGTGAAAATTTGCACGTTATTGTATAATTACAATACTATAATTTGAAATATCAAATCTCTATTTTTAAAATGTGCGAAATGAGTCCATCTAATTTAGTTGTACAGTAAAATTACATCATTCTTAGGGGTAGAGAAGAAGCAAGAAGCAACTTTGTCTGTATGTAACTGCGTTGCAACTATTAAAATGAGTGCAATGTAGATTAAAGATCCCTCATTGTAGTGTTGATAAAAGAAATTAAAAGTAGGCGGTTGCTATTGGCCATCTTTCTAGTTCTAATTAAGCATAGGTGGGGAGAGATAATAATATGGTCTGGATAGGATTTTGTAATCTGCTTTCATGAGTATTATTATGAAATAAGCTATATAATAGCTCTGGTATATTCTACAATTTCTCTTATCATAAATGATGATATATAAAACTGCTAGCTCATACTTAATAAAGTTATTTAAGACTTCGAGTAACTTAAATAATTTTCACTTGCCAAGTAATTGGTATCATGATGTGTTATTTCAGAAGGGTAACATGGTCAATATATATATATATATATAATTCAATTATTCAGGACATAGACAGAAAGCAAAATGGAATTATTGGAATCTGCTTCTCTAGCTTATCAAGGACAGAAAAAGAAATAAAAGGGGCCCAATTTAAACGCAAATTTAGGCTGCTGGCTTGACCGCAGTCCACCTTAGAACAGCATCATCAACAGGATGGTTTTTTTTTTTTTTTTAATTTATACTTTACAAAACTTAATAATACAAAGATTTATTAAAATAAAATAAAGTTGGTTATGGAACTCAAGGAAGACATAACGAGTCTTACTCATTATAAAATTTATCCTACTTTCAAAGTATTAATCATAATTAATCTTTCGAGATACTTAGTGCAATTGAAGTACACATGAAGAGCTTGAACTGTCCGGATTCCATGATATCCCAGCCAAACTAGAAGTTATAGCTAGCGTTCAAAATTTTCAGCCACCAGAAGGTTCGATTCATTGTGATAACATGCAAAAGTTCTCTCTCTCTCTCTCTCTATATGCCCTTTTGCCCATTCAAATTTTTAAAAGCTTATTGCAGTTTGTATTCTGATCATACTCTGTTGTGTTTTGTTTAAGGAATTGCAAGTCACTATGAGAGTTGCAAGTTTGGCTAGCTTTTAAAAGATTCTGTGAATACAGAACCAATGTGGGGGGCAAGTTTTCTGAATTTTGAATATTTGTCCGTGCTATAATTCTATCTTATAATTGTTTCATGAATTGGAAACAAGATCTTTGTTTCGAAGTTCCCATACAAAGTATTATATACAATTAATTATATAATAAAATTACCCTCTGATATTGAAATTCTATAATTATATTTAAAATATAATAATAAGAAACTTTTATGATTAATCCAATCCTTTTGTTTCCTAATCCAAATGCTTGTATGGGAACTTCTAAACAAAAGATAGAAACCTCATAATATGAGAAAAAAAAACAATTGCAGAGAGGGTATTTTGTGATCAAACAAACAAACAAACAAGTGGGTATCACAAAACAGTAGCAATAATTTGACTAGTAAAATAAGATATTAAAAAAAAATAAGATAAAACAACCCGAAAGATTAAAAGTGAAGATTCTTTGTTAGAAGGCCAAGCCGGAAGAGCAATGATATTATAAATGTAATAAAGCCAGCAAGTCTCCAACTCTATCTTGCCCACTAAGGCTCTCATTAATTTATGTCATGTGTAGTGTAGGTGAGCCCTTACGCCTTACCATCCACTCCAAATAAACAAAGCTTCTGCCGCAAGCACCACTCTCTTTATAGAAAAAGAAAAGTTACCAATACCATTCAGGACTCTGCAACCAATAATTGAAATCAAATTTTACCATAACCCACAATTCTTTTTAAGTACAGTAAAGTATATTTATTTAGTGATGTATAATATTATGTTATATTTTATACCATATGATAGTAATTTTGTCTCACAAGGAAATAAATAATACCGACGTAAAGTGAGTTGCATGTTGCAGTAGTTAGAAGAATTTGTCAATGTACCAACTTAAGAAAATATCAACCTCACCAAAGATCAATAAACTATACTGAAAAATAAAGAAGATCCTACATAGAAGAATTAGTCATAATTAAATCTATGTACTGCTAACTAAGCAGAGCTAAACTTAAATTTCAATACAAAAAAGTATAATGGTGTCAATTAAAGTAAAAGTTAGGCGGGGAAAAAAAAAAGATCATTAGGATTCCTAGCAATAAGTCTAATCCATTCAGTAAAGGAGAAATCACCTCCCAACTTTCATGATGATAAAGTGACAAGGGCATTTTGATAATTTCAATAATTCGCTTTATTTTAATTATAATTAGCATTTGTTGTGTTGTAAACAGTAAGGGAGTTGGTTTTCATACCTTTAAAGCCAGTTTTGGTATTTATAAATTCCACCTACCATATTGGAGAAAGAGAGCCATCATTCTAAAAGAAAAAGTTGCAAACTAAAGAAAGAGAGCTAGCTGGATTGATAATTTATAAACACAAAAGAGAATTAATCAAAGGGCTTCTTTAATTTTGTTTGAAGCATTGAGCTAGCTAGGGCAGAAATGGCTACACAGCAACAATTACAAGTGCAAAAAGTGAAGAACTCAGGGCTTGTTAGCTGCAATGGGAGTCCAACTAAGGATGAAAAAGAAGAAGACATGTCAAGATCAGCATTGGCTTTGTTTAGAGCTAAGGAAGAGGAGATTGAGAGAAAGAAGATTGAAGTTAGGGACAAAGTTTTTGCTCAGCTTGGCCGCGTCGAAGACGCTACCAGGCGCCTGTCTGAGATTAGAGA